>CM039632.1:426264-1626264 GCA_022457165.1 Juglans mandshurica | reverse complement strand
AACTACAGTGTTTATGTTCGCTTTTCATGGGCAGACTATAGATGTAATCTGTTATTTTTTTTTCAATGGTTGTGCTGTTGATCGAAAAACAAGATTTAGCATATGCAAATCTTCCTGGTCTTTTCCTCTTCCATTCAATTTCCTTGTTTCTGATTGTCATCTTGATTCTCAAAAAAGTATAGGGTTATGGACTCGGACACTATCGCATTTAATTAAATCACAACCTCATATAAACGAAGTTTGGCTGACATGCGAATTATCATTGCCATCATCGAGGTTCGCAAGGTCTCATCAATGGGGCTATCCATTGGCTTGCAGTATCCCGAAATGGCATAAGAGGGTCCTTCGTTTGAATGGCTATCCATTAAGCACTAGGTTCTCGGTTTTAGATTTTGTTCTTAGGAGTTCTTGGTTTTGAAATGTCTACATATGTATCATTTTTTATCTTTAGTTGCCTCTTGATGTGAAGGTATTGATCCATGTTGCCGCATGATGCCTTATTTTAATTGTAAGTTGTATCGATGAATGTGGATGGGAAAAGCAGCCAAGTTACGAGGATATTGCCTTCTTTGGCAGGCAAGACTGAAACTTTTTTACTGTGGCAAGCGGGTGGCACTTGAGGAACAAGGATACCGAGCTCTATCCAATGCCACAACTTGATAACATCTTACAGGGACCCAACACAAACACGAGCTTATTCCTCCCAAGGTCCATTGATTTTTTTATTTTTTATTTTTGTGTGTGCTCTCAAAGTAGAACTCGGACACCAAACATGATGGTGTCGGTTGAGATGGCCTTTAAATTAGAACAAGATATAGAAAGTTGGGTAAAACTATACTTCACTCCATGTCACTAACTTGTATGAGCATCCTGCGATTTGCATTGTGATTCCGGTGGCAAAGGAAACACACATCATTAAATCATAGGTCACAGTTATAATGGGAGAAGTTTATCCGCCTTCAACCAGCAGCTTCTCAAGAAAACTTTACAGTAGTACAGATTAGTGTTGCAATGAATCATGCCAGCCATGATCTGGATTGCTTTGTATATCACTTTTGAGTCACAATCCCGAGAAAGTGGGTATTCTCTCTCACAGTTGAATCAGCAATTCCTCCTTACCATCCGACTTCTGATTGTTACAATGTTGTTTACTCCTGGCGGGGGAACAAGAAAATGACAACAGAAGGTATGCACGTCAGAGACTGTTTAGCTGCTTTAGCACTCATGTGATAATTAAATTTGAATGAAGCTGCAAGTGCAAAATGATACTAGAAGCCACTTCATGCACCTGAGGAGGATCTATGGATGGAGCACTGGAGTTGGCTTCTTCTGGCGTCTCTAAAATTCTTGCTTCTGACTTCTCGTTTGAATAACTAGCAAAGAGAAAATAAATCAATGTAAGAAACAGAACATAACCAAACATTGCCAAGACCATGCAACTAGTTAATTTAGACTAACAAAAGCTAGCCACAGAAAAACTTTTCGCCAAAATCAGGCGATTCATTGACACGGGTTTCTTAAATGAATGCAAAACAGGAGAATTTTAATGGTTGAAATTTTCCTTAAAATACAGAAATAAAAGAGAGAAGACATAAGATAATGAGGACAAACTATGGTTTAGATCCGCCCAAAGAAAGTCTCAGAATCAGTCAAATTCTATCCACATGTGACATATCCTTGCATCACATCCACCCAATATAAGCCAGAAAACTCAAACTCTTTGTACTTATTTTGCAAGATCACTAGAACTCGATGGCTGCAGACAATTTCAATGAATGCAGTCATACCTTTATCTGTGGAGGAAACAAAATAGTCATGCAGCTTCATCTTTGAATAGTAGATGATTTGCTCTATCTTTATACAGGCATCACATAAAACTTCAAATAAGCCAGAAAACCAAGCATATCTAAACACAGGGCCAAATCAGGAGCCAATCCCAAACTGACATTATGAGGAAAGCCATCCCTCAACATGCACATCTTCTTCACCATATATTTTTGTGCCAACAAAGTCACAACAGGGCCAATGATGCCTACTTGGCCTTATTCTAATGCTTGAATATTGTTCCCCCAATTAGGCGTCCCCCTATATATGCCCCCAGTGTACTTGGGTTAGACCAACAACACTTTTGAACTTTTGAATAAAGTGTTGTATTCAAAAGTGTTGTATCTTTGCCTATAAAAAACATATTGTTCCTCCAAAGAAAAAAGAAACAAGGGAGAAGACAAAAAAGATGAGGGTAACATATGGTTTAGATCTGCCCAAAGAAATCTCAGAATCAGTAATTTTATGATTTTATCCTTGCATCACATACACCTAACTGAGGACATTTTAAGTAAATGAGATCAACATTTAAATGAATGCAGTCACACAGCTATATATTTTAACAGAGTATATGATTTGCTCAAACCAGCATGAGACTTAAGATTTCCAAACATCCCATCTTTACGCATTCATCACATGAAACTTCAAATAAGATAGAAAAATGGATCATATCTAAAGCATATCTAAATTTTAGCCACTTAGATTGTTCTCCACCAACCAGATCATTTTCAGGAGAATATTTAGAATCAATACCAAGTTCTTCCATCTTTAGCCCTTACCACCAACTCAATATAATCTATATTAAATACTCACGTAGATAGTATTGTCACCCAGATAAGCTCTACACAGTCCACCCAAAGAAGTCTTTGTTCCACTGGGATCACACCATAGGTAACTAG
This sequence comes from Juglans mandshurica, assembly GCA_022457165.1. Taxonomy (NCBI): domain Eukaryota; kingdom Viridiplantae; phylum Streptophyta; class Magnoliopsida; order Fagales; family Juglandaceae; genus Juglans; species Juglans mandshurica. The sequence continues at coordinate 1,623,541 of CM039632.1, read as the reverse complement.
ATGGGCAAAGGGCCAAAGTTTCCATCCTGCCTGCATAATACAACCAACACCAAGGTCAGATGGAAGAGGAGTTAGATAAAAAATATATATCAACCTCAACTACAAGGATCAAGCTGAACTTGGCCCGAGTTAACAATGAAAATATAATTATCAAAGCTAAATGAGCTCCTAAGATAACTACAAAGAAACATTGGTGAAAAACATACACACAATGCATACAAAATCGAGTTAGAATTTATAGAAAGATATTTCAAACAAAAGAATGCAAAAAGTCAATGAAGATTAACTACTTTGACACAAATTAAAGAGGGCACAGACAGAGAAGGAAGTCAGATTTTAAGTTGGGCTGTAAAAACTCTCAGAAGAATGCAAAAATATAGCAGTAGTGGCAGAAGGTTCACTTACAGTTAGCATGGGCCAGAAAGTTGCCTTCAATTCGTTGAAAATACTAACTGGGGATTCAAGACGCAAAAATCCCAAGACAGTAAAATAAATGCTGTTCCAAACTGCTGCCCATGCAGTTTGGTCGAAGATAACTTTGGCAGGAACAACCCACCAGTCTTGGAAAGGAAAAAGCTCCTGGAAATAGGAGGAAGCTGTTTCAGTGAACCAAAAGAACTGAAATAGAAAATCCAATTAGACAAGAAAATATAAACCATAATGATCACCTCACAGAACTGGTAATAATAATGAGAAAGGGAACCGTGTAAACTAAAGCCAACAAGGCCAGATCTGAACATTCGTGCTCGATCAAACTCAAAGAGAGGTTTCCCTTCATAGCACTGCAGAATTCATGAATTTTCTTAATGAAGAAAATATGTAAAAGGTAATTTCTTAAAGCAAAAACAAGATTAAGGACTAATTTGACAACAAGGACAAACCTGTGCAATCCAATCCCCTAGAGAGTACACCACTCCACTAATAACCATTTTAGCTAAAACTGGATTTTTCTTAAGAGCTTCCTCGTAAGCAGTCCAGTTGTGTTGAGGTGCATATCTTAGTATCTCAAAAATCGTCCACCCCTATAAAATAATAATAACAAGTTTAGAAGATAGAATAGATTAAACCTGTGTTTATTGCGCAATGCACGAATATATCAAAGGTTATAATTATTTAAAAGCCCCTTTTAAATCAAAAGTGCATACCATAAAGGTTTTGATACGGGTGATTTAAGATTCCCACATAAGCAATCACAAACTTGCAAAGGTAATTCACTAGAGTGACTAATTGGAAATTTTTTTATAGATATTGTTTAGCACTGCTCTAGCCAATCCCAGGCTACAACATCTCCTGGGACTTAAGAGCACAGATCTCTCCGCTTCAACATAACAGCTCCACGTCTTTTGTAGCCTTTTTTCTTCTACCCATACAGCCTTTAACTTCCAATGAATCATATCTTGCCACAATCAAACCACCAAGTTCTCAGCAATGCAATTCATCCGTCTGCATTTGCTCATCCCAGATAAGTTTGTTCAATACAATTGTTGCATTCTGGCTGTCCATCTTGTAGTGCCATGAAAACTTTAGATTAATTGCCATCTTGTGAAACTTTAAGCATCGAGTCAACAAGTTGAGATCAATCACGAAACCCTTGAAAATCAGGTCCCCAATTCATTCATGCACCTTTAGTTGTATACATAGCATCATTTGACTCTTTCCAACCATATGAATTATCAAACTGGCATAACAGCACTATGGTTAGCACCAATTCATTGCGATCCAAAAGCCATGAATCCACTGCAAAGCACCTAAAGACAATCCAAACAATCATTTGCCGTTTGCCCCAAACAATCCTATCGAAATTTGGAGCAGCATACCCATTGCCTCAGTAAACTCGGACACTCCCTTAAACCACCTTGACTATTTCCCTCAGCCCCGATCGAAAAAGAAGAAAGAATAAATAGAATTTGGAGTAGAAGAAGAGGTTGAATGGATCCGCACTAAGAACCGAACTTTCCAAAAGCACAGACTTGAGCAATGAACCTAACTTAAAACCTATTTCCAATAGCATCAAAGCATCAAAGCATTAACTTCAAACACACACCAAAATCTCAAAATCACCAACGAAAACCACAACTACTCATCTAATCATCACAAACACATAATACGAACAGAATATGCTAGAAAAAAAAAAAAAAAGATCAGATTGATTTATAGGGCGACTCACATGCCAGTAATCCTGGTCAATGGTGAGCAACTTGGTGATGGCGAAAGAACCCGCAGCCAGAACTATCGTCGCGTTGATGGTCCTATCCAACAGTCTCTCTATTTTCTCGCTCTTCCCCACTCCATCACCAACGGAGCCCGAAGAAGAAGAGGAAGGAAAGCTTTGAAATTCACCGGCCCCTTCGAACGAGAGCCTACCCTCATTCGCTCCGAACCCGCTCACCAACTCCGTTTCCAACCCACCTTCCATCTCCACCCGGCTCACCACCACACCTTCTTGATGGTCCGTACCGTCCGTACTCTGTACTGGGATCACATCCTGCTCTTCCCCCACGGACACGGAGCGTACCACCCACAACTTCGTTCTCTGTTTTTTGTTTCTAGAGACAAGTGGGGTCTGGGAAAACTTGGAGATGGTTCTGAAGTTGGGCTTCGGTTTGGAAGGGGGGAGAACGCTCTGGGGAGATATGGAGTGTAAGGAAGCCATGGCTATGGCTGCGGCAGCAGACTGAGTTGGGAGGAAACTGAGCTGAGTCCAACACGCTGTTTCTCCGAGTTGTAACAGTTAGTTGGGGGTCATGTAGGCTGGACTTGGGAGGGAAACTTTGGTGCCTCGCGGTGTATGGTATTGTGCTGCATTTGATTTGACTTCATTTTTCTTCTTTATCCATCAAGCTGGTGATGTCTTTCATGCTTTATGATTGGCTGGCATGGTGGAAAGTAGACTTTTATGGTGGACTGTGATGCTGCTTATTTTACTTCCGAGAGATGAAATTATAGATGATGAACGTGGTCCACATGAGAAACGGTGGCTATAAAAATAGCCACAACTTTGTAAATAAGAAAACCACCACAAAAAAAAAAAAATATATATATATATATATACATTATAAATAAATAAATACTTCAAGTTCCGACTTTGCACGTTTTCTTCTTTGAATACGTTATATGCAAGTCTGTTAAATAATACCCGAGATTCGTTATCAAAAAAAAAAAATACCCGAGATTCATTATATTTATAAAAATAATTAAAATATTAAAATTGCTTTGTATAAATTGATCTGGCAGGCGTTGGTATTAACTGTGTTAATATACCATATGTTTATTTTATTTGATTGATATCTTAATATTCATTTATCTTTTAATACGTTTTTTTTTTAAAGAAAATCATTCATTCATCTCCTTTTTCTTTTAGATGAATGAATGTAGGTTGGACTTCAGTCAGTAGGCCCCAACAATCAACCTGTAAGAGTCCCCTCCACTCTACCATTTAAAGCCCCTTTAAGTTATCCACAAGTTCTGAATTTGTGGGCCCATAACCACGTACTCCATAGCTAATTGCCAACTCGGCATGAAAGCTAGCTTCTGTAATATCTCTTCCTAGTGGTTCAAGATAATTCCGTGGACATAACATTATTGGAAAAATTCTATGCAACCTCCGCACATCATATATTTTTTATTTTTTATTTTTTTTATCAAATATTTAATATATGAATAATAAATAAATAAATAAAAATTATTTTAAAAAAAATAAACTCCAAAAAAAAAATTATTTTGACTTCATTTTCTGCTAGCCACTCCTGATATTGACAGGACTGCACACGAATCACATTTGGCACCGAATCAGCAACAAAATCAACAATATTATGATTTTAGGAATTAATTATTGTACATTTTTCCCCTACTTTATTTGTTACTATAGCAAGCATAACCTCATGTATCTATACATTTACCAATTCTTTCATTGTAAAAACAAGTTTTAGAAATAAAAAAGTTTATGTTTTAGAAAGTTTAACATGGCATCAGCCTAACCACGATCCTCTCTCTACCGTCTCCATGGCCTCTTCTTCAAACCCTCACCACCCTTCTTCCTCCCCGTACCTCTTTCATCCCTCTGATTCTCCTAGTCTTATCTTTATTTATAACCTTCTTACAGGAGGATAATTTTTTCAAATGATAGAAAGCCATGATCCGTGCTTTTAGCGTTAAGAACAAATTAAGTTTTGTTGATGGCACTCTCCCACCCCCCAATCCCAACTCTGTCGACTACCTCCAATGGAACCAAACAAAAGACATGGTCCTTACTTGGCTTCTAAACTCTATTAGGCCCTCCATCGCCAACTCCCTTGAATTTCACACCGACCCTCGTGAAGTCTGGCTTGATCTTCAATCTCATTTTTGTCACGGCAACAATGCCCATATCTACCATCTCAAACGTGAAATGTCATCCCTGCACCAAAACACCCATTCTGTTCATAAGTATTACAACCCAATTAAATAAATCTGGAATAAATTTAGCCATTTACAACAAACCAATTATCTCAAAGAATTGCAACAACAAGCAGATGATGAACATATTTACCAATTTCTGCTTGGCCTCAATGACTCCTTCTTCCAATTCAAAACACAGATTCTTTCAATGGAATCCCTTTCTCTCATCACCAAAAATTTTTCTATTCATTTTTCAGGAAGAGCAGCAGCGTCTCCTCTACCTTCGGCCACCGTCATCAGATTTGATAGCCTTCGCCACCCATGGCCACCATCTCGTGAAGACCACCCTCTGTTGCTCAGAATGTGGCAAATCCGGCCACCTGTGTGACCGCTGTTGGCGCATCATCGGCTACCCATCAGGCCGAGACCCACAACCCAAGTCGTGACCTTCTCTACTCGGCAAACCTCCCCTCTGGTTGTTGTCTGCCATGAACAACGCCTACATCTCCTCTATCTCGTTGCCGATGCCTGGTTTGTCGTCAAATCTCTACCAAAAGCTGCTCGACTTGCTCACTCTAACCACCTCCTTAGCCAACTTCGTGGGTAACATCTCCTCCTCCCCTCTTTTCGATACTCACCATGACTGGGTCGTGGATGGTGGTGCCAGCGACCACATGTGCCACGACAAAACCCTATTCAGCTCCCTTTCTATTTCTTCTCCTGAGAAGGACGTTAGATTACCCACAGGCCACACTCTTCCCCTAGAAGGTCTCGACACTTGTGTTTTGACCCGAAACCTAATTTTACAAATGTATTTTATGTCCCTCACTTTACTTTTAATCTCCTCTCAGTCCCTCAGCATACTATTAATCATTCTTGCATTGTTTCTTTTTCCTCTGCCAATTATTTTTTTCAGGACCCACACTCGACGAGGCTGATTAGAGCGAGTGTGCTTTGCAATGGGCTTTATGTGTACCGGCCCAAACCCATTATGGCCCTCTCCACGCAAACTACTGCAAATAAAACCTTATCGCACCAAAGCCTAGGTCATCATTCCCGCTTAATCATTCCTAGTCTTTTAGATAATCCTTATGTTATTTCTGATTGTGATGTTTGTGCTCGTTCTAAGCACATAAGACTACATTTTCCTTCTCATACTAATAAAAGTACTTTTGCTTTTAATCGCATTTTCTATTATATATAGGATGGTTACCATACTTCTTCACTATGTGGTGCTCATTACTTTCTTACAATAGTTGATAATTTTTAATGCACTACTTGGATTTATCTTATGTGTTATAAATCTGAGGCATATACCTGTCTCATGCATTTCTTTGCAGTTATCCAAAATCAATTCAACACCATGATTAAAATAATTAGAACTGATAATAGACAAGAATTTATTTCCCACAAATTTCAAACGTATCTCCATGATCATGACATCATTTATGAACGTACTTGTGTTGAAACTCTGCAACAAAATGGTGTTACAGAATGGAAACACCGGCACCTCCTGAATGTCGCTCGCAGTCTCCGTTTTCAAGCTCACTTACCTTGGACTTTTGGGGGTGAATGTATCATCACAGCGGCCTATCTCATCAACCGTACACCAAGTCGTATTCTTCAAAATAAATCTCCTTTTGAACTTCTCTTTAACTCTTCCCCCACCTATGATCACCTTTGTGTGTTCGGTTGCCTTTGTTATACTCAAACTCTCCATGCTTCTTTTGATAAGTTTTTCCCTCGTGCCTCTAAATGTGTCTTTCTCAGCTATCCTAACACTCATAAAGCCTACAAACTTTATAATTTCGACACTCAAGTCATCTTCTATTCTCGTTATGTCACTTCCATGATCAACAGTTTCTCTTTCAAGAAATTCTTGATTTTACACACCTCCCTCCATGTCCTCCTTATCCCTGTCTCTGAGCCTATATTGTCATCCCATTCTCCCACTTTTTCCATTAGCAACCACAATCCACCCCCTCCTCCTACTTCTCTTCGCCCTCGAATCACAACTACCCGACTAGCATATCTTCAAGATTATGTATGCCCAACCCTACACACGGAGTCCACGACATCCTCACCCACTGCACATCCCTCAAGTATTGCTCATCCTCTATCTGCTTTTCTTTTATATTCTCGTTTCTCACCTTCTCATCTTAAGTTTTTTAACTGCTCTCACTACTTCTGTTGAACATTCTTACTATTCTATTGATCTTCGTCATTCTCATTGGAGTGAAGCTATGTCTGCTGAACTTTGTGCTCTTGAAGACAATTCGACTTGGACACTTGATCCACTACTTCCTGGTAAGAAACTCATTGGTTGTAAATGGGTATTTAAAACTAAGCTTAAAGCAGATGACTTCGTCGAAAGATACAAAACTCGGTTAGTAGCCAAAGGCTACACTCAAGTTATAGGGCTCGACTATAATGAGATTTTGCTTCAGTTACCAAAATGACCATTGTTAGGTGTTTGTTGGTTTTTGCTGCTACACAACAATGGATCATCCATCAACTTGACGTCAACAATATTTTTTTACATGGTAATCTTGATGAGGAAATATACATAACACCTCCTCCCAGTTATTGTCCCAAGGGGGAGACTCGTGTCTACTGTCTCTGCAAATCCCTTTACAGTCTCAAACAAGCATCCCGCAACTGGTTTCTTAAACTAACCATCGTGCTTCTTGCTGCAGGTTTTTCTCAATCTCAGGCAGATCATTATTTATTCACCTTGGTCACTTCCACCAATATCATTATCGTTCTCGTCTACATTGATGATATTCTGGTTGTTGGCAATGATCTCTCACAAATTGAGGTTTTCAAAGGCGCTCTCTCCACACACTTCAAAACCAAAGATCTCGGTCCTCTCAAATATTTTCTTGGTCTCAAAGTTGTTTGTTCTCCGCAAGGCATCTTCCTCAATCAACGAAAATATGCTTTTGATACCTTATTTGACAATGGACAACTTGGTGCTCGGATCGCCCATTTTCCCATGGAACAAAACATGAAGCTCACCAATCACGACGGCACTCTTCTTCCTGATCCTTGTACCTATCGACGGCTTGTTGGATGTCTCATCTACCTGACTATCACATGTCCTAATATTATGTTTGCAATGAACATTCTTAGTCAGTTTATGCATGCTCCTCGTGTTCCTCACATGGAAGCTGCCACTCATGTTCTTCGTTACATCAAAGGCAATCCGGGATAAGGCATTTTTTTCTCCTCCTCTAGTGGTTTACATGTTACTGCCTACACCAATTCGGATTGTGCCAGTTGTTCCACCACTCGTCGCTCTACCACAGGATACTTCATTCAGCTAGGCATGAGTCTCATTTCCTAGCGCACAAAAAAACAAACGACAGTTGCACGTTCTTCTGCTAAAGTTGAATATCGCGCCATGGCCGTCACCACTTGCGAACTCACCTGGTTGAAACAGCTCCTCACTGACCTTAGACATTGTGACAATCAATCTGCCATCCACATCGCTCACAATCATGTGTTTCATGAACGCACCAAACATATTGAGATTGACTATCACATTGTTCGTGATAAGATCCGATTAGGCCTCCTTACAGCCATTCATACCTCCTCCCATAAGCAAATTGCTGATATCTTTACCAAAGTATTAGGACGGGAACTCTTTCATCATTTTTCACTCAAGTTGGACATTGATCTCCATACTCCAATTTGAGGGAGAGTCTTGACAGGATCACGGATCATACTTAGCACCAAATGAACAACAAAATCAGCAACACCATGATTTTAGGAATCAGCCATTGTACATTCTTTCCATACTTTATTTGTTACCATAGCTAGCCTCATGTATCCCTATATTTACCAATTCTTTCATTGTAAAAACAAGTACCAGAAATAAAAAAAAGTTCATGTTTTAGAAAGTTTAACACCTGTTTCCAATAGCATGCATCGAACCAGTTTCTTGGAAATTTCAAAACGTAAGACAAATTACAATGAAAGGTATGGGATTTCTCTGCCTCTTGTGGTGGAAGTTTAAAGGCAACTGAAGCTTGATATATAGTTCCACAAAAAAAAAAAAAAAAACACGCGCACGCACACAAATAGGATCAAAAAAGATTCACGATGAAAATAGGCCTAAAAACAAGGTTGAACTCGAAGAAATCAGCAAAGTATAAAGAAATCGATCCATATTTAGTTACTAAAAAGGCCATAACACATCGAGTGTATCAATCAATAGAAGTACACGGATCAGTAAAACAGTTTCCAGTTTTGGGAAGATATTACAAATTTCAATACAGACTTCTGAACTTAAACTACCGACAAAACTGCAAACAAAAACTAATGCTGAGAAATTTGACGGGCCAACCTGCAGCAATAAGATCAGACTGATGACATTCAAAATGTAGCTACTACAACGAACAAAGAATGAAAAGCATCACGCTTGGAAAGAGAACAGATCAACTCTCATTTGGCAATATGAGGCGATCTTGACCTTCTACCAGCTTTGCTGATCGAATAACATCTCCAGTTTTTATCTGTGGAAGAATGTCTCTCCCAACAGTTGTGTATCTGTTTATTGAAACTGGGTGTTAAAGAGAGAAATGCCATCAATAGGAAACAGCTTTTTCTCCCCCAAGGGAACTCAAAAAGTTATTACTGTCATGAAAAGTCAAAGAGTCTTAAAATCATACCCAAACACTGAAAATTGCCCTTCATCAAATGACAACCCTCCCAAGCCAGCCTATTAAATGCATGTGCATCACAGCACAGGTGAACATATAAGTTCAAGAATAGAGAAAATAATAATTTCTCCCCAACGGAGAGAATACATTGAACAAGAACTAAACTCAAACTTCCGCATTTCAATTTCAGTCTTACAAAATCCTGCAAAAAGCCTGAACTTGAAAATCAATTATTATTGGGTTGTACTTACATTTCTTTTATCATAAAGATAGAAGAAAAACTGATATGGCGATGAGCAATCCTCAGAGACTTCACTATGTGCCATTGCAACTGCCCCATAAACAGAGAGCGGAAGAACTGGCAGTTCTCCATCCTTTTAAGCAGAGAAAAAAGGAAAGAAAATGAGAAGCATTACTTGCAAGAAATCTCTTGTTGATACACGAGATTGACATACCTGCACATTTAATGTTGTTCGGTACAAGGGCTCAAATTGCCCAGATGGCTTTATCTCTAAAGGAACACTGTAACCGTTATTCTTGTCGAGCCCATTATCCGAAAGAACAGCTTGGTCGGTACGGCTAAGTTTAGCCCCATCATATGTCCCATCAATTACCTGAAGTATTGCTAATTGATCATCTGTTCCTTTCAAATAACATTTAAAAGCACAATAAATTCCAAGAATTCAGATTCACCAGAAAAAGAAGGGGTGGGAAAGATTAAACTTTATGGCACAAACATAACCAAAAACTTGGATTTTGGTGTGGTCGAATCTCAATAAATTAGAACTTCACTTTGTTTGTCAATCTGTTATCATATCCACAATAGGCTCTATTTCTCATAAGCTTGTCAGATCTTCATACTTATAATCCTTGCATCCCTATTTTTTCCCTCCTTTCTTCTTTTATGGGAAGAAAGAGTTTTCCACTAAATGTAACACTCACAAACCAAGAAAGAAAAAATTCTTTCAGCAAAGTATCATATCATCTGGCCAAATTAAAGCGATTCTGAGATGAAACAATAAGTTACATCTACTACAAAACAAGATACTGTAAAAGTAAAAATATGATGGTTAACATATTAACTACATGATTGAACCTTGAAGTGAAAAATGAAAATTAGCCCTCCAAGTATGCATACATTATATGTATGTATACATGTGTGTGTGTGTGCGCGTGTGCAGCCCAAGAGTGAGGATTAACTACCTTACCAGCTTTGCAAAATTCCCTGCCGTTAATGGTGCTGAATATCCATCTACAACAACCTGAATGAAGAGGTAAAATCAATGCCTTGGTCCAGCCACCATGTTGGCACATAAAATCTACATTTTTAATAGTACAAGAGGGAAGAAGTTGTTGACCATTTAAACATTTCACAGAGTGCAACCAAAAGCAAAATCTCATCCCAAGAGTACTCCAACTGGCTCAGTTGGGAAATAAATGGAACAGTAGACTTTAATGCTGTTAAGATGAGGCTTCACAAGCAGGCACACACACTTGATGAGCACACACACATACACAGTTACTGTTGAATACCAACATCTTAAATTAATACACCATCAAAGACAATGCAAATCATCAAGCATCGGCTTCAGAACTAATTATAATCTATGCCCAGACATTATTTGACTTCCGAATCCTACGCACAATGCACAAATGGTTCATATTATGGTGCCCTCTGTTTGTACACAGTTGAAGTGAATACCACCAGAGTTAGCAGGCAGCGTATAAGAACATTGTAACAGAAATTAACAAGGGAAGTGGAAACAATTTCAACTCCTATGCCAGAGGCCTAATGTCTACCATTTTGAAGACGGGTATGTCATTCACTTATTATGTAAGGAGAAAGAGTTCCCAGATTCTCTGATTGTCATGTTACATCTTTCAAAGAGAACTCTGGCTTGAGGTTCTAATTGGTTGTTCCAGCACCAAGAAGTCAATAGTAAAGCTGTCGGTGACAGTGTTAATCCCCTCAATGATGTGCAAATAATACAAGATCTCAAGATTCCAGACATCAAACAAATTGTGCCAATAAATGCATAATTTGTTAATATACATTCAATGTCATAAAACAATTATGTGCAAGATTGCCAGATACGATAATTTATCCTTCTAGAAATGTAAGTTTTAACATACCTGAATTGTGGCAGTCTTTCTTGGTTCACCACTAGCTTCTGGAGAAAATGTTGAACCGTCTCCTTTCTCAATTGTAAATTCAACAATTCCTCTCCCAGTAAGCCTACAAATTAGCAAGAAAACTATTACTTGTTCAAAAAACTGATGGACAATGGCAAATGCTACTTAACCAAATGAAGTTTTCCATTGCGGTTTAAACGTTTCCATGTGACATCCAAACAGCTAATAAATGTCTCAAATATCCCCAAAAGAGTTAGTGTAGAGATCTCTACTGACTTACAAATAATCATCTAAAACCTGCTAGAAAAATTTAATTTGTGCCTCATATATTAGTTTTCATCAAGTTAATCCGGAAATATCAGCTGAAAATCTCTGGAAAAGACTGACCTTGGATATTTCAAGTACTGCCCGGGCAATAAAAATGACAAGCCTGGAGCCTGTTACAAACAATATTAAGTTGACATTTGGATCACTTATGTTATTGTGGTGATAAATGTAGCTGTCATATATATCTTTTTGAACGGTAGCAAATGTAGCTGTTATATGAATACATTAAATGGCCTTTAAGTAAAAAACACTTCAGGTTTCCAACAACAAACAGAAGCAAAAATCTGAGGAATTATCTCAAGTATCATTATATGCCTTCCAAGAAGCATCCCTCTTTTGATCTTAAATACACATTTTAAGTAATGCTACTCATAAGACCATGGGCGTAATACCCATGTAACACCAATAATGTTGCAAGCACGTATCTCCTTAAAAAAATTGAAATTTGAAAATCGAACCATAACATTGAAATCATACATGGATTAAGAGTTACGAAAGTAATATATCGCACTGATGAGTTCCATTTACCTGCAACAACTCCAGCTCTGCAACAGTATCAAGTGAAGATGCCAGGCCTAATGATACTTTATCAGGGTCCTGGTCCTTTATAGATACAAGAAGGGCTTGCAATCCACCCTGGTAAACCAACGGAACTTCAATAATATTCTGGCTGGCTTGACAGTCAACCATAACAACCAAGTTTGTCAAGATATTACTAAACAATTTAAAGACCTTTATAACCATCAAAACTTCTTTGCTAATTGATCAACCAATAGGGATATTCTAGATTCAGTACACTGGTTCTGAAGAAAGATAGAAATAGAATATTGTGATGACAGCCATCATGTAAATTGAAAGAGATTTCTTTCTTCCGAAGTAACTTTGCATACCTTCCCATCAATAAGCGATGCATACAATGTGGAACCCTTTTCCTTCAGGTCGACTGGTAGACTCGCCAAAACAGAATCCTTTTCATCCACCGCTATCTAAAAATAGGGAAAACAAATTATGAAAAAATAAAAGTTCATAAGTCATTGCATTGGCATAACATTCATATAAAGAACAAGCATATAATGATACTTAGACATCAGGGAATGCTAGCTGCTCCTCCTGTAATGCACTATAAGAAAGGAACCCCCCCTCCTCCCCCCAAAAAAATAGAAATAAAAATAATATACCTTCAAAGCTTTCTTCACATTTCCTTCCATAGTTCCATATGGCTTTCTCTGTGGAATCCTCAGCAGGTAAGAGATATCCTCCAGAGAATCCTGGAAGCAGAGGCAAGATGGTCTGCAATCTGATTACTGTTGAAGTTACAAGAGGATAGACACAAGTTAATCGTCAATAGTAACCTGAATAGCCTTCATGTTTGTATTTGCAGGGATGGCCTTCCTCAAAGCAAGTTCTCCAGTTCTTGGAACCTTGGTATCTGGAGAATAAAGAACTGCCCTTGCAGGAGATATAGAAAAAGAGTCCCAACCAAACAAAGGAAGTGGAGAAGACATTTGAACCGATATAAGGATTACAGCAATCAGATTTTCAAGCTTCTTCAGTCCAAATCTGCATATTGACATGTAGAAGTTTGCAGGAAAATCATGCCTTTCTGCCACTTCCTGCATGATAACAACCCGTTTCGGAATGTGGGAAAACTGGAAAATAATTAGTATCTTATCTTCTAATTAAATAAATAATTTAGCCTTATCAGCATTTAACGTGGCTACAACTGGTAAAGGTGAATCATTGAAATGATTTTGACTCTCACGTCAGGCACGTAGAATGGGCAACAACAGAATATTAATAACTTGAGAACTTGCAAATCATTTGAGTAGTAAACATCGATCATTGCACATCATGGTTATTCGACGATACCAGTGTCATATGCGGCATTGTGCTTCTGACCACAGGATATAATTTCCGGCCTCCTCATAAAATACAAGAAAGGTAGAATAAATTATTCAACTAAGTAAATATCTGCGTTGCATATGATTTTCAAAAGTTGCTGAGCCAAAAAAAGTACGATTTTCAAGAGACTTCGTAGCAAATTTATCAACATAAATTTTGAAATGTGAAGTGAATAAATGAAATTGTCCACCAAGTTAGGCATTTGCTTCATAGCTTTAAAATACTCCGATTTGTTGGTTTTATGAAAATATGGGCGAAGAACAGATATGTTAATACTTCACATTGGAGTAATTGAATTAGGGGCTAAATCCGAATTTGCTTCCATAAAACCTCAAATCCAAAAGCAACATAAGCATCACAATCAGATTCATAACATCAGCAATGTTTGTATATTGCAATCTCACAAAATCAAAAGTTTCCAATTCGTCGTGCCCATTGGACCATAATATACAACACGGATAGACATGCTGTTCAAATGCACAATGCTCAACAGAAGCGATCAATAAAAAAGAAAGAAGGGTCTAAGGGAGTATTCGACAAGATTTTTCACTCAAACAACATATTTTTCGACGTAGCTAAAATTCCAGTCAATCGCAATTTGAACTACCACAACGGTGAAACCCATAAACCATGTTTTGAACATAATCGAACTAAATGAAAACCAACCTCGGAAAATTTTCTGTTGGAAAAGCAAGGAATTCTGGAGCGGCCTTTTCTTGCTGGGTCTTTGCTAAGCATTTGATTGGAACAAACTGTGAAGTGGGTAGAGAGAGACACTCGCTTTGGAACGGAGGGAGGGATAAAGACATGGAGAGAGAGCTTGTGATAGATAATGGCTGAAGATAAAGGGAACGCCATGAATGGAGGTTGGACGTTGCAGAGAGGTTTTGGCGCGCCTCATCCAGAAAGTCTATCTGAAACATTTTCTAATGGTTTTGTATGGTCGCGGAAATTAAAATGACTGGTATAGCCTCCTCCAAATTCTCGACCTCCCACCACTTGCTTAGTAGTTGCATAGAGTTGCAGGGGTGAGAAAGATATTTAAAAGTTAAATAAAATATTATTAAAATATTTTTTTAATATTATTATTATTTAAAAATTTAAAAAAATTATATTATTTATTATATTTTATATAAAAATTTAAAAAATTATAATGATAAAATAAGACAATATAAAACATTTCTTATACTCAAAACGAGACTTACGGTCTTACTCCTAGAAACTGATAGCGTATCAAGGAAAGAAAATGATTTATACACTACATTTTTTTACTATACTTTATACAATTATTTTTTAAATCATAATTATTTTTTAAAAATAATTTATAAAATTAATATCATTTTATAAAAATATCTTCATCTTAAAATATAATTATAAAATATGTTGTGTATAATTAGAAAATATATTATAAAATGCATTCTATAGACATCATTATTTATCAAGAAATACTATTATTTATGTGCATCAACTTCGCATATTTATGTGCATCCTATCTTCCTTCTTTTGACAAAAAATAATAATAATTAGTTTCAGCATATAAATTATGATATTTATGTGCGTCAGCTTCGCACTATTCAGAGTCCAATGTCCTGACCACTAAACCATGGGACCAACGGGAAATATGTTTATATTATGAAAAATTTTATACACTATATCATCATCTCATCTCATTAAGTATAATATGACATATTTATCACTATTAAATAATAATTTATTACAATCTTATTTATTATTTAATGGTGATGAATATGCTACATACTATTTAATATTATTAAAATAAGATGAGAATGTGACGTATAACATTACTCTTATATTATTGCTGGCGAAGTGAGTTGCATCTCAAGCCTATTTAGCACTGGATCTAAAGAGACAGGTGATTTTTCTGAGAAGTTCGAATTAAAAGAGATAAAACTGAAAGAAGAGTTAGGTCCCACCGAGATTTGAACTCGGGTTACTGGATTCAGAGTCCAATGTCCTGACCACTAGACCATGGGACCAACGTTGCATTCCGTGCTGTTTAATTAAATTATAATGTTTTTTTAATATCGATCATTTGAGAGATATATAAACATATATAAATCTTGAATGAGTAGAAAATGGTCATAATTGGTTCACTTTAATAGAGCCGCAAACAAATAATAAATTAATAATAGTACAAATGAATAAATATTTATTTTCTTTGGGAGGAAGGATAGAAATGAAGGGGACCAAAAATATCATGGATTGGTCATGATATTATGTAGGGCTGCACAGAGACCCGACCCAATCAAATTTGGGCCCGACCCGACCCGAAGGGAAGATGGTTTCAGCTCAACTTGAACCGACCCGTAAATGTCGGACGGGTCGAACCCGTTCGTCTTGGTTTTATCGTTTTCAATCTTTCACCCGTTCATCTTCTCATAACTTCATTTGCAGACCCACGCCCGTCTTTTCCTCTCCTCTGCAAACTCAACCTCTCCCACATTGTCCATTCCTCCTCTTCATTTTCCTTTCCTCTGCAACTCAACCTTTCCCCTCCCAAACCCACCCTCTCCCACATCGTCCGTTCCTCCTCTTCCTCTTCCTCTTCCTCTCCCTCTCATCTGCAACTCAGCCTTTCCCCTCCCAAACCCACCCCCTCTACAGGTACACCTTGAGGGGCTCCACGTAGTCCTCAAAGCCGAGGGTGTCAGGGCCCACCGCAGATCGTCGTCGTTGATCATCGCTGATGCTTACCAGAAATGGTAGAAATATGTGAAGATTTGGAGTAAGATGGGCAGCGGCAGGACATTTATCGGACCCATTTCCAAACTATTCACTTCTCTCTCTGCTCGCATGCATCCAGTTGTGAACTTGGCGTTAAGATGCCATGGGAGCCTTCGGTGGTCTGAAGCTTTCTCAAATGCAGAAGCAAGTACTGAGTCTATACAAAGGGTTTTTGCTGGTAACTCGTTCAAAATCTACCGAAGATTGACGCAAGATCGAGTTCGTCGTTTTAGTTGAGTTTCGTCAGAATTCTTAGAAAGTAGATCGCAAAAGTTTTCTCTACATCGAGTACTTACTTCGCCGAGATAAGAAACAACTTGATTAGCAGTGGGGAGAAGAGTCTGAGATGTTTTCATGTAATTCGACAGTTTATTTTTCGAGTTCGACGGGTTGCATTGTATAAAACCCGGTATTAAGTTTTGATCCGATAAACCCGTGTCTATTCGGGTTGGACAAATCGGATGTCTCGGACGGATCGGGCCAAAGGCCATTTTTGCACAGCCCTAATATTATGTATTTAATTTTACTTGGGAAAGCCATTCATGAGAGTGGTCTACAGTGGCCCAATATGCCCCTCATGGCCCGCTAAGAACTCATAAACCAAGCCCAATGTAGAGTATTTTCATTAAAATGGACTTAACTCACTACTTTACCCTATCCTTTTAAAGATTATTATTACTCTCATTTTATTTTAATTTTATTTTTACTAATTGTAATCATATATCTCAAGCTCCTAATCTCATCTTAAACCTTTTGAAAACAAAACAAAAAACGAAGAACTTTTGTTGACTCATACACCAATGGGTTAAAAATTGGAAAAAAAAAAAAAAAAAATTGTTGGATCTACGATCCAGCCCAGCTAAATTAGTAGTAGAGTGCCTGAACATGGTTGTTAAAGATGGTGCATGCAAAAGATGCTTGGGCCACATGCTGTAATTAATAAGTTTCAGGACCGAAACTGAAGTCACGACTACCAAGAAAATAATTAATTAAGGAAAATGCTTATCTCACAAATGGTGGTCCCACCGATTGAGTTTTTTTATTATTATTATTTAATAATTAAGTAAGTAATTTTTAATAAATTTGTGATTTTTATTTTTATTTTTTGAAAATATTTAATAAGTTTTAAAAAATATTATTATAAAAAAGAAACTATTCGGTGACTCTCTAGGTGGCCTCCCTGAGTAGCACCACCCATTAAAAAAAAAAAAAAAAAAAAAAAAACAGAAGCCACGACTCACGAGGGATCAACCTCGTCTAGGATATCTTTATTAGGCGCCATCGCTGGTTTTTTACACCCTTTGTTGTTAATTTTGCCTCTTTCGTTTTTGTTTTCACGTAGGGACAACAAATGTAGTGTATCAAACATTAATTTCGAATCCGAAAAGGATTTTACTCTCATCTTCTTCCCCTAGATTGTAGCATAAGATAAAGATTCTGCCTTTCTTTTTTATAAAATATTGAACGCAATGTGTCACTATAATTATGTCTGATTATGTTTTATTCACATGCTATTATTATTTATTTCTTCCTACCTTGTCTCTTTAATTTAAACTTCCATCTTCTTTTTTTTTTTTTTTTGTTCCCTCCTTTCCTACCCCCAGGGAGCAACACCACATGCATCAAATCATAACCTAAATGAAACCAGAGACGTACAGCGACAATGCCATCAGCTCTATTTTATCATAACAAGATTATAACATTATTCGAAGACCATGTGGATAATATTAAATACTTTGGAACAAAAAATTATAGAAAGTTTTTTATTCATTTCGAACAAAGGATTTGTACAAAATTCAAGTAGTTATCCAAGATAATTAAAACAGCGATAGATTGTTCTCGTAATTACAATTAAAGGATATTACATCTAAAATATTATCTCTCTCCATCCGGGTCGGCTTCGCCTTCCCAGACATTTAAAAACCCACCAAACCATATATTTGGTTTTGGTTTTGGTTTTGGTTTTTTTTTTAAGTTTTTAATATATCAGTCATCAGAATTAGAATGGCATTATTGGCAATTGCCACGTTGCTCAGCATCTCCACTCGAGCCTGACCTCGCCAAGGCCCACCACGGGCTGACTGGGCTTGCGAAACGACACGATGTGGCTGCTGACCATGAAAGCCGTCACCGGCTCCGACACCCTGATCTCCTCCATCTTCAGCTCCTGAAGCCTCCTCGCGTACTCCGGGACATGCATTAGGTCCCACACCACCCCGATCCCACCGGGCTTCAGCACCCTCACCATCTCCCCCACCACCCTCATCCTCTCCGCCGCCGCCTCAACCGTCCGGTTACCGTGCTCCTTTCCAACCGTGTGCACAAACACTCCCGACACCACCACGTCGAAGCTATTGTCTCCGAACGGCAGCCTCCTCACATCTCCCTCCCTGCAAGTCACATACTCCCCCACCCCCTCGAGCTTCGCTGTCCGCAACGTCCGTAGGGTCTTCCCCTTCGACCGGTCCAACCCGACTACCCGACCGGAACTCCCTTCCTTCTTCAGCTGCGTCGCCACGGCGTTGAGCAGGATCCCTCGCCCGCAGCCCAGGTCAAGGGCGTGCTTCACCGTGGACCAGTCGTTAACCGCGCTTACCATGCGGAGAGCCATGTCGTGGTGGAGCGGAACTGCGGAGTAGAAGAAGTTGGCCGCGGCGAAGAACAAGCAGACGGCGGAGAGAGCTGTGACCGATCCGGTGAAACCTGCGGCGAATCTGGCGACGCCACCTGGAACTGCGGCGGTGCGGGCGAGGAGGGACTCGAAGTAGGCTCCGATAGGATCGAAGTAGACGAGGTAGAGGACGGAGAGAACTGTGAAGAGGAGGGCGTGCAGTAAGAGGAAGAGTAGAGTTTGCCACTGGTCCAAGCCGTAGATCGCATAGATCTGAGTCCAGTCTCTACTCGTCATTTTACCCATTTTCTTTTGGATAAAACGAAAACCTGCCAACCGAGCAGAGATCTGGGTGATCAAGAAATCGTCAAAGATGGAACTTCCTTCCTGTTTGGTTATCGAGAAATTAGAGAGAGAGTGAGTAGAATACAAGAAAACGTGAAATTTAATTCTTCCAAATAAAATTATCAGAGCCGTGAAAAAACTGTAGGTCAATTAAGTAGAGTATATTAGTATATCACTAAAAAGTCGGGAAATGCTGCGACTCATTTTCTTTGAAATTTTCCCTGCATTTTCTCGATAAGCAACATACCCACTAACACAGAGTGCTTTATTTCCTGTATTTATATGAACTTACAATGACGAAGTCTCGGAATAAGCTTAGACCCTCAGATCCAGGAGCTGCATGGTTGGTACCTTTTGCTGATCCCAAGATGGAAATCAAGAAACGCACAGAACAGAGCGCCCTATCAGTCCAACACCACAATTTCCAGCAAAGGACCCCAGAGGACCTTTAAAGAGAGACAGAGAGAGTCGCACTAAAAAATCTGCAAATGTCAGTTCTGGTACACAGAAGACAACGAGGATGAAATCATTCTCGAGCAAAATCGCTGGATTTCGGTTGCCGTCTTGCGTTTTAGTGTTATGAGAATTATAAAGAGGAGGCAAAGCTCTCCAAATTGAACGTCGGTCTTAATGAGCTCCAACAGAATCTCGAAGCTACAAAAAATGGCACCTCAGAGTGGCTGTGAAGTTGTACGGACTCAGGGAGGTTGTGAGTGGATTTGGTGGGAGTGCGACCCTATACCTGGTTATGTATACTGGTGTACGGCGCCCCGGACGGGGGTGGTGGAACAAGGATTAGAGGACTGTTTACCGGGTGATCTGCTCAACCGGTCACTTAATTCCTTTTTATAAAGTTCTTTTTTTAAATGCCAAACAAATTCGGTGGTACCTTATTATGAGTAAGGCCAGCCAATTAGGATTTGGAGGTTATTAAAAATAAGTCGGTGCCCTTTTTGGGTGAGTAAATATTTTGTGATTATCAATTGTCATGATGCAAGACAAAACAAATTAAAATCAATGCGCAAGTATATATAAAATCTAGGATAAAATAAATGTAATTTTCCTCCCACAAAACAAATTTTTTCGGACTAAAAGAAAATGAAATTTATTTTTCTCTTGACAATTTAAGGGTCCGTTTGGATACATAGGTGACATCAAATACAATCTCATCTCATCTTATTTAATTTTAACTAATAATCTTATTACTATTTACAAATCATCTTATCTTACTATCCTAATGGCCTTAAACCTATACATTTCTCTTTTTTTTTTTTTATAATAATGGATTA
This sequence comes from Juglans mandshurica, assembly GCA_022457165.1. NCBI lineage: Eukaryota > Viridiplantae > Streptophyta > Magnoliopsida > Fagales > Juglandaceae > Juglans > Juglans mandshurica. The sequence continues at coordinate 1,603,148 of CM039632.1, read as the reverse complement.
TAAGATTATTCTTGAGTTCTGTTTGGTTATTGAATTAAACTCAATTAATTTTAAACCAATCATTGATGATCCATATTATTTTTTAAAATTTAAACTCATATCAACTTAATTCATACATTACAACCTAAAAAAAATTTAAAATTCACAAATCTCAACTAATTTCCAGATGATTTCAAAAACTTTTCGTCAACTTCCATTAAATGCAGAAGAAATATGAGTCATTAGGCTCCGCAAATCATGGAATGTAAATAGTGGGCCGTATATGAAAAATGAAATGCCTTTGGGATTGATGTAATTGAAATTTGAAAGCTCTTTAGTTAATGCCTTTTTGACTTGAGCACTTTGGCTTTGTCCCATTCTCTTCCGTTCACCGGTCACACTACCACTGGCGTGGCTTTTTTTTTTTTTTTTTTTTTTCTTCTTCTGTTCCCTTGATATCAGACCTCTGACCCTGCCACAAAAGTTACGTCCGTAACTCTCAAGTCTCACCGGAGCCTTCACACACACACACACAAAAAAAAAAAGGGGGGTAGATTTCCTTATCTGCCCACGGCATGGAACCCCTCTCTCTCTCTCCCGTCTTTGAAAGTGACCCAACTTACCCTCGACTTTTCTTCAAATTTTCAAAATGCTTGCCAAAAATATAGATGCCCACTCGGGGCAGGCCATTCTTGACAACGCGTTTGTAAGTCACAAAGACAAACTAGACCATAAATTACTATAAGAAAAATAAATTTTTGTGATTAATTTATTGTGATTAAAAGACTTTTTACAATCAATTTTAATTATAAATAATCATTTTGTTGGAATTAATTAATCGTAAATAAATAATTTTCTTATAGTGTTAAAACTTACTTTATAGAACACCTAATTCAAGAAGGACAAGCTAGTCGGATGGAACACACAAGACTAACGAATTTCTTTCTGATAATAGAGATGTTGGATCAAATGACAACTTGTAAATAATAATAATAATAAAAAGAGTAGGGCGCACCCCCCATTATAAGAAGTGTGGAGTGAGTGGGTTCCAAACAAAAAGAAGACGCGGGAATGACAGAGAGGGTATGGCCGTGGCTGAGGAAGGCACGAACTCCACCGCTTTTGACCATTTGCACCAACAAGTCTTACATATGATAGAACCCGACTTATTGGAAGCTTTTTGACCGAGAAAGATTTTATAAAAATATATTTAAAATGAGATGAATTGAAATGGTTTGATATGATTTGTAAATAGTAGTGAGATTATTAGTTGAAATTAAATTAGATGATCTCACCTCTGTATCCAAACCGTTTGAATATAGAAACGGTTTCATCTCATCTTATCTTATATCAGCATTACAACTTTTCAAAATTGTATATAAAATATAATAAACAATTCAACTTCTTTAAATTTTAAAATAATAATAATAATATTAAAAAATAATATTCTAATAATATTTTATTCAACTTTTAATTTTCATTTAAAATCATATTATCTCATCTTACTATCCAAACAAGACCTTAATATATCGTATAAAATTATATTAATTTATAAATTTATTTTTATAAGATATTTTTGTTAACATAGTTGATAGTACTTCTCTTTTTACTTAAAGTTCTTAAGATCCATCAATAACAAGAAAAGATTGTTTTTCCTCAATTTTTCTCAACAAATTACGCAAAACAATATATTTAAAGCATGACACGTTGATTAATAAATAGCATTTTTTTTTCATAATTATGATGAATAGTACATCAGCAAATAATGTGTTGACATAAAGAAACTTACAAAATAAATCAATCTCGGGCCCCAAAGTCTAAAGTCAAAAGTCTAAAATAACGTGTTTAGAGTCTAAATCAGGCTTAATTAATTCATTCAACAACTACAAAGTTCAATGCCTCTAATACTCTTTAGTCGTAGGAGACGACCTACGATGTTTATTGTATTTTTATATTTATATTATGATTCAAACTTCGAATAATTCCTCTAATTCTTTAAGATCTCTCTATATCTTGGTCATCGATTTGTCTAGATAAATAACAAAAGGAAAATGCTAACTTGCCCTATAATTTCGTTCTCATGTATTTTATTTTAATTTTTTACTTAATAATAAAAAATGATTATTAGTAAATTTTTTATTTTTTAAAATATTTAAATATATTTAAAAAAATTACACTAGAAGTACGCCTAACAGTAAATACAGGATGGCGGACTAGCATTGTCCAAGCAAAAATAGCACCATGAAATGTAATAACATATGGAAAAAGTTTCTTTGCCACCCTAGTTTGACTGCACTAGTTGATTGTTGGTCAATTTTTTTTTATTTAATAATTAAAGAAATGATTTTAAATGTATTAATATTTTTTTTATTTTTAAAAAATATTTAAATATATTTAAAAAAATATTAAAAAAATATAAGTCTCGACGGTACACTCAGCAGTAAATGCTAGCGGCATAATAGCCTTACCCACGACATATTGTGTCGGTTTCTTTGTCTTCTCCATCTTTTCTCTCCCATCAAGAGTAAAAAAAACAAAAATAATAATAATAATAATAAAGAAAAAAAATCCAATGAACCATTTGAGTTATCCTCGCCCTCTCAACCTAACCAGCTCAATCCAGCTTAACGCAAAAAAAAAAAAAAAAAAAACTATATTTATAGTAATGGAATGTATAAATTTTACAAATTTATAAAAAAGAATAGATAAATATGAGATTCATATTAAAAAATTAATATTTTAATAGTAAATCTTATTATTTTTTAAAATAAATATGAGAGATTTACAATCTTGAGGCTACTTAACTTCTATTAATTAATATTTATAAACAATTTACGATTTTGTTACTATTATTTACGCATCCAAACAAGAACTTAGCATTCGTCTAGTAGGTAGCAAATAGGTGGAATTACTATTTTTAGCACTAGTCAGTTCAATAACAGTTCATAATTTAATGCTACAGGACCATAAGTTCCCAACTGTAGAGGGAAGCATTTATGGATCGATGAGGCAGGCGGGGGATAATACAGTCCACAATTATTAAGGGCTGCTAGGCATCTTTTGTGGAAGGAAATTACAATTTTTTTATTGAGTAATTCTTTTATTATTGTGTTACTGTTAGGCTATTTTTTTATTTTTATTATTTGAATTTGAATTAAAAATTTCAAGAACGTGACATTTTTGCATAATCTTAAAAAGAATAAATTCAATCAACTAATGAAATAATGCAATTTAATTAAAAATTAATTTAATTTTATAAAAATTAATGTTTTTTTGCTATTTGAGTCAATTTTTATCAAATTGAATTTGTTTTTAATTAAATTATATGATTAAATTAGTTTATTGAATTTATTTTCTATCAAATTATGCAAAAATGTCATGTTTTGAGATTTTTATCAAATTAGAGTCTCATGTAATTTATTAAAAATCTCGCTTCCTAACGATCATAAAAATTGAAAATAGGGATTGAATAAACAAGGTTTTATTTTTCAAAGAAAAAAAAATTCAATATTTTATTTGTGATTTTACAGAGATAACATAAATTATAGAGTCATCCATCGGTTCATCTAGATCTTCATTTCTTTTATTTTATTCACTTATGTTACTGACCAAACCTAATTATGAAAATATTTATAATCTAATTATATATCTATTTTATTTGAGTTTTACTATGTACAAGTAAATTTACGTATCAATTTACATATTAATATTGTTATCTTTATATTCTAAATTCAAATTAGTATTGTTTTCAATAAAATATAATTTCTGACTAATCATATTGAATGGATGCACATATATCCAGAATCGTTTACAATTAAATTTTTCATTTTACTTTCTCATTTCATGGACTAATCACCAATCAGCATCGTCTCCGGCCTTGGGGCAAGAGACTTGTCTTGTGCTGCATTTTTCATAATTTATGTGGTTGAATATGTAGCATGTATATGAATATACATGTCACTGAATACACATGTCCGAACCCAATTCATAGGGGACTACAACATACGTGGAAGCCGGAAGGCAACAAGTGGCGATCACGCGACCACCTGTCCATTTGCGTTAATTTCTTGCTAATTGGCACAAAGATTTCATGAGATGTCGTACTCCGACGACAAACTACCCTAAACACGAGGCGGCACCGACGCAACAAGTCGTTCATATTCAGAATTATATCTTATCTTAATTATACTCAACATTATTTATATATATATATATATAAATTTCATTCCATCTCATGTCATCTCTGAAAAAAAACAAGACATTTATTTCATATAAATATTCGTAATACGGTGATATGTTTTGGTCCCTTAGATCAGAGAAAGTTTCATTTTATATTCCTATTTTCATTATTTACATCATTTACTTTATCTAATTTAATTTAAAATTTAAATAATTTTTAAAATTTAAATCTTATAAATTAAATTGTAGCACATGAATGATAGGTAATATAAAAGCTTTCAAATAATCTTATCTTTGTGTTTTTTTTTTTTTAAATTAAAACTTGTACGGAAATAAGTCTCTCCTCCACCCACATTTTGTCTGTTTTTCTGTCACTTGGTCATGGTATAAGTCGTGTACACCATTAGGCATTAACATGATATAATGAAGATAAGGATTAAATTGCTGTCATGCATTTAAATATTTTAAGCGCTAAACGAAGACTTCCAAAACCCAAACTAAACATTTTTACGCCCTTTTTTGTTTGTTTGTTCTTGACAACGACTAGACGATTTGGAAGCAAGTTCCACTCTGCCTAACTATGAGTATGGACATCATGTCTACGGCCATTCTCACTTTGTCAGAGCCTATTTTCAAAACCAATGGGCCGGGGATAAAAAGCTTATAATACTTTAATATGTGATTACTTCTTCGCCAACTAGTCGTCAACATATAGGACCTAACATTTGACTTTAACTTACTATTTTGTAATGTTCGGCTTGAAATGACATGATTAGCTACAAAAAAAAAGTAAATCCTAGAGCGATATTTTTGAAATATTGTCTATTTTGGAGAAGAAATAACACTACTTATGATGGTTTTTTTAGAAAATGGTGACAATTTATTAGAAAACAAGCTTAATTAGACTGTATGCTATTTATATTTAATGCAATTTTTCATGCTGTTGAATATTAAGAGATCTGGGTCTCTAAATTTCACATAGGCAAGCAAAATCGCTTGACAAAGAAGGGATTTGAGACGCGTTTGGTTGGGATTGTAATTAACTTGGTTCAAATCACAGAATAAATAGTAATTATTGAAGAAAATTGCCATCAATTATTAGGTGGGGGAGAACGAAGTCCATGGCAGTAAAGAGGGAGCCACAGTGGTCCAACATGCACCCACGAGGGTTTGGGTTTTATATTGCTTTCTTTCTCGATAAGATATGCTTCGAAAATCCAGCAGTGAAAAGAAGGCAAGTAGTCCAAATTTGCAGGGTCCAGTCATCCAGGCCTGGAGTTTGGGGTGCACTAAACAGTGAATCACGGTCCATATCTGCCAGGGCCCAGAACAGGCCTTGTTTTTTAGATTTATGTACCCACTTTTACAAATCGTGTCGATCGGCCTGCCAATGAGCTACAGATTGTGTGTCCATTAATTTGCTAGAGATTGTGTACTCGAAAGCCAGGTTGACGGGATAAAAATAAAAAATAAAAAATAAAAAAAAATGATTATTATAATTCAAACTTTATTCTATTAAGAAGATTTGAGTTCTATATAAATATATATTTTTTAGTAATATAAATAAATAATTTCTTTTCGCATGGGTTATAGATTTATCATTTTTTTTTAAAATACATGTTATTTACACATCTTAAAATTATAAATATAATTTCTCTATTTTTTTATGGCTGATATTCGAGAATCTTCCAGGTTTGTTTGTCAAGGGGAAGAAATTACAAATAGTGAAACTTTTTATTGGAAAAGGTAGGATTGAACATTGGTTCTTCATTCCCATCTCATTATTTCAAGAAATATCTCATCTGGAAAACAGTAAGCGATAACTATCACACGAACAAAAGGAAGAAAAGAAAATGGAATTAGATGACGATTTTAAATAAAAATTAAAAGTTGAATAAAATATTATTAGAATATTATTTTTAATATTATTTTTATTTTAAAATTTAAAAAAATTAAATTATTTATTATATTTTATATAAAAATTTAAAAAAATTATAATGATAAGGTGAGATAAAACATTTGTACTATCTAAACGGGACCTTAATTATCGAGCAAGTTGAGGCTATTACATGATCTTTCTGTTATTATTCCTTGCGAGCAAAAAATTAAATAAATAAATAAAACCGAAAAAATAAGAGTTCTAAAATAAATGAATAAATGGAAAGGGCAGTTAATGGCAGACATAAAACACGATCTCTCCTTGAGAGCAGACCGGCAAGCTCAATTCATCTATGGTGAAGGTAATGGTGCAAGGCTGCAAGCTCATATATTAGCAAAGAAGGTTTTACATATGGATATGGACGGAAGAAGGGCTAAATGAAATTAATGCTATTGTAATGAGAGAAATGGAATGTATGTATTAATTTTATCACAAATGAATGAAATGGAGTTTCAAAAAAACGACAAAGAAAGTAGGTTGAATTGGTCTTTTGTTGGGGTTTTCGTTTGGATCAATACAATTAGAGGCTTCAAATGGTTTTCTACCTAAGATTACCAAACATGAATTCAAAATTAAATAATGTTAGATACAATTTTTGGCTATTCAACTCTATCACACTTTATTTTAAAATATGAGCTTTATCATTAAAAAATAAATCTTTATTCATAAAAAAATATTATATAAATTGTGTGAGACAGACTTGTTTGTTTTTACAACTCATCTAACATTACAACTTTTTCAAATTCTCACACAAAAGAAAATAAATAATTCAACTTTTTCTAATCTCAAAATAAAAATAATATTAAAAAAATATATTTAAACAATATATTATTTAATTTTTAATTTTTATTTCAACCCATCTCATCTCATCTGCGAAAACAAACGCGGCCTTAATATTTTAAACTACAAATATTATTTCTCTTAAAAAAAGAAAAAAAAAACTACAAATTGTGCATTTTAGGCTGTGTTTGGATGTTGAGATGAATTAAATTCTTTATGAATAATAATGAGTTGAGATGGTGTAGTAAGTTTTGTGGGGTTCATTTAATATGAATTTATTATTTATATGTGTTTGGATGTTGAAATGAGTTTAGATATATTTATGAAAATTTGAAAAATGTTGTGGATCCCGCGTGTAAAGATGTGTTGAGTTGAAAAAAGTCGTGAGTCTCACGTGTAAAAAGGTTTTAAGTTGAAAAAAATTTAGTAATTTAAGAGTTGAGTATTTGAATATTAAACTCATTTTAAAATTAAACTAAACTGAATTAATTTTAATGAAGTACATGTACAACAATCTAACGGTGCCTTAGCTTCTCAGAATTGAAAAGGAACGTGCCGCTCGGCTTTATTCACGGGATAGTCAACGTGATTGGCGGTGCCCGTGTCCCTTCCTATACGTTTTGGTCAACGGCTGATTACCAAATCGATCTTTTCCTTTCTCAGCCAACACGCTGAACTAATGATAAATTGGGATCATTCTTAATTGTCTGTCTGTTTGAATTGAATAAATCTCATTTAGAGAAAGATATATATATATATAATATATATATATATATATATGTGAGAGTTTCATGTGTCGGAGTAATTATTAAGGAAAAATGATCCATTTAATAAACCATTATTTGGACTCTCATTTAAATTGATAATGTTTTTATAAAATAATTATACCTAAAACAAAGTTATTAAATAGAGTATTTTAATATTTAACATTAGTTTTAACTTTTAATGACACAATACAATGAGAGTACTTACTGCATCATCCATACTACATTAATACTTAATATAGAATTCTCATGTTATAGTTATCTCTATTCGAATCTCACCACTCCCAAATTGCAATGGGAAGTCTGAAGTCTTGGTCCTCTTGTCCTGTCGCCGTGTCTCGTGAATTGCCCGTCCCTTGCACGTTCGCTGTCCGAGTCTTCTGTCGTTTCATTAGAAATATCCAGCTTATAAATTAAATTATTAAACTCTACGCCGCCACTAAAATTTAAATAAATAAATCGTTTAAATTATAATAAAAGATGAACAGAAATTATGGATTTTTTCAAATATGTTTTAGCAGAAAAATATGTTTTAGCAGAAAAATATGTTTTAGCAGAATATTTATTATTTAAATTCAAAATTAGATAAATAAACAAATAATTCTAAAATGAAAAAGTTTTAAAATAGAAAATGATGAGGACGACAGGCCTCGTGGCCATGTGATCGAATGCGGCGTATAAACTGCACACGTCGAAGTCAATTGCAACGGTCCTCTGGTACCGATTGCATTAGGTGTCATCCATTTTTGGGGTCCTGCAAGTAACGCCGATTTAACGCCGTTGTGGTTTTTTTTTTTAAAGCATATTCATTCATTAGATATTGTTTGAAACTGATAAGAATTACGAAACTATGGCATACTCAATTTATTATTTTTCCATTATATTTTAATTATTCATTGTTTTTTAAATCATGTGAACATCTTGTACATAGTCACCATTTATAGGAAAATAATAATTTAATTAAAATCTGAATAATATTTGAGGCATGTTTTAAAATGTTAATCAGTTTAATACTTAATATCCTCTAAAATTATCATGCAAGGGTAATTTTTTTAAAAAAATAATGTGAAATTTATCAATAATTATATGAGATAGACCAACTATTTTATTTGTAATTAACCATGATCTCAAGCGAAACCTCGCAAGCGACTAACGCCATCAAACGGCAGCCAAACAAGGACGGCTACCAAACGGCAAACAGTCGGAAAACACATCAAACTTCGTGAAATCATGCCGTCAACTCCGCATTCTCTGTGAGACTGTGTGACCGTTTCTCAAAGCCGCGTAGAAGCGGGTCCCAGTGATCGTTCTTCCCTGCAAAGAAATATCAGCGAAAAAATGTACATAAAAATCTTTCACATATTATTTATTAGTCTCGAAAAAAGAAACAAAAAATCACTAACTAATATAAAAAGCCTAGAACAAAACAATAATAAGAACTACAGCACAATACCCGAACTTTCATAGTGTTTTCTGTTATAATATTACCAATCTTTCGAGAGATTCTGATTATCCAAACCAAACTACAGTACTATTTGGAAAACAGCTGGTTTTATGCGAGTGTGAGCTTTGGAGTTCATATCCTTCTTATTCTTCTTTTATTGGGGGGTCCTCTTCTTTCCTTAAATGACAGCCTAATGTACAGCCTGGAGAGGTGGTAGCAGCATTAAAAAGCTCTGGTTGATGGGTTTCAATGGGTGGTATTCCTCGAGCTTCATCTGGGTTTCTCTGTTTGGTTCAGACCCATTTCATTTCTTGTCAGATTGTGCGCATTGTGCCCTGTGAATGAGGTAAGAGCTTACAGCATACTAGAGTTTGGTCGATTTTTGAGCAGGATTTGGGTTTCTGTATCGTTTTGTACTGTTAAGATATTGGTACTTCGTGTGTTCCTTAAAATACAGGGTCTCTTGGTTATACGGTGATTTAGAGGGATCTGTGCTTGGTGAAGTTGTGGGATGTGGGAACAAGTAATTGGGGAAGTGGGTTTTTAGCATTTGGGACTGTAAGCGTTTTTTGCGGTATATTTAGGGTCTTTTGGACTTGGGCCTTTTCAGATCTTACTCTACTGGGGGATAGGTTGTCTTACAAGTTTTGAATTTGTTTTTTCCAGTCATTGTTTGCTAAACTGGTAATCAAGCATCCTTTTTGTTTATCAGGCTTCTAGGATCTTAGATCTTAGACAGGGTAAAGATGAAAGCGGTGAAGTTCGTACCTCTGGTTCTGGCTGTGATTCTCTTTATGGGTCATGGATCAAGTGCCTCATTCACTCCTATTGACAACTACTTAATTGCTTGCGGTTCTTCCAAAAATGTCACCTTTCAAGATCGTACTTTTGTTTCTGATTCAGAGCATTCTTCACTTGTTCTAAAAAGTGGCAATTCTAGTGTGGCCAATTCCAATTCTAGTGCCCCACTTCCAATCTACCAATCTGCTCGAATTTTCTCAGGCATGGCTTCTTATAAGTTTAAAATTGAGCAAAAAGGCCGGCATTGGGTCCGCCTCTATTTTTACCCTCTTCCAAAGTCTGGCCAAAACTTGAACTCTGCCTCAATGTCTGTAGTCACTGATAATTTTGTTCTCTTGAACAACTTCACATTCAAGAAGTATAATGGTACTTATATGTTTAAGGAGTACGCGATCAATGTGACTTCAGATACCTTGACTCTCACTTTCCTTCCTTCCAACAATTCGGTTGCATTTGTTAATGCGATTGAAGTTGTCTCTATCCCAAATGAGGTGCTCCCTGACCAGGCATTGGCTCTAAATCCATCTACTCCTTTTAGTGGCCTCACCGAACTTGCCCTTGAAACTGTTTACCGGCTAAATATGGGGGGTCCTTTGCTCACCTCGCAAAATGATACACTTGGAAGAACTTGGGAGAATGATCTGAAGTACCTCCATGTGAACAGTTCAGCTGTGAATGTGTCGGTTAGCCCCGCAAACATAAAATATCCAGCCGCGGTCACCCCCGAAACAGCACCTAATTTGGTGTATGCCACTGCCGAAACAATGGGGGATGCAAATGTACCTAATATGAACTTCAACATAACTTGGGTCTTCTCTGTCGATCCAAACTTCAGTTATTTTGTTAGGGTACACTTCTGTGATATTGTGAGCAAGTCTCTAAACACTCTAGTTTTCAATCTCTTCATAAATTACGATATTGCTCTTGGGAGTCTTGATCTATCAAGCATGACTGGTGACTTAAATGTGCCTTACTATAGAGACTTTGTTTCCAACTCCTCGGCGAACACAGATACTTTGACTGTTAGTGTTGGTCCGGATAGTGTGGCCGATACAACTAATGCAATTATGAATGGGCTGGAGATTATGAAGATCAGCAATGAAGTTAGGAGCTTGGATGGGCTTTTGCCTGTTGAGAGTTTCCTTCCTAGTCCACCCTCAAAAAAGAACAAGATGGTAATAATAGTTGGTTCTATCATAGGAGCTGCAGCTGCAGTTGTACTAATTGGTTTGTGTTGTTGCTGCTGGGTGGCCCACAAATCGAAGACTACTCAGCAAGGATATCCATGGCTGCCTTTGCCCTTGCATGGAAACTCTCAGACCATGACAAAAATGTCCACAACTTCCCAAAAGAGTGGAACAGCTAGCTGCATTTCACTGGCTTCAACAAATCTTGGCCGTTTTTTCATGTTCCAAGAAATCCTGGATGCAACGAACAAGTTTGATGAAAGTTTACTCCTTGGGGTAGGTGGTTTTGGCAGGGTTTACAAGGGAACTCTAGAGGATGGGACAAAAGTAGCTGTTAAAAGAGGAAACCCCCGATCTGAACAGGGTATTGCTGAATTCCGAACTGAGATTGAGATGTTGTCCAAGCTCCGCCATCGGCACCTGGTGTCTCTTATTGGCTATTGTGATGAAAGGTCAGAAATGATTCTCGTCTATGAATACATGGCTAATGGACCCCTTAGGAGCCATTTGTATGGAACAGATCTACCACCTCTACCGTGGAAGCAACGACTTGAAATTTGCATTGGTGCCGCAAGGGGGCTCCATTATCTACACACTGGTGCAGCTCAAAGCATAATTCACCGAGATGTGAAGACTACCAACATTCTCTTGGATGAGAATTTTGTAGCCAAAGTTGCTGATTTTGGCCTTTCTAAGACTGGTCCAGCTCTGGATCAGACCCATGTGAGTACAGCTGTTAAAGGTAGTTTTGGTTACCTTGATCCCGAATACTTTAGAAGACAGCAGCTTACTGAGAAATCAGATGTCTATTCTTTTGGAGTAGTCCTAATGGAAGTTTTCTGCACGAGACCGGCTTTAAACCCTGTTCTCCCTAGGGAGCAAGTCAATATAGCAGAATGGGCAATGAGCTGGCAAAAGAAGGGCATGCTAGATCAAATCATGGACCCAAATCTGGTGGGGAAGGTGAACCCTGCTTCTCTTAAGAAGTTTGGAGAGACAGCTGAGAAGTGCCTGGCCGAGCATGGGGTTGACAGGCCATCAATGGGTGATGTCTTGTGGAATCTTGAATACGCACTTCAGCTAGAGGAGACCTCATCTGCGCTCATGGAACCTGAAGATAACAGTACAAATCACATTCCTGGAATCCCATTGACCCCGCTTGAACCGTTTGATAACAGCGTGAGTATGATTGATGGGGTGAACTCTGGCACAGATGATGATGCAGAAGATACTGCCACAAGTGCTGTATTCTCTCAGTTAGTAAATCCTCGTGGAAGATAGGAGGATACGACTTCCATTCATTTCTGATCCTTGCCAGTAGATGTCCCGTGAAAGATATTGGCAATTGGTCATCTTGTCCGGGAGAGTACTCGAAAAGATCCTGAGGGAATGGTTGAAGGTTACTTTTAGTTTCAGTTCTGTTCTTTGAACCTGATTTTTTCGTCCACAATTTATTTAGTTTGTAATATAGTTAAGCGATGGGTGCCAATTGACCCGTCTGAAGTTGCAAGTTAGGTAACATAAAAACTGGATTGTTGTCTCTGGGTTTTTGATGCCCATCACACAATTACAAGATATTGATTTGTATTTTGGTTTTATATTTTTGTTGTTCCCAAAAACTGAATATAGAAAATAAGGCAGTGGTTATGATACCTCTGGTCAAGTTTAGTTTCCATTCATATAATTCTCTACAAGTGGACATGGACTTTGGAGACGTTTACTTTCATGATTTCTTAAATAAGTGATAAATGCATTTTATTATGATAATTTTTCCTCGTGCTTACAAATAAGATAATTGCTTTGGCCACAGAAAAATCACAGATGTAAATCTACAAATTGAAATGGTTTCATATGATACGTTTGTGGGATCTCTTTATGACTGCATCTTCTTGTACTTTATCTTTTCTTTTTTCTCGCTGCTGCTTGATTCTAAATTCTAGTACTTCATCTTTTCTTTCTTTTATTTTTTATTTTTTATCGATAATTCAAATACTTTATCTTCAAATGTAGCTCCTTAATTGTTAGCATACATGATTTTAGATCAGATTTTCATCCTCAATAAAGTAAGAAAAATATTATTCATTTTATTCTTAACTATCGTTCTATTTGTAAATCACTTGGTATATGGAATCAGAAAATGATTAAAGGAGAATGGTTAATAATAATACGATCAATAAACATTCAAAGTTGATTTTCTTCTAAAAGAAAATGTATCCCATATTTATTTGATCACTGCATACTTCTACATGGAATGAAGCAATTGAAAGAAAGAAAATGGTCACACAGTATTAACACAAATCTGGTGTGTTAAAACACAGAAAACAAAGATAAGAATAGCATCCGCCCTCACTTTCTTCGAGCAAATCTCCGCTCATAAAAGGAAGATCAAACAGATGTCCTTTATTTATTATTTGAAGATATACCAAATTTCATACTTATTTCCTGCAAACTATTCCATTCCCACCGCTGGCTCCGCCGGTGCAGTCTAGCATGCCATATTCCGTCACCACCGAGTCCTTTTGTTCCGAAACTTCAGATGGAGAGAACGCACAAGAGCTGCAATCTGCCGAGAGAAGTGATGTGGTTCTGTACTTGTCCTCGCCTCCCACGACAGGCATTGCCACGCCTGGCTTTGCTGGATTCTCAAAATCCGGTTGGTAAGTCCGGCCAACAACTCCTTCAACTTTTGAGGACAGACCGTAGAATCTAAACTGTACCTCCAAGTGAGCAAAACAGTCATCTGAAGGTATCTGATAGTTGTGGATTCTATCATCTTCCTTGGTCACGGGCACAACATTGACTGATATCTCTGCAACCTCTGGGAGAGTGACTATGACGCTGTTCGTGTACGATGTTCTCTCCACTCTAATGTCTTCTTCCGGGCTTCGCCATACAGAGAGATGGCCTTCTGGTATCATTAGTTCCTTCCCATTGTAAGAGAATCTCAAATGATCAATTTTGTCATCCCAGGTCGCCGCTCGGGTGGCCTCGAGAGAGAAAGTGTTGGCGTCAAACAACACACCCAGGGCTTGAATCCAAGTATAGTCCCTGGTTCGGCCTGCTGGCCGGAGCCCGACGAAGCGGGCATTGATTTGGAGGTTGCGATCCGAAACTAAGCTGAAATGCTTGTTGCTCTTGCCGTGGAAGTAGAAAACAATGCCATCTCCACCAATGAAGCGGGGATCGTAACATCCTGCTCCAGGGGCATTGCAGTTTGGTTTCCGATCTACAATAACCCAGAAAAAACTGTGAGTCGGTAATTTTATGTTCTATCTGCTTCTAGGAAAATATAATGGAAAAAAGAATACAAAAACTTAGTCACTTTGTGTACTCTTTGAGTACTCCAATTGGCTGCGTCACTTTTTTAATATAAAATAATTGTTTTGGACAATTAAGGAGTACGCAAAAATAACTGTACGTAGTAAAATTCGAAAGAATAACATTGACCGTTATGAACCCACATGTTGTAAAATATGTAGAGGTATATGATGATAGTCTTACTTTTGCACTCAGCTTTGCATACGGGTGAATTGCAGTTGATATAGCAAACTTTCGCTTTCGGGTTCTTCGGTGATGATGATGGGCATTGTGCTGGGCAAATCATCTTTTTAAAGCGGCATGGACTACTTTTGCTGGTGCATGTCTTAAATTCTGCATGGATACGCACAGCACCAAATAAAAAGAGTAGCAGAATCATCAACAACCCATTCCTGCTTAAGATCTCCATGGCGGCTTGTATATTCAGACTTCAATGGTTAGAAGAATACACGAATGGTGAGGTACAAGGGACTCTCTCTTGCATGCTCTTATAGAAGAATTATAAGTGGGATTTTGGTGTTAGTTTGACATTGGTATTCTATCTTAAGATTCTGTTTTTTTTTTAAACCCACGTTGGAGGAGGACATGGCCTTCGACGTTGGATACTTCAAATGCTTTTTTACGGGATTTTCAAATCTTGGTCAAGTTTTGGGGCTTGCAGTTCTGATTCAAGAATTAGGCAACTAACACTAAATCGAGATGGTTAGGGTTAAAGCCGCGTATGACAAAGCGTTGTCATCTGCCAAACTCATTTTTTTAAGACTTTAGAGCGGCGGAAAGCATGCCATACGTCAGCGCACGCAAAGACCACAACGCTGGTGCCAATGGCAGATCAAGGAACCCTGCATTTGCATGTGAAAGGGACTCGGCTTTTTGACCACTAAAATGGCCATAGGTCCTATATAATATACGTCCCTCCCAAGTCCCATTTTCTTTGCTTCTGTTCCTTGCGCTAGCTATAATTCGAGCATTATTGAAGAGCATCATCTAATTGCATCTTCTTTAGTTTAGGTTGTTTATTGGATGTGACTTTGAGGAATGAACATTGTCTTTTCCCAGACTATTTATGTGATAAGTGCGATTTTTATTACTCTTTTAATTATAAAAAGTGTCAATTTTCCTTAATTCTATTGATTTTATTTTATTTTTATATATTTTTCTTTATTTTTTTTGGATTTGAAGGAATGAGAAGATTTAATGTAAAATTAGATCATTTTGATACAAAATAAGAGACTATGGATCCAGACCGACGAGAGGCGACGAGATCTGAAGAGAACCGAGGGGATTTAGGCGATGAGACTTATTGGCGACAAGAGTTAGGCAATAAGCGAGATATTTTACCTTCTGGACTAGAAGACTTGGTGCAAGGCTCCGAGCGACTAGATTGGGCGACTAGTCTAAACGACCAAGCTTAAAAACTAATCTAAACGACATCGTGGACAACAACTAGTAAAGTGCGAGCAACTTTACCGCTCGGTAGGTTGGCGAGAGGGTTCTATCATTTCGATCAGAAGTATTTCCTCTCGTTTGACGAGAGGGTTCTATCATCCCGATCAGGAGTCTTTACTTTCGGAAGGCGAGGAGATCAGTTATATTTAGCGCACACGGCATCTACCTGGTGGGACCCTTCCAAGTTCCTCAATCAATCTGCTGACCACCAAATCCTCTTGAACTCCGTAAATCAAGGCGCATATCACTGAATCTTCTATTTTAGATAATTCTGTTATTCTCGGGATAATTTATTTTATGTTAACTTTTATCTTTAAAAACTATTTTCCGGATCTTTAAGCTAGATTGTAGCCTCATTTATCTTGTTTCCGGATTTGAATTTTGACTTCTATGTAATCCCGTCTTGTGGGATGAATAGGGGTGAAGTTCGAAGTTTTTAGGTTATGAGTTTTTTTTAGAGAGTCTTGAGTTTTAGATTTCAATAATCCAGAATTTATTATTTTGAGTTTCTTTCAAGGATACGGATCTGGGCAGCAGAGGCGAGAGCTGTATACTCCATCAACTGACTCAAACGAAGAACACTAGTTTTAATATTTTTCTTTTCAAATTTATTATGAACTAATTATATTTTATAGAGCTTTGATGTAATCTAGTATTGAACACACAAATTATATTCTAAGTTATTTTATTTTTAATATTTCAATGATTGAGTGTTTATTCATTGTTCTTAATGCTTACAATTTTCTAGCTAATTATTGTTCGATCTATTGAATCACAATGAAGCCGATAGATGATTTGTGATTAAAGCTCTAGGATTAAACACCATTAATTGAGCGAAAGTAGAGATACTTTATCGTGATTAGTATGATTTTCAAGAAAAATCTAAATGACTTAATGAGTCTCCAATTAGTTAAATTCACATAGAGATATGGAGTTATTAGTTGGAGATATTTTTGGTATTGTTCGAGAGAAAATATTGAATAGTTAAGGGATTTTTATCATCAACTTGGGATAGTTATAATTCTATAACAAGGAAGAATAAATTGTGGGATTTGTTAGGTGAAATCAAACGCTCTAGATATATTATTATTATTTTTAAAATCTTAATTTTGATTCTATTTTCTTCAGTTTAACTTAGATAATCTATTCTTTAAATTTCGATTTTTCAAATAATAATTAATTTAATAAATTTTAATAATTAATAACATAACTAATTCCTGTGGATTTGATATCAATTTTTTTTAAAACATTTTATTACTTGCTACGATTGCATTTTCAGATATTTTATACTAACAATATGAAGCAATTCCTTACCTCGGGATAGGGTGTTCGTCGATCGGTGTAATCAGTAATGTATTATATACCCCAGAATGTCTAGAACGGGCCAAACAGTTTTCTAATTGGGCATGAATATTCACGCGGATATAATAGCATATAGCTTCTCCATGCACGTAATGAATGACCAGCAATAATATATATATATATATATATATATATATATATATTTTCCTCCTGGGTTGTGATGTTTGTTTTGGAGTACTTGTTAGGTTCCCAACTCTCTATGTTTGTATTTATTTGAGAGAAATACTCTAGTCACAAAGTGATTATACAAAAATAATTTTACAAACTGACGTATCTTGATGTGATTTATCAAATTATAAAATTACTTTTATTGTATTTCAGATCTGACGGCTCACATAGAGCCACGTCAGTTTGTGGGATGACTTTTGTGTAAATCTTTTGTGGATGTAGCACTCATCTTTATTTTATTAGTTGATATATATAATCTTGGCAAATAAATCCCAGTGGCCAATACAAATACGTTCATGATGATGTGGTGATTCTTCACATGCAATATTAATATTGCTTGCTACATGCACCAGGCCGCGCCGTGAGATCTAACACTGTATATATGGTTCGACACTTGCTAATACGAAACTACATCTATAGACATTTATTTCTTCGACACTGCATATATGCAGGTTCCTATATAAATATATATATATATATATATATATATAATTACTATTGAATTTTCACAAAATTTGTCTTGGCACTCCTTAATTAATTAAGAAGCTATTCAAGAAGTTCGACAGTCGATCCAATTTGTGCTTACTGATCTAATTTATGTGTAACGCATTCCAGTGGAAGACCTAATTAAACCACATAGCTTATAGTTTAAAAGGACTAGTCAATTATACAATTTGAACTCTATTGAAATCTTATAAAGAATTAACTTTTTCCTTTCTAAATAATGTAAGATCTCATTCACCACCTACTCTTATTTTTTTCATATGATGCGGTATCACATTATATCTATCCAAATGGACATAGTTGGAGGAGAATTATATATAATCGAAATGATTGGGTAATTGATGACATCACTTATATATATATATATATATATATATATATATACACACACACACGATGAAAGCAACGTGCAATGCATGTTTGCTTAGTTTATATTTAATTTTTTTTTGTTAAGAACTAATTTTTTATTAATAAAGACGTAATGTTTTGGGTTAATTAAATAACGATGTAATGTTTATATAATTTATAAATAATTACACGCTGTGATATATTATAAAAAAAAAAACATTAATAGAAGTTTTAACATGGTCCTATAAATAAACATCACAAGCAAAATAGTGATGGGTTTATCTGTGTTCCAAGAAATATTTAGTTATGTTCTTGAAATAGTGATGGGGTCCGTCAAGATCTCCTTGTGCCGATATATACTCTTTGTGATAGACCTATATTTACTTTGGATGTGAATGCATTACGAAGGTAGATACTTATTAAAATGACAGGTCCTACCGATCTCAAAAAAGAAAAAAAGAAAAAAAAAAAGACTTCCTATCTAGGATTGCTACGAAATATGTCTCGTGGTGTTCAAACATTGAACCTGACTACAGCACTAACAAGCCATTCGACTGCCTCATGTGATTTTAATTTCAAATTTATCACTGCCTAGACAAATGAACATAAAAAGTAAATTATTAAAAATGATAAGTTATACTGCATATTATAACTTACATGTGATTAAAATCTGCCTCCACAGATTTAATGTTGCATGCAATATAATATGTTATCTAATTTTTAAAATATTTTCTCTCTGTTTGCAGCTATCATTCCAATGCATGGATTCACAAATTCAGTTGCTGGGACACGGACAATAATGGAAAATTGTTATTTAAATTCAGTTGCTGTGTTTTTTTAAATTGTAAATTATTATAATGTTTTACTATTATAATGAATAGGAAAAGACAATTGCATCCATGATTTATTATTATAATAAATCTATTTTATTAGCAGATTTAAAGATATTAATAATAGAATACAACCGACAGAAACAACAAAAATAGCCACAAACAGAATGTATAAGAAAATACAATTGTATCCCTGTGCACTATTTTCATTGTTGATTTAAAGTTATTATAATCGAATACAAATGGACACAAATAACAGAGATAGACACAAACGGAGGTTTAACGGAAAGTTAACGGAAACAAGAAAATTCCGTTAAAACAATAAAATTACATTTCATAGGCTCTTTATATATATAAAGAGATATATGCTCCAACCCTTTTAGATCACTTTAATTTTCATCCAATTAAACAGATTTTATAATTAAAAACATATAAACAAAATATGTAAATAATAATGGGTACACACTGACACAGTATGCAAATATCAATATTTTGATTAAAGCTAGAGCTCGTTAAACAATACCGACTTTTGCCAAAATATGGTGGGCTTTTAAATTAATGAACTAAATAAATATGTTGTGCAAAAATAACGTTGGAGCAAATAAAATAGAGATGAATTGGTCAAAGTTTTTTAATAAAATAAATCACACATAAATGTTGCGAGACAAATATAAAAGAGTCAGTCAAATTTCTTCTTTAAAAACAACAAATCACATATAAATGCTATCTTTATTACTAGTAGAGATACACACAAATTACTTCACAATAAATCTTTGTAATTTCATAATTACCCCGACAAACTTTTGATGGAAATAGAAGCTTAAGTTCTGGTAGTATAGTACTCTTGATTTTGGCAAATTGTTACTACGTTCATCGATCGCTCGGCACATAATGTAAAGCTAGTATAGGAATTTTTTGAAACCTAGGTGAGGGGCTTTTGTAATCTCATATTATCGAGGAATGATACTTGCAGTTGTGAGTGTGCAAGTGTCGTGCAGTCGTTTTGAAGAAAGTGAATAAATATGAGATCCACATGAAAAGAAATTAATTTTTTAATAGTGGACCCCACTCTTTTTCAAACCGACTGCACGGCGTTTGCACATTCCACGACTGTATGTAGTATTACTCTTATTTATAATATGATATTCATCTGTCATAAGTGAGTGTTACTAATAAAATTGGGATAATATCGTTCTTGATAGAAACTAAAAAGTAAAATAGAATTTGAGAGAGAGAGAGAGAGAGCATAAACTTTGAAAGCTACATCTTCTTTATTCTCAATTGTTATTAAATACAAGACATGATAAATATCTATTTATAGAAAAATTACATTAAGATAAGATAATGTCAATATCTTAATCATTATGAAAATCAAATCCAGATACTATAAAGTCAAATTATTGATTTGATATTATTTCTAACATCCCCTCAAACTCAAGGTGGAGAATTTTAAATCTTGAGTTTGAAATTTGAACCTAGCATTCATATTCTAGGTTCATTTAGATGGTGAGATGAGATGAGATGATTTTCAATGAGTTGAATAAAATATTATTAGAATATTATTTTTTAATATTATTATTATTTTGAGATTTGAAAAAGTTGAATTGTTTATTATATTTTGTATGGAAATTTGAGGAAATTGTAATGATGAGATGATATGAGTTGATAGTGTTTCTGTATCCAAACAGTGCCTAATTGATCACCAATGAAATGTGAAGTGAATGGCAACCGGAACATCAAATTTGGAGTTATAGCCAACAATGGGCTATATACAAATTTGGTAATCAATTATAGAACCAAAATCAAAAGGCCGAGAATGGATTTCGAGCTTCAAACAATACTCACAACAGATCAAAATTCAAGAAATTAAAGGTCTTACAACTAATAAAGATATTTCAAATGAATGAACGTGAGACAAGATATAATTGACCGTTGATGAAAACTTTGCAAGAGGTAAAACTAGCGGAAGAATTTAAAAAAAAATAATCTACATGATCGAGCTTGGCATTAGCCAAGGGCTCTAATACCATGATAGAAGTTATAAAATAAAATAAAAACTGAGAGAATAAAATGAGAGGGAGAATGAGAGCAGACACTTTGAAAGTTACATCTTTTTTATTTTCAACTATTATTGAATATAATGTATAGATTCTTATTAATAGAGAAATTTATTGAGATAGATAAGATAAGATAAATATCTCAATCATTATAAAAATCAAATTAAGATAATATCAAATCGTAGTGATTTGATAATTATGAAAATCAAATTCAGATAATATCAAATCTCATAACAATAATGGACTCTGATCTCCAACACTCTCATGATCTCGTATTAAAAAAATGACAATAATGGACTGGTCCTACTTCAGGTGATTGGCACTTCCAATTGTTTCCATTAGCATCCACCACCATGCAATTTTAAAGTATTCTTTATTATTAAAAAAACACCAACAGCAACAGCAACAGCAACAGCAACTAATTGTGCTTATAATGATATTCAAATTTAAAAGATAAAAACCGAAAGGAAAAAACAAATTATAAATAAAACAATATAAGTATTTAATCCTAAAGTTAAGAATAAGGCTTTACACAAGGTCGGTAGAAAACAAAATGGCATCCATGATTCTATCGTCCACCACCCTCGTCGAGAGATGCTATTCCGTATACATGATTTGAGTATGATATATCCAATAATTTTATAACCGCAACAATTTTATAATTTTCATTTAAATTTTTAATAAAATATAATTTCTTTTTTAAATCAAAGCCACCAAAAGTAACAAAAAATAAAAAATATAAAAAAAAGTTGTTGCTAATATAATAAGGAAAATATTAAATATACTTAAAAAAATTATAAAAAATTTACTTCTCTATAAAAATTATGAAAATTTTAATAGAAAACTAATAAAATGAATCTTGTAAATAAAAGTGTAAATAAAATTATAAGTATATATAATATTACTCATATAATAATATAACATATTTCAGTCCACTTCGTTATAAATCAATTGAAGTGCCTTTACACCATCCCTCACAATTCCCTTTGAAAGCTGCCTTCATTTCAAGAGCTAGCTAGCCCTGATGGAAGAAGTACGAACCCAAGCAAAAGCTGCTGTTGGTTTGGACGCCTTGTGGAAAGCTTTGACCAAAGAACTGAGATTTGTTGTTCCAAAAGCTATCCCAAACCTCGTAAAGGACGTGGAAATGATTGAAGGAGATGGTGGCCTTGGTTCAGTGCTGCTCTTCAATTTTTGCTCTGGTTAGTCCATCTATATATTTTTTACCATTAATTTAGCCCATTGGGTTATAATTTCTGTATGTTTTATTTTTTTATTTTTAATGAATTTATTTTCTATGCAACAAATAATATTAGATGCATCTCCGATGACATATCAGAGGGAGAAGATAGTGGAGCTTGAGGAGTCCCTGCACCAAATTGCCCTTGAAGTAATAGAAGGAGGCCATCTCAATCATGGGTTATCTTCCTACAAAACAACTTTCATGCTTACTGCAATTGGAGAGAAGGAGACCCTGGTCGATATCAAGGTCTCATATCAGTTTGATCAAAAAGACGATAGGAATACTAAGATGCCATTAAAGACAACAGATTCTACATTATATTTTATCAAGTGCTTAGAAACCTATTTGCTGAATGCTGATTCCTAGTTTTTCTCAATGATTATGATGATCATTAAGGCCCAACAGTTCTGCTATTAATAATAATATGTATTCACCATGAGTACTTTGATCTCCATCTCAAACGCTTGACCATTTCGTAGTTGCGCGCGCGCATACATATATATATATATATATATATATATGGATCTAGTTTAGCTTCATCCATGTATCCAACAGATAAAATGATATTGAGATTGAAAAAATTAATTTTTTAAAATATGCGATATTTATACAACTGAAGACTGTCTATCATTACTTTTTCCAACCACAACTCTCAAAGCTGAATTGATCTGGATTCAACTATGCTTGCGAGCGCCCGATGCATACCGTACGTCGTGTAATGTCCTACACCAGAAAAAACAAATGGAGAAGATCATCATCATCATCCGGTAGCATTTCATGAGTCTTGTTGCTCAGCCAAGTGTCAACAATTTGATTAGAGGACATCTGAGGCAGTAAACACATGCTTTGTCCTTCAATCAGATATTCCCTGACACACGATTATATAATTTTCAAGGCCCCATACATGGTACATTGTACATGGGCATAAGATTGTTAGTACCTAGCTGTAGCCAGGTAAATGAATTGTTATTTTTAGCATTTGGCTTGGAACGCATCAGATATTCCCTGACACACGATTATATAATCTTTTATAAAAATATATATACAACTTACAAGTTATATATACATCAATTTTGAGTAAATTTTATTAAAAAAAAAAACCCACCATAAAAGGGTTTAAAAAAACTCATTTTAAAAAAAAATAAAACATATATAGTATTATATAGTATTATTTAGTATAATATAGTATTATTTAGTATTATCACCAAACCAAACCTCGTGTGTAAAAAATTGTTTAGATGGTCTCTTGCTTCGAATTGGTATATTGACAACACTAAAGACATAAAGTGATCCCACAAAGGGTTCCTGCCATGTCTATACAGTGCCACGTCAGTTAATTTTGTTCTCTCTCTTACCAACCCATCAATCTTGCCCTCTCTCGCACCCTTCTCTCTCACGGCTCCAAGGACTCATTGGCTTATTCCAAAGACTTGATCTGTTGTCTGCACTTAAAGGTTTCTTTGAGAAGGAGAGAGTTGAGGGACTTGAGGCTCTGGAGCTTCTCTGTAGGTTTGGCTTGTTGGTTTTGGCTTCCGTCTGGGATTGATGGGCTGCTTCTTTTTGGTCTTTGGTTTGATGGGTCACTTTCCTTTTAGCCATTATTATTATTATTATTTATCTTTTTTTTTTTTTTTTAGGCTGTGATAATAGCAAGATGGGATTGGGATTTGAGGGTTATGGTGGAAAGTGACGAAGTTAGGGATGATGCCGGCGACGACTACACATAGCAAAAATAATGAAGACGACAAATGCCAAGTGGAAGTGAACCCCAAGCACCTGATGAAGGGAAAAAACAGGAGAGAGAGAGAGAGAGAGAGAGAGAAGAGAGAGTAAAACGGGACGATGAAGCTCAAAGGAACTGGAAAATACTAGGAAAAGAAGGGTCCATGATGCTCAAAGGCTGAACTTGGGAGGATTGAAGGGAAAGGAACTGGACAAATTTCGTAAAAAAAAAAATAAAAATCTCATACACGTTAGTACGTGGGATCCTGTGACTCTTTTGACTTAACATGTAGCAAAAAAAAAAAAGGACAGTAGCACATAAACTAGCTAGGATACAACACGGAAAATCAAAAGAGACAACAAAACAGCACATGATTTTTTGTAAATTGGCAGGGCAGCAGCCAAGTACTTCAGTAGTTATCATTGTTATAGATGCGCGCATGAGCTTTCAAATAAAGTATGATTTAATGAGATTATTTATTATAATTTATTTATAAATTTATTATATAATGATATATTATAATATAATAAGAAGATGACGAGAAAATAGATAAATAATAAATTTTTTGTTTCAAATATTCATTGGCAAAGCAACAACATGATCAATATCTATGCATTTATTGCAGCAATTAAGTTGCAAACATACCCGGCCTCCAAAAGACACGCAGGGTGCAATCTTGCATGCCAAATCCATCATTCATTTGCACTTTCTCGAATACACTGAATCTTCAATCTTGGGAGAGATCGAAAAAGAATGGAACATTGCCAAACCAAGCTTTGCCGGTTTCTGGTTGTCAGACCACACACACAGAACACTTAGTATATATATATATATACTAAGTGTCCATAAAAAAAAAAAATATATATATATATCATAAGATTCACTTTATCCATCTATATTTTCTTATATTTAAAGTGTCTAAATTTGAGAGAAATCTTTTTTAATAACATCATATTAAAAACTTTGTATGTAAGGCGTAAACGACGGTTTGTTTTGAGGATGGCATACTATATTGGCCCCATTAGTTTGGGCCCCACCTATCACCTTGCAGCCCATATGCCTTTGTTTTATTATGGACTGAAGCCCACTTATTGTCAATTCCCTCCAATCCGATTTGTAATTCACCGAGTTAAACTCGTTCCCTCGCCTCTCGAGATCGCGCCAGAAAAACCCTAACTCTCATTCAACCGCTTCAGCGAAATCGCCCATCTGCGAGACAACTAGTACCAACAAGGTGAGTCACACTTCTGTCTCAGTCCTTCAAAGAACCTCTTTCTCAAATTCCTAGTCCATTTTAAACTCGATTCTCTAACTAGCTTTTGGCAGTGAACCCAAAAATTTTAACACCAGTTCCAAGTAATCTGATACAAAATTTGCATATTTTTAGTTTAGAGTTTAAGTGTGAGTGATGAGAAATCGGATTTTCTTGGACTTGACTCATTCTTTCGTTAAGTACGAAATGGATTTCGAAGAAAATGAAAGACCTATTGGACAATTTTTGCTTGGGACGAAGATGGGGTAGTTGTGAAGAGAAATGCGCGGCTGTGTTCTTAAAAGTTTCGTGAGCTTAACTGATTGATTTTGTTAGAAATCTTGTTGGTAAGTGAACCTGGGATAGGATAATGGAGAACCCGGATTCGGGCGGGTCGGTTTTGAAGCGGTCATTGAGAAAGAAAGCGGGTCTGCGGAATTATGATGAGAATTTGATGGATGAGCTCATAGAGAAGCATTTGGGTGGTTCTTTCAAGAAGAGGAATAGAACAAGAGAGGATTTGGAGAAAGAAACGGAAACTGAAGCTATGATAGCGCTGTCAGTCGGGTTCCCAATTGATGCTCTGCTTGAGGAAGAGATTCAAGCTGGAGTGGTGAGAGAACTGGGTGGAAAGGAGCAGAATGATTATATTGTTGTGAGAAATCATATACTAGCTAGGTGGAGAGATAACGTACGGATGTGGTTGTCAAAAGGACAGATTAAAGAAACTGTAAGTAGCGAGTACGAACATTTGATATATTCAGCTTATGATTTTCTTTTGTATAATGGGTATATCAATTTTGGGGTTTCTCCGTCTTTTGTGTCTCATATGCCAGGGGAGGCAATGGAAGGGTCTGTGATAATTGTTGGTGCGGGACTTGCTGGGTTGGCAGCAGCAAGACAGCTGTTGTCATTTGGTTTCAAGGTGGTTGTTCTCGAAGGCAGGAATCGACCTGGTGGAAGAGTTTATACTCAAAAGATGGGGCAGGCGGGTAAATTTGCTGCTGTGGACCTTGGTGGTAGTGTTATTACTGGGATACATGCGAATCCTCTTGGAGTTCTGGCCAGGCAACTTTCTGTACCACTTCATAAGGTCAGAGATAACTGCCCTTTGTACAAGCCAGATGGGGCAATTGTTGACAAGGACATTGATTCCAAGGTCGAATTCATCTTTAATAAGTTGCTCGATAAAGTCACTGAACTGAGACAAATTATGGGTGGATTCGCAAATGATATTTCTCTTGGTTCAGTTTTGGAGACACTCAGGCAATTGTATGCTGTGGCTAAGAATACCGAGGAGAGGCAACTTCTTGAATGGCATCTTGCAAATTTGGAATATGCCAATGCTGGATGTCTTTCTGAATTGTCAGCTGCCTATTGGGATCAGGATGATCCTTATGAAATGGGCGGGGACCACTGCTTTCTTGCTGGAGGCAATTGGAGATTGATAAAAGCGTTGTGTGAAGGAGTTCCCATACTGTATGGAAAGACTGTCAGTACTGTTAGATATGGAAATGAAGGCATTGAGGTGATAGCCGGGGACCAAATATTTCAAGCAGATATGGCCTTGTGCACTGTACCACTTGGAGTTTTAAAGAAAAGAGCTATCAGATTTGAACCAGAGTTGCCCCAGAGAAAGTTGGCAGCCATTGAAAGGTTGGGATTTGGGCTGCTGAATAAAGTTGCAATGGTTTTTCCGCATGTTTTCTGGGGGGAAGACCTGGACACTTTTGGATGTCTAAGTGAACAGAGTGATAAACGTGGAGAGTTTTTTCTGTTTTACAGTTACCATACCGTTTCTGGAGCTCCATTATTGGTTGCGCTGGTGGCTGGAGAAGCTGCACAAATATTTGAATTAACAGATCCATCTGTTTTGCTTCATCGTGTTCTAAAAATCCTAAGAGGTATGAGAGTTTTTGATAGGCAAAATCTGAGAGCTCTTTTTGTCTTTCACGTTTGTCTTCAACATTCGACTGTCTTCCTTTACTAAGCTTAAATTACACTACCTTGTTTAATATTTTCCGTCTTTCCTTTTTAACAGGTATATTTAGTCCCAAAGGTATTGATGTGCCTAATCCAATACAAACCATATGTTCTAGATGGGGCAGCGATCCCCTTTCCTATGGCTCATACTCTCATGTTAGAGTACGCTCATCTGGAAGTGATTATGATATACTTGCAGAAAGTTTGGGTAATCGGCTTTTCTTTGCTGGTGAGGCAACAAATAGGCAATATCCGGCTAGCATGCATGGTGCTTTCTTGAGTGGCTTAAGAGAAGCTTCACACATGTACAGAGCAACAAGGTATCGCCAATATAATGGGAAGAAATTTACACAGAGGAATGTCGGACCAAGCAATGATGCACTGGTAGATCTATTCAAGAAGCCAGATCTAGTGTTAGGGAACCTTATGTTTATATTTGATCCTTTAACAGAAGACCCAAAATCGATGGGGCTTATGAGAATTACTTTGGGGAGTAGGGAACACAGCTATAAAGAGGAATCAACTAGCAGCTGCCTACATCAATCAAACCTTCCATTGCCGCTTTACACAGTTATATCTCGAGAACAGGCACAGCAACTGCAACTTGTGACTGAAGGGGATGAAAGTAGACTCTCATATATAGTTAAAAATCTTGGATTAAAGCTGATGGGACCTAGTGCATTAGGAAATGTAGGCAATTCCTTGATAGCTAGCATTGCTAGTGCTCGAAGAGGCAAGGGCAGGAATCGCATGTCTGTTGGACCACCACACATTGTTTAGAGACGCTAATAGTTTAAATGCATTCATTTTTCAGGTGTTCTTCATGCCGGCATGGAGTCTATTGATGTATAAACTTGCTCCATGGAAGTGATGTTAGAAAGTCAGCATGGATTCTGCTCCAAGAAGTCGCACCAGATATAATCTGATCAAGTTCGCCTTTCATCGACTTCAAGAGAAAGCAATTTCTTGGAGTTTGACTGGAGAAGCCCCTCCTTTTCGGTTTGAACATTTTTTGTCTAGTGATCAACTTGGTAGCCAGTCGGACCCACCTGTTGATCAATCATGTAGCTTTAAAATTTTTAGGACTAAAGACTTGTACGAGAAGCTCAATCTTTATTGGAGGTGAAGTCTGTTGAATGTTGTTTGTGTCATGTATCTGATGATTCTGATCCCTTTGTTTATACTTAATAGATGCCAATGTAGAAAATCTTGTATGTTGGGCCCTTCTGGCTCTGCTAATGCATTTTCTTTTCTTATTGTCCCCCTTTCTTATTTTTGGTTTTGTTGCATAGAGTTAATATAGGATCTATATTCAAGAAATCACCTCCACGTGAAAAATGATTTGAGGTGTGAAAATTTTTTCTCTTTGGATCGGCTGCCATTTGAATCGTATACGAAGAGTCAAGGACAGAACACTCACTGCTGGTGGAGGCATGCAATTTTACCCCTTAAATCAGTTTCGTTTTCCTGTCATGTTTGGCCGGCTGAACACTAGAAATAATTTTAATGATTTGAGATGATGTGAAAATTTTAAATTAAATAAAATATTTTAGAATATTATTTTTGTTTTGACATATCAAAACGTTGAATTGTTTATGTTATTTGTGAGATTAAAAAATTGTAATAATTAGATTAGATGAAATGAATTGAGGATGTTTTAGTATGCAAACGAGGCGTCCTTTTTTTTCATCCTGAAATTGATTTCTGAAGGGGTGTCTTTTTTTTTTTTTCTTTTAAAATTAAAGTACAGCCAAAAAGGCAGTAGTTAATAATAACTTAATAAAACCTGGCCTGCGGTGAGCGTGGATCGAACACGCGACCTTCAGATCTTCAGTCTGACGCTCTCCCAACTGAGCTATCCCCGCTTGATGTTCAAATTCTTTCTTTCTTAAATAAATTATTGTTTTACTATCCCATGACCGCTTGTCATTTCCAGTTAGTGGTCATAGATACTTGGTTGCACGAGAACGAGGTTGCAGGCGTGCTGTACAAGTGTGATTTGAGAGACATTATTCGTCTATTCGACGAACCAGCTCCTTGGGTCTATTCTCAATTTCTTAGCGGGAAAAAAAAAGAAGCTACTGGGGTCTATTGACCCTATTCCGAAGGTGGTCACCTATAGGGGTAGTACCGACTTAATTGGAAATGTATTTTTTTAAATTTGATTCTGATTCCGACTTTGTTTGAGTTTAAATCCGAATTCTAATTTGTGTAGACTCTGATCTCAACATTGACTTAGGGTCCGTTTGAATGCTGAGCTGAATTGAGATGGTGAAATGAGTGTGGAGCCCATCTAAGATGAATTTATATGTGTTTGAATGTTAAGATTAATTTAGATGTATTTATGAGAAGTTGAAAAAGATTGTGAGTCTCGCATGTAAAGAGATGTTGAGTTGAAAAAGGTTATGGTCCCACGCATAAAGAAGTTTTGAGTTGAGATGAGTTTAATAATTTGAGAGTTTGGTGTTTAGATGTTAGACTTAACTTGAAATTAGACTGAACTTAGTTGATCTCAACTCAGTCCAAGTTCCAAACGAGACCTTAGGCTTTTAGTTTTAGGCTTTTTTTAGCTTCATATTTATCTCATTTTAAAAAGAATTTTTTTATGGTTTTTCAAATTTCAAAATTTCCAAAAAATTTTAAACTAAAACTAAATAATTCACAACTAATTTACTTCTATACTAATATCTAACTTATTTTTATACTAGACATATACTATAATGTCTAATTACATGTTATCATACTATAGTATTACATATTATTTTAGTGTCTAATTACATGTTATTATACATTAGTATTACATGTTATTATACTAATATCTAATTTATTTCTAACTTAATTATATACTAAACTTTATAGTGTCTAATTACATGTTATTATACCTTAACAAATTAGTATATGTGTTATTAATTTATTATAGTAGACTTATTTAAATACTAAAGTCTAATCTGTTTCTATACTTGATGATGCATGGTAGTAATACTATAATGTTTACATATACTAAACTATCATTAGTCTATTTATATTATAGTATAAATATGTTATTTTATAATAATTAGCTCATACTAGTATATTATTGAATTTAACTATATAAGTTCTAGTTATATAACTATATAACTATACTAGTATATATGATAAATATATAGATAAATTCATGTTTTTATTACATATGTACGGTATCGGAGTCGGAGCATAAAGTCGGAGTCAGATCGGATAGTAGTCAGAGTTGGTCCAATGACACCTCCGACTCCGACTCTGATTGAAAAATTAAAAAAAAAAAATACAACTCCAACTTGGTCTTGTCGGAATCGGAACCAAGTCGGTTTTTTGAATTTTTGCTTAACTCTATGTACTTGTAACATTGGGAATAATCTGACATTTTAATATCTGGTTTGATGCGTGTTGAGGAAGCCATACAAAAATGTAATGGTGAGTCCAAAATTGTGTCCCATCTCGTGTTTTGTACCGTCATATTAAATTAGGTGAGTGGAGAGTGGGGTTTGTTTTTTTTTGTTAATTTGCATAATTGATCAGGACTTACTTCAACACCTAAAATATAAATAGAGCAGGCCAAAACTGTAATTACAAGATAAACACAAACAAATTCATTCAAGAGATTGCCAAGGCTAGCGAAGGATTCAATTCTCACGTACACATGGAACTGCCCCAGAAAAGCAAGGGTGAATTTTCTCCAATTTTCAGCGAAGAGACGTGGAAAGTCGGCCAAAAGAAGTTTGTTTTGGTGTTAATTTCTGAGAAAAGCATAAAGTGATGTAGTAGACTGCATAACTTATCTGATACGCGACAATCTGACAAAAAACAACAATCTTTTTCAGCTGCCGACGCTTGTTTTGCATAGAAAGTTTAGGCAGAAAATTGTTTGTTTTTCGAAAAGATCTTATCTCATGTCACCTCATCATTACAACTTTATCAAATCCCCACATAAAATAAAATAAACAATTCAACTTTTTCAAATCTCAAAACAACAATAATATTAAAAAATATATTCTAACAATTTTTTATTCAATTTTTTAACTTTAATCTCAACTCATCTCATTTCATCTTATCTCATCTCTGAAAACAAACGAGAAAGCTCAACTGAGAGAACAAGAAAATAAGGTCCAGTTCAAAATAAATAGGTCCATTGGCCCGACCTGCAGGTAAACTCCCCTGAATGTAACCCTCATGTGGGAGAGTATTGCAGGGGATGAGATTCGCCGTCCTGGAGATCCCTCAAACAATATCCAACCTTTGAGTACTTATCTACGTGAATGAGTGGGAAATAAGGGGGACCCTCGAGCCTCTGGTAAGGTGACATCGACGGACCACCGAGGACACCAACAAAGTAAGACAAATCGGGAAACCATGCCGCATTAATGATTATGACACCACTACCCAAACTACATGCCACATTAATGACGCCGTCGTAGAGGCACGCCGTATTAGATAACTCTAACAAAATGAACAGTAAAAAGGACATGAACTCCATGGGGTAGGCACAATCTATCTCCCTTAAACTCTCGGTATAAATATCAATTTCCAAGTACGAGAAATGATTCTTGTCTCTAGATTCTCTCATTATACAAATTTTTAAAATACTCTACTAATTTTGGTAACGGAGACTCCCAGCCTTAAGGTTGCCCTCTCCCAGTTACTTTCTTTTTCGTCTTCTCAGACCCAATTTTAAAGACCTGAATTGTTGAACTTGATCCAAAGACACACGAAAGACGAAGTTTACACAAATGATATTGAGAATTATCAGGTAAGAACGCCTTACCCCATTGCAGGAATTTACGGTAGAACCTGACATTAAAATGAATGGATCAAAAGTCAGAAAACATGCACATCTCACGTCATTCCTCGCATTTTCCGACCCCATATACAAAACCTAGGTCAACATAACTTCTCCGCACCATACAGAATGCTGCGTGGTAATTATCAACGCGTACACACAGCATTGCTTTCACGGAAAATAATGGGGAATGGGTAGGACATGATTCGATGACAACGACTCCCATGCCAACCCCAAAAAAGTAATCGAAAAAGTCAAAGCCAACGGCAAGAAACTTTGCATGTTTTAAAAGTATGTTGGTCCAAAAGGTCAAATGATTCGTGTCCATGATTGGAAGCTTGAATAATTATATAAAACAACGATCTAATTAAAGTTTGCAATTTATTTTCTTCTCCTTGTCTACGATACTAACAATAAAAATACTTCTACTTCAAAAAAAATAAAAATAAAAAATAAAAATACTATTTAATTTTTTTTAAGAGTGGAGAGGGGTGGCCAATGTGGCCGGATAGAGCAACCCATCACTATACCCCGCTAAGATGCCAACATGTAAAGGTTTCTAAGACTTTGATTCACAAGTTTTATTAAAACAAGCCGTTTCGAACTTGTAACCTCGAGCAAAGAAGGAAAAAACAATTCCTTAACCTTTGCCAACCGAACTACCACAAGAGAGTACTTAATTGAATGTGATGAAATAATATATTTTTTGTAAGGGCTATTCTTTTAAATTAGTGTGTATACTACATCATTTACATCACTTAAATAAATATTTGATTGATAAGTTATAAATTAAATTAAATTAAATTATACTATGCAAATACTTTACCAGATGTATTCTGCATACCGACTTAAAAATATAATTTTTTTTAGTATAATACTTGCAGGCCAAAATATAAGAACAGACAGGGGACCCGATCATGTAAATATCACAAGGACAGAGCCGATGACATTTGTTTTTTGTCATCCCACTTGATATTAAGTGGATGGATAGATTCCCACTAACTTTTCCACTTTGTACCTTTGTATTCATCCATCAACTAACGAGGCTGACGACATTTTGATTGGAACCCAGCTATCTCACCTTGATGATCCCAATCATTGAGACGGGAAGAGAGTTATCACTGCTTAGGATTAAGATGCAGCTTTGTGGCATAATTAACTCTGGTGTTGATGCAAAATTGTAATTTTCACATCTTTTTCTTGGTGAACTCACCACGCCACACTACATGAAAAATTATATTTACAAGAAAAATGTTAAATATATTTACAAAAAATTTACTTCTGATGCACATGTCAGTTATTGATATTCTGAAAATCATGAAATTTAAATTTTAAAATGAAACTAATAAAAACTAATAAAATGAGTTTTATAAATAAAAATGTAAGTATACGTAGAAATACTCTATTTACAAATCTATGAATAGAAAATACTTAGTAAAATATTTATGTGATATAATTTGATTTTAAAAATAAATTTTAAAATTTAAATCTTATAAATCAAATCTTATTATTTAAGTGATGTAGATGGTGTGCTTCGCACACAAATTTGAAAATAAAATAACTCATTAAATGATAAGAGCTAACAATTTTTATCACCCTATAAAGACTTGTGAATTCAACATGAGATTAACATGATTAGAGGGAAGCAATTTAAAATCAAATTTGTTTTAGTTAAAGATTGACTCGATCATAGACAATACGCATATAACGTCACACAATCTGAATGTCGACAAACAAACCCACTTCTGGACATGAGATTTAGGCTTGATTTGGATACGAGAACTATTTTATCTTATTTCATTTCATTTTATCATTATAATTTTTTTATATTTTTTATACAAAATATAATAAACAATTAAACTTTTTAAAATCTCAAAATAGTTGACGTTGTATGCGTTTGTTTGTCTCGATCATTACAAAACATTTCATCATTATAAAGATTGACTCGATCATACACAATACGCATATAGCGTTACACAATCTGAATGTTGACAAACAAACCCACTTCTGGACATGAGTTTTAGGTCTGATTTGGACACAATAACTGTTTTATCTTATTTCATCTCATTTCATCATTATAATTTTTTTTCTATTTTTACACAAAATATAATAAATAATTTAACGTTTTAAAATCTCAAAATAATAATTTAATAATGTTTTATTCAGCTTTTAATTTTTATCTCAATCTATTATACAAACAACACCTTAATATATAGGGATGTGGAATGGTCCTATGTATTGTTCTTATTTGAATCACCAAACATATTTTTACCAAAGAGCGTGCTACTCTACCACATGAGTAGTACCGCTCCAAGTGACCGCTAGGCCAAATTAGCCATTTCAAATTTTTTTAATTATTTTTTCATATTTTTTTTCATTTTAAAATCTTTTTAAAATCTTTTTTAATAAATATAAAAATATATCAATACATTAATAGTCACTTCATTAATTATTAAATTAAAAAATAAAATATATGAGATGAGGGGATAAATTAAGTGAATAAAGTAAGATTTTTTTTTACCAAATCGTTTGATTAGACCCCCTACACTTCTAATTAGGGGTGCTACCCGCCCCTTACGGGGCAGGGCCATCCCTTCCATGTCCGCCTCCGTCCATGCGGGGGCGGGATACCCCGTCCATTGCACGGGGTGCGGGGGTGGACCTCAATCCGTCCGCCTCCCTCCTCGGCTCCCCCAATCAATTACAACAAATTCAAACCCAAGAGAGATTCATCTCGGTGTCTTTTACAATAATGAACAAACTCAAGAGAAATTCATCTACCTTAGCGTCTGTTACTTTCATGGCAAACAAAATCGATTCCTTTAAGTCTCAGCAGTGTCTGTTACAACAAACCCAATCGAGTTCTCTATGCCAGCGTCTGTTACTTTCATGGCAAACGAGATTGAGAGAGTTGGGGGGTTTGGATCTGGGACGAGAGAGATCGAGATTGAGAGAGTTCGAGAAACTAAGGAATCTGGATGGGTGTTTGGTTGGCATGCAGGAGCGGGGCGGGGGATTTACGAAGCGGGGATGAGCCCTCTCCATCCCCCGCCTCTACAACACCCCTTTCATACTTGCGGGAGGCCCCGCCCCCGATCTGTGCGGAGTGGATCCCCCCAGGCGAGGGCGGGGCAAATGGGGCGGTGTAGTGGGAGGCGTGCACCCGCTGCCCACCCCTACTTCTAATCCCAACCCCTCCACACGTTTCAGAGACCGAAAACTCGATAGCCACATGTGTGCAACCCAAAACTAGAGAAAATATATGCAAAACGCAGATTTTGATCAATGATTTTAGATAAAAATTAAAAATTGATTAAAATATTATTTTTTAATATTATTATATTGAGTAATTCTACATACAACCGTGAAATGTACAACCGCCGCGTAATTGATTTGAAAAAGAATGAAATCCAATATTAAAAAATTAATTTTTTTCATGTTAGTCCCATGTTAATTTTTTAATATTGAATCTCACTATTTTTTAAAGTGATTACGCGACGGTTGCACAATTCACGGTTGTAAATATCTTTCTCCTGTTATATTTTAAAATTTTAAAAAATTAAATTATTTATTATATTTTATTAAAAATTTTACAAAAAAAAATTAATGAAATCTGTATACAAACGGACGAAATAATGTCAAAAGTCAAGAGCGGCTTCTGTTGTCGATCTCTGATTCTCTCTTTCCTTCCTCTTTCTTTCTGGGACGGCGAGTTAGAGAGAGGAGGAGGGAGGTGAAAGGGTGTGAAAAGACCAAATTGACCTTCGGTCTTCTTTCTTCCTCTCTCTCGAGCTTCTTCTTCGTTTTGTTCCTTTCTGCAGAGACACCATGAACGAGAAGGCCAACGTTTCCAAAGAGCTCAACGCCAAGCACAGAAAGGTCCTTATTATTGTTCTTCTCCTTCTCCTATTCTCCTTTTCCATTATGGAACCCAAAAATTTACGAATTGTTTAAGTTGCCACCCGTACCCGTTTTCTCAAAAACTTTATCGGATCATTCATCTTCCATTATTATGTTAGATTGTTTGCTCATAATTTAATGAGAATTTAATGAGAGATAACGGAACAGCTGGAAATTTTTGAACTTTTTGTTAATTGGCCGGTACAAGATTTGGGAACATTTCGGATTTGATCTGTATAAATTGGACCAGAAATGTTCTGATGAAATTGGTCCATTGATTTCCTGGTCGGTGCTAATTTTTCCTATCACTGATTATGCGCTGCGTGATCAGTTTTTCTATTGTTATTTTTTTAATTGGAGTTCGTGTGGAATTTGATCGGTGCTATTATGTGATTGATGTTTTGCATTTTTTTTTTCTACTTGGATTCCGGAATTTTTCGGTGGCGGTTTGAGTCTTTGACGCAGAATGGAATAAGGATTCGGTGGGTGTATTTTTATCGGATTGAATGGTGTTCTTATCAAGTTACATCGTAAAAGTCGTCTTTAATTAGATTTGTCGGGTTTTTTTATCAATCATATCTAGTGTTTTCTTTTCACATGATCGATTTATAGTATCTATGTCATTTAGTTTAGAAGATTGATTTAAAAAAAGGTTCAGAAGATGGTTGCACCAGCAAGCAAGGACGAGTTGTAGGGTATATGATACTTTTACTCCTATCTTAGTCATCAAAATGATATGTTTTCTATGATATTTACAAAAAAGAGAACACCTCGTTACCATAAATTAGTCTGTTTTTACCTGTTAGATATTTCTTTTCATTGCTGTGCACGTAGAACATTGTCACAACTATAAAGTTATCATTTATATTTATAAAACTTGTAGGATGGAGTTCTATATAGAGGGTGGAGTGTTTTATGCGTTTCAAATTTGTCTATCATATGTTAAATATGACCTGCTATTGCATCAAATATGATTATTTTGGTTGGTGGAGCCTTCCTTACACGGTGTATGAGAAAAAAAAAATGACAATGGGAGAGTATGTTAGATGCTGTTTCTTCAAATGGTTTCTTCTTGTATGAGATGTGTATATGTTAATATTTAAACTAGAACTGAGATCATTATCTTGGGTTTTGGAACCCTTAACCATTCACAAGGCATTTTTCAATTTGCATCAATGTTCCTTATATGCCATTTTTAGCTTGGTCTTAGACTGTAATGGTTCTACTGGACTTACTTATGCCGACATTTTTTAATATCAAAACCCACATGTAACCGGAAAGGAGATTTCGATAAAAAAT
Organism: Juglans mandshurica; assembly: GCA_022457165.1. NCBI lineage: Eukaryota > Viridiplantae > Streptophyta > Magnoliopsida > Fagales > Juglandaceae > Juglans > Juglans mandshurica. Next base: position 1,565,847 of record CM039632.1, on the reverse strand, counting down.
AATAATAATTATGCTGACACTTTGATTAAGCATCTGGTCTTTCTCCTTGGTTGTGATTTTATTTCTATACTTTTCACCAGTCTATTCTCTTGATTATGATCTTACCATCTGCTTTAAATCTATGCAGATACTGGAAGGACTTCTTAAATTGCCAGAGAATAGGGAGTGTGCTGACTGCAAATCTAAGTATGTCCCTTGACAAGTTCAAAATAGATTATCTGGATATTCTAACAGCTTTATTTTTCTTACTTGTACAAAAAAATATAACATATTTATAAGGAGGAATTCTAAAGAGATGATGTAGATATTATTCAGCGGTAGAATTCCAAGTGCATTTGGAAAGAATTATATCCAACAATAGCGATCTTCTTTGGTTATATCAAATATAAGCGTGTTATTAGTTAAGTACATTTTGCTTATATGAGTTTCTTATAATGACATTATTGCTATGCAGAGGTCCAAGATGGGCTAGTGTGAATTTAGGCATATTTATATGTATGCAGTGTTCGGGGATCCATAGAAGTCTTGGGGTACACATATCGAAGGTTATACAATTTTTTTTTTCTATTTTACTTGTCAATTAATCGTTACTCATTTCCCAGTTTATGAGCTTCATGCAGTAGGCTAATTTACATATTTGGAAATGGCTTTGGTTGCAGGTGCGGTCTGCTACCCTGGACACTTGGCTTCCAGAGCAGGTTGCCTTTATTCAATGTAAGCTTGTCCATTATGTCATGGGCTTGAATTTATTATGACTGATAAGACATTGAACTTGAGCTTGATAAACTGCCTAAGATATATATTTTTTTTTTGGTACATATAGCCATGGGAAATGAGAAGGCAAATAGTTACTGGGAAGCCGAACTACCTCCAAATTACGATAGAGTTGGAATTGAAAATTTTATTCGTGCAAAGTATGTGCGTAAGAGGCCCTAGGAACTAGTATCTTTCTTTATATCATTTTAGTTAATTGCTATTCTTTGTTATGTGCATCTAGTAAAAGTTGTAAGATCACTCTTTATATGTTCTTCCTAATTATAGCACATTATTCTAGGTACGATGACAAGAGATGGATTCCAAAGGATGGAAGAACAAAATCATTGACTAGAGGGCAGGAAGACAAGGCTTCTGTGCATTGGCAGAGGCCTGGGGAAAGAAGTGGTCCGGGCTCTAGTTCTGGTTCTGAAAAGACATTTGAGGAAAGGAAGAACGCTCGACCATCTAGTACTATTCCCTCTACCAAAATGAGTAGTCCCGTTCCACCTAAAGGACCTGAGCAGGTATTTTGATTTGTTTTCCCTAGTTGATAAGCATTAATTTATTGTGTCTCTGCTTTCAAAGAACAAAGCCTTTCTATTTATGAGATATCCATGCCTTAGCCATCAATTTCTGCATAGCAATGGGATAGGATTAAAAGTGCAAATGATTTAATCACTGTGGTTATCTCTATAAAGTATAGGCTATGTCAAGGTGTATCTGAAAGTGTTTGAGTTGATTTGCTGGAATTTGTGGTTTCTATATAAGATTATTTGGCCATGGTGTTTTTAGCACTACTTGGCTCAATGTTTGGCCTGAGGACCATTTATGGGGGTGTTTGTCATTTGTGGCTCACAAATCTAATCATTGCCATAATATTCATGATATATGGAAGAAAATTAAGGAATAAAATACCAATGTAGTGCTGTGATCATGGTCAAATCTATGCAGTCTAATTCAATGCATTGTCTCATCCCTTAAGCTATAATGGTTGAGATTGGTTGACCTACGTGATTCCAGTTTTGCCTCGCTCTTTACCAAATCCTTTTTCCTTTATTAGCCTTTTTCTCTATATTTGAAATATAGATTTGATGCATTATGTTCATTATGCATGAAATATATACTCATGAGCAGGTTACTCCTGTTCCTAAGTCTCAACACACACAGAAAATAGAATCAGCACCAGCAGTGCCCCAAGCTGAAGCAACAAAGCAGCCTTTGAATGCTGCTTCTGCTGTCTCTCCACCAAAGGTTGACTACGCAACTGACCTTTTCAACATGTTAACCATGGATGCTCCAAGTGAAAACGGCTCAGGGGAAGCTTCACCTGATGATAATTCTTGGGCAGGTTTTCAGTGTACATCTCTACTGACCACCTCTTTTTACTTACTGGATCATCAAAGCTGATAGTTTTGTGGACTTTTTGTCTTTACAGTTTACAATTGCGTTGAGGTTAAAAGTTATGGTTGTGATTTTGTCTTATGGTTGCAGCTGCTGGAGAAGCACTGACAGCTGAGAAAACTGGTACGACAAAACCAGTTGAAAGTGGTCCCCAGTCTACCTCTGGAATTGAGGATCTTTTTAAAAATTCACCTTCAGTTATACCTACTCTAGTTTCAGAGAAACCCCAGAAACATGGGAATAATGATATTATGAGCCTTTTTGAGAAGGTATGTGCTTCACTATCATTTATAAGATTATTACGAACTGTATTGCTTGTTTGATTACTTTATTTATTAACTTTTCTATTTGCCATTCGAGTTTCTGTATAAAAGTTTATTTTTCCAATTTAAAATAAGGTCCAATTGATTGATGTTAATAAATTTTTGAAAAACGACATTTGTATTTGATTTGGCTGAAGAATTTTTATTTTCACTATAATTTATCCAAAAAATTATTATTTTCAATATTAACATGTATTGTGTGTAAATAAACAAATCTGGTTACATGGTTCAAAATGCAGTCAAGCATGGTGTCGCCATTTTCTGTGCATCAACAACAACTTATGATGCTTGCTCAGCAACAGTCCCTTCTCATGGCTGCAGCAGCTAAATCTGCTGGTGGGGAACTGAAAGTTCTTGGCACTGCACAACAAACTGGGTCCAATGGCAGTATCAATTTGCCCACTCAAAGTTGGGCGAATGCTGGCTACCAGATGCCTGGAATGGTAATGCCATGTGAACCACAAACATTTAATGCAGGGATAGTACATAGTGTGAATGACTTAAAAGTCTACTTTATTAATTTCTATTACTGGGTTTCTGACTTTGTTATCTTTCTTCCTGAGTTTAGACAAGGAACATGGTGCCAGCATATCCAGTGGGCAGCTCTGTTCCATATCCTACATCTAGGTATTTCGTGAATTTTTCATATGGGTTAATTTTTCATATCTAGAATTGGTTTTGGAAACTCAAAAAATAGAAAACAATATCTGTTTCATGATCCATGTTAAGTTTCAGTTGTCGACTGAATTGAGCTGTAACTTTATCAGTGTCTAATATTGGTTGCCTAGTTAGACGGTGCTATTAGATGCAAGGCTACGACTTCAATATATTCAGCAGTGTCTAATATTGTAATGCTATTGCAAAAAAATAAAATAAATTTCATTTTGCTTTACACTAATTTCATATTGACTGACAACTGTTGCCGTTTATTGCTGGCAGCATGTATTCCATGGGACAATCCACCCAATTTAATACTGCCGCCACCAGTGCAGTGAGTAAACCTCAATCGGCATCTGCAGTACCATCTATGCCGCCGACTCGAGCAGGGAATGATTATGACTTCTCCTCCCTAACGCAAGGGATGTTCTCAAAACAGTAAGTTGCCTTTCGGGCGATAATGCTTGCTTTTCCATACTATACAAAATTAGATTAATTACAGGAAAATAGCACTTGGACATTTCTTATATGTACTCGGGGTTGTAAAACATTTGTAGAGGCAGTTCATATTTCTTTCCCCTCCATATCTGAGTGATTCGTTCATTTGTATCAGTAGTTGTATCTGTAGTAATAAAAAATGAGTTTAGATTGATTTCGAATTCTTTTTTTTTTTTCCTTTAATCTGCATCTACTGATAGAATTCTAGATTACCTTTTTAAAAAGTCATGCAGGGATTTTGGCAGTCTAAGGGGGAGGGAATTGGGTTATTTTGAATTATTAAATATATAGCAACTTGGACATACAATTTCGTCCCACAGTGTTGTTTACCACTGGATTTATGGCATCTGGGTAAGTAGCGTTTGTGATCAACCATGAATTCATTATTTGCTTCTTGCGTGTCTTGCATGTCAGCTTGGTTAGATGCATACTTGATAAATGTGGCCCTATAAAACTGTAAATAAAATGTAAATTTATTTATTCTAAAGTGATCAACAAAAATGAAAGCCATGCATTTCTGGTCACAAAATGAATACTTGCAGGCAATGATAAATACGTACACATTTGACTTGCTACGAAAAAGCTGGTAGCCAGGCTGCCCCCACGTATTTTTTTCCGATTTCTTGTCTTCAACTCTTCACATTCTTTCCCCCGTCGAACGAGAACAATATCGTTTGGATGTTAAATTCAGTTTAATTTTAAGTTAAATTTAACATCTAAACACCCAAATAGAAAAAAATACTTGCAACTTTTTTCAATTTAACGTTGTTTTATATGTGGGACCAACAATCCTTTCAACTTTCTATAATTATATCTAAAATTATCTTAACATCCAAACACATTTGAACTCATCTTAAATAGATTTCACAAAGTTAAATCTACTATCTCAATTCATTACTATTTATAAAAAATTTAACTCAGCTCAACATTCAAACGCAGACAATCTTTCATATCGGTCCACGCGTCTACCTTCCCTGCCAATTAAAATCTGAGCTTTGTCTGATTTGTTGGTATATACAACATCAAAGTTAGGCACAAACTTTGAACCTGGGAACAAAGAAAACCAATATTACTTTATTTTAGGGGGAGAATAAAGACCCAGGCCAGAAGCGTTGTCTGTAGGGGGAGACTATTACTTTAGAGTTGAATCTGGAGAACCATCCATCCAGGAAGATGGGTTCTCCATGTACTTGTTCATGGCATCACGTGTCACTAATCTGCACATTAGACGGTGCTGGTACAGTAACTCTATCTCTATGGTTTGTCTTCTATCTTGAAAAATCACCGAACTTTATATTACCTGAAACAAGTCCTTTAATTTTTTTTTAATAATATTATATGCTAATTGGTTTATCTAATTCAAACAAATAAATACACAACATCAAAATGTTCATGTGCATGTCATTCGAAAATCTTTTGTTAGTTGCTTAGAAAAATTAAAATAAATCTGAACTCTTGTTATATTTATTCATTATTGTTTCTGCATATAGCTGGAAGTGGTGATCGAGCATGTTTTTTATGGTTCATTTCGGCTTTAATTAGTTGGAAATTAACGTAGGAATATGTTTGGTGGCTGAAATGACTCCAAAACACAATTCAAACTGATCATTTTCGTGCGGTTGTTTCGGACTTCGTTTGCAATAATTAAGGAAAAGTTAGTAGGCTTGTAATTTTCCACAGCCCTCAAGCCAAAATCAGATCTAGATATGGTTTGGACAAGTGTTCTATTCCAACGTTGTCACCATCTCCAGAACCCAATTAACCATAAAAAATAAACATATTATTTGGTAGATAAAACCCTTATTATTATTGAAAATGCGTACGGGTCATGTTTTCTGCCAAGACAATTACTTTCTTCCACAGCCAACTAGCTCTCATAATTCAGGCAAGTTTGGTGGTCTTAGGATGGTCGGTCGGGATTTTTAGGACTAAAACAAGGATAGCTAAAGACAGGCCGGAACTTATCTTCAACTAATTATTAATTGCTAATTCATATTTAATTCTAATTATATCAACCTAATTCATATTAAAAGCTAATTTGTTGTGAGAGAGAGGATGAGATCATTCACTTAAAATGTGCTTTATAATTTATGGTATGGATAAAGTTAAAACAAGGGCATGACATGACCCTTTGTATCATTTAGAGTATCCAAATAAGCCTTGATATATACAAACACGGGCATTCTACACAAACTGAGGCACACGGCCAAACTCAAGTTTACACTCTAATATCCGTGTGAAATTCTGGTGGTTCAATCACTTTTATTAGAGTGTAGACATGAAAAAGCTCCATGATTTTCAACATGTTAAAAATATTGTGTGTGTGTGTGTGTCCGAATGCGCAAGTGAAGTGATTCCTTACTAAATGTACCCCAACTTTAATACATAATTCAGCATCTCCGCATTAACTCGGTTATCGGATAAATAATCGAATTAATTTGCAATATCTCAAGAATCATGGTAGGCGAAAATAGAAAAACTTCAAGCAACTTATTGCTATATACGCCATGTCATTTGAATTTATTAGAATTTTTTCGAATTCTATAGTCTAGAATAAGATAAATATAAACACTTGAAATAAGTTCTACAATATTCATTATATATTTAATGATGCTCATCAAAGTACATGTATATAGCCTCATTCGATGCTGAATTATAACTGTATTTCTTGTTCTTTACTAAAGATAATAACGTATTTATATATTGATATTATGTATAGTCTCCTATTTAATAAACATACAAGCATCGTATATTTATAAATATTATTTTGTACAAATCTCTAATAGATAAATCTCGTATAATCTATCTTAACGTTACATTTTGAATTTTGCATGTGTTTATATCAAAACTATTGTTCTCGTCTTAGCTTTTCAGCCATATTTTAATTTTTGTTAATCATACCGATTAGCATGATTGAGATCATCGGATTCAAGTAGAGATAATTGAGATCGAACTCTATCCATCACCGTGTTCATATTTTTAACTAAGCAACGTGGCCAAATGCAATGGAATCCGAATTGTGAGAGTGCCACATGTTCAAAAGCTGACGTGACAACCAGACAACTCGTCATCTCCAGATCACGTATTCATCCGCATGGGAAGGCCGGAGGGTCCCACCCGCACCTTCATTTACCGCCTTTGGTCCAAAAACTCATAATAACGAATAAATATAAATAGAAATTATTATTAAAATTATTTATTTTATATATATAATATAATATTATTTAAATTACACATCTCTCTAATCAACTAGAAACATTATCGCAAGGAATGTAAAGTATGCACTGCTTACTTTCCTATAGCATTATTCCATAATAAAATGCCTTTACTTCAGCAATCAAATCCATCCATACCTTCTAATAAAAAAAGCCTTTTTCTCCTTTATCTGACGGCCCACGTTTCACCACCACCCCTCCGTTCCATTCTCCTTTATAAATATCCCCGTTTAGGTCGCACTTGCAAGTTCTCATTGGATTTTCTTCGAGACTTCAACTCACTCTCGAACATCGCTGGAACAAATGGCGTACATCTCAGCGAGTTCGAGCAATAACTGGACCCTTTCTCTTAAGCTTGTTTTGATCTCTACCGGTGTGTTATCCCTAGCTTCGATGTTGAAGCTTTCGCTTCCAGTGCTATCGGATTTCGTAGCCTGTGAAATCCCTTCTATTTGGAGCTGTGTATTGTCATGGCTGAGGCCTCCGTACCTCTACATCGTCATCAACTTCATCATCGTCAGCATCCTCGCCTCCTCGAAGCTCCAGCAGAAACACGACGATCTGGCGCCTGATATGCCGGTTGGTCAACCACCTCCGACAACGGTCTCCGGGATTGTAGCGGATGACACTGTTATTTACGGAGACGGCGTCGTTTTGAGTGAATACGGCTACGTCGGGCTGAAGGCCGTTTCGATTTCTGAGGCGCAGGTAGTGGATACGGAGGGTGTGTGGGGACGATTGGATCAGAAGGAGGCCGTGAGCGATGAGATGTTGGCGAACAGGGGCGAGGAGGCCGGGGAGCTGGAGAGGAAAGATTCTTTGGAGGTTTTGTTTTCCAGTAAAGAGAGAGAGAAACCGCCGGTTTCTGCCAAATTCGCTCATCGAAAGCCTCTGAAAGCCAATCCTGAAGGTATTCTGATTTCTCTCCCTCTAACTTTTGATCCTTTTCAAAGATTCTCTTGTTGATGCAAATGGTCGAATGTGAATATGACCGTTGTATTTCGGATCCCAAAAAAAAAAAAAGGAGAGAGAAGATGAGTGAATATGACCGTTGTATTTGGTATTTTCGGGAGTAACTCCGGCGGTTCAACGGTAATAATTACCCTCGCGTTATGAAATGGAATTATAGCAAAATGAATAAAATTGAAAAATTCAAACTCAAAGTTATGAAATGTCTAAATTACCCTCACCTGATTTGAAATAGTAGTTTGAGTTTTCTTGATTCATTTTGCAGCGGGGAAGGCCTTGAGAGTGTCGAAGCCGAAGAGGCAGGAGACGCTGGAGAACACGTGGAAGACGATAACGGAGGGCCGCTCCATACCGTTAACGAGGCACTTGAAGAAGTCGGACACGTGGGACTCGTACGTGCGGCGTAACCAGCCAGCGGACGAGAACACACCTCCGAAGATGAAGAAATCCGAGACATTCACCGACCGAAGCGGCAACTCGTCGCTGAGTCCGTCGCCTGGCTCGGGGCGACTGAAGAGGGAACCGTCACCGAGTCAGGATGAGTTGAACCGGCGAGTGGAGGCGTTCATCAAGAAGTTTAACGAGGAAATGAGGTTGCAGAGACAGGAATCCTTGAATCAGTACCATGAGATGATACGCCGCGGTGACCACTAGAAACTTTACTAGAAAACAACCAGTTCAACGTACGTGGAAGGTATCTTTTTCTTTTTATTTTTTGGTTTTCTGGGCTATTTGGTAGAATGATGATGCTAGTGAGGCCTGTAAAGGCAGAAATTATAAAATTTGTTGATTTCCCAAATTTTCATTGGGTAAAAAATTCAAGGGATATTCGGAATGGCAAGAGGAGTCGGAGACTAGTGGGCCTGAATTGTGAAGCCGCTTGCCCCTTTCGGAAGTAGTGATTTAGATTTGAGTCAGGGATGTGGGGTGTAATGAGTTGTGGATATTGCCTTTTCATTGGCAAAAGTTGTTCGAAGCTTTGAATACTGCTGTTAAATCTCATCCAGACCTAAGAATGTTTACAAGATATACATATATATATATAAATAAATAAACGTTTGCCCCTTGAAACTAAGAATTTATAGAAAGGCAAAAACTGATCAAAATGGTTAATGTCCAAAATTCTCGCTCCCTTAATACAAAGCAGAAATAGAGAGATCAGCATAATCAAAACCAAGTTCAATGCAACGCACCTCAGTTCACAAAACAGCAGCTGCCTTCAACAGTCCTCCAATCTAATCCCCAAATAATTTCTTCTATCTTCAAGGGGCCTTTATTTACAATAAGCGCCACACCTTATCTGCAAGAGTTCTTGTTTTCCCCCTGTCGAGGTTGAAGAAGGCAAGTTCCCGAGCTCAATGAAGCGGTGTCTTCTTGCCTTCTTAGGATGGAATGGGCCTAGGTCCACCTTAGTTCAGCTGGATTTTAGTTTCCCAGCCTTCTCGTTTCCAAAATAAGCCGACCCAATTATTAATAACCCCATATGTCTGCGGGTTTTAAATTGGGCCATCTTTTCTGGTTTCCAAGTGAGCAGAAAGACAAACAAAACCGGAGTAAAATATTGGCTAACAAGGATAAGTGCATATTGGATAGTGAGAGTATCTAGGAAGTGTTTATGAATAGTAGTAAAAAGGTAATAATAGAATATTGAATAGTAGTAAAAAGTATGTGAAAAGTAATGAATGGTAAAAAAGTAAGTGAAAAGTAATAATAAAGTAAAGAATAGTAGTGAGAGTACTTGAGATACTCTTGGTTGCCAAACCAGAGGCGCTCATCGAAACCAGGACAGCAATGGCTGTTGTGTTGGAAGTTGAAAGCCAATGGCCATATATATCCATCTGTTCAATTACGGGGTGTAATAATTAAAAGAGAAGTGTTACAGTTATAAATATATTTTTTAAAAGTAAATTAATAAATTGATATAATTTTATATGATATGTTCGATTTATTTTACAATAAAAATAATTTTATAATCTGACGTACCACATCAAACTATGTCAATTTATTTTTATTGAATTTTTTTATAACTAAGGGCTTGTTTGGTTACACAAAACTAAACTATTTCATCTCATATAATTAATATAATTTTTTCAAATTCTCACATAAAATATAATAAATAATTCAACTTTTTCAAATACAAAATAAAAATAATATAAAAAATTATATTATAACAAGATTTTATTTAACTTTTAATAAAATATTTTATCTATTTTCATCTTAACTGCATAACTAAACTAGGGCTAAAGCATTTATCTAATTTAAATTGCACGCGGATGGCATGTGATGCGCTCTTTTAGCAATTGTAAGGGCCCGACCGGATACTGGCGTCCGATCGGCCTAATTATTGTTGTGAAAAAACAGCAGCTACTTCCAACGTTGTTTGGGATTTTTCTAAGAGCAATTCTGGGCATCAGCCCCACACCAGCACACACTGCACATCACTTTTTTTTTTTTTTTTTTTACACGGGAGTGTGGCCGTGTGGGGCAGATGCCTGCATTTTTTCTTTTTCTAATTGGCAAGGACCGCCTAGGTGTCTCCATGGGTCCAATTAATCGTTAGGTGCGCGCATTAGAGAAAAATAAGGCGTCAGAACCATTTAGTTTATATGAAGTATTGCTGTACTTATCCATCTTAACAAATTTAATTTATAAATTGATGGTATATTATTTAATTTATAAGAAATATATTAAAATTAGTTCTTACAAAATAAATTTTATCATAGATATATTTTCCACATCAACCTGCTAATAGAAAACACTCTAATAAAATTAAGGTATGGTTTGGTTACACAAAATCAAAATATTTCATCTCATATAATCATTCCTCAGACTCTCACACAAAATATAATAAACAATTTAATTTTTTTAAATTTTTAAATAAAAATAATATTGTAATAATATTTTATTCAATTTTTAATAAAATATTTCATCTCATTTAAACTGTGTAATCAAATCAGGCGAGAAAAGGCTACAAATATCATATGAGTTGGGTTCTCAGTGGGCTCCATAACCGAGTGTGATGCACTATCTATAGAACTCTAGCATCTTCCTCGATAATTAGCGGGTGGGTAACCTATTGATTCATGCATCGAGCAGATGTGCGTTAAAGATAGTGGAGGATGAGACCATTGCATAGAGATTCACATTGTGTCGATTTTTGGGTATATTTGGATTGTGACATGGTTGATACCCTCTTTAGTTGGAGGGCCATGCTCAACCTGGTGCCCACCCGCGCATGTTCTGTCACACATCTTTACTTGAAAATGTTCTAGTTACAATTTTAATAGAAATTAAGAAAGAAGAAAAAAAAAAAACCCCAAAGAGCAAGAAGTCACAAGATCGGATTTAAAAATGAGCTTTGCTAAGTATCTGCAACTGTTTCGATGCACACTATACACTTTTTATTTGTTTTACGTCTACGTCTCTCTCTCTCTCATCATCCCTCTCTCATCAAGTTTCCTCTCTCTTCGACCTCTGTCACTCCTCAAGCTCTCTCTCTCATCACCTTTCTCTCATCAAGCTTTCTCTCTCTCCTCAAGATCTCTCTCTCTCCTCAAGTGTTCTCTTTGATCAAGCTCTCACTCTCTCCTCAACGTCTCACTTCTCTCTTTCAAGTGTTATCTTTCTCATCCAGCTATCGATTGTAACAAGAAAAAAAAAAAATTAAACGTAAAACCGGTTGACACGTGGGTGTATTTTGGCTGAAGCCAATATTTTTTCTTTAAAAATTATATATATTATATTTTAATCCTACTTTTTATTTAATTATATTGACGTGTCTGTAACCCTTTAATCAATTCTTATTTTTTTTTAGCATTGCTTCAAAATTGAGATTTTTTCTCTCTTTTAAGCTTTAAGACGATTCCAAAACATTAAGCGGCGTGGTGCATATTGTGAGAGACTTCATCCTCCTCATTATGATGTTCAATGATCGATTTTAAGGTATCTTAGCAGATGACAACTAGCTAGCTAAAGGATTCAAAACAATCAATTGTTCAAACAAATACCTCACCTATATATATATATATATATATATATATATATATATATATATATATATATATATAAAACATGAAAACTAGGGGTGGGCTCCGACTCCGACGGAGTCGGAGTTGTCATTTCCGACCTCCGACTCCAACAAAAGTCGGAGCCAAAGTTCCCCTCTGACTCCGACTCCGAACGTAGTCGGAGTCTGATTACGATCGGATGTCGGAGCTCCGACTTCCGATCGGAACTCCGAACGGAGGTCGGAGCTCCGACCTCCGATCGGAACTCCGACTGGAGTTCGGAGGGAGTTCCGAACGGAGGTCGGAGCTCCGATCTCCGATCTCCGTTCGGAGTTCCGAACTCAATTTCAGATTTTTTTATTATTATTATTATTTAAATTTTGTTGTTCAATTTCGTTTCAGATAGTGGGCAACATATATATTTTTTTAAAAGTGAACCATCTACAAATATTTGGTTTATTCAAGAGTTTTCAATAATTTAAATATTCGTTCTGATTTGTTACTGAATTTTGATTATATATTTAATTTGTTTTATGTCCGCCTGAAATTTAGCATTAAAAGTGCTCATGACTCATGAGTTGAAAATTACACAAATTTAAAATTTTATAGAAAAGAATGATGGTACGAATTTGTATAATTCGATTAATTTCAGTTGGATAATAAATTATAAACTTTTGAGAGAGGATGGATAAGTACTAATAGAAATTATAGAATAAAGAGTATTTATCCCACGTCTTTGCTCGGGATATAAGTACATAAATATAACTATATAAATAGTTTAAAAAGTAAATAACTTGTATGATGCAGCCATAAGTTATAACAGTCTCATTTATAACGTAATAACAATATGACTCAGTCTTGAAATATAACTACATAAAAATTAAACACGGGTTTCACTCAAACCCCAATGTTCCATTGGTCACGCCTGAAATGAAGATAGAAAGTAGCAATCAATAGATGAAAAAAATTTGATAATAAAAAATTATATACGGTAAAAGAATAATTTGATTCTTACCAAGAAAGGAGGTTCTCTCAACTCCATCCCAACTCTCAAGTAGCGTCCGTTCCAAACTCTCAATCATCGGTAATTATGTTAGGGTTCACAATTAGATCTATAAAATCATAAAAAGTAGAAGTTAAAAACATTAAAAATAATTAAATCATCATTTAAAAGCATATAAACTTACCCGATTCAAGCCTATAGCTCTCGGCATCAACGCCAACCGTATCTAGTCCAAGGGGCGTTTCACTTATCCAATTCTGTGTGCAAACGAGGGCCTCCACGGTTGACGGTGACAATGAACTCCGATAAGCATCCAACACGCGACCTCCAGTGCTAAATGTCGACTCTGAGGCAACCGTAGTGACAGGAATGGCTAGCACATCTCGGGCAACACGGGAAAAGACTGGATACTTGGTGGAATTAACTTTCCACCAAGTTAATAACTGAAATACATCACTAGGTGCCTCGACAGCTTCCATAAAATATCGTTCAACCTCAGATGTACAATACATAATATTCCTTGTTGACATGAGTTGATGATACTGCCGTATAACACGATTGCCTCTAACCCCTACAGATGGCTCAGTATCACCTGAGGGAACTGTCGATCCTATCGGCCTCGAATGTGAGGAGCTACCAACTGCGGATGAAGGCTGAGCACTAGTACTGTAGTGATGATATAAGTCATCAACATCACTTTTTAGCAATCTAATAAACTCTCCAGCCTTCACTGCTCCGAGGACGGAATTTACCCAAAATTCTAGAACGACCAACTTAACTCGGGGGTCAAGGATCACAGCCACAAATAGCAATCTATTTATCTTCTCAATATTTCCCCAATATTTATCATATTTGATCTTCATCCTCGTAGCCATATCAGATAACAATCCAGCAGAGTCAGTACAACTATTTTCCAACTGGAAGTGAAGCTCCGAGAGCTCACTGAAAAATAAGTTCGCAGTCGTATATTTGGATCCAGATAGTCGCATGGTTATCTCATAAAAAGTTCTTAAAAATTCAACAAAATAACTCACACTTGTCCAATCATGTGCATCTGGCGCACCGAGCCCCTGTCCTGCTGGCTCCAACAAAGCATACCTCAGGCCCTCATCCTCGACCTTCATCCGCTCGAATGCTTTTTGGTACTTCTGTGCCACATCCAACATCATGTATGTAGAATTCCATCGAGTCGGAACGTCCAAGCACAGCATACTAGAACATTCAATTTTCAAATCTTCTGCTATTGCCTTAAACTTGGCAAGCCTTTGAGGGGAACCCCTCACATATCGTACAATGTTGCGGACTCGGGTTATGGAATCATGAACCTCTTTTAATCCCTCAACAACTATGATGTTAATGATATGAGCACAGCATCGAACATGAATAAACTCGTGGACCCGAATGACATCATCTCTCACCGTTGTGTTCCGCTTAAACCAATCAATTGCTGTTTCATTCGCACTGGCATTGTCAACTGTAATACACAACATTTTTCGAATTCTCCAGTCCTTTAAACAATCATCCATCTTCGCCCCAATAGATGAACCTTTATGATCCACAATTTCTTTAAAATCAATAATTTTTTTATGCAAAATCCACTCACTGTCAATGTAGTGTGCTGTGATACACATGTAGCAGACGTTCTGTATGGAAGTCCATGTGTCAGTCGTAAAAGACACTCTCTGGCCAGTGGTAATAAACATCTTCCTCATCTCCTCCTTGTCCTTCGCATGCCTCTTCATACAATCTCGCATCATTGTATACCGTGATGGAATGAGAAATCGTGGCTCAACAAAATTTAGAAACTTTCGAAAGCCTCTTTTCTCGACTGTGGTAAATGGCATCTCATCAGTAATTATCATCTCTGCAAGCATGTTCCTCAACATCTTCTCACTGTATTGAGGGATGACCAATTTCTTAGTCTGTGTACTATCAGTGGCTGTAGAAGTTTGGTAACTGAGGTTGGTCTGATCAGTGGCTTGCAATCCCTTCGCTATCTTATATCATTGGCAACCATTTAGATGTGCTATTAACACACTGGTACCTTGCTTCTTCGAATGGCATCCACAAAGTGATCCACAGTAATGGCATCTTGCCACTGGGTTCGCAATTTCACCAGAAATTTTGGTGAAATGCTCCCATGTCCACGACCTCTTTTTAGAAGGTCGTGGTGGTTGATCTTGCTCAATGGGCATCTCCTCCTCCTCGTTGAACATATCTTCATCCTCTATATCAACTGGGAGTGGGAGTCGACTACTCGCACAAGATGTAGCTGCTCTAGATGTGGCTGCCCTAGATGTGGCTGCCCTAGATGTGGCTGCCCTAAATGTGGCTCTAGGGGTGGAAGTACCCACCGGTGTAGGAGTTGTAGCATTGACATCCGTCACATCCCCTTGTGGACGATCATCTTCACTATGTCTACGATCCATATCACAATCAATGAAGCTGAAAAAATTAAATTAGAAGCAAAAAATTAGTTTAAAAATAAACTAGGCTATTGTATTATACAATAGGACATGTATTATTGTATCATAATAATACATGTATCGATGTATTATTACATTGAGGTTCGGTTGACGTGCGCTTGACTCAGACGAACCCATCCAAATGAGTTCGCTCAACGTGCGCTCGAGCAGAAGCCATACAGAGAGGTTCGCTCGACGTGCGCTCGACGTAACGCTCGAGCAGAACCCATCCAGAAAGGTTCGCTCGATGTGCACTCGACGTGGAGCTCGAGCAGAATCCATCCAGAGAGGTTCGCTCGACGTGCGCTCGACGTGGCGCTCGAGCATAATCCATACAGAGAGGATCGCTCGACCTGCGCTCGACGTCGCGCTCTAGCAGAATCCATACAAAGAATTTCGCTTGATGAGCGCTCGACGTCGCGCTCTAGCAGAATCCATACAAAGAGTTTCGCTCGATGAGCGCTTGACGTAGCGCTCGAGCAGAACTCTTCCAGAGAGGTTCGCTCGATGAGCGCTCGACATATCGCTCGAGCAATGTTCAATATAACGTGCGCTCGACTTGCGCTCGACATCTCGCTCGAGCGCAAGTCTTCAAAACAGTGTAAAATTCATGTTTTTTAGCGCCGTGTTGGGGACTATATTGAATATTCAATACACAAGAATCACAACTGCTGGCTCCAATTCATAAGAGATGTGCTTGAATTAAATTTAGGGCTCATAAATTTAGGGCTCACCGTAGGTGGAAGCTGAACAGAGGGACGGCGGTAGGGAGGAGCAACGACGAACGGTGTTCTGAAGAACGCGAGACGGAGGGTTCACTGGTTCATGCACTGGGATGGGAGATGCGAGAGAGAAGTGAAGGAGGAAGAAGAACTGAAGAAGTGAAGAAGGAAGAAAAAGAAGTGAAAAGGAAGAAGAAGTGAAGAAGGAAGGCCGAAGGAGTCGTTCTGAAGAAGAAGCCCCTTCAAGAAGGAACTTCCGAACGACACCGTTCCATATTAAGTGGAACGGTGTCGTTCAATAATTTTTTTTTTAAACCCAGCTCCAAAACGACTTCGTTTTGGAGCTGGGTTTAAAAAAAAAATTCGGAGTCGGAGTTCGGAGCTCCTTCCGAAGTCTGACTCCGACTCCGAATAATTATTCGGAGCTACTCCGAATTCCGACAACTCCGACTCCGTCGGAGTCGGCATCGGAGAGGAGGTCGGACGGAGTCGGAATTCTCGAAATTCTGCACACCCCTAATGAAAACCACTAAAGCATTGATCCTAAATTCAACACAAGGGATTAAGAGGCTGAGTTGGTCAACATTAACAACTAATTAGGAAATTGAATGATAATTAGGAACTCGCGCATGCAGTAATTATTAGACCCCTACTTTTTGTAATAAATTATTAAATTCTGACCTGTTGGCATTGAAATGATTAGGTTTCATAAATTACATCATCTTCAGTGCTTGATATTACTTTCTAGAATGAAAAATATTACTCTTATAGTTTATTCTTACTGTTTGGAGTTACTGTTGTGATTTTTTTTTATTTAGTGATTAAAAAAATATCTTTTAATAATACTATGATTTTTTTTATTTATTTTTTAAATATTTAAAAGTGTTAAAAAATATATATAAGAATCGGTAAGAGAAATGCTTGGGATCCCATTTTGGATCCAAGTATTTTTATCGAATAAAAAAAATTATTTAAAAGAAAAAGACAAAACAATAAAAAGAGGCATTTAGACTTCACTTGGAAAGTAAACTCATCTCAACTCATAATTATAACTTTTTTAAATCCCAACACAAAATATAATAAACAATTCAACTTTTTCAAATTTTAAAATAATAATAATAATAAATAATATTCTAATAATATTTTATCATTTCAATTCAATTCAATTCAATATCCAAACGCACCCTTAGTCTCGATGGGCAGGGTCGGGCGCCACTATTGGGGGCTCTAGCACTACCCTATCAATAAATTTGTGCATGTCATTTTTCTTGTTCATTTACGTCATTCTGTAAAAAATGTAAGGGTGGGCAGTGGGGTGCGGGGTCCCGCTGCCCCGCCCTGCCTCCGCTTATCTGATATATATTATATATAAATATATATATTTATATTTATATTTTACAAATTGTATATATATAAATATATATTACAATTTGTTAGACTTGTTCACAAAGTATACACTAGTAAATTTAAAAACTACAAAATTTTTAAATTATAGTTATATTTACAAAATTTAAATTTATAACTTAGGTCTAAAAATGTATTTTTAATCACTTTTAAACTTAAAAATAATTTTTAAAACTAGTGAAATATAGTAATTTTTTAAGTCAACATGAGGCAGGGCAGATTGGAAATCCGCCCGCATGTCACCCACCAAGGCGGGGGACGGGGGTGAAAAATATAGAAATGTGTCACTTATACAGTGGGTATAGCATTAATTGAAATTGGGTCAAAATTATTTAGATTAAAATAACTCTACGGTACAAAGTAAAAGACACAAATATATAAAGTAAGTTATATAACATTAATTGAACATGAAATCCCAATAGTTATTATGATTTCTAAGTCTTTAAATAAAAAACTGATAGACACATTTTAAATTGTTGTTAATGAGAATAACTCAAAAAATATCAAATAGATATATTTATACGTATTTCTCTTCCACTATATATCTTATTGAATATTTAATTTTATTTCGAAAGATTTATATGTGCAACAATAAAGATTGTAAAATTCACTTTAGATTATATATATATATATATATGTATATTTATTTATTTATTTTTCACTCTAGATCTTAAAGATGGCAATCTAAATACACGCCACTATTCTATTAATGCTCATATCAAAGTAAGTTACAATGAAACCGAATCTACCCCAAAACGAAAAGTTTCACCATTGGTCAATAAGATCAAAGCATCAGTCATTGCCATAGAGATACTGGTCTAAACGCATGCAATCATACCAGGCTGCATTTGGTATGCAACCAAATTGTTGGGGTCACCATATCTTCTCTTTGTCGAACAAATAATAAAAGAGGAATCCTACTCGTCATCCCAACTTTCATTATTTTTTTATCATCTTATGATGTGGCATCAGGTAATTGAAAATTATTTATTATATTTTACTTGTAAACATATTATCTAATGCCATATCATAGAATGATGATAGTTTGAATGATGAATATATTTTTTTCATAATAAAATTGGAGTCAAAATGACCATATAACCACAAACCCAAATGACGAGTCAGCGATGAATTTTGAAAAAAGAGAGAGAGAGGGAGAGAGAAAAAACAAACATATATTTTCAATAAAAAATCTTCACAACCTCCTAACACTCAACACTCCACATTATTTTTAATTTTTATTATTTTTTTCTTTTATTAAATATTTATTATATGAATAATGAATAGAAAATTTGAAATAATTTAAAAAGAATAAATTCAAAATTTTTTTTAAAAAAAATATTAAAAATTTAAAAAGATATAGAATGTGGAGTATGATGTGTGGTGAAAGTTGTGTAGTAAAGCTCTTTAGCAAAACGGTATCGTGGCCCCGCCAATTGGAAGGGAAAAAGTCAGAACTAATGGATAAGTCAATAACAAATTACAGCGAATTACGACTAACAAAACAACCTCTTTTTTCCCTAATGGTTGGTCTGAACCGGCAAAATCCACCTAATCCCAGGGCCAGAATCATTGTTTGCTAATATCCCTCCTCTTTAATTAATTATTAATTCGTGTCTATGATTTGAGTTGTCCAAATTACGGATTTGTCCTTTTCAGAAGACAATCAAGGAATAGAGTTATTCGAAATTTTAAAAATAATAAACACACCTAACTTTTCATAATATTTTATATAATTATGTTTTAAAATTAAGGATATTTTTATAAAATACCTCATAAAAGTAAAATTATTTTATAAAATACCCTTATTTTAAAATATCATTATTCAATAAATTTTGGCAAAAAAAGTAGCATATACTTCAAAAATTATACAGAATATTTAAACATCTAATACTCGTTCTTTGTTGGATCAAAATCTTGGAAGTATTGCCTCGCCTTCATGGAATACAATTGTTTTAAGATATTCTTGTACTACTTCATTATTATTCATAAATTATTTATGAACGTTTCAATACTATTTACATATTATTTGAAATATTCTTAATATCAAAACGGAGCCTTATTGTAGTTTATAAAATTTGAATAAAAATTATAGTGACGGCTTATTCACATAATAAAATTAGATGATATTAACAAATAATTATCTAAATAAATTTTATAAATAAGATTAATTGCACAATAAATGATGTTAAGTTTATTTTATATGCCTATCTGACTTATTCTTAACTCTATCGAATAGAAAGCTGGTAACGTAAATCCAAAATTAGACCATTGAGAGCATATAATAAAAAGGACACCCTTAATAAGGGGTACTATTGTCCTATGGTTACCAACATTTCAAAGTTCCCTCCCTCTATCATATTGTCCCTTTCCGTTCGCCAATTGTTGACATCTTCGATATTGTTTTTAAACGTTCATACCATAAAAAACAAATCAAAGAGGCGCCTGGCCACGATAATCATTCTCTTATCCTGCCCGTCACGTTGAAGGAAATTATTTTGGAGTTAAAATTACGAGGAACGTTAGATACAGTTTTAGAATGTATAAGTTCTGTGTACTCAATTTTTATTTTAAAAAGTGGAATCTATTATTAAAAAAATAAAATTTTCATATGACTTTTATGTTTATCCTTTTTTTTTTTAAAAAGTGTGCGAGACTTACACACTTTAAAACTGTAAATATAATTTATCTCGAGCCATTTTTCTCAACTAGCAAAATGTATAATAATTTCATCTTTGATCACTCATTTATCTCAAGCTTGTCTAATTTCTTGCTAAATTCAACCTTTTGTTAGTAATAGGATTTTTAGTATATTACATTCAAGTGTAATTATCAGATGATGAGACAAAGAAATAACATGTCATTTAAATTGCTTAGAACAAGAAGAGCACTAACAGATATTAAAAGATGAGAAATGATACTTAATCGTGAGTATGCAAGCGGCGTGCAATTACTTTAAAAAAAGTGAATAAAT
Organism: Juglans mandshurica; assembly: GCA_022457165.1. Lineage (NCBI taxonomy): Eukaryota > Viridiplantae > Streptophyta > Magnoliopsida > Fagales > Juglandaceae > Juglans > Juglans mandshurica. The sequence goes on along the minus strand of CM039632.1, from coordinate 1,545,453 downwards.
ATGAGATCTACATAAAAAAAATTAATTTTTTAATAGTAGACTCTACTATTTTTCAAAGCGACTGCATGACGTTTACGCATTCCACGACTTTATGTATTATTACTAAAATGATATATCATATATATTCTAGGATAATTTAACCCATTTAAATATATTTATCATCTTATTATTTATAAAAAGGATAAATTTAGTGGATATCTTCAAATATACACGCTAAAAATGTAGTCGTGTCCGGAGCCCAGAGAACTAGCACTAACTGTTTCATCTCTCTCTCTCTCTATTTATTTATATATATATATATTTATTTATTTGTAAAATAAATTTAACCCTTTATAGTTATCAGATCCAAACGGTTTTCTCAAGAAACACGAAATGCTCAGCCCCACCTGCAAAAATTTGAATTTCATCACAGCACCTTAAAAGTAGCATCAGCAGCAGCAACAAGAACAACGATAATGGCAACAAATCCTTCCTCTAAGTAAGCTCCAAAATGTTGTTTTTTCGGAACAGAGAAAACAACGGTGACAATTTTCTTGCACTCGTGTTTCCCTCTCACGAGGTTTGTTTTTCAAAAACAATCTTAACCTCTCCTTGAACCTCGTAAAATACGCTTTTTCACTATGGAAATCAGCGCATCCTTCTGGTTTATTTAGCCAAATGCGCTTTCGGAGACGAACGAGGAAACGGTTTCTTTTTTCGCGACATCTCCACGTCGAAATTGCAGCCTTTTATTCTTCGGACGACGATTCTGATATTTTGATTGCAATCTGGGATTCCTGGTTCGTGTCTTCGACAATGCAGGGTTCGAATTCATTCAGGAGAGGTGGAATTTGAGCTTGTGATAGCGGGATTTGGATTTGAATTTGTGGAAATTTCGGTGCTCGAGGGGGAAAGTCACCTTCTCCCCGACGAAGATGACTGCGCGGAGCTCACTGGAGGAGATGCTGGACTCTCTGCGCCGGAGAGAAGAGCGCGAGAAGCCCAAGGACTTGCCACCGGCACTCCCGGTTCGACCGACGTCGAGGGCTCGGCTACCTCCGGCGCGTCGCTCTCTACCGACCAACTTCAAGGTCGGCGAAGGGGGAGGTGATGGAAGTGCACCGACTGAGTGCAATGGGAAAGAAGAAGGAAAGAGGAAAGAGATCGATTTGGGGTTCAAGCGAGGAAGTTTTGGGAGCAAGAAGCTGAAGAAAGATCAGAATGTGGAGTCGCCGTATGCTGTGCAGGCTGAGGAGGGTAAAAATGTGCTCACCGAGGGCGTAGATTCGGATAGCAAGTCTGCTGCGACGCGTGCTTCGCAGCTGAAGATAAGAGAATTGGATTGGGATGACAACATCGGTTATTTTATAAAAAAGGTGCGTAGGAAAATAGCTAAAATAATATCCTCTTCGGTTTGATTCTTTGTTGTTCTATTAGTCTTGGTAAAGATGTATTAATGAAAATCTTGCATGAGGATTTTTTATAACAAATCGCAAGAATGTTGCATCGGGTTTTATACTAGAAAAGAAAGAGTGATCAAGAAAACGAGGAAGTTGGTTATTGCATTAGGAGGCAATTGCAAAGTTCTGGTTGATTCTTTGTTGTCCTGGTAAGGTGTGTTGGTTGTACTCAAAGTTGTGTCAGCATTTAGGCGTGCAATAAATTCCAAGAACAGAGCTGTTTATTTTATTGTATGGTGTTCGGATAAAGTTTTTGGGCCTAGGTCTCGGAGTGATCAAGAAAATGTGGAATTTTTCTTTGTCTATTATCATGGATATGTCGGCCCTCATGCAATGGAAGATAAATTTTGGAATGTCATTTGGTTTTGATGGACTGGTTACTGCACCTATTACACTAAAATATATAATCGGATGTGATAAATATGTAAATTAGAGGTCAAGCATGGTTGCACTGTTGATTAGAGAGGCCGGGGTTTCTTAATTTCAAAGTGTATCATCTGCTTTATCCTCTGGACCACCACCAACTTGTTCCTCCATGCGTTCAAAAAGTAACAATGAATTAGTTTTTTTTTTGTGAATTTCTACCAGTAGTTTAATTGTAGGCTTACATGTATTATATATTATATATTGAAAGTAAATTTTTCTTAGCAGAAACTTCGTATTCGGTGTCGGCTCACTAGTGGGTTTTGGGAGTCTGGAACGATACAATCAACTTTGGGAGAGGAAGCACTTGTTTCACTCTCTAGTGGAAATGTAAATTTCATTACCTTTGGGCATTTCTGAATTCTGTTTATGAGTACTTTTATCGGTTGGTGGTCCCTGCACTTACTTTTTGTCATTACTTCAGGTTGTGAACGTGCCCAGAGGAGAGCTCTTCCCTGCAAACCCAGACATATTGGATGGTGTTGACGACCTTATACAGCTAAGTTATTTGAATGAACCATCAGTTCTTTACAATCTTCAGTATAGATATTTCCGGGATAAGATATATGTAAGTATGATATGTTCCTCTTACATGTGCTTGAAAGTCATATTCCTGTCTCCATTTTCACTCTCATTTGATGGTTTTTGTATTTTCTTTCTATAGAGTAAAGCAGGTCCAGTTTTAATTTCACTTAATCCGTTCAAAGATGTACCAATATATGGAAAAGATTTTGTCACAGCTTATAGGCAGAAGCTTATGGACAGCCCACATGTTTATGCCATAGCAGACACTGCTTATAATGAGATGATGAGAGGTGAGCAAATTATTTGTTTTATTTAACCTTTTTTTTTTTTGGGGGGGGGGGGGGGGGGGGGGGGGGGGGGGGGCTCAATGCATAAATTCTTGCTGAACGCTTTTCTTTTTGCTATAATTTTATTTTGCAGATGAAGTAAATCAGTCCATAATCATAAGGTTAGGAGGTCTTCAATTAAATCTTCCACTAACTTGGAGCTCGGCTGTTGCCATTTTCCTCATTATTATTTAGCTACCATTCTTCTATACTGGTCTCTGAGCTCACTCTGTATATTTGAGTGGTAGCACATGGGTTAATCTTTACTTTTTTCTTTCAGTGGGGAAAGTGGAGCTGGGAAAACTGAGACAGCTAAAATTGCAATGCAATATTTGACTGCTCTTGGTGGCAGTTGCGGGATAGAATATGAGATCGTTCAGACCAATTATATACTGGAAGCATTTGGGAATGCAAAAACATCTAGGAATGACAACTCTAGCCGATTTGTGAGTTTCCTTCTTTCTTTTCTTCATTGCAGAAGGTACTCCTAGGTTTATCACAGTTCATAGCTTAGACGTTTTTGTTTGGTGTGGACTGCTAGGGTTTTATATAGATGATTGATGACTACCCTCTGTTTTTGCTATTTACAAATGAGATCTTAAGACTAGGCAGTTTTGTTTACATAGGTTCTGATTTTGTGCAGGGGAAGTTGATTGAAATTCATTTTAGCTCACTGGGGAAGATATGCGGTGCTAAAATCCAAACCTGTAAGCATTAAGTTTGAATAAGTTGCTGTCATGTTATGCTGAAATGCATATTGTGCGCTAACTGAATTGTTTGTTGTTCAACCTCATGCCTGTATCAAATGTCAATATACCTGCAATAAATGTGGACAGTTCTGTTAGAAAAGGTAACCTGTTGCCCCATCTGAAGTGCCTGGAACTTTTATATTATAATGTTTCACTTCTGAAATTATCTTGTCTCCTTTGGCCAGTCAAGAGTGGTTCAACTAGTCAATGGTGAGAGGTCATACCACATATTTTATCAACTTTGTGCTGGTGCTCCAATGGTTCTTAAAGGTTGGACATTCATTCTTAATCTTTTCACACAAATTTCTTATAGTTTAATTTCCATATTTAGCTGATTCAAGTCCTCTCAACATGCATAATTGTTGCTCCAATGTGACAAAAATTGCTCTATAAGTCATGCCATTGTAGTGAAGGCACACACCTTTTCCTGATTGTATTTGTTCTTGTGTGGGCAAGTTGAGTCTTCTAATGTTTATGAAGTCATCGCATCATAGCCCTTAGAAACTTTCTGCTTCTACGGGTACTCTTTCCATATGCCAATTGGTTTGCAGCCTATTTAAAACCAGCTATGTGATATGGCATACCAGGGATTTTCTAGATGTTACAGACAACTGAAAAATTGGAGTCCCAAAACAGCTAGACCTAAATAGTGATCAATCCTCTTTGTAGGGCTACTCAAATGTTCATTTCTATCTTTAAAACATTGAGTTACGATCTTATCAGATTTCCCTTATTGTTTCTCCTGACTGACCTTGCCTTTTAAATTTAGTGATAATCTGAAATAATCTTCATTGTGCTTCAAATTTGAGCCAAGGTGGTGTCATATTTGTATATGTCTTATGCCGAGCAAGAAAACCAAAGCGCCAACATGCCATCGCACAGGCATTTTCTAAGTTACAACCAGCTATTATGTCCTCTCTATATTCTGATATAATCATTTAAATGGGGTTGTAGATAAATTATTATGTGATGATTGGAATTAATTTATGTTTTCCTTTGCAGAGAGGCTGAACCTAAGACTTGCTAGTGAGTACAAGTATCTTAATCAGAGTGATTGCTTGGCAATTCACGGCGTTGATGATGCTCGGAAATTTCATTTGCTTGTGGTAACTGTGCATTGAGTTATTTCTTCTACTATTATTGTTTTATCCCCTTCCCATTCATTTGTTTCCCTATATCCTTATTGTTGTCTTGTTGTTCCAGGAAGCCCTAGACATTATTCGAATTAGCAAAGAAGATCAAGATCTCATATTTACAATGCTTGCTGCGGTGTTATGGTTAGGGAACATATCATTTCAAGTAATTGACAACGAAAATTATGTAGAGGTGTTAGCTGATGAAGGTAAGTTTATGTGTTTGGCTCATGACCTTGATAGATGTCATGTACCTGATGTTTCTATATTGGTAGTGTTGATGGCTTGAATAGTTGATGCTAGTTGTACCATCTGGAATCCTTTTAATTAGTATTTTCGAATTGTAATTCTTAAGGTTTAGCGCCACATGGTAATATTTTGAGCAGTGATAAAATCCACGCTACACAGTATGTGGAGGGAATATGATTATTGTGTCAGTAGCAGGTCATCCGTCCTCGGAAGAGAGTATGTGTGTGCATTTGTTGATGAAGTGAACAATTGGAAAGTTGACTTAAGTATACAAAGTGTAGGTTTCTTAGGTATGCTACTACAAATGTTGAAAAAACTAATATATATGATTACAAACTTATTAAGGAAAAAATGTGTCATCTTATGCCAGTTTATGTGACCAAAATGACTATGGAATAGATTCCCTTGGCTTAGACCTTAATATTTTGGCTATGGATGTGTCATAGTTTAGTTGCAACTCATATTTTTTGAGAGATTGTAAGATACTGAAACTTTTCACATGGAAAAACTAATTCTTCATGGTAGTGGCTCCCCCTCTCTTTCCTTGTTTCCTATATATGAATTCATCTTAGAGTCAGAAGTCTATGTTTTCCCCTCTAACATACATTCGTTAAATTGTCTGTTTATTCATACAAATATCATTTCATGTCGTGTCATTTTATCAAGAGCTTGGTTTAAGCCATCTGCTTTTCCCTCTGTGCTGGTAAATTGTGCATATATTCTTTCAAGACTCTAATACATAAACCTACCTTGACATGAATTCTACTCTCTTTTCCTTTTGGCAGCTGTAAGAAATGCTGCTGGGCTGATGGGTTGCAGTTCCCAGGAACTGATTCTAGCTTTATCTACCCATAAAATCCAAGCTGGCAAGGATACTATTGCAAAAGGATTGAAATTGCAGCAGGTGTGTGGATTATCAATAAAATTTGAACTTATTTATAAAAAAAAAAAAACGGAAAGAAATTGCAGCAGGTGTGCTTAGTGCTCTCTTAATAAGGCCTAACAAGGCCATCCCTTTATTCTAAGCAGCTCTCAGATGCACTCTTTTGTATTTACATTTATCCCCCCACCCTTCTCTGTTTGGTAGATCACTCTTTTAATGTAACATGAGAGCCCATTTCTTATCTAAATTTAGGCAATCGACACAAGAGATGCATTGGCAAAATTTATATATGCAAGCATGTTTGACTGGCTTGTAGAACAAATCAACAAGTCACTTGAAGTGGGCAAACGACGTACTGGGAGATCCATAAGTATCCTTGATATATATGGATTTGAGTCATTTCAGGTACATGTTTTTGTTCATTTATATGGTAACATTTTTGGCACAAGATATTGCATACTCAGCTGACGATATCATCTCCTTGCTTCCAGAGAAATGGCTTTGAACAATTTTGTATAAATTATGCAAATGAGAGGCTGCAACAACATTTCAACCGTCATCTGTTTAAACTTGAGCAGGAGGTGAGCCTATTAAATGCATTGCAACCTTCTAATTTCAATACAATTGCATCTTTTAAAAGTTATTTTCCACTGAAATGATGCTTCAAATACCACAATAAGGTGTCTTGTCATATTATACTATGTAATCCTCAGTGGCTTTTGCATACTTAACAGTGGGCTTGGGAGTTTATGAAGGGATGGACTAGATAGAGAGAACGAATTATGAGGGAGGGGTATAAAAGAAAGGATGGGGATTTTCTTCTTCATTTATTTATTTGATGTTTAAGGCAAGAAAATGGAAAGGAAAAGTAATTATGCTATTTGACTATCACCCTCATTTGTTCCTCTCTCTGTCTCCGTGACAGATAATTATGTTATTTGACTATCACCCTTATCTTTGATCATGTCTCTGTCTTTTACTAGTTGGGTTGTTTTTTTTTTTCCTCGTTGCAGGGTTGCTTTGCATTTGACAGTGACAGTAGGGGCATATTTTTGTGAGAATTAGGAAGTGAGAGCTGCATTTGTTTTTTTTAATATTTTATTTTTATGCCTTTGAACTAGAACCTTTGGCTGTATGTTCAAATAAATAGTTGTTAATGATTCTAGTTGCTGACCACAAGCCAACTTTAAGTGTTTACTAATTTAAGGGAGTGAAATTTAAGTGTTAATTATTTAATGGAAAAAGTACTTGACGACATTCTGCAAAATGTTGATGGTTCTCTAATGTTTCCAGTCTTGCAGTTGGTTTTGCAAAATCAGAAGTTCATCTTTAACTTATCCATCTTGAACCAATTTTTGGATGTATTTCCTCTTCCGTTGCTCCAGTAGAACTTCTCAATTAAGAAGATATGATAAAACTTCCCAATTATCAACATATGATACGATTGTTATGAATCACTCAGTCACAATTTCCTTGCAGGACTATGAATTAGATGGGGTTGATTGGACAAAAGTTGATTTTGAAGACAATCAGGAGTGCTTGGATATCTTTGAGAAGGTATTTAGTTGGTTTCAACCTTCTGATCTATCACGTTCTACCTTGTAACTGGAGTTGATTTGTATCTTATCCCATATTTTTTTTAGTTGACTTTATTTTGTACTTTTTTTAATATAAAATGCGTGTGCCTTCCTTAAGCCTGTTAGTGCGTTTTTTAGCAGAAAAAGAAAGCTTTTGTTTTCCTTCATTTATATAATCTACTCAGCTCTTTGGATTGGTTTCTTCTCGTGTGAAACCAAAGTGTTTGTTTTTTTAGTTCTATCACACTCATTCTTTATTGTGTGGTGAATTGTGCAGAAACCTTTAGGTCTACTGTCTTTGTTGGATGAGGAATCAAATTTTCCCAAAGCCACCGATCTGACATTTGCCAGTAAGCTTAAAGAGCACTTAAATTCTAATTCTTGCTTTAAAGGAGAAAGAGGCGGGGCTTTCAGAATATGTCACTATGCTGGAGAGGTTCGTTATTGCTCAGTTTTTTAGGAGGTTTCCCGATATTACGAGTTAGGATGGTTTAACCTGCACTATTGAAATTCGAGTTGATTTTTTGACTCATATAACTCATCTGGGCTAAAGAAGCTAAATATCTTCTGATTCTGATACAATTCTAAAATAAACTGTAATTCAACTATGACCAGGCTTTGATTTATATTCGCTTTATCTAAACCACTAATCATGTTTTAGCTTTTAATGGAAATATGCTGCACTACTTTGAGTATCCATACAGTCATTCCCAAAATTGAAGGAGTCAGCATTTTGCTTTGCTTTCATAATCTTCTCACTTTTGAAATGTTGGGCCAAAGTTTACAGTATATCCCCGAAACTTTGAATATTTGATTTTCCATTGCACTTTGATCTTGACAATCAATATATAGTAGCACTGTTTTTCTAATCCTGATATATTGTGGTTGCTTACTTCTTACCCCAGATATATATGATGTACAGAGTTTTGAGTTAAATATATGCTAGTAAATGATGACTAGCTATAGGTGACTTGAATAATGACTTGTTGCTAGATCTTCCTAACTTTGCTAGTTTGCATAAGCATTATAGCTACAATGAAGGCCTGAGCTTTCTAAAATATTTATGCATTTTTTTAAAGTAAATGCGAGTTAATGAACCATTGAGGTCTTTTTTCACAACATGTGTATGGTCCACTAACATCTGTAGTTTTATTAGGTTCTATACGATACAAATGGCTTCCTGGAAAAGAACAGAGATCGGCTGCACTCTGATTCGATCCAACTCCTCTTATCATGCAGTTGCCAACCATTACAGTTGTTTGCTTCCAAAGTTCTTGACCAATCTCAGAAACCAGCAAACTCTTCATGTCTGAGGGGTGCACCAGGGCCCCCAAAGCAGAGTGTTGGTACAAAGTTTAAGGTAAATATGCCAGCTGCATTTTGTTTCAATTATATGTATGAATTGCTGTAGTGTACTTCAAATCAAAAGCTGAAATAATTGAAAATTGACTGTTGCATGTGACCGTATTAGATAATTTTGGAGTTCCACTCTGGAAAATTACAGTATTTTCAGTAGTATGAAGAGTACGGGATTTTCCGGTACTTTGAGATGTAGCTGAAGTTTTGTATTGCAAAATCTGAAGAATCTCTTGGCTTCCTATAGGCTCAACTGTTCAAATTGATGCACCAGCTGGAGAACACCACTCCTCACTTCATTCGCTGCATAAAGCCAAATAGCAAGCAGCTTCCTGGAATATATGAAGAGGACCTTGCCTTACAACAGCTTAGGTGTTGTGGAGTTTTGGAGGTTGTTAGGATTTCAAAATCTGGATATCCTACTAGAATTACACATCAAGAGTTTGCAGGAAGGTAGAGGGCGTAACCATCCATTAGTTGTTTAAGAAAAAGTCTATTTATAAGCCGGTGTGGATAACACACCTAGTAAAGTGCTTACAAGACATATTTGATTTGGAAGAGAAATTTTAATATTTGAATCTTACAAATAATTTTAATATTTGAATCTTACAAATCACGTTTTAGCATTTAAGTGATGTGGATGGTGTGCTCTACACACCGGCTTGACTCATTGTTTAATGCTCCTCCCTTTTTAAGATGAGTAAGTTCTTCTCATTTGCTATTGTATATTCAGGTATGGGTTCCTACTTTCAGAGAATAATGTATCTCAAGATCCATTAAGTGTTTCAGTTGCAGTGCTAAAGCAGTTTCATGTCCTCCCTGAAATGTACCAAGTTGGTTATACCAAATTGTATCTCAGAATGGGGCAGGTAATTTCATGTACTTGGGGGTGTGTTGTGTGTTTGTGTGTGTGTGTGTGTGTGAGAGATATGCATGTATGTAACAGAAAGTCTTTTTCTGCCTAGACATGGAAGCCAAAACCCTAAACAGAGTGAAATTTATGGTTATAATGTATTAAAGATAGTCTCCTATCATGCATGAATGAAAAGCATTAGATTAATTTGTATTTTGATCGTATCTGGCACAAGCATCTCCCATGCTGTCTTTTCCTTCTTTTTTTTTTAAGAAAAAAAGAAGAAATGTTTGGAAGGATTTCTAAAGAACTTGCAAGAAAAGCCATCTTCACTAACCATACAAGACGACACATAATTGCCAAGTCTGCAGAGAGGTTATAGTTGATTTACAACTGCTTCCACTAACATGTCACTCAGAATAATTGACATAACTTTTTGCAGAAATTACCAGGAATCTTCTCCATTGTTCGATCAGTTAAATCAAATGACCTATAAATCAAGCCCCAAAATGCTTTTCTAAATTTGTCTTATAACTGCACTGAATTTTATGTCCTTCTCAGATATCCATACACAAATTGTGTAACACCACCCAGAAATTCTTGATTAGCTCAAATGGTCTATGATGCAAGCTGGAATGAAGTATATTTTTCCCAAATTTTTTTGTGTCTGTGAAAATAATAAGGCATGGTACTGTGCTGATTTGATTGACAATAAAACTGGCTTTCTAGGTTTTAGCAATGTGGCCTGGATATTCAGATCACTTTATGGGCCCGAGGATAAGGATATCAAATATAAGAAAAGAAAGAGAAAAAGGTAGAGTAGGAAAAGAAATAACGAAAATAAAGCTTTGAGGCTATTACTTTGGGGCAATGTCATTGCTAAATTTACTTGATAGTTGAATATGGAGAAAAACCAGTTTTGACATTAGACTGAAAGAGGATTCTGTCAACTGAAATTAATCTCAATCCTTTGGAAGAGTTTTGAACTGCTGAGTTTTCAAACTGTGACTGTTGTCTTTCTGATTGAACTGAGTTTATCTTCTGCAACGGTTTATATGATGCTGTGATATTTTACTGACTTATAGGTTGGTGCATTGGAGAATAGGAGAAATCAAGTCCTGCAAGGTATACTTGGTATTCAGAAATGCTTCCGTGGTCAACAGGGTCGCCGTTTCTTCCACAAAGTCAAAGGAGTGATAACGTTACAATCATGTAGTGCATCCATATCCAATTTTAATTTTTAATTTGTTATAAATGCATCCATATCCAATTGAAAGCAACTTGTTTATAATCTTGTTCGTGGTATATTATTCTATTCTGTTTTTTATTTTTATTTTTTTATTTTTATATATAACTTTTACTGTTATATACAATTTGGGTATTTGTATAAAAAAGATTCTACGTTATACTATTGCACTCTCTCCAGGTCTGTAAAGGTTTGTAGGCCTCAGTTCTTTTTTGCCGTGAAGTGCCTAAAAAAATGAATTTGTTGCTTAAAGACTGAATTGATTTTAGGGTTTCCTTGATCCTTTTTGGGTCTTCAAAATAATTTTTTGCAAGTTTTTTAGAAAGGATTGATGAAATTGATGGAATCAATGCAGTTATTCGTGGTGAAGATGCTAGGAGGAAGTATAATGCTAGGATAAAGTGCTGCACTGTTATTGCTCCCAAAATCCTTAATGAGCTGCAAGCAGCTGTATATTTACAATCTGGTAAAAGTTATTTCATTCATTGGTTTTGTGGTGGTTCAATTGCATACGGTTTTCTGATTTTCTAATACAAATATTGTAGTAATCCGTGGATGGCTTGTTCGGAGGCATGCCAATGGCACGCGTAACTTACCTACCGAGAATGCAAAATCCAAGCAGAAGCCAACCAGAAAGGTTTCAGAAATGAAGGTACTCTGTGATGAACTTGTCAGCTTGCGAGAATATTCATTTTCCTATTCTTTTTTCCTTTATTAATAGTGTTTCTGGGTGCTCATGGGGATTACCAAGAGAACTCTTCATCTATTTTGGTCCCTTCAATGTTAATTTTAGGCTATAGTCAATATTTCTTTCATGAAGTGGTATTTTCCTATCTTTATCAGTTCCCCCAGCCCCTGAAGTTTTGCTGGGCATTGGGAACTGCAATATATACAGAAGTTTTTCAATGCTTGAAAATAAATTAAAAAATTAGATTTAATTTTCCCAAGATGGAATACTTTTCTTGAGCCTTGTTCTTCGGAAAAAATAATTAAATTTAATTGTTTGACCAAAAAAGAAAAAAACTAGAAGCACAGCCTGATTTATTTATCAGCTGTTATCATTGCCAACATTATGTTTCCGAGATAGTTCCAAGTGCCATGAAATTTGTATCAAGTGATGCTGAATTTTCTAATGGAAGTTGTAATTTCAGGTTTGACTTGCTTATGAAATGCATATAATCACAGAACTAGCTTTTGCAATGCATCACATCCAATCCATGATGAGTGGTATATCTCGAACTGCCTGCATGGCCTTGACTACACCTATGGCTTTTACCTTGACTTGCATTGACCACAACCAAATGGTATAGTTTGCACATAGATTGCTGAAGATGTATAATATGTTACATTATGGAGATGGAGAATTGCACAAGGCAGTTTAGGGTTCCTTCTTCAAGAATAAGATGTTAACCGCATTTCTCTTTGAGGATGCATCTTTAATAAACACAGTTATCTGCATATTATATCCTCACTTGTAATTAACAAAGCAGAAAATGCTGAGTGCTTATTCTTTCCTTCTTATCTAAACTGTTATTCATAAATGCAAGGTGAAGTCTGTTTACTGTTTTGCTTCTCTGTTAAATTTTATCAAACTGGATGACTAAACAGATCACTTTTCTTGTTTGAGCAGGATATACCACAAGAGCAGGTTCAGGCTCTGCCTTCGGTTTTGGCAGAGCTTCAAATGCGGGTTCTGAAGGCGGAAGCAGCTCTGGAACAGAAGGAAGAGGAAAATACTGCACTGCGGGAGCAACTACGACAGAATGAGACAAGGTGGTCAGAATATGAAGTGAGGATGAAATCAATGGAGATGATGTGGCAAAAGCAGATGTCCTCCTTGCAAGTAAGTTTGCATGCTCGTACATAGTTCAATTCACACCTTATTGAAGTTTAAAAAAAAAGGTCTTGGTGCTTCTCTTTAAAATTTTATTTGCTTAATTATTTTTTTGTGATTGTAAGAGTTGCACCCTTAACTAATTGGATCACTCAGATGCCCAAGGGTTTTAATGGCAACTTTAATGCAGATGAGTCTTGCTGCAGCTAGAAAGGGCCTAGCTGCTGACAATGCATCAGTTCAACCTGGAAAACTTGATGCTTCTTCAATTCCTCACTATTATGACTCTGAGGGTAACAAGTCCATGGGATCTCAAACTCCTGGTGGAAGCACACCATTAAAATTAGCGGGACGAGATGCCAATGGTACTTTGAATGCGGTCAGCAATCTGGTTAAGGAATTTGAGCAGCGTAGACAGACTTTTAACAATGATGCCAGAGCTCTGGTAGAGATCAAATCAGGGCAATCAGCTTCTGTTGTAAATCCTGATGATGAACTTCGGAAACTTAAGCTCAGTTTTGAGGCATGGAAAAAAGAATACAAAATTAGGTTACGGGAGACAAAGGCAAAGCTTCATAAACTAAGGCCTTCGGAAGGTCGACGGACATGGTGGGAGAAACTAAGCTCAAGAGCATCATAGTATATATTCTTTCTACATAATCTCTTACCAAGTATGGACTGATGAATGCTTACAAAAATGGTGGAGAAAGAAATGTTCCAAAAACTGCCTCTTCGCTTTTCTGGAGCCGGTTTCTTTGTTTATATTTATGGCGACATATATGGGTGTTCCCATAATGTGAGAGGCAGTGAAGGGAGAGAGATTGTATACCTACCAATTTTTGTTACTTGGTAGAAGTGTTCATAAACTTGTGCATAGCCAACTAGGGATTTGTTGAGAGACGGTGATGCGCATTTATTCATACATACATACATATATATATATATATATATATATATGTCAGTGTATTTGTCTATAATCGGTTGTCATTGATGTAATATGAGAATATTTAGAACAGAAAATATTGAAGGATGTAGAAGGGAAAGTGTTCATACTGCCTGTCCTTTGCATCAAAGTGCTTGTTTGAACTATTTGTTATCAAAAGGACAGATGTTGCTATTATCGTATATGGTTCTCTCCCCCCACCCCCCAAAAGTGTTTATATAGGATGCTTGGGTACCAAGAATACCTCTCGGTTATTCTCATAATATTTCACTATTATTCATTACGTTATTATTAATTTTCACCTATTTTTTATTACTATTAATTACTTTTTACTACTATTTAATATTCTATTATTATATTTTCATTACTTTTTCACTGTTATTCACAACTCTTTTCAACATTTCTCTCTATCCAATATTACGTTTGGGTAATGAGGTAATCTCAGATGATTTGTAAATAGTAGTGAAAAAGTAATTATAAAATATTGAATAGTAGTGAAAAATAGTGAAAAGTAGATAAAAAGTAATGATAAAATATTGAAAAGTAGTTCTTCGCCATCCAAACACAACCTAGTATCTCAGATGATCTATGAATATAAATGAGAATATTAGTGAATAATTTATGAATAGTTTGTGAATAGTAGTGAAGTAATATGAGAATATCTAAAAGGAAAAATATTGGGAGCAGCCACTGTTGATAGCAGCCACTTTTGCACATCCTATGTGGCATCATCTAAATCACACATTTCTCAAATTCAAAATTACTATCGTGATGAGAGAGAGAGCAGAGATAAGAGAGAGAGCATGAGGGATGAGAGAGAGAGTTGAGGAGAGAGAGAGTTGGCGAGAGAGATCTGATGAGAGAGAGTCGAGGAGAGAGAGAGAGAGAGAGAGAGCCTACGAGAGACGCTGGAGAGAGATGATGAGAGAGAGGGGTAGAAGCCGTCTGTGCATTTTGCACCCAAAAAAAAAAAAGAAACAAATAGACCAGAACCAACCACGTAGTGTGTGTAATGTGTGCACAGCTACAATGGCTGCTCTGTAACAATACTCTATTTAAAATCAGTTGTATTCTCAAATAAATTCTAAGTGATTTTTGCAAGTTTGCCTTATTATCCTCTTTTGTAATTTCGTTTCTTTCACAATGACTCTTCTTACTTCTTAGCCTACAGATGAATTTCCTATTCATTTTCATTCATCAAACTTAGGAATACCATCTCTCTCAGATTGTTCAACCAGAGATAAGGCTAGCACAACCCAAAAATCAATGGCCATCGTTGGATAAAGCAAATACACATTTGTAAGTTTTTAAGTCTGAAATTACGTTAACTACACATGGACTTCCAATTCTATTTAGATCACATGAAACAAGATTGAGGGACCCAAGTTCAGTTTAAGATCCGGGCACGAACTTGGTGGCATAGACCCATGCATTATTAGCAACAGGGTTGTCAAGATGGTCCAAGAGGTTCTCAAGCGGGCCCTTGCCGGTGACAATGGCTTGGACGAAGAAACCGAACATTGAGAACATGGCCAGCCGGCCGTTCTTGATCTCCTTCACCTTGAGTTCAGCAAATGTCACAGGGTCATCAGCAAGGCCAAGAGGATCGAAGTATTGGCCACCTGGGTAAAGATCATTGCCCTCTCCAACTCCAGGAAGGCCGTTGATGCGGAATCCCTCGACTAAGCCCATGAGAATGACTTGGAAGCCTAACACTGCAAGGATGCTTTGAGCATGAACAAGATTGGGATTGCCCAGATAGTCGAGGCCACCTTCTGAGAAGATTTGAGCTCCAGCTTTGAACCATACTGGTTCTTTGAAGTCTACTCTGACCCATTTCTCAAGAACTTCTGGGGTGATGCAGCCCAGTGCTCCAAGCATTGCCCATCTGCCGTGGATCACCTAATTTTCCACAAACGACTTAGTATTGTCATGGGTTCTACCGTTGCTATATTCACAATGCTACTTCAATAAATCTGGTCTAGGATTTTGGTGTATAATATGGATTATAAAAATGTCATACTTCAATGAGAAAATGTTTTCAGCGATGAAGAATCTGAATAATGACTTCATCCTGGCTCTATTTTTCTCTTTTTGGAAGAGAGAAAAATAAAGCAAAGGCTACATGCTGTGTTATTGACAGTACAATAATGGCATTGATATAAGCATATGCACGAATTTAGAGTAAAGAACAAGTGACAGTTTTACAAGCAGACACAACCAGCTTTGGAAAGATTTGGCATTAGATACCCTTGAATACTAAACTGGTTTCTTTTATGGCTCAGTTTCATCCAATATCACTTACCTCAAGAGCCCTGTTCTTAGCAAAGGCTTCCGGGTCAGCAGATAATCCAGCAGTGTCCCAGCCATAGTCACCTGGAAATTCTCCAGTCAAGTATGATGGAGTCTGAGCTGAAAAGGGTCCCAAGTACTTCACTCTGTCTGGCCCATACCACAGATCATTTCCCTATTCATGTCACAGGCAAACACGAAAAATCCCAGTGTTAGGTACCCAATAAACTCAAAAAATTAAAAAAGAAATAGACCAATGAAGAAGTACCATGGTGTATTTCCCAGTTCCCATGGGCACAACATCTCTAAGAGGGTTGGCGTTGGCTCCCCTGTTTTGGCCAAGAAACGGAGTTGGCCTGAGAACAGTGCTAGAGCTAGCAGTTGCTGCCATTGCCATTGCAGCCATGCTCCCAATCTTACAGTTATTTTACAATTGAGACTGCCCTTAGAAAGAAGAGTTTTGAGAACTGTGTATGGAAGTGTGTAGAAAGGGGGGGAACATAAGTGTAATATTATGCGAAGAGAATGAGACAACCAAAGAGATGGGTGGTGGTGATCAATGCAAGAGTTGGAAAGTGTGGTGGGGAACATGAGGTTGCAATCAACCAATCAGAAGCCTCAAAAATATTTTGAATATCTCCAACTCATATCTTTCTATCCACATTTTATCTCCTCCATCACAGTCTCTGTTATTTGTTGCGATTTTATTTTATTTTTTTAATCTCAAACTCATACGGAAATATAATGAGTAATGGGTAAAAGACAACCAGAAGAGATGGGTGGTGATGAATGCAAGAGTGGGAAAGTGTGGTGGTGAACATGAGGTTGCAATCAACCAATCAGAAGCCTCAAAAGATTTTGAATATCTCCAACTTATAATCTGTCTATCCACATTTTATCTCCTCCATGCCTTCAGATCTTCGGTGTGCTATCCCCCCAATGATTCTATGCGTTTTTCTTTTATGATTTTACTTAAACTTGGCAGGTGCCAGAAGGTACTTTTTGGGCTCAGTAGCCAAAATGATTCACCCTGAGCATCTTCATTGCCTTGGTCAAATTCATCTTTAAAATTTAACTAATAATACACTTTTTTCCATTTACTTATTTCATTTAAATTCAATCTCCACGTTGGATTAGTCATTTACTCTATATATAATAATAAAATATTATTAATTTAATTTATTTGTATCACATTTTATAATTCTACCAATTTAATATTAATAATAATTATATTCTAATTAAACTAAATTAATATTTATTACATTTATTAAATATTAAATTAACATTAAATATTAATATCAATAATAATTATATTCTAATTAAATTAATATTAATATTTATCACATTTATTAAATATTAAATATTAATATTAATAATTATTATATTATAATTAACTTATCATTATAATTAACTTAATAATTAATATTCTAATTAATATTAACTGATTAATTTATTTTTATCATATTTTATATTTAATAATAATAAATCTAACCAAATTTCTTAATTACAAAAAATACTTACATATTTTGTGAGAGGAGTGAAAATTGAATATTTTAATATTTGGCTAACCTACTGTTCACCTACAAATTTGAAGAATCACCGTAGTTGAAATCTAAAATTTTATAGCAATGCCTAATCTAATATGGTGGTTTTTTGATACATATTTACTAAAGTTTAGTTATCACTAGACTTTGATCAAGCCAAAGAGAATGCTCTAATCTTAAAAATAAATATTCATGATCAAATGCTTCCCCTTTAAATAAGTGCATCGAAAGTATCAATCCATTGTGGTTGTTGTACTGTTACAAATAGGGATTTGAACACAGTATAGTTATAACATAACTGCTATGGATTCCGAATTCGGGATCCAAAAATGTCCCGAACAATGTGTTTTTTTTTCATTTTTTTTCATGTATTTTTTTAATTATCATAAATATTTAAAAAAATAAAAAAGTTCACAATATCATTAACAAATATTTTTTTAATCATTTGATAAAAAAAAAAAAAGTCCCATTCGAGACATGTTTTGGGTCCCATTCAAGACTGCTACGGGACCCAAAGCATTTCTCTAGTTATAATCTTAAAAAGATTCCATAAATATAAACTGATAAATTAATATGATTTGAGATAATACATTAAATTTATTTTACAATAAAAATTACTTGTTGTACTTTTATATGATTTGTTTATGGTTAAAGCATTTCTAATTTTCTCATGGATTATTCTATCATTTTCACACACACACACGTACATTATATATATATATATATATATATTATATATTATATATATTTATATATATATATATATATGAATGATTTCAGCAATGAGTCACGCTTTCGTATTGTACAAAATCATTCAATTTTATTTTTCCCAATGGAAAGGAATATATCGTGTCTATAATAACCAGCTGATCTCATCATTATGTAATCTCTGACGTAATAATATAATTATCAAAACTAAGCCATTTTTGTTTCAACACAAACCCTTTTCTTAAAAATTTCTTATCTTAACAAGCTGTTCAATATAGTACATTAATATATAATCCATTTAATTCGAACCTCTTGGCCTGAAAGATTACAAGATTAGCAGGAAGGAAGGCTTAGTACGTAATACGCTAACATATATATATATACATATATATATATATATATATATATATATATATATATGGAGAAAGTCTAGCTAAAAGAAGAAAATAACAAATACATGATGAGCTAGCTAATTACAAATTTACAAGGTCTTTCATTTATTACTGCTATATATGTATAAATAAAAATTCACAAGAAAATCTAAAGACCGGCATGAATTGATCGAGTATTTGGATATCTGTTTCATTTGCAAAACAGGAGATGCTTTCATGATCATTTTACTTATCAATATATATATATATATATATATATATATATTCATGCACATTAATACTAAGGTAGTGATCGATCTGTACAAGAAAGTTTGCTTTCTAATTTGGAATGCATGACTCGTGATATAATAAATATTTGAGATGGAAATCATGAAATATGCCATCCCAAATAGTAGTCATGATGACATATCCCTGACTCGAATATGATGAGTTAAATTATAGGTATATATATATATATATATATATATATATATATATATATATATATATGAAATATCGAACCCATGCAAACAATCCAATTGGAATATTGCATGTATTGTTGAGTGTTGACTAACAAATCCACACCTTGCAAGCGATCGAATCAATTGGAAGTTTCTCAAAGGTATATTTTTTTATTTATATTTAGCTTCTTACATTGACGGACGGGGTCGGTAGTACTCATGATGATGCCCCAATATATAATTAATGGCTTCTTTAATTTAATGTAACAATATTATAATCAATTCAATCAAATCATTTGCTTCTCATGATTAGCTGGGTTTGGTACGCAAATCTTTTTATTTCATTTTATCTAATAAATAAAATATTTTAAATAAATCAATTTTTTTAATATTTTAAAATAAAAATAATACTAAAAAATTATATTTAACAATATTTTATAGAATTGCTACTCAAAAGTCAAAACATCTTTTTCCTTCCCATCTCTATCAACCTAACAGTTATTTGAATCATGTCTCATAGTTGTTCATTAGATATTTTTTTAAAAAAAGTGTGCATGAGATTTATTATTAAAATTTTAAATTTTTTATATAAATTTTAAATTTATTTATTTTTATCAAAATGAGTACGAACGTTTGACTAAAAATATCATTTATCTATATTATAAATATTTTGTCGGAACAAGATTCTCTTGATCACGAAGATGGAGATGATCATGATAGCCTATGAAATCATCGCACAAGCTGATAATTTTTCGGGCAGTTTAAGAAAAGCAAATATAAACCTCCGTCCATCTCGTCTGAGCACGCAGATAGACCTCGATCGGTTGTTTTAAATGTTCTCTATCGGGCCGCGTCTTCGTTTGTAAAGACATATATATATATATATATATATATATATATGAAAAATTTTATTTCCAATCTCCAAACATGTATAAGCCCTTCATTAAATGAAAAAAATTACCATTTTTATAAGGATATTATTGTACTTTTAAAATTTTTTGAAGACAAATTAAACTAACTAGGCTTACAATGCAGTCCCCATTTGAGGACTGTACGTAGCATTGCTCTATGTATATATACCGATAGGGCTGTAATCGAGCCGAACTCGAATTCAAACTCGAGCTTAAGATTTTTTTTTTATTCTTTGTTCGAGCTCGACTTGATAAGTTAAACTCTCAACTCGAGTTCGCGCGATCAGCTTGTCTCACAAACGAGTTCGAGTTGGGCCGAGCTCGAACTCGAACTGTTTATTTTTTTTTATTTTTTGAATAAGATTTAATGATTAATAAAATAAATAAATAAATAAATAATAAAATAAAATATTAAATTTATACAACTAACAAGTAAAACCTATATTGAATTATAAAATTTTCAAAAAAATTTAAATAATTAATATCTAACTAGTTGATATTTATCCAAAATAACAATATATTATATGCCTACATATATTATTAATACATACACTTAATATGATAGCATATATCTATTTCATATGTGGTTCTCACATACTAATATATGAAATTATTAAATTTTATCAACTAATTATTATACAAATTATAAAATATATTTCTGAAGTATATTCACTATATAAACATAAGTAATTAGATTACATATTATATATTTAATTATAAAAGTAGTATCTACTTTCACGAACGAGTTTTTTTTTTTCACGAGTCGAGTTCAATTCGAGTTTAATCGAGCGAGTACAGAGCAGACTATCGAACAAACTGGTTCATTTACAGTCCTATATAATATATGTATGACTAACAATTTAAAGTTTATTTAATTATAAATCAATTTAAATAACTAATGAGGCAACTTATCTTCAACAAGAGGCTTATGATACAAATATGTTCAATTTTGACAAAGGTATCATAAAAGCTTAGGTTGCATGCCATCATCACAGATCATCACTCGCTCATACAATTACTGTATGCCAAGTTGATACACATATTCACATACATATATATATAATATGTATATATATACACAAGTAATTGTATATCAATATATATTGGTATCGATTTTATTTCAGTATCAACTTAAAGTAATTACCAAAACAAAACTTAAAACTTTGTATATTATATTTTTCATCTTATTACAAAATGTCACATCAATAAAATTAGTTTTTTTAATAACATGGCATTTTATAATAAGATGAAGTAGTGCATGTGTTACGGGTTGAGATGCATAGATGTCAATTAAATATCTCTGATGATCTCTCTAGCTAGAAGAATCATCACAATCGACAGTGGTTTGATTGAAAGATAATTGCACCCTTAGACATCAACTATATATATACATACAGAAAAATTCTATGCCTCAGTTATTATTCATTTTCATATTTTATATTTATATTTTTTTTATAAAATATAGAAATATTTTTTATAAGATATATAATATTTTTTATAAATATGAAGTATAAGATAATAAATAATAATTGAGAAGAATTTTTAATACATATAAACAAATGTCGAATCTTTCGTATACAATAACAAAATATTTGTGAACATCATTTCATTCTTACATCATATCTCTCTTTCTCTGTGGTTCACTTGTCAACGTCAACTCCTTCCCTCCCTCCCTCCCCCCCCGTGGAAGATGAAGTTATAAAGTATTAGTACTTGTATTAATTTAAACAAGAAGATATTCCGGCTGTTTCTATATATAAACCTTTCATGATCATCTCCATAATTTCCTAGAACAACACAAATCAAAGATTAAATTGCCAGTGCGGCCACCAGACAAAGTCGACTGGGTGAGTAATAACCTATTATGTTAGAATCACCGCCGCCAACTCCCTTTACAACAATGGCATGGCCTGATCTTGATCATCATCAGGATCCCAAAAACCATGAGCGTAAAAGCTACACGATCAACTCAGACATTAATATTGCAGCATCTGAATCTTTGGTTCACTGCCCTGGGTCGACAAAAGTAGGAGTCCATCTCAATCGCTCCACGCCATCCACCTCAATGAGCAGCGAGCTCATGCCCACCATCACCACGTTTAAGAAGCTTGACCACAATGCTAGCGAGCGTGATCGTCGCAAGAAGATCAATACTTTGTACTCCACTCTGCGTTCATTACTTCCTGCTGCTGATCAAGAGGTACTCAAACCTCTCTTCCAGTACTACTTTGTTTTCATTTTTCTTTCGTATATAATATTCTCGGTATTCTAAGACCGGATGAACAAGATCTCTAAGTTTTTATTTAAATTTGAGAGCCTCACTAATAAAAGCGGTAGACATAGATGAGTCTCGTAGTATTTACTAAATATTTTATGCAACTCCAAAAGTTCATATTAGCACTAATAAATATTGTAAAACCCAATTGGTATATTTATTTATTTTCCTATTAATTACAAGCTTAATTGACAACTTCTTCGCAAATAATCCATTCTTCTTAACATCTGTTTGATACAGAAAAAATTAAGTACTCCGGCCACAGTTTCACGCGTGGTCAAATACATCCCAGATTTACAACAGCAAGTGGAAGGATTGATCCAAAAGAAGGAAGCTCTTCTCTCGAGGATTTCTAGTTCTAAGCCGCAAGGAGATCAACAAAATAATCAAGGAAATATTCATAGAAACAGTACTATAGCTGGAATCTCTTCATCTCATGCTGTATCAGCAAATTGGCTTAATGATAGAGAAGTTATGGTTCAGATATCCACGTATAAGCTTCAGAAGAGTCCGTTAACTGAGATCTTGTTTGATTTAGAGAAGGATGGGTTCCTACTGTTAAATGCTTCTTCGGTCGTGTCCTTTGCAGGAACGGCCGTTTACAATCTCCACCTCCAAGTATGGTGTCCTTCTTTTGATTATAATAATATAATCTGCTCAGCCTTCTCATCAGTTTAAACTTTTGATATAAGTAAAAGTTTCATAGCTTTAATTATCTGTCTTAGATAATATATATATGTATATATAGGATAATGGCAAACTCAATCTCTATAATATATATTCTCATGTTTATTACATGCATGACTATATATATAAGTTGATTAAACATATTTTAATTCGCATATTTGGAATATTCCTCAGGTGGACAGGACTTACATATTGGAGCGTGAAGTTTGGAATGAGATCAATTTCCCGTCATTGCATAGGAATGGGAAAGAGTTTAATGACAAACGTACTATTGGCTCTATACATTTCAACGATTTGCCTATTTAGTATTTAATGGGGATCTACGTTTAATCACTCCTTTCCATATCTATGGTGGCTATTTTATTTCAGTTGTCACATACTCATGTTAAGTACTAGTTCAAAATTAGCGATATAAAATGAAAGATATCGTGAACAAAACATATTCACCAATAGTATTTCTTTTAGAGTTATATTCAGAGTAAACTTGTGCCCCAAATTTGAATTTGAACTAGGAATATATATGGTTTTGAGCTAGCACTGCTTTTCATTCATTTTTTTCCTTCAAAAGAGAGGGAGGGGCAACCAGTGTAGCTTCTCCCAATGGGTGTGATCATTAGGGCTCACTCGCTACGGCATGTCAGGTTTGAGTCATAGCTACTAACTCCGAGTAGAGCAGCCCATCAACACAATCACATCAAGATGCCAACATGCAAAGGCCGTCAAGACTTTGGTTTACAAGTTTTACTAAGATAAATCGTTTCAAACCTATAACCTTAGACAAGAAAGGGAAGAACCATATCATAACCTTTGGCCCCTTACCAACTGGTCTAGCACCTTTGGTGGCTTTTCATTCATTTGAGATGCGATGTGTTACGTTTATTTTTTTATTTTTGAAAGGACAGACCCATTTCAAAACTACTAGCCGTACGTTTCAGTCTAAAAAATGCATCCAGCGACCTCCGGGCCCTGGATCGGTTAGTCTGTTTCTACCAAGCGGGGTTCGGTCCATGAAATATGCGTCTATGTTGGGCTTCGAGGGCTCAATATGATCTCCACAATCGCTGTGGTTTTTCTTTTTCAAACAAATATCATTCGACAATTACATTTCAATCCGCTCCCCACTACAAGGAGGCGAGCAGGGATTCGGTCCCCAATAACTACTAGAAATTATGACTTTTTGAACATGTGATATGTTTGTCCTATCACATTGTTTACAAGTTGGTGCGTAACATGTTATTTATTACAATAAATGCATATGCCATTTGTAATAAATTGCAGGCAACTGGTCACCAGTCTGGCTCTTGGTGGAAAAGTAAGAAGAAGAAAGGATAACTTTTGAATGATCTTAGAGAAATGATATTAGTTGATCTAGTGCAAATTTCGTATTTTTTTTTAAATTAAAAAAATGATAAATTTAGGGTTCATATTAAAAAATCATTTTTCTAATATTGGATTCTACTTCTTTTTTTTTTTTTTTTTCAAAATGAATACATGGACTTGAACATCCTAAAATTATATCAAGTATTAATCTCTCGATATTACTTAGGTCCGTTTTGGATTCAGAAAGTATTTCATCTCATCTTATCATTACAACTTTTTCAAATTCTCACACAAAATATAATAAACAATTTAACTTTTTCAAATCTCAATTCAATTTTTTCAAATCTTAAAATAATAATAATATTAAAAAATAATATTCTAACAATATTTTTTTTAATTTTTATCTTCCATTTAAAACCTGCATCTCATTTCAAAATTCAAACCAACCCTAAGATATAAAAGGATTGAGTAGTACTCCTGGAATTAAGGTGGATGGAACGACGGTGGAAACTTTCCATCAAGATAGGTGTACGGATATAAAAGCTGATGATCAGCTAGCTTCTAATTCCTGATCACCATGTGTATAGTAACAACATTAATCATGGGAATGCGATGCCAAACAACACAAAAACACGTTGGCTGCATTAGGAAGGAAACTGCAACCCGGCTTTCGGTCATGTGGTCCTTTTAGCTTTTCCGAAGCGATCGAATGTGTTTAATAACTTTTTAAATTTTTATTTCGTACAAATATTGATCTTCCGAAGATTAATAAATGTTGGAAGATATAGTACGTACTCTGATCACGAGTGTCGCGACGCACTACAAGAAAAATAAATTTTTGTGATTATTTAATTGTAGTAAAAAAATTATTTGTGACTAAAATAGATTTATTTTAACTGTAAATAATCATTTCGTTAAAATTAACTGGCTACAAATAAATAGTTTTCTTGTAGTGACATATATATATAATTAATAATAATAATGCTAATTGATCTCATCACATAGTTCATGCATATATGGCTCTTGAACCAGGAATATAATTATAATGATTCCTACTAGCACTGTTTTTCTAAACGAAAAAAATTCTTATTTACATTTTGTTGGTAATTCAACAGATTTTAGAGATTAACACAGAGCTCTACATGATATATATATTCATAGCTAGCGAAGCATGAAGTCGTCACTACAAAAAATTGTGTATTTTTTTTTGTTGTCAGTTATTTTTTGTCAAAATAATTGTATTCTCGTCGTAAATAAATCCGTTATAAATACTTAATTTTTATATACCTCGTTAAAAATCTCCTCTTACGTCGTTGGACGATGAACATATAGATCGAATCTAACGACACAAAAAGTATATTGGAATGACTTCAAGAAAAGAGAACAACGTCAAATGTCTAAGGTGAGTACGGAAGCTGGCGATGGTGCTTGCTTAATTAAGTAAAAATGTGACCGTATTAGGTGATCAGAAGGTAGAGTTACACGTACGGCCAGGCATGTGACCATACATTGATTTGGCTGTTGCTCCCGTACTGGACTAATATTGACTATCGAGCCCCTTATAGTTTTTGTGTAAGCAAGAGTTGAAAGCTGATCAAGACAATTAATTCACGAATACTGTTTTCTTCTTTTATATCACTGTAGGAATAATGCGTACAATATATAATATTGTTTGTGCAGGCCGAGGGATCGAGACAGGTCAGAGGTTCCATGTTTGTAAATCCTAGAAGTTATGGACCTATATATGGTACGTGATGTACGAGTTCATGACGTGGCTAAAGGGCCTCCACCGGTCAGGCATATTTTATGGGCAAACCGTAAAGCAAAGCAAATGCATTTGTACGTGAGCAAACAAACAAGATAACGAAGCTGCATCGAACCTCAGTTTTTCAAACTTATTTAATGTGAATCAGATCGCATTCCCCCTGCAGTCCTTTTCCAACTTACCCTCAATATTGCCCTACACATTCTGATCATAATCTCTCTCTCTCCCTCCCTCCCTCCCTCGACTCCCCGAAATACCCTTTGTTGTATTAAGTTTGAAAAGACGGCCGGTGCGATTTGTTAGGCTTATCCAAACATGTTCTAGTTTTTCAGAGCTCTCAAACCATCTCACGAAAAAAATACCACCATATATGCATGATAGTTTCCCATGGTGACATTAACAAGATGGAGAATTTGATTATCGTATATAAATGATAATTCAGTAAGAGTATATGTCTTTCATGATTTCCACATTTCAAAGCTCAGCTTTCCACCCCAAAATTAAAGGTCGTATTTAATGCTCTGGCAAAATGGAGCCAAAAACCTGGCCTTTAGTGGCTCCTACAGTGCGTGATTTGGGCCCGCCCTCCTTTTGGCGTACGTGGTTTTTACTTATCATCTTAGCATCGTGGGATGTGAAAAGGCAGAACAAGAATGATGCACATGATGATTAATCTCGATCTTTCACTACACCTTTCTTATCTCTGCTAAAACACGTGTTCCTCCTTTTATCTCCCAGACCCATCCTGGAATTCGCGCGGTGCTTAATATCTCAAAATTTACATGGTAAAAAGGAGGTAAAAAGTCCGAGTTAATTAGACAGTTTTGTATGGAACCGGCTTGACTTGACTTGGAAGCTAGTGGATCTATATATTAGACTAGTACAAATATTGTCACATTTTCCATATTCAGTTTTTTTTTCTTTCTTTTTTTAATTAAATTAAATTTATTTTTTATACAGTGGTTCTTTCTATATTCCAACACTTCTCAATGGATTCAGCTGAACTGCTTTTATATAAATGGTTTCTCTTTGGTGCTTTAGTATATAATGAACTTCCATAAATTAGGAAGCTTTTGCATATATACTACTGTACGTACCCATACATGCATGAGCATTGCATGCAGATGACCGGAAAAATGACGGTACTGCTAAAGTACTAGAGAATTAATGGCTGTCCGCAATTTTTCACCAAAATTAACTAGTACTAGAGATGAAGTTGGGGTTTTAAAAACGGGATAAAAAATGAATAAGAGACAGGACTATGAAGTTCTGAGATTTTAGTAAACATT
Organism: Juglans mandshurica; assembly: GCA_022457165.1. NCBI lineage: Eukaryota > Viridiplantae > Streptophyta > Magnoliopsida > Fagales > Juglandaceae > Juglans > Juglans mandshurica. Next base: position 1,518,294 of record CM039632.1, on the reverse strand, counting down.
ATCCTTAAATATAAACCAATTGTCTCAAGAATCTCAAAAAAAGTCTAGCATATATATATATATATATATATATATATATATATATATTATATGTATGGTATACTACTGCTCCCCACTATGAAAAGTACTACTCTTTGACTGACTTTGCTAAAATATTAATATTTGTTCAAAGAAATTAAATTAATTAAAATATTTAAATTAATTAATCATATAATACTTTAGCTAAAAGATTAATTACTTACTTAAAAGGAGAAAACAATTAACAAAGCTAGCTGCATATATATATATATATATATATATATAAGGACAATGCTAGAGCCACCGCTTAGGGCTCTCGCTGGCTCTAGTATATATTTTTTCATGTGATTTTTTTAAGTTATTTTTTTAATAGATATTTTTAACACTTTTAAATATTTTAAAAAAATAAATAAATTTAGAACATTACTAAAAAATACTTACTTAATCAGAAAGTAAAAAAATTTATTAAGAAATACTTAAAAATTATAATGATTTTTTATTTTACTTCATGATTAAAGAAGTATTTTTTAATGATGTTGTAAATTTTTTTATTTTTTAAAAACATTTAAAATTGTTAAAAAAATCTATAAAAAAAAACTTAAAAAAACATATGTCATAATCCAGCAGAAGCCCAGCGGTGGTCCAAGTTAATTATATATATATATATATATATATATATATATATAAATATAAGGAAAATGCTGGAGCTCCGCTGGAGTTTCAGTATATTTTATGATGTGTATTTTTTACTTCCTTTTTTATATAGATGTTTTTAATAATTTTAAATATTTTTAAAAAATAAAAAAATTTATAATATTATTAAATAATACTTGCTTAATCACGAAGTAAAATATAAAAATTTTTTTTGTGATTTTTTATTTTACTTCGTGATTAAGGAAGTATTTTTAAATAATTTTTTTTTTTACTTCTTGATTAAGAAAATGTTTTTAATAATATTTTAAATTTATTTTATTTTTAAAAAAATATTAAAAAATAAAAAAAATTATATAAAAAATAACTTAAAAAAAAACACATACAATTTCTACTACATCACCCAGCGGTAGCCCCAGCGGGGCTGTAGCACTATCCTAAATATAAAGCGGAAAATCGAAGTCATGCATGCGCAGGTCATAATTAAACTGCCGTACTGATCATGTCTACATCTGCCTTTTGTTTTGGGGAGTTTAGGCTTTGAAAACATTCTAAATTTCTAATCAGCCAAAACGGGTAGGGCTTTGCGTCTTTTTCATGTCGAGAGCATGGAGGTAAAACTTTCCCTTGCGCGATCTCATCAAAACAGGCAGACGTGGTACGCGTGGGCACGCTTCCGCCCCGCCCCGCATGGAAAGGGCCTAGCGAGGGTAGGATGATCCCGTCCCGCTTCCCATATGTAATTTTTTTTTTTATATATAAATAAATAAATATTTATATATATTGTATATATCTATATACAATTTAATAAAGACTTAAACTTATATTCAAGTTATTAGATTACCTTGACATCTTAGGTCAACTTTTATATAGAAGGTCAAGGTAATACAATAGTCATCCTTAAGTAATGTGTGATTTAGTAGTAAGTCTCACATTGCTTAAAAATAACTATTGTATTGCCTTGGTCTCCTATATAAAAGTTGGCCTAGGAGGTCAAGACAATCCAAAATCTAACTCTAATGAGTTTAAATTCTTTTATATTTATAAATTTTAATTTATTATTTAAATTCTATTATAATTTAGGTTTAAAAAAAAAATTAGATAATTTTTTTTTTTTAAACACAATGTGTGTCTTAAGCGGAGGGAGGGGCGGATGAGATTTTTTCTCCCGCTCCCCGGCACCGGAGAGAGGGAAAAACCCCAACCCCGCATGGTGCGGGGCCCATGCGGGTATCACCCCTAAGACGTGATAGCAAGATCGATCAGACGGTACTTCAGTCCTTCTAAGTTGACATGGGCGGCCTCCTCCTGCCTCGACAGGTTGCACCCGCCCAGACTTCATTTGCACTTAAAATTCAATTGATTATTTTGTCTATAAGAGATCGAACGATTTAACATTTATTAACAATTTATAAAATCTCGATATCAATTAATGTTGCGTAGAAAGGAGATACTGATATATATCTTGCTTCGTTCTTTTTGGGCTGGCTAAGGTATCTTGCAGTTGCATGCAGAGGTTGTGCGATACATGAGTACTAAATATGATCATCAGAGTTTGAATATGTGAAATTAATTGTGTGATATATACAATGATGATGAGTTATAATTAGAAGAATAATTTGTATGAGCTAGGTGACACTAAAAAAAAAACAACTTAATTGTAGCCAGCTATTTCATATGAAAATAATTATTTTCTGTCAAAATAAATTTGTTTTCGTCGTAAATAGTCATTCTCGTCATAAATAATTCGTCACAGATATTTATTTTTCTTGTAGTGTGAATTAGGTCATACATAAAACTATTTATATATGAGTAATTTTACGTACAATCGTGAAATGCGTAAACGTCGTGTAATCGCTTTGAAAAATAGTGGGGTCTACTATTAAAAAATTAATTTTTTTCATATGAGTCTCATGTTTTATTCATTTTTTTCAAAACGATTACGTGGCAGTTACACAATTCACGATTGTAAATATATTTTCTCTTTATATATTTTTCAATATTTTGCAAGGAGCTAGCTGAATTAGGTCATCATGAGAGGTACATGAATTAACTAGTTCGTACAAGTTTGCGTGACTGATGAATGTTTTACGGGGAATATGCTTTAATTGTGTGTGCAAGTTGTGCACTCCAGCTTAATTTCCTTCCAAAACTTAAAGTGCAAATATTAATTAAGCAACTATACGTACGTACAGAGGATGTTTGGATTGTATTAACTAATTTAAAAAAAAACGTTATTCATAGTATAACTTTTAATTAATGGTATTCATTTTACCCTTATATATATATAATATATTGTTAAAGAATTAATAGATAAGTGAAAAATAATAAATAACTTGTTAATCATTTAACACTATATTAAAAAAAGAAAAGAAAATGATGGTAGTTAAAAAAGTGATGAAAAGTATTATAATATGAAGTGAGATATATATATAATAACGAAAATTTCTACACTATATATAGTACTTTCATTAGATTACGATGCGGTGATATTTTTCATTTAACTATTATTTTAGTTTTTAAAAAATAATAAAAATAATACATTTTATATAATAAAATAAAAAGGGATGTTGTTTATAAGGTTAATTATTCATGCAGTGAATATACCCCGGTTCGTACGTACAAGCTAGAATCCGACCTTGTGAAGAGTCAAGACTTGCATGGATTGGATGTTCAAAACTTCAAACACTAGGGCAGGTTTGAGAGATGAGATGAAAATTTTATGTTTTGTTTTAATGTTTAAAATATTATGTTTTAGTATTATTATTATTTTAGAATTTGAAAAAGTTGAATTGAGATTTGAAAAAATTAAATTGTTTATTATATTTTGTATGGAGATTTGAAAAATGTGTAATAATGAGATGAGATGAGATGAGAATTTTGTGTCTCATCCCATCCCCAAACCAGCCCTTAGTGGAAAAAATAAAAATCGCCATAGTGGATCAGAACTGGAGGACATTATGGTACATTCAAAAAAATCTGTCATCGTCCTAGACTCCTGGCTAGCTACATCAACCTAGTACTTTATCTCCCTATCTCTCCCATGCAAGTTCCACCTCTTCAATTATTGTGTCGTTTCTTTTGGCCACTTGATTAATGCCAGCCCCATCCTGTAAATTAATATCCGTGCGCGATATTTCCCTAGTCAAAAAAAGCTCTGAGCTCTCTCTCTCTCTCTCTCTCTCTCTCTGTGTTCCCATGGCTAGCCATGAGCAAGAAATCTCACGTGCTTATTCACGCACGCACTCCATGACCGATGACGACTACAGCGATAGTGAAGAAGAAGAGCAACTGGATGAAGAAGTAGAAGAGGAGGAGGATGAAAACGAAAGCAGCTCGCATGGTGACTGTAAAAACTTGTACTTCATGTGCGGGTCTCGCCGGAGGGGAGGCTGGTCACTGGGACAGGTCTTGGACCCGAGAGCCAGGTGGGTTCAAGAATGGAACAGGGTATTCCTTCTAGTTTGCGCCACGGGGCTTTTCGTAGACCCTCTCTTCTTCTACGCGCTGTCCATAAGCGACACCTGCATGTGCCTCTTCGTAGACGGGTGGTTCGCCATCACCGTCACGGTGCTCCGGTGCATGACCGACGTCTTGCATGTCTGGAACATGTGGTTACAGCTCAAAATGGCAAACCGGTCCTCTGCCGTGGCGGGAACGACGACTGGGCTCAGGGACACCAGTGCTGGCACCGTGGCTCTCCAGTACTTGAAGGCCAAGAAGGGCTTTTTCTTTGATCTCTTTGTGATTCTTCCTCTTCCACAGGTTAGAAGTTTTCTCCTATGATCATTAAGCTCATAAATGGTAACTAGCTATCATAGTTGTCTTCGTACGTCCTGGAGCATGGTCGTTTATCTTCAGTTAATTTCATTACAAAGAGGATTCAAGACATAGCTAGCCACTGAGCCACACGACATATATATGTTCCATTTTTTTTCAGGGTTTTTTTGTAAGCTTCCGTTTGAGCTACTGATGACGAGTGCATGACATTCCACTCGTTGTTTTTATTGATGCAGTGCAGTGTACCCTTGACACACTGATCCATTCCGAACATGTGATGTCCAGTCTCTTTTCCTCGTTTTTAGGACGTAGAATTTTAAAAAGAAAAATTCTACTATTCTTAATGGGTAATGGTTGTCCTCCCGCTCCGCCGCTGGCATTTTTTTATTTTTTTGTTTTTACCTCATAATTAAAGGAGTATTTTTTTTAATGTTATTGTGATTTTTTTAAAAAAATATTTAAAAGTATTAAAAAAATATATGTAAAAAAAAAGTAAAAAAATATATGTAAAAAAAAAAAGTAAAAAAACACACCAAAATAACTAAGTAATTAAGGATTTACTTTTAATAATATTGTGATTTTTTTATATTTTTAAAAATATTTAAAAGTGTAAAAAATTACATATAAGAAAAACAACAAAAAAAAAAAAAAAAAAAGAAGACCAGTTATACCTAAGGGTGGAGCTGGGAGCGATGACGTGGCACCGTCTATTCTTAATACCACATATAATTTTTTATTTTATTTATTTATTTTTTCTTATTAAATATGTGATATATAAATAATAAGTAAAAGAATTAAATTAATTTAAGAATAATAAAATATAAATAAATAATAAATAAATAATAAATAAATGTGATATGTAGTGTATGGAGATGATGATCAGTATATTTATATTAAAAAAAGGGCTTCTACTCTGTCTGAATAGTTCAAAGTTATTGTTAGTATATTTATGTTTTTTTAATATTAAAAAAATAATACACAAAATGTCTTAGCATTATTTTGATATACATTGAGAAGGCAACATAACATTTTCTTTTAAAAAATTAATAATCAGTGTTCCGGAAGTTAATGGCTAAACTAGTATATGTATTTTTATCATTTTAATCATCTTTCTTATAACGTTGACTGATTAATAAATGATTGAATTTTTTTATTTATATATAAATTAGTTAATGACATATTAAAAAATATGAAATGATGGTGATAGAATCATATATAATATTTTTCATAAGAGTTATATTTTGTAGAAAAACTATTGTATGAATCTTTAGGTATGACTTCTTTTGAATTTGTTCTCTAGGATAAAACAAGAAAAAATTAAAAAGGATGTGATATTCATAATCAAACTGATGCTTCCGTCCAAAATTAAAAACTTTAAAGTTTAAAGAGTAAATTAGAAATTAAGAATCTTGAAAATAAAATTAAATAAACGTAATAACATAAATTAGTTAAGAATCAAAACCATAAACCGTACTAAAAAATAGAGAGAGAGAAAAAAAAAACAAAAGACCATCCACGAGGGATGCAGGTCTTGTAGTAGGCCATTTCAAGGCCACCATGCATGGCCCAAGTCGAGCTGTCCAGTATTCTCTTTGGCGGTTCAATCCGATCGAAAGTATTGTAAGAATTTTCAGCGACTTATGATTTGAACAAACTTAATATATATAACCTTAAAAAAATTGTATATAAGGTTATATATATTATATATATATATATATACACTATATAATATGCTTAGTTTATAGTACTACTGTTTGGTACTAACAAATAAACTGATCAACGTATCGTCGCAGGTGGTATTATGGGTAGCCATTCCGTCGCTGCTGGAAAGAGGGCAAGTAACCATTGTGATGACAGTGTACTTGATCATATTTCTTTTCCAGTATCTACCGAAGATCTACCATTCTGTCTGCCTCTTACGTCGCATGCAAAACTTCTCTGGCTACATTTTTGGAACAGTTTGGTGGGGAATAGCCCTCAACTTGATTGCATATTTTGTAGCCTCGCATGTGAGTTACCTTTTCCGGTTCATACTTATATATATATATATATATATATATATTATATATATCCTACTTAGTTTTATGCGAAAGTTATAATAATATTTCTTTGATCTATCGCCTAGAACTTAACGAGTATCAATTAGTTAAGATGAATTAATGTTAGCAGACCAAAATAAAAAAATAAAAAAATTATGAGGAATCTATATATATATAAAGTATGTACGTACAGATCATGATCTTCATTGATTTTTGTTTTATAATTCAAGCTAGCTAGCAAGGATAACGTTGTAACTTAAGTTAAAAAGACTAACCTGATCTTCATTATTATTTTGATAAGGGGGGGTGGGGATCTCCATGCATGTATATATATAGACTCCTCCAGGCTCTCTTATATATGAGAAAGGAGACAAATGATCCTTTCAAACTACTAACCTTAGCTTCTCATATTAATTATGGGTGCATGCCATGCCATGTTTCCGTTTGATCGAGACTTATATCTTGTAAAAATGTTAGATATAGTTCTAGATCAGTATAATTGTATACAGCACATTTACTAGTCATTTCTGATATTTTGAGGTGCATGGAGAAAAATAGGTATCACTTACACCTAGGTATAATAGGCTAGGTAGAAAAGTTGTCATAAAGACAAAAGCCTAGCTTACACAAGGTGAATAGTCATTATAAGCCTCTGAGAAAAGGTTGCCAAAAAGAACAAGCCACAATGATCACTTAGGCATAAAGTTAATGCATGGAGAATCGTGGGAACATTGAATCCTTGATCCCGAAAGGATATATAACCAAATAGCACTAATCGATATTCATACATATATTTTATGTCAGATTCAAATGGGCCATGCAGTTTGTGGTTTATCTTCTGTACACGTCGGAATCTTGAAAATAGTCACGAAACCCTAGGTGCCTCACTAAGTAACAAAATTAAACGTGTTTAACTATATATTACTATTCAACTGTACGCGTGTTTATATGTGTATGCTCAGAAATTTAAGATTTTGCTTGGATGATCATCATGACAGTCCAATATTCATTCAAAATTAACAAATATGTATACACACACATGAATGCTGTATTTTTCATTAACGATATGTGTGTACTCATGTGATCAGGCGGCGGGAGCATGTTGGTACCTGCTGGGAATCCAAAGAGCTACAAAATGCTTGAAAGAGCAATGCAGAGCAACAAATGGTTGTGGGTTAAGTATGCTATCTTGCAAAGAACCTATATACTATGGAACAACAAGCATGGTGAGAGAGAGAATTAGATTGGCTTGGGCAGAGAACAAACAGGCTAGGTCTACTTGCTTAGAAAGCGCCGATAATTACGAGTACGGAGCTTATAAATGGACTGTTCAAATTGTTACCAACGATAGCCGCTTGGAAAAGATTCTTTTTCCGATCTTTTGGGGCTTAATGACTCTAAGGTACTATTTTTCTACCCGTTTTACTTGTCTTCTCGATCGGTTCTCCGACCCAGAGTATTTGTTTCGGGACATTAAAAAAATACATAAAATAAAAGAAATAAAAAATAAAAAAATATTTTTTACCTATTCGGTGGACTTTCGGCTACATCTCCCGCACTACTCTTTAGCATTTCTGAGTTATATATGTCTCTGAACATATTTTTTGTCCTTTCCAATTAATCACGTTTTGTTTGGTAGCTAATTAAGAAGATGGAGAATCAAATTTTCTCGGGTCGGGTGAGAAAAATGCAGTATAAACCATTACTTTTTAAAGAGATAATCTTAAAGTAGTGCTAAAACAGTTTTAAAAGTATAACTTTACGGGCGTAGAGATTTGGCTTCAGTGCATCGCCTTTTTCCCCTCTCAAATCACATTGACATGATATGTATATGGCTTTTTCAAGTGCGTTATAATATTGCCAGATGTGATGGATGTTAACTTGTTTCTCGAGAGTGCATGCACGTTTGTCAAAGCAGGTGTTTTCCGAATGGATAAGATGGACTATCCTACTTCTACTTATCTATTATTATTTTTATTTAATTTTATTTAATTTTTTATTTTACTTAATAATTAATTTTATTTATTTTCACGTAAATGAAATTTGATAAATTAAATTGAGATTAAAATTAAAAGTTGAATAAAATATTTTTTGAATATATTTTTAAATATTATTTTTATTTTAAAATTTTAAAAAGTTAAATTATTTATTTTATTTTATATAAAAATTTAAAAAAATTATAATGATGAGATGAGTTGAGAGGAATTATGAAAATAAATTAGGCCTAAGTAAAATTATATATATTTTTAATTTTTTTTCATGATTAAAGATGTTAAAAAAATAATGAAAAAAAAAATAAAAAATTCACTATAAATATTAAATGAATAGTAAGAGAATATTAACACTCTTTCCGAACATTTAATTTGATAATATTGCATGCATGCGCGCTCATTAATCAATATTCTTTGTTATGAGCAGCACCTTTGGGAGCTTGGAGAGCACTACGGAATGGTTAGAGGTTGCTTTCAATATCATCGTTCTTACCAGTGGACTCCTTTTGGTCACCATGTTGATTGGAAATATAAAGGTAATTTTTTTTATTATATAGCTAATATATAACAGAGTAATGCATTACCAAAATTTATGGGTATGGATGCAGGTGTTCTTGCACGCAACGACGTCGAAGAAACAAGCAATGCAATTGAAAATGAGGAATATAGAGTGGTGGATGAAGAAGAGGCGGTTGCCTCAGGGGTTCAGGCAGCGTGTTCGTAACTATGAGAGGCAACGATGGGCGGCTATGCGTGGTGTTGATGAATGCGAGATGATAAGCAATCTCCCCGTTGGCCTTAGGAGGGACATCAAGTATCATCTCTGCTTGGACTTGGTTAGACAGGTACCTACCTAATTAATTAATTCATTAATTAAAGGGATTTAAATATATATATATATATTGTTATTTGAGTAATTATTTGAGTAATATTAATGATTTTTAGTGAAACTCACTTTTCTATAAAGAATTTGCGTAACATTTTTACGGTTTAAACTTGAAACTAGCTAGTATTATATAACTCAAAACAAAATGAAATATTAATAGATATTCATGCAGTCTAAATTAAGCCAGCGACACTAGCTAGCCCTTCTAATTACCTGATGGATCAAGCTCGAGACTTGTTAGACTTGAGCTTGGTTTACGAGTAGTTATTGTCCCAAACTAAATGAGGCCTTAGCAAAAAACTCATTTTAATTTAGCATCGACATAAGTTCTATAATAAAATAAGAAAAAAAGGACATTGTGTTTAAGTGCATGTGCTACGGATTGTGTTTAGGTGCTAACTTCGTCGAATCTGAATGATCAGGTGCCATTGTTCCAGCACATGGATGATCTGGTCCTAGAGAACATATGCGACCGCGTGAAGTCCCTCATATTCACCAAGGGAGAAACTGTAAGTTGCAAAATAAATTCGAATATAGGAATAATTACACTGCTAAAAAAAAGAAAGAAGAATTGGAAGCTCGAGTAAAGTTAACCATGAAGTTGTTGTTTTGTCAATATCTTGCTTTAAGATGCATATATTCTTCCTTTAAATTACTCGATCGGTCACCAAGCTCCCGTAACTCCGATTATCTTTAATGTAGATTACCAGAGAGGGTGACCCAGTTCAAAGAATGCTATTTATAGTAAGGGGTCACCTTCAAAGCAGCCAAGTTCTTCGAGATGGCGTCAAGAGTTGCTGCATGTTAGGCCCCGGAAACTTCAGTGGGGATGAGCTTCTTTCCTGGTGCCTCAGACGACCCTTTATCGAAAGGCTTCCACCGTCTTCATCAACACTAGTCACCATCGAAACAACAGAAGCATTTGGGCTGGAAGCGGATGATGTGAAATATGTCACGCAGCACTTTCGTTACACATTTGTGAACGAGAAGGTTAAGAGGAGCGCCAGATATTACTCGCCCGGATGGAGAACATGGGCGGCCGTGGCAATTCAATTGTCCTGGAGGAGGTATAAGCACCGGTTAACGCTAAACTCTTTGTCATTTATTAGGCCGAGGAGGCCTGTCTCTCGGTGTTCTTCCATGGGAGAGGACAGGCTCCGGCTTTACACGGCTTTATTAACTTCGCCAAAGCCAGATGATCAAGATGATTTTTTCGACTATTAAAATCATTCGAAAGCTGAATGTATGGTTTAATTTGTGAAGTTACTCTGGCTTCGATCTGTACGTTATTCTTCCTTTAATGCTAGGGATAGTGTTCCGAGAACATTAAAGGAATTGACCTGGCCAGCTTCTTGGTTCCCATAATGATCAGATACTTATTAGATTATAATAATGGGATCGTGGTACTGAAACTAATTGTTGGCAAACCAAGAAATCTTAGTGAAATTGCCTATCTACAAACAATCTTCAATCTGATAGACTAAAGCAAATAAATTTAAATTTGGGGCAGTCATAATATTTACTTCTTTATTAATATTCTATTGGGCCAACACCTTTTACACTTTCCTTCCAAAGATCAAGTGTACCCAGAGTTCATATATGGTACTACTTCAAGATGTCCATGAATTGGTACTATTTGAATCATGACAATATCAGAAAGAAAAAAAAAATGATCGATGTTGGTCAAAATTAGATATGATGAGTGAATCCTTTGCTGAATTGATAGGCCACGTCAAACGTTTTTCACGTTTTTAGTGAATAGGTCAATTGTGGGTGATTTACATGATATTTGAGCATAATTTTTACTCAATTATAAATTTCTGCTTTAATAGCCAGTGCAATGCTTGTGGTACATTTTTTAATCATCGTCCAGCATGCAGTAAACTCTTCATGTATTACTCATTGGTTTGTCTTTTTCTAGTTCTCTTTGTACGAACTTCTCTTTCTTAATTTTGTGCATTAGTTGATGAAAGAGGCCGTTTGATTTGATTGTTCTATCACCGGCCATCTTCGCTTATAAGAGATCACAAATCTTCTCATGCTTATATATATTCTATATATGTACTTGACAGCGTAATAATCTTCTAGCTAGGTTCGGAGGCAGCTTGGGCTAATCAGATCAAACTTCCAGGACCAAATAATGTTAATTAAGATGGGTGTGTCCATTGAATTATGGCTTTTTCAAAGACCTTTCTTGTTTCTATATATAATTACGCGCGTACAGAAGAAGTTATACAAGAAGAACAATAATGAATTAAGAAGAAATTATGTATCATGCTTTCGTTTCCAAGGCTGCAAAGTGGCTTGTCTCAGCTTCTGGACCCGCAGAGCCCCTGAAGAGCAAAATTGCAAGGCTGCCTATGCAAAAATAGATAAAACAGCCAGAGCAATGGGTCACAAAGGAACCAAAATCTGTCCCTACAATGCATTGCCACCCAGGTCCATGCGCCTTATCAAAATCCTGCAATCATGATACAAGTAATTAAAGCCGAATCAATATTCCAAAAGACCAATCATTCGGCCAAAATACTCATGCATATGGTTCTTTTGGAAGGTTGTACTTCCATATATATTTGCACGGATCTTTTGGAAAGTTGCACTCATGGTTTGCCGGCCCAGATATTTTTTTTTTAATAAATATAGATAGAAGTTACTATTGATAGTATCTATTTTGTACATATGATGTGACATCATGTAGACCACACATCTCTCCAAATGAGTGTTGGGAACAATCAACTAGAAGTAACCACGCAATGAGTGTAAAGTGTACAATGTTATAATGCCTTCTCTCTATCATTATTATTATTTTTTATATATAACTTGGAGGACAGTGCCTCCTGATTTTATTGATGCTCACTTATGGCTGAGAAACCGTGGTAACAATGTGACCAATCAGCTACAACCCAGCTTTAATAGCAAAAACAAACAACCAGGAAAAGCAAAACTATACCAATTAAGCCAATTACAAAGCATTTCTAAAATAAGGGAAGCCAAGTTTATCTGTTCGAATCAAGCCCCTCAAAAGAGGAGGAAGTAGATCCATCTTAGACCATGAACTTGCACAATCATCCGAAGCCATTCGGGCCAAAAAGTCAGCAGGAGCATTTTCTTGCCTGAAAACATGATTAATTGAAAACGACTTGCCGACACCATTGATGACATTTTTCAGCCAATTGCAAAGCTTTTGGCGCACCTAAATCATTTCAATTTTGACTAAGTTTTTGTAATAATATGCACAGGCTAGAGTGCTAGCTAGCACTAGCCAAGCAAGATAAGAAATCAATGACACAGGTAATTTGGAAAGGAAAGGCTTTCTCAAAGATTTCGAGCACAGCATGTGCGTAAAAGGCTATTTATAACAGTGACAGGAGTACTAGGTTCTCTTTGCATCAGAACTTTAATATTTGAAAAAAAAAAAGGAAAAAAAAAGAAGAGAAATGATAAGGGTAGCTGTACAGATTACAGATCAAAGCAGCATCTCTTGACCGGATCTTCTAATTCAAAAGTTCATGATTGATGATCTGATAAAGTTATCGTACGTTGTTTCAGGATAGAGCTAATTAATTATTAGAATCATCAATTAATAGAGTGCAAAAACTCCATCTCATAATATATTGACATGCTGAAAACATAAAAAAATTTGTCCGTAGTAGTAGCTGTACCTGTTTTATGAAGCGGGCGATCTCGGTGGCCTCAGTGACATCGAAAAAGTCGAGCGCTTTTGCTGCTAGATCAAGAGCGTCTTGCTGCATGGTTTGGAGCATGTCAGTCTCTCCAACAACTGCTTTTCCTTCTAGCATGGCTAGCTAATACAATAGAGATCGATGTAATAGGACGTAATGTCTTAAACGTACAGTTTTTGGAAACTAGATTGTGGATGAGGGTAAGACGGGAGTGGTGGAGATTATATAAGAGTACTTTTGGAATAAAGGGGCTGGTCCTGGCTAGTGGGTCAGCCACTTACCAAAAAACAAAAGAGGGCGGCTGATTTAATATTATATCTTGATGGCATATTTGTGGTCACCATATAATATGCAGCAGATCATGATGCTGTACGTGTGGATTAATTATATATGGCAAATAACCACTTTGGATATATATATACTGTGATGAGCCAAGTTGATCATTCTGACGGCAAATGGCTCTGATCAGGCTCTAGCTGGCTTCACCATTATGGTCAGCAGCTAGCCAGCACATGATACATGGCGTACTTGAGATGCAATCTTGAATTAATTTATATAGCAAATTAAGTCTATGAAAAATTACCACAGCTTTTAATTTATGGTCCTAAGTTTAATCTTGGACATGACTTGGTTCCTTTTTTGTGGCGTATCAGCAAGATCTTGCCATGTGTCTGATTGCAACCTAATATGTTGCCAAGTTCTATTAATTGTAGTCTATTTTGCTCGATCGAGACTCGTGGCTTCCAGATTTTGTCATGGGACACGTACGACGTTGGTTTCATGTTTATCATGTGACTTAACTAGTAAGATATATGAATCTAATTGATCATCATCAGCAACTCGATACAAAAAATTTATAAGACCAGCTTTGTGATAATGTAATATTATTAATTTGTCATCCAATCTAATTAAAGTACTGATCAATTTAGTCCATTGGAATTAATAGACTCAACGATTCATATTAAATTAAGTAGCCCTTTTAAGGGATCTTAAATATTTTCCCCATATCACCATTATCACGATTTAAAAAAAAAAAAAGATACAAAAAGTATTTAAAAAAATAAAACTAAAAAAGTCTTGTTTTGTTTTTTTGGATACAAATTAAAAAATCTCCATTGTTGTAGCCGGAGGGTTGGAGCAACGGATCGAATGCCTTTCGACGTTAAAGACCAACGTTCAAGATTTTTCTTTTGTAAAGATTTCTTATGAAGCCTTCCCTCCTTAGTCCACCACATAAAATGTGGTGGCGATATGGCTGATCATCCTCACTGTCATTTACAAACAACCAGCACTTTCGTCTCTACAGAGGAACGGTTTCCAACCATATCCATAACACCACCTTCTTTCCTGCCCTTCCCCTCCCAAGATGAAATTAAGCAAAAGAAACAGTCAAAACCTCTCAACCATCAACCCATCATCCTTAATTTCCCTTATTCCAGGTATTATTATATGTCGCCACGGTTTGTCAACAAGGCGACGAGACGATACACATTAATGTCGCCTCGTTGTTTCGCACCTCGATGAGGTCGTCCTCACTCAGGGAACGGAAAAACGCCAAGGCAGATGTGTTGGTGGAAGAGCAGCGGGCCGGTGTTTGTGGAGCTGTTCTCCTCGCAGGACTGCTCCACGTCGCCAGAGGCTGAGCTGTTGGTGTCGAGGCTTGGGAGGGGGGGACTTCGATGGGCAGGACCTGCCGCCCGTATTGGTTCTGGGCTTTCACGTGGACTGCTGAGATTATATATGGGTTGGAAGGGCCCGTTTGGGTCCAGCCAGTGGACCGTAAGGCAAAAGGCCTATGTTGAGGCCCTCAAGCTCGACACCATGTTCACGCCCCAGCTGGTGGTTCAAGGTAGGGCCCATTGTGTTGGCAACGATGAGAATGCTCTATTAGCCGCGATCAAGAATGAACCTAGAGTTCCTGCTCCCACCTTCCGGGTAAGTATATTTCTTTTCTTTCTACTTTCGAGGATTTTTTTTTTTTTAATCAAAATATAGATCCATATTTCTTATGTGCTAATCATGTTATATCGGGTCCCAGTTGAAATGAAGCTTTCTGCAAGGAAATTTAGTTTCTAGGAAAATGTTCATATTTTTCAAGTATGAAACTTTGATCGTTAAGCAAATTTTAATTTGAACAGGCAACCTTCCAAAGGCCGACATTGGATTCCTTGCAAGTCTCCCTAACCGGATGTCTAAGGACAAAGGTGGACAATCGTGGTGCCAATGTCATGGTGGCATTGTACGAAAGCAGGTTGGTCACAGACTGCCTCAAGGGGGAGAACAAAGGCCGAGTTCCATCCACTGACTTCGTTGTTAGAAAACTTCAAAAGCTCTACACCCTCAAAGATATGTCTGCCAAGAAGACGATTTCCGGAACTGTAAATTTCCCTTTATGGCAAGGATTCAATAGCAGCAACTGTGGCGTCGCTGTCTTTGTTCAAAATAGCTCTCATCAAATTTTTGGTTCGCAGGACTTTCAGTTGCCGGAGAACTTATGAGGTGGACACACCAATGTTCTTTACTAGAATCGTTTTTCTGGCGCAGACATTAGACCATTTTTGTATGTATAGGATGTGTTCTGTTTTTATATTCTGTGTTGTTTTTTACGTACCGGCTGAAGTTTATATTCAGGAGATGCAGAGGCGGAGATAGTTGCATTACAGTAAATTTATTTATTTATTTATTTATTTTTTTTTATGATTACAGTTGAATCTCTAAGTATGGCATGTTAAGATATAAAATAAATAATAAAATCTACCTCTTCTCATCAGCTTAAGTTTTTGGAATAAATGGTGATTCACATGGTATCAAAACCACCCCACATATGCAGTCCATGTTGGCATGAGGGGTGATGCCAACATGGCAATGTTCGTCCGGGATTAGGAAAGACTTAGCGCACAGCTAGCCCATGTGAGTACTGGGACTGCCATGGACGTTAGCTACGGAGCGTGGTGGTTGTTACGATCCTATATCGACTAAGTATGAGATTAGTTGGTAATTTATAAGCCTCTAGGCACCATTCCCTTGTAAGTCAGTTTTAAGTATGAGTTCTACCTAGTGGGTTTATAATAAATGATATCAAAACAGAAATCCTAAATTCGAAATTCTGACTCTACACTCTATCTCATTTAATTAAATATTCCACGTGTTGGACCATCCATTAAAAGGGAGTCTGGCTCTCATGTGAAAAGAGTATTAAGATATAAAATAAATAATAATATCTATATATTCCCATCAACTTAAATTTTTAGAACAAGTGATGATTTTACGATGCATTCAGGGGAATGGTGTGAGTGTGCAGCTTTGATTGCCATGTTTGTTTTTTTCTTGGGGTTTTATTAATCGCTGTTTAGAGAAGGTGCATGCTCTTTTTATTCACTGCGTGCATGGAACAAGGAAGACTGGAAGTATGCATGTGAAGGCCTCTCATCAGCCAGTTCAATCAAGCAAGCTCATTTTCGAACTTTCATAAAAATATTACATAAGATCAGGACTTACATTACAAGGAAACCGATGAATTACCAATAAAATATTGACTGCAAAAATAGGACTAAATACTACATAATCTTGGCATCCTAGCGACAAATACTTGCATGGATTTATTTTCGTACAAAGCAAAATCCACTATCTGAAAGTACAAAGCTCATTCCAAAATCAGGTACCTTTACCCCTCGCACTGCTCATCTCGAGCATAGTCATGAAATAACGTGAGATTTTTCTCTACATGACACTCGAGTTGCCAACCCATCTTCCCATCTTCTCACGCCAGACCCAATGAATCCTGAGTATTGAGTAAACAATACACAAAACTTCTTTTTTCTCCCCTGGAGAAGCAGTTGCGGCAGGAGAAAATAACACATTATGCTGACTCCACTGCTTCAACCTGTTGCCGCGCCAGATATTTCTCCCTCCGCTCTTTCTGAAATAGACAAGGGAAACATGGATAAAAACAAGAAATGGAATAAGAGAGAAACTTCAAAGATTGGGCATTCTTGTCACAACAGACAAGACATGAAATATGCATACGTACCCATTCATCTATTACAAGCCCTTCCCCAACTACCCGAGGTCCTGTGTCTATGGGAGGCTTCTTGCGTGCTTCAAGTGCAGCCTCAGCTTCAGCTAATTGTCGCTTCAGTTTATCCAAAGCCTAGGAAGTAAGTGGAGAACACACTCAGAATATATTATGGAACACTTGTTCACAAATCACAACAGGTCCCGCAATTATCCAAACTGTTGAACTTCAACTTACAGGACTAGGACGCTCCAAGTCTATAAAAACAACCCGCAAAATTTGCTCAACTATTACTTGATCCTTTTGTTCATCAAACTGGGGGAGAAAAGATTAAACAAAAAATAGTAGCTCAGCACCAACAGATATCCAAAAAGCCAAAATGCAAAAAGGGTGAGCTAGGGAAGGTATACTGACATATGTATGAAATCTTGGACAGATTTTTTTTTCTCTCTCAACACAAATACTACAAATATACTTAGGACAGTTGCACGGATTCAAACAGCCAAGAGGTTTTAATCCCAATACTAACTAGCCGAATAGAAACTTGATCCTTTTGTTCATCAAACCGTATGAGCAGAGGTCAAGGAACAATTCAGGCTTCACCCCACCTATAAGGCTATATGTATTAAAAGAATATTAGTACCACCACTACATTTATATCCAACTGAAGGGCATGTTTGCTAAGTGAATTTCTTTAAATTTATAGAATTTCTGAAAAGTTTTTGAAATGTGTTTTGTAATTGTTTTGGTGAGAGTGGGTACACAGAATGAGAAGTTCTGTGGATACAAATTTTTTGACGTATTTTGTAATGAGGTTTGTGAAAGTGAGTAAAGAATGATTGATAAGCGTATTCTCTGTTATATTGGATAGGCATCCGTAAAAAGGGCAAACCACAAACGTGTCCACACTGAATCAAGTTTGCAAATATTAACAGCACATATGATATAAGCCAAATGCTTCAATATGGGACAGATAAATGCAATGGAAGCAATTTCAAGCACTAGACATAAAAATGCACAAAATAATTGCACAAGCTTCAACTAACTGCCATGGAATAAAACTATTTTTCGTTGAGGTGGTGGAATGGGTGGAAACTTGAACGTCACGGTGACAAATTGCCTATCTAGGTCATATATTCCCAATTTGTATCCATTACTCCTGGGAGAGAAACTTGGAACACGCTAACAGGAATGACAAGATTTCCAACAATTCCACTGAAACAGTCATGACTACTGTTTAATTTCCAACCTAACCAAATACCACACAACTTACATTTCTAGTCTGTTATTCCCTTTTGTTTCTCATCCATAAAAATCAAACATGTTTCAGACTCACAGAATAGCAGATATAAACTAACATTAGTGAAACTAGAGCCATAAAACTTACCAATTCAGGTACATACTCAACTCCTCCTTTCACCTTCAGACTCATGATCTTGAATTTAATCTTGCTCTTCTGGTCCGCTGGTTTTTCATTGTTCTCAATATGCTCCACAAACTTGAACACTGTCCACTCATGCATGTGAGAGAAATAGAGAATATATTGGGAAGTGAAACGTAGATAATTACAATTCAAATTCCATGCCAGTTTCGCCTGACAATTAAAAAAATGAAATTCCAACATCCTAAACGCGAGTAATACCAGTTGCAATGATACTTTCTCCAGGAGCAAGGATGCCACCAGGTGGACGCATATAACAGCTCTTTGGTGCTGTAGTTTGAAACTGAAGCAGGACAAACAAACCCATTAAGATTTTCTATAGAGTTGAGCTGTTTTAAAGGGATTGAGTTCATAATAATTTTATAGTCTAAATACTTTCTATAACTCAGAGAGATATAGATACAACATATAGACCCGATATATATAATGCCGGGGTCCAGACTGTCAGCTGACAATATTTATTGCTATGAGATACTCATACCGTATCTCTCCTCGAGTTGTAAAAAGCATGCGTGTCGTAGAGTTGCAGAAGATTTTAATCCACCTTCCCATTAAAATCCCTTGGAGTGGAATATAGAGTATTTAATGATGACCTAAACTCACTTAAGCTAGAGGTCCATTACGCTAGTGGACCATGTGGTCCATTAAGCTAGGGCCCGTATCAATTGACACCGCCGAATTTTCAGAATGCCTAATGAAGTTGCCTAATTAAATAATTTCAAAAAGCCTGGCATACAAAGTATGTAAAAAAATAATGCTGCAAACTCGGTGAATCCTGAAACAACGTCGAAAGAGAGGAGCATCAAAGAGAAAACGATACCTTAAAAGCTACATGAGACCTGCTTGTGTTCTTCAATCTGATCGCGCTCTTAACCTGTTTACCCGGCTCATCTTCACGATACACAAAACGCAATATAGTGAAACATGAACAAAACTAATATCGAATACACATAAATTCAACGGCTCATATAATTGAAATGATCTAGATTCTAGAAACCACTTTTTCATCTTTTATTGTGGCTTAAAATCTCAAAAGCTTGAAGAAGCCAATTCTGGAAATATCGTCTTTTTTTTTTTTTTTTTTTTTTTTAAGTTTTCCGCAAAGATCTCACCTCAAAGGTTAACGAAATTCCATTCCCAAGGAGTTTTTATTTTTTATTTTTTTATTATTATTATTTAGAAAAGGCGAGCAAACGAAGCACAGAGATGCTTAAAAGTGACAAACCAACGGTGAGAACGAAAAAAGACAAAAAAACAAAACAAAATGCTAATCCGCAATCTAATTAAGCAAACATGCAGCAGCCAGTTGTTAGAATTGGTCGAAGGTCGAAGTGAAGAGCTTGAGAGAGAGAGAGAGAGAGAGACGACAACGTACTTGGGAAGTACAGGTTGTTGGCAGGGTCGAGCCGTAGCCTACGCCGAGGAGGGAGCAGCGATCGCGCCACAGACGACACGGTTTTGGAGGACGACTTTGAAATGGGCCCCTCCGCTTGTCGGTTGCTATGGTTCCCCTGGCCGCGGTTACTATGTGTAAGGTTCTGCGTAGAGGAGGAAGACGACGACGTGTTCCCCGATTGCCAAAAAGGGCAGAGCCTGAAGAGCTTCAGGTCGGAGTGTGTCCTGTGATGGTGGTGGTCCGCTAGGGCCATGGTCTCGACGGGAGCCGCCACGTGTCGAGATGCTAGTGGTTAGCACATCAAAATAAAAATAAATCCAAAAGGTTTTAAAAGTTCTTCAAATTTTCCTACCCTCTGAGAAAATCTGTCGTCAGATTTGGGGACTCCGAGTCGGAGGTGCAAAGACAATGGAGGAAGTGAACGATACAGAACCGAGAAAATAAATAAATAAATAAGAAAGAAAGTCGGATTTAAGAGAGCGGAATCGGGCTTCTACTGGAATTGACAATGATCTGACGTCCGTGCGCTTGTCCACGTGCCGATCGAGATCATTTAAGATGCTGCTCCAGATGGTACTTTGGGACCTCGAAGTAATTAAATTGGTAGTTAAGGGCGAGCGTCATAATTCCAGGGGTGGTAGAGACCACCCTGGGCTGCAGTGACAGGGACTCCATCGATGGTACACGCCGCGGACGCGGTAAAATAACCGACTCTCGCAGGGGCGCGTTCCCAACACACCCACACCGCGTGTGGGCAAGACGGAATGAATTAACTGCACACATATTAAAATTTATGCGCTAAGTCGACACTGAGACATCATATTAGAATTTAGGAGTATTATTTTTTTAATTTTAATTAGGGTATTGTTTATGAGATGCGAGATAGTAGCACGTGTGGTGTGTACCAGATTTCCTTTTTGTTTTGTGTGTGGGCGTGAGTTGGAAGTTGTAACGTAGTATGTCACGCGACAGAGAGACGGGTGAAAGACATTGGAAAAGGTTGTAGTTGAGTAATGTGGGTTGGGTGGAAGATGTAAATAAAGGGCAATGTTCCTTGAGAGGAAGGGCATCGGATTTGAAATGATGGTGGGGGTGTTTGCAGATTAGGTGAAGGTACGCGCAAGGCATTTACAATGGTCGGCTACGTTTGTTGGCATGGATTTAGTTGGGACGTTAGGAATTAATTAGGTGATTTTGTGACATCCCTTTTTGAATCTCTCTGGATTTCAAAATTGAAACCAATTATCTCCTGGCTGGCTGGCTGGCATTGGCAGTCAGAATCAAACCAAACCCAAAGTCTCAACTCTCGAAATTCAACCACGGATTCGGGTTAAGTCTACTCTTTTGACGTTGGTTTTGGGAAAGTCAAAATTGTTCTTTTTCCCCAGCCTATTGTTGGAGATTGAAGTCATGAATCCAAATCCAACTTCTTTATAATAATTTAAAAAAAAACTCCTGTCGTTATCGAGTAAATTTATAAATTAATTTGGATTGACATGATAATATCAAATATAAAATTATTTCTATTATAAAATAGATCTAATATATTATATAAAATTATATTAATTTATAATTTATTTTTATAATATTCATTTGTGACCCTAACACTTCTCTCTACTATAATCAACTCGAACTCAATATAAATTTGGAGGCGGTTGAAATAGAATGAAAGGCAATATCTATATGTAACTATTAGAATATAAATTAAATAATAAATTTTATTTATTTTCTATTAGCTTGAATTTAGAATTTAGAAGGAAAAATGATTTACACATTACTTTACATCCTTTAACAGTAATTTATAGGTTTCATTTTTACAAAAGTATCTTAATAATAAAATATTATTTTAAAATATATTATAAAATGTGATGTTAAGAAAGAAATTGTTCTTTGCGGTCAAGCCTCTGAAAAACTATGAGAAACCAACAAACATATTGCACAATGTTCGTTGAAAACGGAAGAGGGCTGGAGTAGATTGGGCTTTTGGTTCAAAACTCCTATGGGCTCGTTTGGGAAGCTCAACCTCTATACCAGGAGGCGGGCTGCAAGTCTAATCCAAGTCCCGCTTTTCGACACAACTTTTTTTCTTTTATATATTATTTATATATACATACCAGTGAGGCCCCTTCACATAGGCCTGCACACCGACCCGTTCAAGCCAAGTTTTGGTCTGACCCGATCCACGCTAAAAGATGTGCAAATTTGAACTGATCCGACCCGTGAAAATCGAGTTGGGTCGAAACCGTTCTGCTTCTCTTCGTTCGTTCCAATGGAGGGCAAAAAGCGTGGATGATGACATTTTTCTCTTTATCCTAATGCAGGAGACAACCCAAGTATCCGTAGCGGAAATCAAACATAGAGAATCAGGATCTCGGGGTCTAGGCATAAATGAGATTTCTCTAGGGGCTTCATTAAACTTTATGGGATGATCAGCACAAAACGAAATAAAAGAAAAAAAAGCCTTTTTGCTGGAAAACATCCACTGACCCATTTAGTGAAATAGGAAGGAAGATGATTCCAATTAAATAATGTGAATACAGAACATGGAAGGCAAGGCATGGCCTAAATGGCTGAACAAACTGGGCAAGAACACCAGAAAGAGCAGCACCCAAAGCCCAGCCAGTGCTCCTCCTCTATGAGGCCGGTACTTAAGCCTCACCATCCCCAATCGGTTTCTAAGATCAGATCAGAAACTGAGTTTTCTTTTCTTCACTGTAAAAACCATAAAGCCTGCTCCACAAAAATGAATGGAGAAATTGAATAGATAAGAGCTTTAAGGGCATTAATAGCTACTTATGTAACCTTCAGTATCTTCTCTGTCTACAACGTGTGAAGTAGGGGAGAGAGAGAGAGTAAAGTTTCACAGACACGTTACCTCTTCCACCAAATGCATTATGGGATATTGAACAAAGGCATTAAAAACCACTGTAGCAAAAGCAATAATGGCGGTAAAAATGAGTGCAAGTTGCATGTCATTTATGGAATAAAGGAAGTGATTGATGGAGGGAGGATTTATGCTGATTTTGTAAAAAAGATAGAAAAAATAGCAGTGAATGAGAATATTGCGGTTTCTTTGATTTCGACCAATATAATATGTTGTCAACCCGTTGTTACATTTAATCCGATGAATCCGACTTTTGTCGGACAGGCCAATAACGGGCCTTGTGGACGGATCGGTTTAAGACTTTTTATGCACAGGCCTACCTTCACAAAGCACGTGGTTAAAAAATAAAAAGGCATCTTTGTTATTTTTTTTTTAATTTAAAAAAATTATAATAATTAGATGAGATCAACTTATAATTTAAATAAGACCTAAGTTTTATTAATGGTTGGTTTAATATGAGTTGAGTTATCTTTAATCAAAGTGGATAAAGTGGCTATATGTCACTCCATAATGAACAACAAAATTAAAATTAAAATCATATGAAGTTAAAACACTTCGTAGATTTATACAAATTAAAATAATCCTAATACAAAATTAAGAGAAAAGATAGGTCATACAAGCTTAGCGCTAGGTTCAATATTTTTGTGCACGAATTGCGTACACAACTGACATTAGCACTTGTTTTATTAAAAAGAAATTGAAAAACGCAAAAAGAAGAAGATGGTGGACTTGACAGACTCTTAATCCCATGTCTCCCATTTTCGCATGGAAAATTTTAGCTGAAAATGATTTAAAAAATAATTAAATAGTAAAACAATAATACAGGAGAGGTAAGGAATAAGCATTTCCTTACTTAAAAATCAAACCAGGCCAACTCAGCCCAATCATCTAGCCAGCGGTCTAGACCCTGCCTCGCGCTTGTGTATCACTTTAATTCTGTCATTTATACTTAGGTTTCGTTTGGAAACTAAACTCATTTTAACTTATTATTATAATTTTTTAAAATTTTAACAAAAAATTTAATAAACAATTCAACTTCTTCAAATCTTAAAATAATAATAATAATAAATAATAATATTTTAACAATATTTTATCATCTCAAATTAAACTTAGTTCAACATCCAAACGCACTCTTAATCTCTTCATGAAAAAAAAAATTACTAATTATATTCACATCATATACTATATATAATTTGTAAATTTTTTTTTTCTTACTAAATGTGTGATGTATAGATGACAAGTAAAAAATTGAATTAATTTAAAAAGAATTAAAAAAATATAAAAATATAATATGTGATGTGTGAGTAGGGTAAGAAAAAAAATTTGTCTAATCTCTGTCGGTTATTTTTATTTTTTATTTTTGGGTATCATGGGAACGTCTTGTTAGGAAAGAAACTGCACAATTCATAGGGTATGATAGGTAGAGACAGAAAGAGACTGCTGGTTACGTACAGTACATTTTGTATTGGAGGGACGTATTGTCATCTGGTAACATTTTTTTTACCAGCTCATTTCGCGTACAAGAGGTGGAAAAAAATGAGTGCATTTAGATTTTCCATTAATTTAGAACGCATGTGTAGTACCTCGTCATTATCTCGGTACGCGCGTTATGTTCGTTTTGACCGAGAATCAGCTAGCTATGGTTTTGCTACATGTTTTGGTTAACAAAACTTATCAGCAGCTTGAGTTTGACCTGCATGGGAAAGGATCGGTTTTCTTCTATAATTGGCTTTCCTCTCGCATAATGTTCAACTTCAACCTCAAGCTAGCTTATAATTAAGTACCATGACTTGAAAAAAAAAAATAGAGCATTAATTTCTAGTAGAGTACTTGAAAAAATAGAGCAACTTTAAAGTCTCGTTTCTAATGAATTTATAAATTTATTTAAAAGTTTTTATATCACATGTTATAAATCAAATTATGTGATATGAATGGTATGTAGTGTAATCGCTTTCAGACATAATATTACTCTGTCTCTAATAAAGCAAAGAAATTATATATATTAAAGTCTTATACTACACACGTCCACCTAATCAACATGTGATTTTTTATTTTTATTTTTCTATCTTAATATTTAAATATGTGTGTGTTTAAATAAAATGATAAAAATTACAAATCACATATTCATAAATAATTGGAGGTGTTTGCTGTAAGGTTTTCTTACAACATTTCCTGATCAAGCTGCATGCCTAGCTATTTTGTATTAAAATGCTGTATATATATATAGCATTTAGCACTTAGCAATGGATATATGAAGCTAAAGAAAGAAAGTGTTTCATATTCCTTTTTTTTTTTTTTTTATAATTGAACTAGAAAAACGATAGTTATCTTCAATATATAAATTGGGGTTGTTAAGATCGATCGGAGAGGGAAAAAAAATAGTGCATATAATCTAAATGAACAAATAAGATAATATTTGACCACCAACTGATCTTTATCGTATGTGGTGATCCTTCATGCAGATCAATTGCCTCTTAATATATATATATATATATATATATATATATATATATATATAGGAAGGTCGATATTAGGTTTATTTTCCAATTCTGGGGAAATTGATGAGTCATGTGAGGGCACTTGCGCAAGTACACCAGCCAGCTTATTTGTGTGAGTTGGTTGTTGGTATATATATATGGGTCTAATTGGGAACAAAGCTGAGGTTCTAAAGGTATATTAAATTCTACTATTCTATAAAGTTTTTATGTGTGATGGTACGTAATTTGTATATATAACTACTTATCAAATTTTAATCATCTAATAAACGCTGAAATTGCGAGATATGATCACTAATTAATTTGAAATTAATGATTAGGATTAATGAAAGAGATCTACAAGAAAATAAATAAATAAATAAATCTTTGAAGTTTTGAATTATATCACGCGCGTCACAAAGCATGGAATACGTATGATATATTAATAATAGATTGATTTATACGAAATTGCAGAGCTCAATCAATATAAGCCAAGGCTAATTTGTAGCTAGGCTAGCTAGCTGCATGTAGCCGCCGTTAAGCCAAACCTGTAGCTAGCTGGAGTCATGGCTTAATTAGGTTATTCTTCTTCGTTTTTCTTTTAATTATTACTTACAGTTAACATTAATATTACTACTCTAGCTAACTACTTCAATAGATCATCCGGCAGGCCTCTTTGATTTTATACAATTATATTTACGTACTTACAAGCACTTTTTTGGATATAATATATATATAATAATGCTACATACAGTCATAGAGTGTGCAAGTGTCATGCAATTCGCTTTGAAAAAGTATGGAGTCTACTATATATTAAAAAATTAATTATTTTTATGTGGGTCTCGTATTTATTTATTTTTTTTAAAATGATTGCGCGGCGCTTGTACATTCACGACTGTAAGTAGTATCATTTTTCATTTATATATATATTTGGAGTGAGTAATTTTGCATGATGTGTTAATTAAGTTTATCATGATCAGCTTATAATTAAATCATTACGAGGAAAAGGATCCGAATTAATAGTTCATGATATAATTTACTCAACCAAAATAGTATTTTCAGTGCATATAATTATATAACAAGAAATTATGTTTTAAAAGTCTTTATTAATATCTGATATAACTAAGTACGTACTACTTAAAATGATTGAGATATGATATTTAACATAATAAAAACTTATGCTAATTAATTGATGCATGAAGTACTACATGCATGACTGACCTAATAATCATGCAATATTAATGCATGGCATGTTCAAAGCAGTCAACAATGAACAGACACATTCTAGTCACTGTGTTCATATTGATGACGATATTGATCAGTCAATGATTGATAAAAATAAGTTGTGCATGGACCCCGCCCTAAGTATTAGCTTCGGAAAATTGCGACACATGTAATCAAATCTAAATGGGTTCACCCCACTTGAAAATTGACTCTTCCCAATTCCTTTTGCTTGTATGCCCCGAAATCTTCGTGATTAACCTTGGTTCGGATTGAAAAATAAAATGAGATGAAATGATTTTAGATAAGAGATGAAAGTTAAAAGAAATATTATTAGAATATTATTTTTTAATATTATTATTATTTTAAAATTTGAAAATGTTGAATTGAGATTTGAAAAAATTAAATTATTTATTATACTTTTTATAAAAATTTAAAAAAATTATAATGGTGAGGTAAGATAAAATAAAATATTTTATGAATCCAAATGGGTAATTGTATAATCAGTTCCATAATATATAATTCATATTTGATTATAAATGATCAGTTCCGTCCGACTTGACTATTGACATTAATAAATAATATATAATATCATGTCATTAATTTTTTAAAATTTCTTTTAAGAATTATTCCAGTACTCCACAGTATATTTTGGAAAATTAGGTCCAGTTTGTATTGATAGTTGAATTGAAATAAAAGTTGAATAAAATATTGTTAAAATATTATTTTTAATAATATTAATATTTAAAAATTTAAAAAAGTTGAATTATTTATTATATTTTATATAAAAATTTAAGAAAATTATAATAATTATAAATAAGATGAGTTGATCACTTATTAATCTAAACAAAACCTTAGTAGTACTAAAATTAAATTGGTGCGAAAGAAAAATGAGACCTCAGAAAGGACGCGAATATATTTCGATCTATGAGGTTTGAATATTGGGAGGAGGAATGCATCCATATATAGATAACATGCATGCATCATGAGTTATATATATAATATATATATATATATATATATATATATATATGTGTGTGTGTGTGTGTGTGTATATGATGACACCCTATATACATGTGTGTGTGTATATGTTGGGTGTCATCTCCATGATCACTACCATATAAATTATAATATTACGATTCATCGTGATGTTTCAAACTTCCCCCAAACTTTTGTTGACGAGAATTAATTAAGCGCGCAGCCAGTAGTGATTGGGAAAACTGAGTGGGAACCAGGAAGAAGAATGTGATAGAATGAAGATTATATATATGATTGGTGCATGGGTCAATATATACAACAGTACTTTGAAAGAAACCTAGCTAATAGTACGATATACGGCGATGC
Source organism: Juglans mandshurica (assembly GCA_022457165.1). NCBI lineage: Eukaryota > Viridiplantae > Streptophyta > Magnoliopsida > Fagales > Juglandaceae > Juglans > Juglans mandshurica. The sequence goes on along the minus strand of CM039632.1, from coordinate 1,490,471 downwards.
ATTTCACGTTCCTATATGTGAAATCTGATCTCATTCATTATATAACCGGGATATGATGCAATCTATGGATTTGGACCACATGCTAATGCATAGATGTCATCAGTCACTTGGATTGGACTCGTCGCCCGTAGGTGTTGAATCTACATTTCAAGGAAAATAACATAGTTACAATATAACTCGTAGACAAAATATATTTTAATAGGGATATTATATGCTCACTTACACGTTCTTTGAACCACTTTGAGAATTTAGTCTGGTGCCTACTGTCGATTTTGCTAGTGTCTTCTTCTTTGATAATGTTATAGTGCTCACTACAAAACATATTGATTTACAATGCAACTAAATACATTTAATGAATATAATAGTCATTCTAGATTAGAAAGCATAGTGTACTTATGCAAGGTAGTGCTCAATCTCGACGCAATTGTTAAGCACATACCACAGGGCCCTCGAGAACAGTAGTTCTGGTAATTTGTAAGAGATTGATGACCCTAATGGACGCACCTTTTGCGAGAAAACAGATAAGCTTCCTTCAGCTGAAGCTTCAGGAATGTCAAAGTTCCGCTCAGCTCGGTTATATCTAGTCTCAATATTGTGAAGGTACATGGAGCAAAATGTCAAGCACTCCACATGAACATATGCTTCAGCAATTGAGCCTTCAGGACGGGCTCTATTTCGAGCGTATCTCTTGAACTTCCCAAGATACCTCTCAAACGGGTACATCCACCTATATTGTACTGGTCCGGCAAACAATGCCTCATCTGCCAAATGAATAGCGAGGTGCACCATTATATCAAAAACGGCAGGAGGGAAAATCATTTTGAGTTTACATAGAATAATGGGAATATCCAATTGAAGTCGATGCAACACTGATAAGGTCAATGTATGTGCACATAATTCTTTGAAAACAACTCAGTTAATGCTCGACGTATATCCAATCGTAAATACCCACCAATCACAACCAGCAGCAATCTCTGCATGAAAATATGACAATCATGGCCCTTCATCCCTGTGATTTTTCCATCACTAACATTGACACACCTTGCTAAATTCGAGGCATAACCATCTGGGAATTTAACCTCTGACAACCACTCACAAAAAGTTCTTCTCTCATTTAAATTTAACATGTAACATGCAAGACCCATAGAAGTATGATCACCAACTTGTTGTGAATGCAATTCATTCCTTAGTCCAAGAAGAGCCAAATCCCTACGCGCATTGGCGGTGTCCTTACACTTCCCTTCCGTATTCATCAATGTTCCCAAGACGCTATCACATTTTTTTTTCAATATGCATGACGTCCAAGTTATGTCTCAAACCCAAACCTGCCCAATAAGGAAGCTTAAAGAAAATGCTTTTTTTCATCCAATTCAGTTCATTGGGTGTCCGTTTCCTCTTCTTTAATGCTTTACCAAATTGCACATCGGAGAGACTTTCTAACTGTTCAAGTAAATCATGTCCCGTAAGGTTTTTAGGTTTCAGGCGGTGGTCCTCTTTACCGTTAAAAGCACTTTTCTTCTTTCTCCAACTGTGCTCTGGTTCCAACCAACGACGATGACCCATATATCAATGTTTACGCCCATAGACCAACCACTTGTTGTCTGTTTCAACATTACATGTAGGACAAGCCATCTTTCCTTTCGTGCTCCACCCAGAAAGATTGGCGTATGCGGGGAAGTCATTGATCGTCCAAAGCAACGATGTATGTAGCCTAAATGTTTCTGACTTGAATGAATCATATGTATCGATGCCCTCTTCCCATAATTCTTTCAACTCGTCCACTAAAGGACGCAAAAACATGTCGATATCATTTCCTGGTGCCTTGGGGCCAGGGATTAGTGAAGACATAATCATGTATGGATCTTTCATGCACAACCAATGGGGCAAGTTGTAAGGCACAAGTAGTACTGACCATATATTGTACGGTCTGCTCATGTTATTGAATGGGTTGAAACCATCACTAGCTAGCCCAAGCCTGACATTACGAGCATCATTGGAAAACCATGCATGTTTGGTATCAAATTCTTTCCATATCCTAGAATCAGCTGGGTGTCTCATGCAACTTGGATCATCAATACGTTCTTCTACATGCCATCTCATGGCTTCTGTTATATTTTTGGACATAAATAGTCTCTATAACCGAGTTTTCAAAGGAAAATAGCGCATTATTTTTTGAGGTATTCTCATTTGTTTACTTTTCCGTGAAACCCATCTAGATGCATTACATTTAGGGTAGACATCTTTGTCGGCATTTTCCTTCCAGAACAAGACACAATCACTTGGGCATGCATGTATCTTTTTGTATGTAAAGCCCAATCCACGCTCCAAGCGGCGAGCCTCGTTATATGAGTCAGGAAAAAGGGCATTAGGAAATGCTGCTTTCAACAGCTTTATAACCATGTCAAACGACTTCACGGTCCAACCACCAACACACTTGATGTGAAGTAACTTGACTATAAATAATAGTTTCGAGAACTTTGTGCACGATGGATAAAGTGGATGACGTGCATCGTCTAGCAAACCCTCGAATGTTTGGTATTTTGGAGTATCAGAGGTGTTACCCCCAACATTTGCTTCATCACATGATGAATTTCTAGCCTCATGATCCATAAAGGATTCTACCCGGATGTCATTTAACATCTCATCTACATTATCAATGTAGTCATCATTACCACTGTCTCCATCATCTCCCTCGTCGGACAAATGTGTAGGCAAAGATTCTTCCTCCCCATGAAATATCCATTCGTTATAATTTGGATCAATCCCAGTTATGAACAAATGATCCTCGACCACTCTAAATGGATGGAAAAACATATTCCGACATCTTCTACATGGACACCTAATACGATCACTTCCAGATGCATGCACTTGAGCCATAGCAATGAATTGTTTAACGCCTTCACCATATTGGTTGGACTGCAATCTATCTTCGATATGCATCCAAGCCTTATCTATCTAAGGCTTAAGAAGAAATTGTAAAAGTTAGTAGATTTATTCTTATGAAAAAAATGTTCACAAAAAAGAAGGTGTCTATGCTTTATCAAAAAAGAGTAGGCATGGTCATTGATGGACCATGTTATTGAAAACAAAACTATGCGCCCCAAAGAAAAGTTACGTTAAGAATCGATTAGTCACATCTTTAGGTGTATCTTATTGATCAAAGAATATGCTGTTTACTTGGCCCAAAACCTGTTAGGGGCTTAGATTCGATTCCATATATGGACGGAGGTCAGATGATTCCATGTATATTGAATTAGAAGATGAACCATCAAGCTGTTACCAACAAAATTAAGACATACGTACAATCATCGATCGAGGACAATATATAATGGTCGTCGCAAAGTTGGTGCATGAGGAAATAATAATAAACACTAGTAGTAGCAGTAATTAAAGTACTATATACCTAATTAACTAATTAAAGTCTCATGGTCATGAAAAGCATGCATGCATTTATCTAACAAATGAAAAAGAAAGGTTCATGAATGTCTTAATGTTTATGTAGTACTACAAGAAAAAGATGCAAGTTTCAGAAGCAGGGAGCTAGGGAACATATATGTGTGTGTGTGTAGTTTTGTTGTCAGTAATAAAACATGTGTAATAAAACATGTCGATGATGATCAGGGCCTGACAAAAGTACTAGTACTACTCATGTTTGATCTTAGTTTGAAATGTTTTGACTGCATTGCAAGGTATATACAATAATATGAATGGTTTCCATTGTTAATCGTCAATCTTAGTGACATATATATGGCCATCAGTCAAAGAAAAAATTAATTTCGAGAAGACTCCTTATTTCTCTGCTACAGCTTGCATTAATTACTGCATGACCCAGCATGCATGCATCCACTACCTATTCCTTGTGCAAATTCCGTGTGTTTAGATAAGAGATTAACTATTTTAATTAATTAGCTGACTATGAGCCACCCCACCTACAACTTACATTGAATCTAACTAAAACAAACTTGCAAGATGATCAATCCCTTCACTTCAGCAAAAGTATATACTCCAAGAAAATACTTCACGGCCATGTGCATATATATGATGGCTCCCAATTATTCTTTCAGAGTTCAACTTCCAAATTAAGCTAATCTGGTCTCATGTCCTGGTTCTATTTTCCACAACACATAAACACTAGTTTTCTGTATAAGAGTTCAATAACTATTCTATGTTATATACTATGATCGCAAATAACACAGAGAGAAGATGAAGGATCTGTCTTTAGGAGAAACATGTAGAAACAGAGCATTAAGCTTGACAATAATATCAGACGAAAGTCCTTCTCCAGTATATAACCTTCTGATCCGAAATCAACGAAGCATTTCAGTCTTCGATCTTAATTTAATACGTTTTACACAACCATATCATCACAACATTAGATAGATTTTACACAACCATATCATCGCAAAATTACACAATATGTTACACAATCATATCATCACAAATTACAAAGAGAGAAGATGAAGGAAGAAGAGAAAGGCCACTGTGTCGCACTGAAAATTGAGAAGACGTGTACTAGACTGCTGCGCTGTAGGGTGGGGACTGGGTGGCTGATTGGGTGAGGTTGCGCTGTAGGGCGGAGACTGGGTGAGGTCGCGCTGCAGGGCGGGGACTGGGTGAGCTTGCGCTGCGGGGCTAGGGTCTGGGTGAGGTTGCGCCGGGGGGGGGGGGGGGACTAGGTGAAGTCGCATGGTGGGTGGGGGGGACTGGGCGAGGTGTGGCAATGGGGAAAGGCTCGATCGCAATCAAAGGAGAGAGAGGTGAGGTAGGTGGATTGCAATCGCCACGAGAGGGAGAGAGAAGAGAGCGTCGCCAGGTTGGGGGTAGGGGAGAAAGGAAAAAGGGCAAAACGCGCGTATTAATTAACTTTTGCGACGACATATTATCGCCGCAAAAGTATTAATTTCGTCGCAATAAAACTATTTTTGCGGTGATAAAAAGTCGCCGCAAAATATAATTACGCCGTCACAAAAAGTAATAACCCAATAAACTACAGAAATTTGGTAAAACTATTTGCGGCGACATTTTATCACCGCAAAATAGCAAGGTGGTTTATTTCCGGCGGGAATAAGTCGCCGCCAAAGTAAATTAAGTCGTCACAAAAAGTAATAATCTCGATAAATGCACATTAAATTGATAGAACTATTTCCGACGACCTGTTATCGCCAAAAATATATTTTTTTCCGACAAATGTGTACTTGCCGATGTAATATCGTGGGGAAAGGCTCATTCTTTTCCCACGATCAATTTTCATGTAATAAGCTCTTTATTTGCCACGATGGAGTGTCTTGAAAAAAAAATTCATAATAAAAAGCCATATCTCTTGTAGTGTAATGGGCATTGATCATAGGAAACAATTAATTACTCGTGTGTGAAGATCATGAGCAAATTAAAGTTTTTAATTAATGACCTTTATTTTTTAATGATGTTCATGTTCATATGTTAAGGAACCTATCATGTTGATCATTTGATCTGTAGTACTATTGTTACATGTTTGCTGCTATTTTTCTTCATATATCTTTGTCATGCAATTCATGGCCGCGAAGCATAAAAAATCATATGAAAATTTCAAAATTAAGAAAACCAACCAATAAGATCATGATAACAATAATTCAAAGGCCGATGTTAATGGTCAAATTCAAGAATGGAAAATAGTACAATTGACTTTGATGGTCACAGACTTAATATATATAGCAACATACATGGAACATATATAGTTGTCTCAAGGTATCTTAATTCTATGTCCCATTGAAGTCTGGCATATTGTGCGGTAGGGCTGTATAAAAACTGACGTGAACCGGCCGGCGTGCGGTAGAATATTACAGGAACCGACGTTCAGCGGTTCGGTCCCAATTTGAGGCTGGGCTGAACCGCTGAACCGACCGATATAATAAAACTTATTTTTTTTAATATACACTAATCAAAACGACGCCGTTCCACTTAAGTTTAAATGGAACGACATCGTTTTATATATATAAGTATATGATAGATAATAGAAACGACGATGTTTAAACCAAACGGCATCGTTTTATTAAAGACGTAAGAAAAAAAAATGTCTGAAATGACGCCGTTCCACTTAAACTTATGTGGAACGGCGTCGTTTCGGTATGGGGTCTTCTTCTTCCCCAACTCCTCTCTCTCTCTCTCTCTCTCTCTCTCTCTCTCTCTCTCTCTCTCTCTCTCTCTCTCTCTCTCTCATTAGAATTACGCCACTAGGGGAACCAACGCCAACCGAGAACTGTCTCGATCGGTTTCCTCCTCCGCACGATCTGTTACAGTCGGTTGCTCTCCCAGTTTTTTAGTCATCGGTCGGTATCGATTTTGCCCAAAAACCGCGCCGACAACGTCGGTTTTCACCCCTATTGTGCGATACTTGCATTTGGGGGGGGGGGGGGGGGAATAAAAAAACCATTCATGATCCTTTTGTTTGCTAGCTAGCTAGAATTATCCTTAGTACTCATGCATTGTAATAGTACTCGTCCGCGCGCGTTTCTGTCCAAATGATCAATCGACCCCATACACATTAATCATGCCAAGGAAATATGGCTTCGCTTACTCTTTGAATTGATCGTCCATCATTTTCTATATAATATAATGCATTCATATTTTCTCTGAATGAAAATCTTTGACAAAATCCTAACGCGTCATGCGTATCGATCAAATGTATATGCATAGGCAAATTAAAGATTAATTTCTTTGTGTTAACATAACATGATGATCAAAATGGGAATTAACCCTAGCTAAAACTTGTAGAGGTGAGACGTTAATTCATGTTAGTCAAGTACTGATCTTAGCTAGCATAGATATTACTATTGGAAAATGATAGAATGCCCCATGGTTTTGCCCCATTATTTTGACCACTTGTGTATTTCTTTTAATTTTTTAAATTCTTCTTTAATGGTTAAATAAGTGATTATTAGTGAATTGATTTTTTTTAAGTATTTAAAAATATTTAAAATATATTTGAAAGAAAAAGAAAAAAATACAATTTGAGATAGGGCTACATACATGGTGGACAGCATAGTAGCATGATCCTATATTAATTATTTGCTTAATTCCTTCTCCTATATATATATATATATATACACGTAATTATCCCGTTAGGCTAAATAAAGGCCGTGCCAATTAAGAAAATGAAAGCTCTCAAACTTTGAAAAAAAATATACATGCATACAAATTTACAATTAAGTTCGCACATATCAAGTTATCAACTCGATCCTAAACAAAATTATTGCTAAATCCCCCATTTATCACTTAATTACCTCATTTATGAAGACGTCACGTTCAAATCATCTTCTGTTAACGCCATTTAATTAATTTCATACTTTTCCAACCGATGGGATCAATTCACATTTGTTTCGAATTCATGAAGTTGTTAAGTCATAATTATGGTATTTTTGAAGTCGTTTTAGAAATATAAATGCTATAACTAGCTACAAAATAAAAATTTATAAAAATAAATTCACATGATAGGATATGATATTATATTTATTTTACAATAAAATTAATTTTATAATTTAACGTACCAAATCAAATTATTTAAATTTGTGAATTTATTTGTAGGAGTTTTCTTTATTATTAAAATATATATTTCTGAAAAGATGCACTAGTTAAGAGAAGTTACGTACGTGTAATTAAAAAATATTAAAAAGGAAAACAAAATAAATTTAAAAAAGAAAAAGAAATTACGAGGCATATATGAGACAAGCGAAGCCGACACTCCACGGTGCACCCAACTGGATCGATCGGCTTGGCGGCTTGGATTCCATGCATGCATATAGAGTTGGGAGTGGAGTGAAAGGCCTGTTACGTTGTCTACGAAAGCGCCAGTCGGGTAGTAACGTGGCGAAATATTGTTGGTGACAGCAAATACCAAAAAGTCAAATAGGTGGCACATCGATTGGCTCGATCGAAATGATTTGGATCTTTGATCGGTGACAGCAAATAACAACAACATGGATGCATTTTTCGGTGAAAATAATATTTTTCAAACTATTTTTATTTTATTTTTTTTGCATGTATCTCAATCTCATCAACTGTTCATGTTTTACAATCTGAGACGGTGCTGAGGTAGGGAGATCAGATTATATAGCCGAGGAGCTAATTTCTCTGGATTTCTACGACAGCCAATAGCTTATTGCCACTTCATACGTACACAATAACGATTGCTCAGCAGATTTAAGTTCAAGAATCAAATGTCAAAAAAATGTTATGCGCTGATCTCACTGATTACGAGAGTAGAATTCGTATTACATTACGATGAGAGAGACAGAGAAATTGCGACTGTGCCTGTAATTTTTTCTACGTAACAAGACACGTCTCTTAAAGAGTACAAAGGCCGGTACCGAATCTTGTTGACTTGATTAATCATTTTCTCTAAGCTCGATCGCCGGCTTCCTTCTCTAGCATTTATATATACGTACGCATCTTCATACATGTAGCCTACAGCAATATTACATGACTTGTTTCCAGTTAATTATTAGAGCTCATATATAATTACTTCCCTGATCTCTCCGATCGAGTCTTTCTCCAAGTTAGACAAAAAACAATGGGAAAGTCTCCTTGTGGTGACGAGCGGGAAGGTTTAAAGAAAGGTCCATGGACTGTAGAGGAAGATCGGAAACTGCTTGATTATATTCAGAAACATGGGCATGGTAGATGGAGAATCCTTCCCAATAATGCAGGTTCAGACACTAATGATTCCTCTTTTTTATTATAAATTCGATATTTGTTTAATTCTCGTATATTTCTTTAATTTTTAGGTCAATTTTGCTAGTGCTTATTATATATAATTAAGTACTGATTCCTCGTTTCATGAGTGAAGTACTAGTGTTTGCGTACTCTCTGTTTTATGGCAATTATAATGGTGCTTTTTCTTGTCTCCTTAATGTTTTAGGTCTAAAAAGGTGTGGAAAGAGTTGCCGGCTTCGCTGGACAAACTATTTGAGACCAGACATCAAGAGAGGCAGGTTTTCATTTGAAGAAGAAGAGACCATAATTCAACTACACGGTGTTTTGGGAAATAAGTGAGTACATTCATCATTCGCTTAATTGCTTTCGACCATCATGACTTTTTGTATCTACTTGCTCATTTTCTTTTTCATTTCCATAAAACTAAATTATTAAAAATGCTAATTATGCAATATATGATTGCTGATGGAAAAAGAAAGCAAAGGTACCTACCTCATGGACTTCTTGTGTTGTGTAACTTCATTTGTTTTTTTTGAGTCATGTTGCAGGATAAGTTTTGAATTGTAGAAGCTTTAGATTCGTGCAAGCTAGTCAATGATGTCGTGGAACTCGTGGCGAATATTTAATGTTTCATTGCCCACAAAATAATAATTTCTTTTATCCATTAATTGTCGTGTCATGCATCGGCCATATTCAATTCTGTGTCCCTGTGTCTTCAGGTGGTCCGCCATTGCTGCTCACTTGCCGGGAAGAACAGATAACGAGATAAAAAACTATTGGAACACCCACATCAGAAAGAGGCTATTAAGAATGGGAATTGATCCAGTGACTCATACCCCACGGCTCGATCTTCTCGAACTCTACTCCATTCTGAGCTCATCTCTCTGCCACTCATCTCAACTTAATAATTTCCCCAGTCAGCTGCTAGGAGTCGGACCTTTAGGAAACCCAAATCTTCAAGGTCTAGCCACAGCTGATCACCTCCTGTCACCCCAATACAAAACAACAGAGATTACTTCTCAGTATCATGATCCCCAGCAAAACCAATATCACAATACCCTAGTTTCAAACCAGTTCCAGTCTTCCCATCGCATACATGAGCTAAACACGAGTACTTATGCTGCACAAGTAAACCAGCTTCGTAGCGCAGTGCAAGAAACTCAACCTTGTGCAGCATCACATACTCTTAGCACTCCATTTCCAAGGGAACCTCAGCTTACAGAAGCAAAATTGGAGCAACGACTCTCTCCAAATCTTACCAATTTTATCCGCCAAAATACTCTGCCAAACTTGTGGCCGAGTATGGGAGAGCAACCAAATTTAGCCAGGAATGACTTTCCTTTGCAAAATGTGGATTCCATTATTGACCCTCAACTTGAAAACGAAATTTTACAGACTAGGAACAATATTGATCAGCAGATACCAAATTACAGTTTTGGCTCGCTGACAACGACAACTTCACCCAGTCCCACTCCCTTATCGTCTACTACAGGCCACCTACGCCAACTGCAGCACTGAAGATGAGAGGGATAGTTACTGCAGCAATATTATATATGATGCATGTTTAATATGCTTGCCAAATAGCTTAAATGCCAGTGTTGCGTTGAAGCTAGCTGCAATGTGCAGCAACAAGCTGATCCTATTTTCTTACCAGCTTAGTCTGTATATATCTAGCTAGTGACGTTTCATGTTCAGATCATTTGGCTTTGGTCGATTTAATTGTACGTTCTGCATGACTTGTAGTTGTACTTACGATATTAATTATGTAATATTCTTCTCCAACTCCGGCTTGCCTATTTTAGCCGTGTATCTGATTCTGATTGCAATTAACAGCTAGGAATATCAGGGATGCTTTTTGTAGTACCTAATTAGGCTAAGGTACTTTTGGTTAACAACATTGTTTCAGAAAATCAAATCTCCAAATATAAACTAAAATAAGAGTTAGAATTAGGAAATTAAAAAAAAAATAAAAAGAAAAAAAGATAGATCAAAAGCACGTACGCTGCATGCGCTGGTTATATATTACCATACATATATATTATATATATATATATGATAATTTAATCACCTAGAATTATATTAAGTTCTAAGGTTTAAAGGTATAGAAATATCTGAGTAGACAGAAGAAGCTGAGGGAAACAATAATGCCCTCGAAACGATGAAAAAGACGGAACTTCTGTGCACATGATACATGCAGAAGGAATTCCAAGGAACTTAATTACAGATCAGAGAAGAAATTCCAAGGAAGTTTCCGCAGACCATGCATACACGTTATAGGGCTAGCTAGCTAGCTAGCTAGTCATGTAGACATGATAACTTCTGTTCCAATAATATCAGTACGTTAATTAATTATTATTTATTTTAAAAAAATTAATTATTAAAATTATATCTTTAACACATGTCCAATAACGGGATGTGACATGCTTGCTATCAAGATTTCTCAATTTTCTTTTTCTCATATTTGTTTTAAGTAAAATAAAAATAAATATATGAAATAGATCATCTTATAATATTTATTAAGCCTTTAATATTATTAAAAGAATTTAAATAGATAGCAATAAGACTTGCAATGTATATTATTTTCGCTCTCAGTGGTACCTTTAAATTTAAACATATATTAAAGAAGATTTAATTTTGTCTATGCTATCAGAAGGGTGATCGTGCGAGTGACGAAAGCCATAATTGTGAATTGAATTAATTAGCAATTAATTTCTTAAGGGAAACAAACTGTAGGTGTAAAGCTTAATTGGTTGAACTGCCTTCCTCTTCATTCTTTATATATTTATAATGTTGTCTATATATCAGCACAGCCTAACCTAGTACTTAGGCCTACATTATTATGATATGAAATTTGAATGAACCCATAGTTGGGGTGTAAAATCGTGTTAATAGGTCGTGTTCATATCGTGTCAAGATATGTATATTACACTATATAGGTCAATCCTAACCTGCCACGTTAAGTTTATTGTGTCAAAATCTCAAACACTAACACAACCCGTTAATATAACGGGTCGTATCATGTCAATCCATTTTGATTCGTTTATGTAAATGGACTGAACAGACCCAAAATTAACCTGTTTAACCTAGTTAAGTTTATCATAATTTTATATAAATTTTAAAATCATAATATCTATAAAAAAAATATAAAACTAACTACAAGTAAAAAATTACAATCCAAACAATAAAAATATCGAAATTAAAATTCCAACAATTTTATTTTTAGGTATATGGGTATAATTGTAACTTTAACTTTATTAATGGGTCAAAACTGGTTGATCTGTTATCAACCCGTTAAGCAATCGTGTATTAACAGGTCAACCTGTTTTGACCCGAACTTGTTAAAGCTAAACCCTAATCCGTTTTTATCATGTCATGTTTATGTTGGGTTAACGAGTCGTGTCATATATTGCCACCCCTACCCACGAGTATTCAACAATGGCCTCGACTAGCTAGTGACAGTAGGGGTGGTAATTCGTGTTGCAGATCATGTTCTTGTTGTGTTAAAACATGGATATTTAACTATACAGCTCAATCTGAACTCGACTGTTTAAGCTAAACGTGTTAGATCTTCAAACTCTGACATGATCCATTGAAATAAATGGTTGTATCGTGTCATCCGTTTTGATCCGTTTAATAATTAATTAAAAATTGATCAACACAACATGGTTCATTTCAATCTATTTCATATAAATGGGTTGAACTAATCCATATAATATATCCATTTAACCTGATTAAATAATTTCACGTAAAAGTTAAAACCTATATTTATTAATAGCCACAATATCTTAAAGAAATATTTAGACTACCCACTAACAAAAAATATCAATATTTTTTATATTTTAACTCTTAATAAAATCAATATTATAATCCCGATATTAACAAATGAGTATAGGTTCATAATTACAATTCCAACAATAAAAACATAAGTACATTGAGAGTTACCAATATTACAATTCAACAATAATAAAATTATGATTGTGAGTAAAAATCTAAACGGGTCATAACAGGTTGGTTCATTGTTAAGCGGGTTGACCCGTTTATAAATCGTGTTTTAACAGGTTAACCCGTTTTGACCCGAACTCATTAACATCAAACTCAAACTTGTTAATTTTGTGTTGTGTTTGTGTTGGGTTTTTAGGTCGTGTTATATATTGCTACACCTAATGACTAGCACCTATAACTAAAGAGAAATTCTACATGAAATCCTTATACCACAAACCTCCACCTAATCAACATATGATTTGTTACTTTTATCATTATATTTTAATGCTTAAATATATAGAAGGATAAAAATAATAAATCATATATTGGTTAAGTGAAAGTGTGTAGTGTAAGAATTTCTTGTAGCATTTCTCATTATATATTAATATTGTTTGTTGCTTGATTTTACTACTACGTCGTACCTCAAGGGAGTGGCAGCAAAAACTTTGTATGAATATGGCACGAATGGTACAATATTAACGTACAATCAAATTACATCAATTTATAGATTTATTTTTGTAAAAAATTTTATAATTAAGATATTTCTCAATTCTTTGTTGTGTTTGTAAATGGGGCATAATGTATAAAATTGAGAAGTTTTTCCCAAAAACAAAACAAATATCTAAATTCTGAAGGAAAATAAGAGCTGATAAAGAGTGAAGACCAAAGGTGGGAAGATTTCCCGAACAATGGTCACTGATTGTAACAGTATGTAAAACACCTCTAGTTACTTAGAATAAAAATAGACCGAAATTGCTCACTTCGAGATGAGCACCTCAATAGAAGAAATGAAGAAAAAGTTAAGAGAAAGGAATTTGAATTTTCATTAACTTTCTGAATGATCAACCCTAGAGCCCTTGACTCTTACATAAAGAAGATGACCCCTACATGGGCCCAGGCTAACACAACTAAAGACATACAAGAAAATAAGACTTTGGGCCCAAGCCCACTAGTTACATTGTAGTCCCAATACCATGCACAAATTAAAGTAATTAAAGTTGTAATTGAAGATAAACTGGCCCAAGGCCCATGTATCATATTCATGGACTATGACAAACCATCCTCATATAAGCACCTTGTCCACAATGTGCGGTATACTTGTCCATAATTGTCCCCCCACCTGGGTCAAAAATAAGAATTTTCTTTATATCAACAACTATACCAACAATATATCAACAACTATACCAACAAGATGCACTGGTTCTTCCACAACTTCAACAATAAAATCTTTGAGCAACTCAGCCCACATGAGCTCAATATATAACATGTTTGGCTTTTTCGATTTTCCAAATCCCAAAATTGTAAGGGCCCAAATTTTGTTTCCACCTTCAGCTATACCATTTATATTATCACGGTGGTGCTCCAGAAAAGCACCAAAACCATGAACAAGAAGAATATCAGGACCTTCATGACCAAGAATTGTATACTGAATTAGAAAGCCCTTCCATCTCCAAATCCGAATAGAATATGGTTCATCATAACTTATAAGACTTTTTAGAGCCATGACCCAATACCACTCCATTGAACACACATCAGTGGGTATTCCAATGACATTTGCATAGCTCCGTACATCATAGACAGAATTTGGGAGCTGACTATTTGGTACTTCAGTAGGAATTAGGGTACCAGGAGCACCCATGAGATAATTATATATTCACTTCCATCATCCATTTTGATGAAGTTCACAGCTCCATCATCAATGCCTGTATAGTAGCTTCCTTTGACCAACGTACATGGAAGATTAATCCTATCCGCCAGTACCTTAAATAGCAAAGCCCTATGGCGTGAAAGTCGAACATCAAGACATCCAAGGGGAAGAATAATTATGTTTTGACAATTCTGTAACTCATAACTCCTTGTGTTCCATCTTCTCAACATTTCATTAGCATCAAGTACCACACCACCCATTCTATCAACAACAAGATCGACAACTTTCTGAATCAAACCACTTAAAATCTGGCCCTGTTTAGAAACTCGATACTCTTTGGATATGGTACATGCTATTTTCTAATGCTTTTGAAGTTCATGATCAACCAAGCGATTTATGAAAATAATTTTATCGTCAACATTATCTGAAATGGATATTGCTTGAAGATCCACCAACAAAGGCATCTTCCCTTGCGTGTCTAGCTTTGAGGAAATGCCATATACATCATACAACCCATTCATCACTTTTTCATGATAACTTACTACATTATAGTTCCAATACCAAAGCAATGAGAACTTGACGATGGCTTGACTGTCCTATAATTCATGAGGCATTTCATCAACCATCTTCTGAGCGCTCAAATCTAAGATGTTGTAGAAACGGTACAATTGAAACCTCACATTATAATTCCTAGAAACGACAAAACCACCTTGGAGAGAAGAGTAGCATGCCTGAAGATCTTTTAAGGCAACGTTCAAACATTTATAACAGTCTTGTTGTGCCATATCCCTAGTACCTTGTACAAGACCATAGATTGTTTTCTTCCTCGAGAATTGAATTTCACCAGTTGCGAACATGCTTGTAAAGGGATCAAACACAGTCTCGTTTGAGATGCTATTAATCAAGTATGTTAAAACTTGAACAAAATGAATATGATTTGATACCTTCTTGATCTCCAGTTGTTTCTAACCTAGATACTTTCTGGTATAAACCATAAAGGAAGAAAAATTATGGAAGGAGTAGTGAACTTGACAGAGGTCAAGCATTTCCTCAAATAGCTTCTGTACGCTCAAGTTTTTTCTGCTCTTTACATCACATACTCCGATTCTCTAAAAAATCTCAATCAGTTTCACTGTGATAACCAGCAGGTTCATATCTATCTACATGCTTAGATGATAACTCAGTTGGACGTAGCTCTTCTTCCCCATGTGTGAACTGACATTTGGAGCCATAGTGGCAGTTACCTGAATCTTCTTAGGAGTAGCAAATCTCGGTCTTGTACAGACTTCTCCCCCAGGACGAGGAAGAAGATGACATCATCGAGCCCCCAAAATCCGTCGTTTTTGCTTCACTAACTAAGAAGACTACCCTTTTGGTGCCTACGATCGACTCGTGACTCAACCCAATGGTGTACTTCACCCTCTGGTAGCTCACGAAGTCAGCCTGTGTTGCAGCTACGCATTGGACGGTGCATGGAAATAACAGAGGCGCTTGGAAATAATAGTGGGGTGATGGAGTGAAGTGAAGAACAGAGCTTAAGCTAGGGTTAGAGACATCGCTTTTTCTAAGGAAATGAGGGAGATCTGTCGGTTGGAATTTAGTATGACTATTTTTTTGTGGTGAGGGTGAGGAGCCGAGAAACTGAAAATCGACGCCACCGGGATCAAATTTTAGTCTAATGGCTAAGTTTTCTCTTCTTACGATTAGTGAGTGAGTGTTGCTAGGGACAACCGACAAATATGAGGGAAAGAGAAAATAAATTTTTAGAGGAAAGGGATGAAACGATAGCCGAGCGGAAGTTCTGAATATGGATAAATCGATTTCCGATGTTTAACAGGATTTCTGGAAATATCATAAAGAGGAATCTAAGCAGGATTGACTGCCTTTTTCTCTTCCCCCGTTGTTGTGTATTTTTCATTTTCCTATAAAGCGTAGAGTTGATGTTCCATATTTATGAAATCTTCATTAAAGTTGTTATTGAAATTTTCAAGGTTGTCTTCAAAGTCGTTCTTGACATCCGTCAAAGTCGTTGTTGTGATTGTTTAAGCTGCTCTTTGTTTTGAGCAACGATGAGAGAATTTCTTTCAGTTCCATGGGTTGATGAAGCAGCTGTTGAGGAAAGCCTGTGTCTGGATACTACTTGTAACACACCTCTAGTTACTTAGAATAAAAATAGACTGAAATTTCTCACTTCGAGAGGAGCACATCCATAGAATAAATGAAGAAAAAGATAAGAGAAAGGAATAAGAATTTTCATTAACTTTTTAAATGATCAACCCTAGAGCCTTTGGTTGTTACATAAAGAAGATAACCTCTACATGGGCTTAGGCTAACACAACTAAAGGCATACAAGAAAATAAGACTTTGGGCCCAAGCCCACTAGTTACATTGTAGTCCCAATAACATGCACAAATCAAAGTAATTAAAGTTGTAATTGAAGATAACTGGCCAAGGCCCATGTATTATATTCATGGATTGTGACACAGTATATGATGGATTATGTTACTAAAGAACTCATGCAAAGGCAGAAAACCTTGTCTCGACAATCCCATATCGAGGTTTTCCTCTACAAACCCTTTCAAAAGTATGGATTTTGAAAACTTTTTGGAGGGCCCATTCTTTGTATTAAGATATAAAGAAGTAAGTAATTATTGTTGAGAGCAGAAATTTCACTACTTTTGAGTTTCAGATATCATATCGAAGTTTACTGGCCTGAGTCCTAAATCAAGTTAAGACAATATATATGAGAAGAATGAATGATTACCTGAGAAGTGGTTGAAGGGGAGAGAGTCGAGGCAGCCATGGAAGAGAACTTGAGAGAAGCGGGGGAATTGGAAATGTGGAGAGTAAAGTGATGATGTATGCAAATTTTAGTTTGTAGATAAGGCAAAAGATGCGACTGATGGGAGAGAGACGGGCTCCCAGAGCCAGTGTGTTGTGTGAACCTAAAACTGTCTTTAAAGTACTGTAAACAAATACATGTTTTTTAGGGAGATCTGACAAAGTTTCCAAGTCTCTTTCGGTACGGGTCTTTAATTTTTCCGCTTATTTTTTTTGGGTGTGATGTTATGAAGTTTTAACAATAGTTTCCATGCATGAATGTACGTAGAATTATATCAACGTACGAAAAGGGACAAAAATAAAAACGAATTAGAAGTAACCTTTTACATTTATATGCATAATGCATCATGCTGTGTGGACAATGATCAGGATCTCGGTCTCTAAAAGCGATATTTGAAATCATCAGACCTGTACAAAATCCGGATCTAATACATATAAATGTACGAAGTTCTACTGGAAAATGCAAAAAGGCAAAAGAACGTGGACGGCAGGATTCGAACCTGCGCGGGCAGAGCCCACATGATTTCTAGTCATGCCCGATAACCACTCCGGCACGTCCACATGTTTTTATAGAGGGCTCCAGTTTTGCATATAGATAATATGAATGAAAGAAGAGAATAGAATTACTCCAACCTCTTTTTCCTCGTTTAACTTGGGTCAAATCCTTTAAATCTTGGCCACATTTTCTTGGATCCCTGTAGCTACAATGTAACTTCACCTACCTTTAGGGTTCAAAACTTCAATCTCTTTAAATTTTTACCATATTTTCGAGTTTAATACAACTTTTATCTGTTGGAGACTCATTTGTCTTGTTGATTACATATAATAGAAAAAAAAAAATCTCTTTCTTTTAACCATTATATCATTAGAAAATATGAATTTAATTTGAGAATTCTTGCAAAACAATAAAGAGTTT
This sequence comes from Juglans mandshurica, assembly GCA_022457165.1. Classification (NCBI taxonomy): domain Eukaryota; kingdom Viridiplantae; phylum Streptophyta; class Magnoliopsida; order Fagales; family Juglandaceae; genus Juglans; species Juglans mandshurica. The sequence continues at coordinate 1,472,397 of CM039632.1, read as the reverse complement.
TGATCATTTAAATTAGTCGATACTGAAAAGTATTATTTATCTATAATACTAAAAAACTTTGCATATAACAAAAAAAAAAAAAAAAGCATAAGCCCATTGGACTCCTTAAGCCCAATATCTATTATCCACGCACTCGGGCTCAGCTAAGGCCACCTCACTCTTTATAGCTCCTGTAGAAGCATCTCTCACTCATTCCAGACGCAGCCATTCCTCTGCGATTCCGATCAGATCGGTGTCTCTCTTCGTGTTTAACAAATGCAATCCCAACACCAACAGCAGCAAGACTCCTCCTTCGATTCCGATCCTCAGCTCCCAACCATCAAAATCCACCATCCGGCTTCTCCCCGCCACCACTCTTCCCTGTCCGCAGCACTCACGTCCACCCCCACCGCCGGAGCCCGTCGCAAGATCGGCGTGGCCGTCGACCTATCTGACGAGTCCGCCCACGCCGTACGCTGGGCCGTCCAGCACTACATACGCCCCGGTGACGCTGTCATCCTACTCCATGTCAGCCCCACCTCCGTCCTCTTCGGCGCAGACTGGGGTTCCGTAGACCTCTCCATCTCTCCCTCGGACGTGGTCGGAGAGGACGGCACTGCCACGCACGCCTCCAAGCCGTCCAAGCAGAAGCTGGAGGACGATTTCGACGCCTTCACGGCCTCGAAAGCCGGGGATCTCGCGAGGCCCTTGCGGGAGGCGCAGATCCCGTACAAGATTCACATCGTGAAGGACCACGACATGAGGGAGAGGCTCTGTCTGGAGGTCGAGAGGCTGGGCCTCAACGCCGTCATCATGGGGAGCAGGGGATTCGGTGCGGCACGCCGCGGCAACGACGGTAGGCTCGGCAGCGTCAGCGACTACTGCGTCCACCACTGCGTCTGTCCTGTCGTCGTGGTTCGGTATCCGGATGACAAGGAGGCCGGCGATGGCGCCCGGGCGGTGGTGGCGCCAGAGCGGTTGTCGACGTGAAGGAAGAGGAGGAAGAAGATCGGAAAGGTTAATGCGTTCTTATTTTGAGTTTTGCATTTCATGATTGTACGATGGGAATTTATCGGGTGCAAAGTGTGGTTGGTTATTGACTATGCTTCCGTGCCTTTTGTGTGTTGTTTTGTTGCTCGAGGTATAAATTAGACTGTATGGGGACCGAGCCGGGTGCCTTGCCCACGGTACTGACTACTGGGTACTGGACTTGGAGTTCGTATAGATCATTAGGCATGGTTTGGAAAGTTTTGAGAAAATACTTTTTATAAAAAAGAAAAAAAAAAAAGAAATCATAATTTCCTAGTCATGATTCATGCAGATTACAAACATCGCGATTAAGATGATTGAAACCCTGTAATGTTTGGACTGCTTGGTATCACTCATAAACAAACATCACTATCTGTTGCTTATTTTGAGGCACATGCTTAAGCAGGAGAATAGAGTGACATGTTCCTCCCAACTGCGGGTAGGGATATAGGTGTCGAAAACTTCTATCATTCATCATCATTATTGCTTAGTTTGGTGTTGTAGACAGTTTAGAAGTATCAGCTGATATGATGAAGAGTTGTTGTTGGTTTCTGAAACGGGAAAACGAAGCAGGCCGGATGGGGACCAAAAAAACTTTCACACCAGCCGATTGATAAATACCATGCAGGCACTCCAAAAAGATTAAAAATGAACCCGCATCTACCCAATTGTCTCCCTTTTTTTCTTTGAATGCGCATCTCCCTCCCCCATCTCCACTATTTCTGAGTTGCAAAATTATTTCTCGTTAGATCACGTAAGAAGAGCAAAAGGATACGTTCCTACCTCTGGAATTAGGTATTTCAAGCAAGCAGCCCACCAATTACTTTTGTAAGACATTGACAGCGAGTGACACTAGTATCCATGGAGGGTTCTCTGTTCCTCATCGTGCTGCTGAGAAAGTTTTCCCTCCATTGGTAGTGTCCATTACTTCTTTTTAAAAAAAAATTACAAAAAAATAAAGAAGAAGAAAAATTGTTGTATTTTTCATTTCTTTTGGTCCTGCTGGATTTCTCACAACAGCTACCGGCTCAGGAATTTATCGCAAGGGATCTCCATGATGTTGATTGGAAGTTTAGGCATATTTGTCGTAATAGATTTTGAATATTGTTCACTTATGGGCTTCTTGGCATTGAGGCCAGGTCGGGGAGAGAGAGAGAGAGAGAGAGAGAGATAGGGCTTTCAGAAAAATTATGCAGATGGGGGAGGGAGATGCATTAGGAGAGGGAGACAATCGGATGGATGCGAGCTCATTTATGATCTTTTTAGAGTATCTACGTGACAAGAAGCGCCTCTCTTCTGAAACCTTTTGCTGAAAGGGTAGATTGGAGAATGCTCTCTATCTCGTATCAAAAGATTCTCTAACGTATGAACTTCGAGTTTGGGGGATTAGGGATGCAGTCGGCGTGATTTTATAGCATTGCTTATTACTATCTTACTCCATTCTCTTTTGCTGTCTTGATGAATTTTATGACAGGTTTAGGGCTGGTTTGGATTTAGAGATGAGATGATTTTCGATAAAAATTGAAAGTTGAAAAAAATATATTGTTAAAATATTATTTTTTAATATTATTATTATTTTGGGATTTAAAAAAGTTGAATTGAGATTTGAAAAAGTTGAATTGTTTATTATATTTTGTGTGAGAATTTGAAAAAATTGTAATGATGAGATAAGATGAGATGAAACACTTTCCAAATCTAAACGGGGCTTAATGTATTGGCGGGCATCTCAATCAAAGTGGGTGGTTACATATTCACTCATTTTTTTCAAAAAGATCGGGCAGCACTTAGGTACTTTATGACTAAATATTATTTCTATTTTGTAATAAATAAAATTAATGAAAACTTCTATTATCAAGTTAGAGCACGCAAGTGCTTATATGACATAATTTGAGTTTAATGATAAGTTTTAAATTTGAAATTTATAACCGGATACTGTCATCTGTTGCACAACCCTATGTAGCCCACCCATAACTTATGTAAATACATGTTTATAATGATTTCTATCCACATTAATTCGGATTTGCCTATTATTTGAGCCTGCTTTCTGCACGTCATTTGAAAAATAATGGTGGGCTTTTCCAATTCCAATTCTCAGTTCGTTTTAAATATTCATTGCAAGGAGGTAGACACGAGAACCTCAAGTTTCAAACTGCAAAACTTAGTCTTTTTTAACTTGGGTCAAAACTTGTGGAGTGAAAAAAGAATGCCGATCCATGAAGCTTATCGGGTTTTGCATAGCCATGTATATGTATAGACAAACTAATTTAATTGTGTTTTTATATATTGATTAAGTAACAACATTTAATTGTCAAGATCCTTTGGAGTAGATGGCATAAGGTCTGATCTCTAAATAGAAGAATCAAGTTCGAATTACTCATCATCCTGTATGAAAAAAAAAAAAAGTAACAGCATTTAATTACGGCTTCGTTTGAATTCAAAACTCACTTCAACTCATCTCATTTCATTATTACAAAATTTTCAAATTCTCACACAAAATATAATAAACAATTCAACTTTTATTCTACTATTCACAAACCATTTCAACTCATCTCAACTCATCTCTGAATCCAAACCACTCTAATTTTCTTGCCACTTGATGCGTATACGATTTTGGTAATGATCATGGAATTAACAAGCACTTTGCATCCATAATTTTTCCTTCAATAATTGATTGGAATAATTAGGAGTACCTCTAAAATAATGATCAGTAGTTTTTGAACCATATATATGCATTGTGCAAGTTTGATCACTAATTCTTCACTAACACGATCAGCATTATACTAAAAAGTTTATTCCAAATTAATAAACATTTAACTCAAACAAATTAACCAATAAAAAAGAAGACAATTACATTAATAAAGCCTACAACATGATTTGCCATTTTTAATTATTTTCTCCGGATGAGTACTGAGAGAGTACTCAATTAGTTTACAAGAAAATAATTAAAAAAGAGTACTACTCTACGCATCTGATCAGAAACTAACATCAAAGTCATCCTCCGGCCATCTCTTAGATCTATCCTGCATCAAGCCAGGGCTCAACCTTAACATGAGAATGCAAAACTCCATCTGACTCAGCGCCCCATCTCCGTCAAGATCACCTTCCAGAAGCATGCACACAAGCTCTTCATCCCCAATGTCATACAACCCCAGCAGGGAACCGTTCCTCTTCAAGCTCTCAAACGTGATTAGACCCTTGTCGCAATCCATCAGCAAACGAAACCCGTTGCAGAGCTCCTCTATAAACGCTTCTGCTCCCAGCCGTGCAATCATGGACGGGAAGTAGTCCTGGAAATCGACTGCATAATTCTCTAGTGCCAGATAATGTGCCATTGTCGGTCGAACTTGCAGGCCAATTTGTACTTGAAAAGGAGGAGCTAGCTAGGGAGGGAGCAGCTTAATTAAATGCAGTAGAAAGGCTGGGAAGAGGAGTGATGGAAAGTGAGGGAGAGAGAGGTGTGCTCTTATACGAGCAGCAAAGGGAGGAAAGAGATGGAGGCGCGCGTTCGTGGAAAGGGAAGACATTGAGGAGGAGCCAACAAATGGATCAGGATGTATGAAGAGCTTCTCCTTCCTGGAAGCTGCATCGGATATGTATGTAAGAAGCTCATAATTCATTAACCTGTTGTTTTAAATTATTACAGCTATACCACCTCGCTTCGCTAGCTCGTGGCCTACTCCTCGTGTTCATCGTGCGTTAACCAATTACTTATATTAAGACGAATCACTCAAAAAAAAAAAAAAAAAAACTCTTTTAGAATCCCCTTATCAATAAATTTATAAATATATATTATTTAGAATGCTTGCATGGCAATTATGGTGTTTATTTATTGCATGTCCATATTTTGTTTCTTATTATATATAAGTCACGAGAAAATGGGAATAAATACGGCCCAGGCAGGACTTCGACGCAACCAGAGTGGTATATGTATATGACATTCTTGTATGATAATCTCAATCCCAACTTGAGTTGCTCCAGTAGTGTCATCAGTTTTTCCCTTTCCGACTAGCTTGGCCAATTAAAATCTATCGAAAAATAGATGCAACCTGCATTTTAGAACCTAATTTTTGCATATATACTTTACATGAGCTGGATCTACATCAATTTTTTAACCTATGGATAGAGTACTATTATATATATATATATATATATATATATATATATATTCAAAAAAAAAAAAAAAAACTTACAAATTGACATAGCTCTATATAATTTGTGAGATTTACTATATAGTAAAGATAATTTTACAATCTGACGTACTATATCCAAACAAGTCAGCTTTTAGTTTCTAAGGACTGATTTTTCATTTCATTTCATCTCATCTCATCTTAACATCCAAACACCATTTAGATGCAAATATTTTTTAATTTTTAATTTTTAAATTTTCATCTAATCATTATCAAATAATAACAAATTTTCCAAACTTCCAAAAATAAAATAATTAAACTTTTTCAAATTCTAAAACAAAAAAATTATATTATAACTATCTTTTAACTTTATATTTTTATAAATTTTTTTTCTCTCATTTTTTAAAATTTCATAAAAATCTTAATTTAAACCATTTCACTACTTTTCACAAATTATATTACTATTATTTACAATTTACTTTTGTAAAAAAAACTTGTGGCTAAGGTTGATTTACCATATACTACCAAGTTGTCCTTGTTTAGTGTAAATTATTGCATTCCCTTACCAAAATGTACTTTTGGCCCCCAAAAACAATAAAGTTGAAATTTTGCCTTGAGTTCGAGACGAATCCCAACAATCCAGATCACAAATTGCAGAGATGGCAAAACTATGAATTCGACACAATAAGCTTTCATGAACTTGAAGACAATAACATTTATGTGTTTGTTTGTGTTTTATATATATTTTGTAAGCAAATGCATGCGGTTAAAAAAGTGGGGTTACAAATTGGGGGGCGGGGCAGGCTCGGCAGGGGGACATATGGATCTTTCCCATTGTCGTTTCTTTTTCTTAACATGTCTGAATAATGTCCTAATTAATTTGTCCAAAAGCGAAAGGAAAACATGTGTAGCTGGGAATTGGTTTTGGAAAGATTTTTTTTTTTTTGCTTTTGTTTTGGAAAGAATTTGTGAAAGTATGGTGTGTTTCTTCTTGGTTTGGTTGCAAAACTTAGTTGAGTCTAATATCTAAACACTCAACTCTTAAATTATTAAATTCATTTCAACTCAAAACCTTCTTACACGTGGGATCCATAACCTTTTTCAACTTAACACATCTTTATATGTGAGACACACAACCTATTTTAACTTTTCACAAAAAGTACTAAATTCATTTTAATATACTTTAAACTCAGTTTAGATGAGTTTCACATAACTCTCTCCACTACTTAACTCATTACTATTGATAAAAAATTGAGGTAAGCTCAACATACAAACACAACCTAAAAGGCAAAATAGAGATGCTTTCAAATATAAAACAGGACAAGATTTTAGACACTGCAATAATGGCGACACACCATGGAGTGAACTGTCGAGTGAATTTGGTTTTATCAATCCGAACAAATGAAGTTTCAGTGCAGCTTCCTTTATCCTTCCTTCCCTGCCCCCAATTAACTCATCTTAACTCATCTCAACTCATCATTATAACTTTTTCAAATTCCAACACAAAATATAATAAACAATTCAATTTTTTCAAATTCTAAAATAATAATAATATTAAAAAATAATATTCTAACAATATTTTATTATCACAACTCAACTCAACTCAACTCATTTCAACATCCAAACACACCTTAAAGTACAAAAATCCTTAATTTGGATCCACCATTTTAAAAATATTATTCACTTCCACGAACAGTCGCATTTGCCTTAAAAAAAAAAATCCTCAATTCCTCTTCGCTGGTACCATTAATACTTACAACAGAATATTAAGCTTGAGCTTATGCTCCTGGGCATCGTAATGATGGCCAGTTTTAGGAAACATTAAAAAAAGTAAAAGCACGTGTTTTCACTTTTCATGTTTTGTCTTCTAAACAATGTTTTGCAACGACAAACCGTATTGGCGGCCAGGCCATGCCTCTGCCTCAAGCTTTGGACAAAACCGCCCATTATTTTTTATTGGGCTCTGGCCCTTGAAGGGGCCAGGGAACAAATTATTTTGTAATTATTTTAAAATCTTTTACTCTAATGTCCATTTAAAATAAAATAAAAAATTTTTAAAATCTTATTAGTAATTTTATAGTGCATGGAAAAAATTCAATGGAGAACTAATAATATCATATCATCGGTTAGGAACGATATTAGACTAGTGCAGCATGTCACATGATTTTCTATTTCGCCTGAATATTCACTAGCTTAAAAAGATCATTCTGTCTGTAACCCATGCTTATTAAAATCATCGCCTACCAATTTTCTTTCAAGAGTCGTAAACTGTTTTTGTGAATTTAATTTCCCTGGAGGGACAAAAACTAGTGGCCTCACACCTTGCCTCGCTTTACCGACATTAACCCAACCACCCTACAACTCTAAAACCTCCTAAACTATATTAGAATCTTATTTTTATAGGTCGAAAGAACCTAATTAAACACCTAATGGTTGTTGACAAAATAGCATATTTACCACTCTTTGTTTGGCACCACGTCCTTATTTTATCCCTAAACACCTAATGTTCGTTCCCAAATCCCTGCATACATACGTATGAAGAAAGTAATTTGATTTTTTGTTTGTTCGCTTGACTTGACTTGAGCCCAATTAAAACCGTTACCAATTTAAACTCTTTTGCCAAAGTGTGCTACTTTTATCTAATTCACAGACTTACTAGATAATTCCTTAACTAGCTAGTAGAGTATCATGTTTACAATAATTCCTTGTTTGTATAATTCATGTAATTGCACAAAGAAATGAAATCAGAGTAAAAGAAATTTGAAAAAATAAATAAATAAAGACATGATTTTATCTGCACAATACGAACATCCAAAAACTGGAAAATACTAACACCCCAAATGCCATACACAATGTGTCTAATGTCCATTTAAAATAAAATCAAATATTTTTAAAATCTTTTGAAATTGTTTTTAGGCTATCATTGGCATCTAGCCAGTTTATCTTATCCTTGGCTACAATGATTGAAATGAAAATGGCATGCAGCATGCTTAATTCCTTGTTTAATCCAGCAATAAGAACGAAAATGAGAGGCAGAAGAACAAAGATAACCCAAGACTTTTTGGGGTTCATCGAGAAAAAGGGAAGCTGGAAAACATAATTTTTTTTACATACTCCACCCTAAAGCTGGAAAACATCATCAAAAGCATACGAAAATAGAAGGCATAATGCCATAAACCCACTGTAATCGCAAGAAAACTAAATCTCATGTATGATAAACAGAGTAAAGAAAAAAAAATCCACTAATAATGTATCGAAATAAGCTTACAGAGCAAAGGAAAATACCTTAAGAGCTTCGAAGTTTCTATTTCCGTATTTTGGTGAGGTTGAAAAACTTGAGAGAGAACAGAGCCTTGAGAGAGATGGCCAGAAGGGGTTCGAGAATTGGAAAGACTTGAGAGAGAAGGCCAGAAGGGATTCGAGAAGACGAGAAGCTGCAAGTTTGCAAAGGACTTCGAGACCGAGAGAGAAGGCGGATTCGAGAAGACGTCGAGACGAGAAAGCTGCTAAGGATGGGTAAGTACAAACCCTAATCGATGCGAGAACGCCGAGAAGAAGAGAAACTGAATGGGGTGGATTTTTTGTTTTAAAGGACTCGGTTATCTGTAACCGGGTCACATAACCGGATCCGATCCGGAACCTTATTAACCGCCCGGGTGTAATCTGGGCCGATAACCGCCCGGATGCACCCGAGTTTCCAGGTTCCGGACCGGACTGGAAAAAAATCCGGTCCGGATGCACACCCCTAAGTTAAGGTAACCCGGTCCTCCTTTTTCAATCTGATAGCTTTGCCTCAAAAATTAAAGCCTTGCACTATTATATATATATATATATATATATATATATATTAGGTTTGACAATATATCTTTATTAAGGGCTAATTATTTTCATCTTTTTCTCTTCTCTATCCTTCTGAAAAAAATATCAAATTAAGATATTTATTTTATTCCATATTTATATAATCCTCCTATAAATAGAGACATATATTTTATATTGAATTATAATTAAGAACAGTAAAAATGTATCTCTTCTTTTATTTTTTTCTCCCTCATTTTATAAGTTTTATTTTAGCTTATATTTTCTATCAATAACCGGCTCTTTTGTCGGATTATCGAAATATAAAGTATTTAATTTGCAACTTGAAAGTATCGTGCAAGGAAAATGTGGTGCAAAAAGAACTTTTGTATGTCATCCTAACTAGGCTGCTTCACAAGTTTTCCGAAAGAAAAAGGATGTGGCCGCTGTGAAGTCCTTGTCGTGTAAATTACTTCACGAGTCACGACTCAGGAATTAATGACTTTGCCTTCCACCTGTTGAGTTGTAGTCCATTCATGATTCATGCAATTAATTCAAATCTGATTAATTTCAGTAAGTTGGACTTGTACGTGGACGTGATCGATTCATGCCAAGTGAGGAACATCTCTCTCTCTCTCTATATGATATACATACATATGTATTGTTTTTTCTATCTCAAAAGGAAATTTGATTTAGAAAACTCATGATCTGCTCTTTGTTCCTGACGATCGAGAAGATATATGGGATCGATGGAAGACCCTGAATTACGCACTGTTGACTGCATCCCAGAAGATGGCGCAAACGGTACTAGATCTTAATCTGGAAATCATCGCATCCGAATAAGTTTACTAAAATAGGAGATGAAGGTCCTTGCAATGTTAACAGGTTTTTCTTCACGGATTTCTAATAAAAGCATTGGCTAACATTTAGAAGAAAAAAGAAAAAACATTAGAAAATTGATAATTGAATAGAAATAGCATATTCCGAAGTTATATTGCTTACCTCTGCGCATATTCAATGCACTGCTTTGTAGATCTGAAAAAACGGATAAGCCATAGAAAAATCAATGGAAGCTTTTGCCTATCTTGTTGTGTACTCTTTATTACTCTCCCTCTTAAGAAGCTCCATTACGCTAGACACCATTACCCCAATTCAACCACTTAGAGACGGCGACACTTTAGTTTCAGCTGATCGAAGTTTTCGATTGGGATTCTTCAGCCCAGGTAGTTCAAAGAGTCGATATGTGGGAATATGGTACTTAGTATCTTCTGAAATTGTTGTATGGGTAGCCAACAGAGACACACCTCTTAACGATCACTCAGGAGTCTTAAGGATCACTTATGAGGGAGTTCTTGTCCTTCTCAACAGCACAAATAGTACTGTTTGGTCGTCTATTACATCAAGGACTCCAGAAATTCCAGTTGCACAGCTCTTGGATACTGGAAATCTAGTTGTGAAAGATGGAAACTTTGATGACCCAGGTAATTTTTTGTGGCAAAGTTTTGATTATCCTTGTGACACGCTCCTACCGGAAATGAAGCTTGGAAAGAACTTGGTAACTGGTCTAGACAGGTTTCTATCATCTTGGAAGAGCATAGAAGATCCTGCACAAGGTGTGTTTTCTGTAAGGATAGATCCTCGTGGGCTTCCACAGTTAGTTGCTATGGAGGGAGCTGCAATCAAGTTTCGAGCGGGGCCATGGAATGGCCTTGCATTTTCGGGGAATCCTGGGTTAAGACCGAATCCGATATATAATTATACGTTTGTGTTAAATGAGAATGAGGTCTATTTTGAGAACAGACTCCTAAACAGTTCAGTTTTTTCAAGATTTGTACTGAATCCGTCAGGCATAGCCGAACGCTTCACATGGATAGATCGGACACACAGTTGGCAGCGGTTCCTTACATACCAGTTGGAGCAGTGTGAAAGTTATGGCTTCTGTGGTGCCTATGCTACCTGCAATCCCAATAACTTCCCAGTATGTGCATGTTTTGAGGGATTCGAACCCAAATCTGAAAGAAACTGGAATTCAAATGATTGGTCCGATGGGTGTGTTCGGAGGACTCCATTGGGATGCAATGATGGAGATGGCTTCTTGAAGTGCACGGAGTTGAAATTGCCCGACACATCTTCCTCCTGGTTTAATAAGACTACTAGCCTCAAGGAATGTGAGGGACTGTGTTTAAAAAACTGCTCTTGCACAGCATATTCAAATCTAGATGTTAGGGGAGAGGGAAGTGGCTGCTTGCTTTGGTTCGGTAACCTGATGGATATTAGAGTATTCTCCGAGGGTGGACAAGAGCTATATTTAAAGCTGGCCAATTCAGAACTAGGTACATTTTGCTTTTCTTCTTTCTTTTTCATGGATTTGCTTCCTTTCTCTAAATAGAGTACAAATCGACCACTATATGGCTTCGTCTTCCATTGATACTTCTCAAACATGCTAGCTTAACTCCTAATGAATCCTTTATAATATATTTTTTTTTCAAAATATAAAGAAATGCTCTCAAAAGTGCCCTGTATTGGATCTTTTATTTTAAAAATACTTTTACATTCTTCTACAGGAAATCTTTAGATGTAGAAGACATTATTCATCATTGTAAACATTTTTAATTAATTTCTCTTCCCTCCATGCTGAGTTTCCCATTTCTTAACTCTCTTTATTCACATTCAGACCCTTGCGCACAAGAGATGCTTGTTAAAATGTCGGATGGACCAACATACCATGCATGGAATGATTTTAGTCGTTCATAGTTTAGTTTATAAATTTGGAAGCCAGGAACAACAGCAGTTGGATTCCAATTTAATTGCTATGTGATAGAATAATCAAAATTGGCAAATACCCCTTTGGAAACAAAAATCAATAGTGGCAAATATATTATATTGACCCTACTTCTTATCTTTCAGATCGAATAGAGAAAAACAAGCAACCCAGCAAGATAAAACAAGCATCAATCATAGGCTCTGCAATATTAGTCACTGTAATTCTAATACTTGGAGTGATCACATATATACGGAAGAAGAGACTACGTTCCAAAGGTAAATCTGTAAGATGTAGACTCTTGACTCTGAATCTGATCATCATTTCTAATGCATCAGATTAGGTGGTTGCTGGCCGGCTTCCATTCAATTATACTCTTCAAGTTTTTAGTGCCCAATTCAGTTCCTAATATTTTAGGAATGAAGAAAAGATTCGACAAGAAAGATAGCGACAATGAAGGCTTGAACGAAGACATGGAGTTGACGATATTTGATTTGACAGTCATAGCTAATGCCACCGATAACTTTTCAATCAACAACAAGCTGGGAGAAGGTGGCTTTGGACCTGTCTATAAGGTAAAGAAGAACATCCTAGCTATGTAAGCTTATCTTTTCCGGTAACATTTCCTAACCTATGGATTTTCAGGGTACACTGCTAGATGGGCAAGTGATAGCAGTAAAGAGGCTTTCAAGGAATTCAGGACAAGGACCAAAAGAGTTAAAAAATGAAGTTCAATTTATTGCCAGACTTCAGCACCGCAATCTCGTGAAGCTTCTCGGGTGTTGCATTCAAGAAGATGAGAAAATGTTGATCTACGAATACATGCCTAACAAAAGCTTGGACTTCTTTATTTTCGGTTTGAGCTTTGACCCTTCTAAATCAGAACATTCATCTTCAGTCAGTGTTATCATCTTTAGTTACTGAAGTAGTTTGTTGAGAATTCAGCAAGAATGGTACTAACAAGAATGTGAAATTTGACAGATCAGACGAAGATTAAATTACTAGACTGGCATACGCGCATGAACATCATTGGGGGGATTGCAAGAGGACTTCTCTATCTTCATGAAGACTCTAGGCTGAGAGTTATCCATAGAGATCTTAAAGCTAGCAATATCTTACTAGATAACAACATGAATCCAAAAATTTCGGACTTTGGCCTGGCTAGATCATTTGGGGGAGATGAAGTGGATTCCAAGACCAATAGGATTGTTGGAACATAGTAAGTACATTTGAACTTCTTTTGTTGGTTACATCGAACAGCTTACGAACTTTCTTTTCTTTGCAATGATATCTTACAGTGGTTATATGTCTCCCGAGTACGCGGTTCATGGGAAGTACTCAGTAAAATCAGATGTATTTAGCTTTGGAGTTTTAGTGCTAGAGATCGTAAGTGGGAAGAAGAACAGGGGATTCTGTGATCCAGACCACAACCTTAATCTTCTTGGACATGTAAGCAAGAGAAATGGCACCCTAATGATATATTTTCGTTTTTTAGTTGAAACCCATCTTAATACTCATCGGAAAATCTGGAGGCAGTCCGACTCAGAAAGATGTGGGTGTTTATTTGTTTCAGGCATGGAGACTTTTGGTTGAAGACAGGCCAATGGGACTGGTCGATGAATCAGTAGGCGACTCTAACACTCAATCTGAAGCGTTAAGATGCATTAAGGTGGGTTTGTTATGTGTGCAACATAATCCCGAAGATAGACCAAACATGTCATCTGTGGTTCTCATGTTAAGTGGTGAGAGTTTACTGCATAAGCCAAGGCAGCCAGGTTTTTATATAGATTCACAGAAGGCAGATTATTCATTTAGGGAGCATGCAACTTATTCAGCAAATGGAATCAGCACTACATTGTTTGAAGCACGGTGAGTATCACCAGTTGGAGCAGAAGGGGATGGAGAGGGTTCTTCTGAGATTTATGTAGTAATGAATTCAACGTATATATTTAACCAAGGAAAAAAGTTTTTCTAGCTACAGCTCTGACTTAAATAATTAGATTTGTATATTCTTTTGAGTTTAAATTTTTTAGAGAAATAATAGTTTAACATATTATTAGAGTTGAAGTTCGAATTTTCAACTCTACATTTTATATTTATTAAATAAGTAATATTATATACAAATTTTCAATAGAGAAATTTAATACGAGTCTTTTATAAAAAAGTAGGTCAGTACTAATAAAAAATAATTTTTTTACACTTTTTTTTTAAGTGAAATCCATTTTTTTACAATTTAATCGGCTTCGTTTGGTTCCTAAATCCATCTCAACTCATCATTATAACTTTTTCAAATTTCAATACAAAATATAATAAACAATTCAACTTTTTTAAATCTCAAAATAATAATAATATTAAAAAATAATATTTTAACAATATTTTATCATCTCAATTCAATTCAATTCAACATCCAAATGCAGCATAAATTTTCGTCTTTGCATCGTTAAATTGAGCAGGTTACTTTTACTACACGCATTTTGAGTATATGAAGTTTGGTTCACACCGCTCGAGTGGAGCGTCTAGCCGCTCGAGCGAATACAAGTCAGAGAGCTTCGCTCAAGGACAACTCGACAGACCGCTTGACACCACTCGACACACAGCTCGAGCGGAGGGAAGTCAGAGAGCTTCGCTTTAAGAACTGCTCGACACATGGCTCGAGTAATCGCGGGAAATAGGTTCACTCGATGCGGGCTCGACATGCCGCTTGAGCGAACATCACTATTTTTTATTTTTTAGGGTTTTCGCCGCATGATATATAAAAGTGATTTGTTCTTGACTTGTGACTGTTCTAGCGTGAACAGTAGCCGCCCTATGCTATTGTATTGTGATTCCTCAAGAAATAAAAATCCTCTGCAGCTCTCGTGGACGTAGGCAATTTGTCGAACCACGTAAATAATGTGTCGTATGTGATTGATTGTTTTCTCGTATTTGTTTTTGCTTTATTGTCATCATTTTTTACAATAATTGGTATCAGAGCCAGGTTTCGGTCTAAGAAAAAACAATGGTTGGAGAGGAAGTGAAGGTATCGGGATCGAGAAGTTTGATGGCACAGATTATAGATATTGGATGATGCAGATAGAGGATTACTTCTATGGAAAGAGACTTCATCTTCCATTATTGGGGAAAAAGCCAGACATCATGTCAGTTGTTGATTGGACCCTGTTGGATCGACATGTTCTAGGGGTTATTCGGTTAACCCTGTCAAGATCCGTTGCATACTGTGGCGCCCCCGATCCCCATGTAAGGAAACACAGGAATCGAGACGTCAGGATGATGACAACACGGTCACGCATCCCAACGAAAGTGCCAAGTGTGTGTACATGCAATAGTGTACAATAAAAACGCAGCGGATAATCAAGTCTACTAAGTACCAGAATTTAAAATACAATTTAAATATCATAAGAGGTTTAAAAAACAGTTATACAATCATCCCAAAATAAAGTTTAACACATGTCCCGAAATACAAATGAGTGATCTCAAATCACTCATCGGGTGGAGCCGACTCCTCAGGCTCACCCTTATCTTCATCTGAATCAAAATCTGCGTTACCACAAAATGGTACCACAGGTAAGTATAACCCAAATAACCATGTAATAAAATGCATTAATGCAACCAACATGCATGCATATGAAGAAATATGTATTTTCCTCAAACATCATTTTCCTCGAAAATGATTATTTTCCAACACATGCCAAAATCCCAGTTGGCCCAAAATATCAGTAAAACATTTTCCCAGAAAATGGTTTACACAAAATCCAACACACACTATTTTTCCAGAAAATAGTTTATTAATCCATTATTACCATATGCACCATGGCCTCCCCTAGGGATCATCTGCACGTCCTGGCTTCGTAGCGATGCTCAGTTCCACGCCCGGCGCGTACATGGCCAAGCATCCACACTACGCAACGAGCGATGCCCAGTTCCGCGCCCAGCGAGTACGTGGCCAAACATCCTTTAGTCCTCGCCAGCAGAAGGACCACGGAGTCGGCACGAGACCATCTCGTCCGATCCCATTGTCGCCCAGCGACAATCCATGGGACGTTACTCAGTATATTCCGCTCCTGAGTAACCAGAGGAGCTCCACCGAGATAATGCCTCATTTCGGCTTGGAGTCGTGATACACACGCACCCAAAATCCATTCTCATGAACACATGAACATGAATGCGATACACGAAAACCCAGTTTCCTTTACAAACGTGATCATGCGTGCAAAATGCAATATACATAAACAACACCATATCCAAACCAACAATTACCAACCCAATCAATTACACAAACAACTCCAATCACCAATCCATCCGACCCCCGTACTCCTCGGACTCAGTCTGACATGTTTAACCAAATACAGTGAAATGAGTTAGTGCAAAAAAATATTTAAATCACAAAAGTTCTTTGGAGAAATACTTACAGTGCTATATAGCAATTTTGAAAGATCACGAAGCTGCAAGAGGCGGCAACACAGCAACAGAACAATGTCAAATACACTGTGGTCGTGGGTCTCAAAGACCCACTTTTCAACGGTGACAAACGAAGACCCAAAATTGATAGGGTAGGGTTTAGGGAGGTCGGTGAAGCTAGTGGTGGTGAAGGTTGGCCGTGGGTGGCGGCGTGGGCTGCGGTAGAAGACCAAAAACACCCAAAACAGAAGTAGAGTTGGAAGTGCTTCACCGGTAATGGATCAGAGGTGGGGTTGGGTCCAATGGGTTGCCAAGAGGTCGAGGATGAAGTGGTGAGAAGATGGTGGCCGGAGGTAGCGCGACGGCGGCGCTGGAGCGAAGGTGACGTTGCGGCTTTGAAGGGCTACTGATGGTTAACGACGGCGCGAATGGAGGTGAGGTCGCCGGTGGCAGGGGAGGCGAACGGACTGGGCAGTGGAGGTCGCCGATGGCAGTGGAGGCGAACGGATTGGGGGAGAGGGGCCGACGCACGGGAAGAGAGAGGGAGGGAGTGCGCATGCGGGAAGGGAAGAACTAGGAAAAGAAAAAGAAAAGAAAGAAGAAAAAGAAAAAAGGAAGAAAAAGAAAAGAGGAAAGAAAATGTAGGGAAAGAAATGAGGTTCAATCCTCACATATTGGGTCACAAAAATGATCCAACGGAAACAATTTCAAAACCATAAGTTAAATAAAATAATTTAAACGTAATGGTAAAGTGAAATTAAAATAATTAGATCCCACAGTAATTAATTAAATATTAAAAGGAATTTAAATGCATAACAATAAATAAATATTAAGAAAGCACATAAAAATAATTTTCACCAAATTAAAATCATAGAAATAAACTCACTAAAAATCCAACCAATTTTAAAATAGAGGATAAATTTTTTGAATAAATAAAAATAATTCTTCAGTAAAAATACATTAAAATACGGGGTGTTACACATACAACATCATCAAGGAGAAGACGACTGTGGATCTCATAGCGGCTTTATCAGGTATGTATGAAAAGCCGTCAGCAAATATCAAGGTACATCTGATGAAAAAGTTATTTAATTTGAAGATGGCAGATGGTACGTTTGTTGCACAACATCTGAATGATTTTAATACTATCATAAATCAATTGTCGTCTGTTGAAATTGAATTTGATGATGAGATACATGCACTGATACTATTGGCATCATTGTCAAATAGTTGGGAATCCATGAGAATGGATGTCAGTAATTCTGTCGGTAAGTCAAAGTTGAAATACGATAATATTCGTGATTTGATTTTGGCTGAGGAGGTGCGCATGAGAGATTTAGGCGAGATTTCGGGTTCAAGTTTAGCGCTGAATATTGACTCTCGGGGGAGAGCACAAGACAGGAACTCAAACAGAGGTAGATCAAAATCAAAGAACAGGGGCAAGAGTTAGTCAAGGCCTGGTCAGCAGGCAACTTGCTGGAATTGTGGCAAAGCTGGCCACATAAAGAAAAATTGCAGAAATCCCAAGAAGATCGAGAATGATTGTGCTAATGTGGTAACTGAAGAAGTACATAATGCACTATTGCTTGTAGTTCATAGTCCAGTTGATGACATGATACTTGATTCAGAGGCTTCCTTCCATATATCATTCCATTGGGAGATAATGCAGAACTATGTTGCAGGTGATTTTGGGAAGGTGTATTTGGATGATGGAGAGGTTTTGAATGTGGTAAGGATATGAGACATTGACATTGCACTCCCTAACAAGAACAAATGGACATTGCAGAAGGTCAGACACATTACTGAGTTGAAGAATAATCTCATTTCTATTGGGCAGCTTGATGATTGTGGTCATTCAGTGGTGTTTTCAGATAGCACTTGGAAGGTCACCATATGGGCATTAGTACTGGCTCGGGGTAAGAAAACTGGTACACTCTATATGACTACTGGTTTGAATAACACTATTACTACTACCGTTGCAGAGAGCACAACAAATTTATGGCATTGCAGGCTTGACCATATGAGTCAGAAGGGCATGAAAGAACTTATGTCTAGAGACAAGCTACCAGAACTGAAGTCAGTTGATCTCAATATGTGTAAGAGTTGTATTATAGGGAAACAGAAGAAGGTCAGTTTCTTGAAGAGTGGCAGAACACTGAAGAAAGAGAAATTGGATCTTGTACACACTGATGTGTGGGGACCTTCCCCAGTGGCATCTCTTGGAGGTTCTCGTTACTATATCACATTTATTAATGACCACAATAGGAAGGTATGAGTCTATTTTTTGAAGTATAAATCTGATGTATTTAATGTGTTCAAAATTTGGAAGGCCATGGTTGAGACAGAGACAATCTTGAAATTGAAATACTTAAGGTCTAATAATGGTTGGGAGTATATTGATGGTGGGTTCAAGGAGTATTGTGCTACTCAGGGTATCAGAATGGAGAAGATCATTCCTGGGACACCACAGTAAAATGGAGTTGCTGAACTCATGAACAAAACCATAAATGAGCGTGTTAGAAGCATGAAGCTGCACGCTGGGCTACCACCTACTTTCTGGGCAGATGCAGTTAGCACTACAGTATACTTGATAAACAGAGGGCCATCAGTTCCACTGGATTGTGGATTGCCTGAGGAGGCTTGGAGCGGGAAAGAGGTCAAATTTTCTCATTTTAAAACTTTTAGTTGTCTTTCTTATGTTCTTATTGATTCTGATGCTCGTAGTAAACTTGAGGCTAAGTCAAGGAAATGTTATTTCATTGGCTATGGAGACGAGGCATTTGGCTATTGTTTCTAGGATGATCAGGGTCAGAAGATTATAAGAAGCAAGAATGTGATTTTCAATGAGAAGATTGTGTACAAGGACAATTCTAGTACAGTTGGTGAAGCAGTTCCTCAGGAGTCTGATTTTGGGAGTTTAGATGACCGACTAGAGGCCACAATGCAGTGTAGAGAAATGAGTGACGGGGAGAGTGGGTCCAGTACACCCATTCCTATTATTTCGCAGTAGGATCCAGAGCCGTCCACTCCTACAGCTGCAGTTCGCAGGTCAGTTAGGACTATTCGTCCTGCACATCGTTTCTCACCTGCTTTGAATTATATTCTGTTGACAGATGGTGGAGAACCGCAAAGTTACCAAGAAACCTTGCAAGATGAAAATTCTAACAAGTGGGAGTTGACCATGAAGGATGAGATAGATTCCTTGCTAGGGAATCAGATATGAGAGTTGACAGAACTTCTATCAGGGAAGAAAGCACTACACAACAAGTGGGTGTACTGGGTGAAAACTGAGCATGATGACAGTAAGAGATATAAGGCCAGACTTGTTGTAAAAGGCTTTCAGAAGAAACATGATATTGATTACTCTGATATTTTTTCGCCTATAATAAAGATCACAACCATCAGGTTAGTTAAAGCCTTGCACTATATAAATATATATATATATATATATATATATATATATATTCGTCTTTTTCTCTTCTCTACCCTTCTAAAAATAATATAAAATTAAGATATTTATTTTATTTCATCTTTATATAATCTGATAGCGTTGCCTCAATAATTAAAGCCTTCGCACTATTATATATATATTAGGTTTGACAATATATCTTTATTAAGGGCTAATTATTTTCATCTTTTTCTCTTCTCTGTCCTTCTAAAAATAATATCAAATTAAGATATTTATTTTATTTCATCTTTATATAATCCTCCTATAAATAGAGACATATGTTTTATATTCATTTTTTTTTAAGAAGAGGACGGTACCCTAATTTTATTGATAGCTCTCCCTTATGGCAGAGGAAAACCATGGTTACAACCAATCACCTGAAGGTTACAAAAAATCCCAAAACTCAGGCATCAAAAACCTCAACATACAAATATCCCATAAATTAAGAAATAAACCACAAGAAAACCAACACAAAAAAACAAGGGACAAAAACAACCTGCATAAAAACATCAGTGCACAATAGTTAAATAAAAAACCAAAATAAACAAATGCAACATATCACTTACCTCACTGTGATATCTGCATATATGGCAAATCAATTCTGTCCATGCAAATAAGGCCTCTTAACTTACTAGGCAGCGGATGCCTGTTATCATTCCAATTCATATTTAAATCTCCAGCACTCTGCTTAGTAAGAAAATCAGCTACTGCATTTCCTTCATGAAAGATATGACTAATTTTATAATTAAGAATAGTAAAAATGTATCTCTTCTTTTATTTTTTTCTCCCTCATTTTCTTCATTTTATTTTAGCTTATATTTTCTATCAATAACCGGCTCTTTTGTCGGATTATCGAAATATAAAGTATTTAATTTGCAACTTGAAAGTATCGTGCAAGGAAAATGTGGTGCAAAAAGAACTTTTGTATGTCATCCTAACTAGGCTGCTTCACAAGTTTTCCGAAAGAAAAAGGATGTGGCCGCTGTGAAGTCCTTGTCGTGTAAATTACTTCACGAGTCACGACTCAGGAATTAATGACTTTGCCTTCCACCTGTTGAGTTGTAGTCCATTCATGATTCATGCAATTAATTCAAATCTGATTAATTTCAGTAAGTTGGACTTGTACGTGGACGTGATCGATTCGTGCCAAGTGAGGAACATCTCTCTCTCTCTCTATGATATACATACATATGTATTGTTTTTTCTATCTCAAAAGGAAATATGATTCTTTAATTGAAAGTTGGACTCATCTCAACTCATCATTATAATTTTTTTAAATTTTAATATAAAATATAATAAACAATTCAACTTTTTCAAATCACAAAATAATAATAATAATAAATAATAATATTCTAATAATATTTATTATCTTAACTCAACACAACTCAACTCACTTCGATATCCAAATCCAGAAAACTCATGATCTGCTCTTTGTTCCCGAAGATCGAGAAGATATATGGGATCGATGGAAGACCCTGAATTACGCACTGTTGACTGCTTCCCAGAAGATGGCGTAAACAGTACTAGATCTTACTCTGGAAATCATCGCATCCGAAAAAGTTTGGTAAAATAGGTGACGAAGGTCCTTGCAATGTTACCATGTTTTTCTTCAAGGATTTCTAATAGAAGCATTGGGTAACATTCAAAAGAAAAAACATTAGAAAATTTATAATCGAATAGAAATAGCATATTCCGAAGTGATATTGCTTACCTCTGCGCATATTCAATGCACTACTTTGTAGATCTGAAAAAACGAATAAGCCATAGAAAAATCAATGGAAGCTTTTGCCTATCTTTTTGTGTACTCTTTATTACTCTCCCTCTTAAGAAGCTCCATTACGCTAGACACCATTACCCCAATTCAACCAATTAAAGACGGCGACACTTTAGTTTCAGCTGATCGAAGTTTTCGATTGGGATTCTTCAGCCCAGGTAGTTCAAAGAGTCGATATGTGGGAATATGGTACTTAGTATCTTCTGAAATTGTTGTATGGGTAGCCAACAGAGACACTCCGCTTAACGATCACTCAGGAGTCTTAAGGATCACTTATGAGGGAGTTCTTGTCCTTCTCAACAGCACAAATAGTACTGTTTGGTCGTCTAATACATCAAGGACTCCAGAAATTCCAGTTGCACAGCTCTTGGATACTGGAAATCTAGTTGTGAAAGATGGAAACTTTGATGACCCAGGTAATTTTTTGTGGCAAAGTTTTGATTATCCTTGTGACACGCTCCTACCGGAAATGAAGCTTGGAAAGAACTTGGTAACTGGTCTAGACAGGTTTCTATCATCTTGGAAGAGCATAGAAGATCCTGCACAAGGTGTGTTTTCTGTAAGGATAGATCCTCGTGGGCTTCCACAGTTAGTTGCTATGGAGGGAGCTGCAATCAAGTTTCGAGCGGGGCCATGGAATGGCCTTGCATTTTCGGGGAATCCTGGGTTAAGACCGAATCCGATATTTAATTATACGTTTGTGTTAAATGAGAATGAGGTCTATTATGAAAACAGACTCCTAAACAGTTCAGTTTTTTCAAGATTTGTACTGAATCCGTCAGGCATAGCCGAACGCTTCACATGGATAGATCGGACACACAGTTGGCAGCGGTTCCTTACATCCCAGTTGGATCAGTGTGAAAATTATGGCTTCTGTGGTGCCTATGCTACCTGCAATCCCAATAACTTCCCAGTATGTGCATGTTTTGAGGGATTCGAACCCAAATCTGAAAGAAACTGGAATTCAAATGATTGGTCCGATGGGTGTGTTCGGAGGACTCCATTGGGATGCAATGATGGAGATGGCTTCTTGAAGTGCACGGAGTTGAAATTGCCCGACACATCTTCCTCCTGGTTTAATAAGACTACTAGCCTCAAGGAATGTGAGGGACTGTGTTTAAAAAACTGCTCTTGCACAGCATATTCAAATCTAGATGTTAGGGGAGAGGGAAGTGGCTGCTTGCTTTGGTTCGGTAACCTGATGGATATTAGAGTATTCTCCGAGGGTGGACAAGAGCTATATTTAAAGCTGGCCAATTCAGAACTAGGTACATTTTGCTTTTCTTCTTTCTTTTTCATGGATTTGCTTCCTTTCTCTAAATAGAGTACAAAATCGACCACTATATGGCTTCGTCTTCCATTGATACTTCTCAAACATGCTAGCTTAACTCCTAATGAATCCTTTATAATTTTTTTTTTTTCAAAATATAAAGAAATGCTCTCAAAAGTGCCCTGTATTGGATCTTTTATTTTAAAAATACTTTTACATTCTTCTACAGGAAATCTTTAGATGTAGAAGACATTATTCATCATTGTAAACATTTTTAATTAATTTCCCTTCCCTCCATGCTGAGTTTCCCATTTCTTAACTCTCTTTATTCACATTCAGACCCTTGCGCACAAGAGATGCTTGTTAAAATGTCGGATGGACCAACATACCATGCATGGAATGATTTTAGTCGTTCATAGTTTAGTTTATAAATTTGGAAGCCAGGAACAACAGCAGTTGGATTCCAATTTAATTGCTATGTGATAGAATAATCAAAATTGGCAAATACCCCTTTGGAAACAAAAATCAATAGTGGCAAATATATTATATTGACCCTACTTCTTATCTTTCAGATCGAATAGAGAAAAACAAGCAACCCAGCAAGATAAAACAAGCATCAATCATAGGCTCTGCAATATTAGTCACTGTAATTCTAATACTTGGAGTGATCACATATATACGGAAGAAGAGACTACGTTCCAAAGGTAAATCTGTAAGATGTAGACTCTGACTCTGAATCTGATCATCATTTCTAATGCATCAGATTAGGTGGTTGCTGGCCGGCTTCCATTCAATTATACTCTTCAAGTTTTTAGTGCCCAATTCAGTTCCTAATATTTCAGGAATGAAGAAAAGAATCGACAAGAAAGATAGCGACAATGAAGGCTTGAACGAAGACATGGAGTTGATGATATTTGATTTGACAGTCATAGCTAATGCCACCGATAACTTTTCAATCAACAACAAGCTGGGAGAAGGTGGCTTTGGACCTGTCTATAAGGTAAAGAAGAACATCCTAGCTATGTAAGCTTATCTTTTCCGGTAACATTTCCGAACCTATGGATTTTCAGGGTACACTGCTAGATGGGCAAGTGATAGCAGTAAAGAGGCTTTCAAGGAATTCAGGACAAGGACTAAAAGAGTTCAAAAATGAAGTTCAATTTATTGCCAGACTTCAGCACCGCAATCTCGTGAAGCTTCTCGGGTGTTGCATTCAAGAAGATGAGAAAATGTTGATCTATGAATACATGCCTAACAAAAGCTTGGACTTCTTTATTTTCGGTTTGAGCTTTGACCCTTCTAAATCAGAACATTCATCTTCAGTTAGCGTTATCATCTTTAGTTACTGAAGTAGTTTGTTGAGAATTCAGCAAGAATGGTACTAACAAGAATGTGAAATTTGACAGATCAGACGAAGATTAAATTACTAGACTGGCATACGCGCATGAACATCATTGGGGGGATTGCAAGAGGACTTCTCTATCTTCATGAAGACTCTAGGCTGAGAGTTATCCATAGAGATCTTAAAGCTAGCAATATCTTACTAGATAACAACATGAATCCAAAAATTTCGGACTTTGGCCTGGCTAGATCATTTGGGGGAGATGAAGTGGAGTCCATGACCAATAGGATTGTTGGAACATAGTAAGTACGTTTGAACTTCTTTTGTTGGTTACATCGAACAGCTTACGAACTTTCTTTTCTTTGCAATGGTATCTTACAGTGGTTATATGTCTCCCGAGTACGCGGTGCATGGCCAGTACTCAGTAAAATCAGATGTATTTAGCTTTGGAGTTTTAGTGCTAGAGATCGTAAGTGGGAAGAAGAACAGGGGATTCTGTGATCCAGACCACAACCTTAATCTTCTTGGACACGTAAGCAAGAGAAATGGCACCCGATTGATATATTTTCGTTTTTTAGTAGAAATCCATCTTAATACTCATCGGAAAATCTGGAGGCAGTCCGACTCAGAAAGATGTGGGTGTTTATTTGTTTCAGGCATGGAGACTTTTGGTTGAAGACAGGCCAATGGGACTGGTCGATGAATCAGTAGGCGACTCCATCACTCAATCTGTAGCGTTAAGATGCATTAAGGTGGGTTTGTTATGTGTGCAACATAATCCAGAAGATAGACCAAACATGTCATCTGTGGTTCTCATGTTAAGTGGTGAGAGTTTACTGCATAAGCCAAGGCAGCCAGGTTTTTATATAGATTCACAGAAGGCAGATTATTCATCTAGTGAGCATGCAACTTATTCAGCAAATGGAATCAGCACTACATTGTTTGAAGCACGGTGAGTATCACCAGTTGGAGCAGAAGGGGATGGAGAGGGTTCTTCTGAGATTTATGTAGTAATGAATTCAACGTATATATTTGACCAAGGAAAAAAGTTTTTCTAGCTACAGCTCTGACTTAAATAATTAGATTTGTATATTCTTTTGAGTTATTTATTAAATAAGTAATATTATATAACAAATTTTAAATAGATAAATTTAATACGAGTCTTTTATAAAAAATAGGTTGTAATAATAAAAAATAATTTATATATATATATATTTTTTTTTTTAAGTGAAATCCATCTTTTAAAGACTTCGAACGATTATCATATTAAATTTTCGTCTTTGCATCGTTAAAGTGAGCTGGTTGCTTTTACTGCACGCATTTAGTTTAATTATCTAGTCTATCAATCATTACGCATAAAGCTGCATGTTCTTTTCCCACTAATTCTTTAATCAATTTCTCTTAATGCATGCTATAAACTCACGTCTAATTTTGATTTGAGAAACGCAATTAAAGGATAGAACTAATGATGGAGGTAACCTTTTAAGATTCTTACACCCCTCGTTTAAAGTACTCTCCAGCCCCTCTCCCTCCAGGCGATTTTTCCGCCCAACTAATAATCAAAGATCCATCTTCCCAGCCCAAAGTTGAGCCTTTGGCTCCTTTCTCTCTCCTCCTACTAGTGTTTTTCAGTTTTTTTATTGTATTTTCCAGCCTTTTTTATTTTGTTCTTATTATGTTTTCCATTTATATCGTGGAGAAGCACCGACTTACTGCTTTTCGGCCCTCCAAGACTGTCATGCACCCTACCGCAGAGCAGACGGTCCAAGAAGAATGTCGAAAGGAGCAGTGTGTGCTTCACACCCACGCGTGAGATTCACGCCCCGCCGCATCGAGGTGTACCTGTTGCCGCCATGCAAGGAATATTCGGGACCAGCGACCTCAATTCCTTCAGATCCAACCAACCTCTACTTTTATAGAGTGGAGCGTGGCCTTCATGCGCCTCCATAGTCCTTGGCGTTCGTCATCCGGCGATTCGACTCATCTCCTATTTGCTATATTCTTATGTTTTTGCTTCTGCTAACCAATGATCGTAGGAAAGAGATAGTGGAAGTCTCATTCAGGCAACCTAGTCTAGCGAAATGCAGCACAACTCACTTCACTGCAACTCTCAATCATAGTATTAAAGTTTGTTTCTCGGATTGTATCAAAACCGCTTCAAATAGCTTCCCCTTGTGGGAAATGGGTGGGGGTTAAGTTATTGGCTCCAGATCCCTCTTTTTATTTTTATTTCCTGTGTTGTATTTGCTAGTTTAGGATGAATGTTAGGGCCTCTTACCCTATCGATTATTGTATCCTGTAACTGTTAAATATATCTATAGAGAAATTCTATTTGCAGTTCACCCTTCATTAAATGAAAAAAAGTATAATTTTAAGAAGGATATTATTATAATTTTTAAAAATAAAATTGAAGACAAATTTGGCTAAACTTGCACATACAGTCCCCATTGGGGATTGTACGTAGTATACCTCATATCTATAATATGCTTGCTTAGAAAAAAATAAATAAATAATGAGAGAGAGAGATTTTGCTGGACATCTTTGATATTGTCTATTATTTTTTAATACATAGCATATCTTTATATTTATAAATGAATGAGATTAGAGAAAGAATGAAAATTCAATAAATCAATGATATTAATTGATATTGATTCATTTACACAATAAATTAAATACGGTAGAGAATAAGTCATATTATCACATGTACTGATAAGTATGGTAATATTCTAACATCCGCCTCAAACTTAGGATGCTAATGAAGACGTTATATTGAGTTTGTAAATAAGATCACGTTCTCGACCAGGTGGATGGGACTTGGGGATTTGACTGACGACTTGACAAAAGGTATCTCGGTGGCATGTGGCGCAAGTGGATGGCAGGCAAAAACAAACCGATGTACGAGATTGATGACGAAAAGGAGGGCAACGATCTGTTAAGTGCATATAAAGTCTTTGAAGGACGTGTGGTGAACGAAAAAGAATAGCAAATAACATGATAAATATGAGACTTATCACAAATAGTGATTCGCGAAGTGCGTAGGAATTTTTCTGAAGAATGTGTGATGAACGGAAAAAAATGCCAAATAATACATTACATATTAGACTTATCATGAATGAGAAAGAAAAGAGGTTACGAGAGACATGGCTATAATGCCAAAATGTCGAAAACAACTTGTACAGTCGATTGGTATTCTGATATAAGAAAAATTATATTGAAAAATGGACGTAACTGAGAAAAATTTGTGAGATGTAAAGCTAGTGGAAGAACTTTTAAGAGAAATATTTCATAGAATCGAGCTTGACTAGAGGTGAGAATCGGGTAGTCCGGACTGGAAAAACCGACCGGACCGGCCAATTCGGTCTAGACTGGGAGCGGTTCCGGTCCGAAATTCAAAGGACCGAATGAATTCGGTCCGGTCCACGGTCCGGTGGTTTTTCGGACTGGACCAGACCGAATTAAATATATATATATAATTTAATAATTTATATATATTAAGTATATAATTTTCATTTGACTAATTAACCTAATCCTATCATTAACTCATCATTAAGTAATTATTAACTAATACTAATATTTATAATTTTATAGTAATACTAAATTACTAATATTTATATTAATACAAGTATTATATTAATAGTCTAGACTCTACTTCTAGACTCTAATAATTAATATGGTATTAAAAAAAATATAATAATAGTATGTTAGTAATGGTCTAATATAGACTAAGACTATAGTTAATAGTTATAGTTATAGTAATATAGTTATAACTTATACTAAATCACTATAACTAATATTAGTAATTTAGTATATTACTAACATATAGCTATACTATATTACTAATAGTCTAGTACTAATACTATTAATCTATTATATAGTTATAACTTATATTAATCATGATTGATAATAACTAATCCCTATAAGCCTACAGTATTAATGTATTATTATATAATATATGGTATTAGTATCACTATATCATTATAATATATATATATATATATATATATATATTATATACACACACTATAAGTCTATATAGTATTAGTATACTAATAGACTCTAATATATTATATGGTATTAAAAACAAATATACTAATAGTATAATACTAATACTATTAATCTATTATATAGTTATAACTTATATTAATCATGATTGATAATAACTAATCACTATAAGTCTATAGTATTAATGTATTATTATATAATATATGATATTAGTATCACTATATCATTATAATATATATATATATATTATATACACACTCTATAAGTCTATATAGTATTAGTATACTAATAGACTCTAATATATTATATGGTATTAAAAACAAATATACTAATAGTATAATACTAATACTATTAATCTATTATATAGTTATAACTTATATTAATCATGATTGATAATAACTAATCACTATAAGTCTATAGTATTAATGTATTATTATATAATATATAGCATTAGTATCACTATATCATTATAATATATATATATATATATATTATATACACACACTAAGTCTATATAGTATTAGTATACTAATAGACTCTAATATGGTATTAAAAACAAATATACTAATAGTCTAATACTAATACTATTAATCTATTATATAGTTATAACTTATATTAATCATGATTGATAATAACTAATCACTATAAGTCTATAGTATTAATGTATTATTATATAATATATAGTATTAGTATCACTATATCATTATAATATATATATATATATATATTATATACACACACTATAAGTCTATAGTATTAATGTATTATTATATAATATATAGTATTAGTATCACTATATCATTATAATATATATATATATATATATTATATACACACACTATAAGTCTATATAGTATTAGTAGACTAATAGACTCTAATATGGTATTAAAAACAAATATACTAATAGTCTAATACTAATACTATTAATCTATTATATAGTTATAACTTATATTAATCATGATTGATAATAACTAATCACTATAAGTCTATAGTATTAATGTATTATTATATGATATATAGTATTAGTATCACTATATCATTATAATATATATATATATTATATAAACACACTATAAGTCTATATAGTATTAGTATACTAATAGACTCTAATATGATATTAAAAAAATATATACTAATCACTTATATTAATCATGATTGATAATAACTAATCACTATAAGTCTATAGTATTAAATTATTGATGTATTATTAAAATTAATGTATAAGTCTATAGTATTAAATTAGTATTATTAAATTATTAATATTAATGTATTAAATTATTAATGAGGAAGAGATACGGATACCTCATCTGCCAATTGCCAAGAAGCCAAAACGGCGCCGTTTAGTATAAAATAGGACCTAAACGGCGCCGTTTAATTTCAGGAGGGGCAGGATTTTGAAACTGAGTTGCGTGAAACGACGTCGTTTCACGCAACTCAGTTTTGTTTTTTTAATAAACCGTCTGTTGAAATGGCGCCGTTTGGGTCCAATTTCAATCCAAACGGCACCGTTTCAACATTAGTTCCCCCCCCCCCCCACCCCCCTCAGTGCCCTCACTTCCCTAGTTCGCCCCCCTCTCCCCTGAAAGGCGATTTTGCGATTGGGCGAAATGATAAACGGATAAACCCTAGCCGTCGCATCCCCCCCTCCTCTAGCCCCTCGGTCGCCTCCCTCCGTCGAGTATTTTGGTACTCTCTCTCTCTCTGGTATTTAATCTTTGCGTATTTTGATGGTGTTGAGTCTTGACTCTCGTTGGGTGTTGATTTTGGTTTTTATCGCCGGACGCCGATTGTCAATTTGTCATGACCCAGTGTAATTCGGTGACTCTTGAGTCTTGACTCTTGTTGTGAACTTGTTGTGAACTTGTGTGATGTGTGGCAAAAAATGGATTTACAGAAAACTTACAGGTCAGGGACTCCTACATTTTTTTTTTGGTTGAAGCACAATTTTTTTTTGTTGGTCGAAGCACAATGGTAGTATTGTGTGATTTTTGGCACTCTTGCATTTTAGGCTTTAATGGTGTGATTTTTTTGTTGGTCAACTATGTATGTATACATATATATATATATATATATATATATATATGAGTTGTGAATCTGAGATGCATATAATTTGTAGAAAAATATAACTCATATATATATATATATATATATATACATACATATATATATATATTATATATATATAGTTGAGAATCTGATATGCATTACTTTGTAGAAAAATATAACTCATATATATATATACACATACATATATATGCTCATATATATTATATAGTTGAGATGCATGAATTTACAAGGCTTTAACACTATATATTAATGCTTGTTTTCTAATTCTTTTGTTCTTTTATCTTTTTGTCTTGTTTATCCTGACTCCATTTTATAGATGGAGTCTTCTACAAATGATGTGCATGAGTCAAGACCAAACATGCCCCCACCCTCACCCCCACCCAATGTAAGTGATCAATCAATTAGTGGGTCACAAAGAGGTAGAGTTGAGTCTTTTGTTTGGGATCACTTTACAAAAATTCCAAAAGGTGATCCAAGTAAACCTAGGGCTGTATGTAATTATTGTGGTGCTTCGTATGCATGTGATACGAAGACTAATGGTACGAAAAACATGAAGTATTACATTTAGCACCAATGTAAGAAATGTTCGTTTAAGAAGATGGATAAATCTCAGACGACTCTAAGTTGGAAGGTGGAATGAGGAAGTGGTAGTGGTAGTGGTAGTGGGGGACTTGTGCCTATTGCATTTAGTGTTGAGGCTTGTCGACAAGCCTTAACAGAGATGATTATTCTTGATGAGTTGCCCTTTAGGCATCCTGAAGGGGAGTGTTTCAGGAAGTTTATGCTTGTGGTTTGCCCTAAGTGGGTAAGGATTCCATCCCGTATGATGGTTGCCAATGATTGCTTTAATTTGTTTTTAAAAGAAAAATAAAAGTTGAGAAATGCTCTTCGAGGGCAGCGAGTTTCTCTCACCACGGACACATGGACATCTGTGCAAAACCTAAACTATATGTGTCTGACAGCACACTTTATTAATTATGGTTGGAAGTTACACAATAGGATTCTTTCATTTTGTTTGGTTGAAAATCACAAGGGTGATACCCTTGGTAAGGGCATAGAGATATGTTTGCATGATTGGGGGCGACCAAAAATACTTGCACTCACACTTGATAATGCAAGTTCTAATAATGGAGCTGTTTCTTATATGAAAAAAAACAAAGTATAGGAAATACACGATCTTGGAACATGAATTCTTGCATGTTCGATGTTGTGCCCACATTTTGAACTTAATTGTTCGTGAGGGGTTAAAAGAATATGATGAGTCTATTGCGAAGGTAACGGGTGTTGTGAAGTATGTTAAATCCTCCACTCAAAGGTGGAGTACATATCAGGAATGTGTGGGGTTGGAAGATATTCAATCTAAAAGTCAAGTTTGCCTAGATGTACCGACTAGGTGGAACTCCACCTATCTTATGTTGGAGAGGACCTCAAAATTTAAAAGGGCTTTTGATCGGTTGGAGGAAGAAGATCCGTGCTTTCTTAGTAGTATTAGAGATGATGATGATGATGACGATGTCGATGATGAACATGTAGACCATGTGGTGAATATGAGAAAATCAAAGAAGTTAGGGCCTCCCAATGCATCCGATTGGGCGAATGTACAGTTGTTTGTGAGGTTCCTTGCATTATTTCATGATGCAACTTTAAAATTCTCGATGAGTGAATATGTAACTTGTAATGTTTTTTTCCCGAAATTGGTTATTATTATGGAGTGTGAAAAACGAAACCCCGTGGTGGGATTAATGGCCACAAATATGAAGAGAAAGTTTGACAAGTATTAGGAGAACTTGGAAAATCAAAATATGTTGCTCTATGTTGGTATTCTTCTTGATCCTTGCTACAAGATGCGATATCTTGATGTTGGGTTGGGAAAAATGTATGCACATGATCATGCAAAAAAACTTGATTTTAGTTGGAAGGTGAAAAATGCATTTATCCGCATATATGAGGCATACATGGAAAATGAAGAATGACATTCTCCTCAGCGCACAAGTTCCCAACATGAAGATTTAGCTCTTTCAGCTAACAATGTGGCTAGTAGAAAGGCAAAAATGATGGCAGAATTTAAGCAACAGTTACAGTCAGAAGATAGTTTGACAAGTAAGTCAGAGGTTGATAGATATCTAGCTGAAATATGTGAGGATGAAGATGATAGTTTTGACCTTCTAATTTGGTGGAAGGTGAATTCAGTTAGATATCGCGTACTTTCAAAGGTTGCACGTGATGTTCTTGCAATACTGGTATCTACTGTGGCTTCTGAATCTACATTTAGCACTGTGGGTCGTGTACTTGACCCTTTCCGAAGTAGTTTAAATCCAATGAGTGTTGAGGGTCTCATATGTGCATAAAACTAGCTTCGTTCTTCTTATACTCCAATAAGCTTTAGGACTTTAATGGATGAAGTTGAAGAATTTGAGAAGCAGCTGGATATGGGTATGTAATAAAATTACCTTTGATATCTTTTGTGGTTTATTTTGTTTTATCTTCTATGTTATGTAACTTTATTTAACTTGTTTTGTTTTAAATTTTTATGGATAGAACTTGTTGGGGACCCGAACTTTGCTGATTCTGTGGATGAGTCAAATTCAATGCCTACTGGCCCTATACCCAATGATGATTAAAGACTAAAGAGGTGAGAAGATTATAATCTCTAAATTCTACCGACGTAATTGATTATGCTAGTTTGGATGTAGTAGCTAGAATTTTGGTCCCTACTTGATACTTTTTTTTTTCTTTTGTTGTCGCAGCCCTGCTTGATATACTGTAGTGTCTTAATTTCAGACAGAAATATAGGCCAATCCTGACTCTTGAGTAACTGAGTTGAAGATTAGTAAGCTGGATGTAGCAGCTAGAATTTTGGTCCCGTTAAATGTCAAGTGCTTAAGTTGTTAAGTTTTGGATTATAATTTGTAATTTGTAATTTATAATAACTTTTGTATTTTTTTTTTTGGTTTTTTTTTTGTTTTTTATATAGATTAGTTTTTTTTTATCATTGTATTTTTCAAAATCAAGTTTTTTTAATAGTTTTAGTTAAAAAAAATGTACGAAATTTGAAATGGGCCGAAAATAATTGAAATAGGGCAAAAAGAAAAAATCAGATTTAGATAGACTGAATGGCCCATCTTAGGCATGTCCAGACCGACTGGACCGACCTTGGACCGGACTAGATTTGGCCATAACTTTGGCTATAGGTATCGAATTCGTGCATATGACCTCAATTCGGAAAGTTCTTTTCGACACACACGCCTTGATCACCAAGTTATGCTTGGTGAGTATTGTTTTCAAGTCCAAAATCAGCTTTTTTTTCCTCTTCAAAACTCTAATTTTAGATATTTTTGCATTTTATGGTAATCTTTCGTTTCTCTCTCAGTTAGGAATTGATTTTTAGCCCGATTTTGACAATATTTTTGGCAGATTGCTTCTTTATTTACGTATTTATTTTTGGTATGTTTATTAGGATTTTTCTATTTTTGATAAAATCGTGATATTTTCCGATTTACAACTATTTCCGCCTGGCTTGTGAGTTTGGTAGGACATTATGGAGTTTTGATAATTTTCAATTGAAAATAGAGTTGTTTTTTCTGTATTTTGGATGAATGTCTTGTCTTCTTTATTTTAATTATCTGTTGAAACTAGCCACCAGAATTAATCTAAATTATGTTCGGCGTCAAAGGACTTTAATACCGTGTATAAACTAAAATAAAATAGAAAATGAGATGGATAAGAGAGAAATAAGGAGTGAGGCTTTGAGAGCTACATCTTTGCCATTCTCAATTATTTTTTAATATATAACATATGTCCTGAATGAGATTAGATAAAAAAAAATGAAAATACAATAAATCAATAATACTGACTGATTTATATAATAAAGTAAATATGATAGAGAATAAGACATAGTACCAAGAATATTATGAATATATTCTATTATTGACAATTCCAAAATGTTATTCTGGCAAACAATAGAACCAATATTACATTTTTTTAAAGTAATCAATATTAGAGGAATAATGTTATATATAGTTATAAACTGTGCAAGTGTCACGTATTCTATTTAAAAAAGAGTATAACCCAAAGTTAAAAACAATAATTTTTCTTTTCAGGGGGTAAATCTCATGTTTATTTATTCCTATCAAATGTTGCACCGTATCTAACATTGCTGATATTGACGTGGATCTCATACAAAATGTCATCATTACGTTCAGCTTACACAAAACTAAAATTAGAAAAAAGAAAAAGAAAAAGAAAAAAAGCTACCTATCATTTTGGAAAAGAAAAATAATCTGAGTCATCTGACGGAAACGAAGAACGGGCAGAGTTAGACCATCGAGTCTAGTCATTCTCAAATCGGTTAAAGTTGAAGTTTTAGTTAAAGTTTAAGTTATTGAAGTTATTAATATATATTGGATAATTTTTTCTAAAATTAAAATAATAATATAATATTTTATATTCTAATAATTTTTTTTTATATTTTAGTAATATATTCTATATATTAATTAATAATTTAATTTTTATTTAAAATTATTATTTTTCAAATATTTTTTTATATCAACCTAATTATCCCTCATGATATAACTTTATTGATTATCTGTGAATAAAATACGAGTTTAATGGATGAATAGTGACTTTCTAACTTTAAAAAAGTGTTACTGTAGTTCAAAATCTAAATTAAATGTTTTTAGTTAGTCTTATGTAGATTATTTTTACAAAACGTAGTTATATTTTAAATTTGATTGACATTTGACTAGTCTAATATTTATAGCGCATGCATGCATAGATAATTTGTAAAGAATGGTGCTACTCTGCGCTTGTATGTGTCTATTTTGTATGCCGTTTAGTATAAAGTATATATTTTTTAAAAAAAAAAATCAATACATTAATAGTTACTTTTTTAACTATTAAAAAAAAAATTTAAATATATGAGTAATTAAAATGAAGAGACAAATAAAGATGAAGCATACTAGCATTATTCAATATATATCTGTAAAATAACTTGTCGGTCAGAATCGTAAAAAAGTCGATGAGGACGATATATTGATGACGGCCATTAATTTCCAGGCCCAACGACCTTCGTATCGTTAATCCCAGCTAGGCATTGGATGGCGATCTAGTGTTGTGCAGTTGCTTTCAAGTTTCATGCTCAAATGGGACGTACTCAACGTGAAGACCTGTTGGTTGAGTAGCCGAACAGAAGTGCATTGGGATTTAAGTACTATAATGAAAGGGTTTCTGTACAGCTACCGCGGGGCAAATATATTTCTAGATTATTATTATTAATATTTTTGTGTTGATCCAATGATGGATCATTGCATGCATGACTTTCTGAACAAGGCAAAATGACTGATTAACATTATTGGGGAGGGGGGGAAGAGGTAGCTAGCTAGGCCGAGTGATTGCATACAAATTCGTGAAGCCAAAGCTTGTTTTTCATCTTTCTGTCATTATTAATAGTGGGCCTACCTCCTCGATCATCATTAATTTTCAAAGGTAAAACTTACTAAACTCCCATCACCACGGTGTGAAAAAGGCCTAACTACCTACTTTACTGGCAGTAGGACGTACTAAACGGCCCCATGAAGATTATTATTGCAATATTATTCTCTTGGATAATCCAAACTACTCTTTGCTTTGCCAATGGTTTGATCTACGTCAAGATTGCATATGCCCTAAATCCTGCTCTTCTCAGAGTTCTAAGCCTCCCTAAATCAGTTGTAATTCAACGAGACAAGACAAAAAGAGTTGCCGAAAATATAAAAAATGATTATCACTTCCTGCTAATTTCATTTTGAAGCTTTTTTTTTTTTTTTTTTTTTTTACGTCAAAATGAGATCAGAAATGCTTCATACAATCTTAAAATAATCTTAAAATGAGTAAGTATCGTACATTAGCCGTAGGATTTTACTGACCAGAAATAAAAAAAATAACAGAGGACTTGGCTTCCTGCATGCTCCAAATATATTTTATGTTATGTGAGGTGATGAGGTGGCCAACGATTCCAGCTCACTGTTCTTTATTTCCCCAGTAAGACATTGCATGAGGTGGCCTCCTCCTTATAAATATAATAAAATAGTGCTGAATAATTAGGTGAAATTTAATTTGTGCATACAGACTGGCTAGCTATACGATGACAGGGAGTACATTTTTTTTTTATTAAAAAATAAGAATTGACCTTTTTTAGGAGAGATGGATAAACAAGATAACTGCTGGATTCACGTGATGTATTAGATTTATTTTATATTAAAATAATTTTATAGTCTGACTTTTTTCATCAAATCAGATCGGTTTAAGTCTCTCACAGCTTGTTCAATTTTGTTGGCAGGACATAAATGTCAATTAACTGATGCTTTTATTTTATTTTGTTTTATTTTATTTAGTTTTCGTCAGCATGCAGCGTGAGATACGTCATCTCGTTTTGCCCACACCCAATCGTATTATTTGTTTTGTTTTGTTTATTTTTTTGGGTTCCTGCTTTTACAAAGTCAAATTCAATCCATCCATCAGAACACTGGACCACTACCAATCCAATTTTTAATCTGCATTCAAATTCTGTCCCAAACAGCAACGCCTCAGATAAATTCTCCACCAAATACTCGGCCATTCATAAAACATGGATCCATAATAAACAATATGAAATATAGACATGATATTTAAAATATATACCGTGATATGATTTGTGCTTATAGCACTTCTAATGGTTTATGTATCTTATTCTTTAAAATACATTATTAAAATTTATTTTTTTTTATTTTACATAATGACTTTTACAATATACTATACATCAATTTATCTATTTTTTCTTTATATTATATTATTTAATAGTTTGTTGAAAATAAAGTACAAGGAAAGAGAAATTATTGTGAGAGATAAAGTACATGAAAAGAAAATAAATAAATAAAATATTTTTACATTTGTGAATAGTTCATGCTAAATGTAACTGACACTGTAGCAAAATATAAAATAGATTTGAAAATAAATAATCTATTGGAGGCACTTTTGAGCTATTTTTCTTCAAATTTTACATAAAAATGAGTTTTACAACACCCATTGAGAGTGCATTAATTAAAAATAAAAAATATCAATTAATTTGCATATTTTTTAATAATATATTGAGTGCGTGAGAAAAAATGCTTACAAATAAATTATCTTTTATTGAAAAAGATTTTGTATGTATTTTAAAAAAGATAAATGATATTTATAGTTATAAAATACGCTAGATATAAGATTTATATGAAAATTTTAAATTTTAAATTATGGATTATATTTAAAAAAAAAATTTAAAAATACACGACACTTAAAACAATTTATCACGTTACGTAACATTACTTTTTGAAAGAAAGAGTTTATTACATCTTCTAGAGGATTTATTTAAGTTAGGAGCGAGAATGATGATGATGAGCCGACACAACCATACCATCATTAATCCTTTTAATCCCTCTTTCAAAAAAAGGGTCATAATTTGTAAGGAAAATCCAACAAGAAAACGACACCGTCTCAAGTCTCAACCTCTATATTAATCGATTTTACCGATTCCTTTGCGCCAAAGTAAGACTGCTTAAACTAAGCCAATGTGCAACTATTAATAGAGCTGTTGGCTTCCCTTCCCTTCCTCCCCACACTACGCATTTAGCCAAAGTTACCTAGATTTGGATCGCGGAATCCCAGAGAGAAGAATACAGAAAGAAATCACAGAGAACCTTTCACAACTCCGTCAATGGCCACCAAAGTGTATATTGTGTATGCATCACTCAACCTTAGTTCGTCTAATACTCTTTCTTTTGCTCTGTATTCCTTTTTTCTTTTTCTTTTTTCTTTGCGGGAATTTCTTCCTCTTCGGTTTTGCATTTGATTCCACGAATTCTATATTCTCATTCGACGATTGATTTTGTGATACCGATATGGATAAGGGTAGGTGGTGTATGAGATCCCAGGTTGCTTAGGAAGAGAAGTTTGCTGTTTATAAGGTTCGAATGGGCTCCAATTGTATCTAGTCTGAGCATATGGTTTGTGCCTTTATTGGGGCGCTACAGATTTGCGGGTTGTTTTTCTATAATATATTCCCGAAACTTGTGTTTGAGTTGCAAAGGTAATTTTTCTTGGAATCTTTCTTTGCTGGTTGTAATAACTGTTATTGATCCGAGAGAATTATCGTGAAGATTATCTTTTAAATACGTGTTTTTTAATTTGATGAACGGAGAATGACCTGAAATCCAAGAAAAAGGGTTTTGGTACGCAAGAGGCTTTTGTTTAGGTCAGAGCTCTGCACGTTGAATTGTTCTCGCTAGCGAGTCTCACAGTTTTGAATTATCTTGTTGGCATGATACTGGTTCGACTCTGTTCGTTCTGTTTTGGCATTTCTGCTTTAGCTGTTCTTTTTTCATGAGAAATCGAATTAAAATACCTCTTGCTCTACTTTTGCAATATAAGATCTGAGGACACTGATGATGAACAGGAATAGCCTGGTCAACATAGCTTCCATTGGTTATAAATTCTGCAATGCAATCCTGCGCAATTCTCACCATCCTTTTCTTTTAATTAAGACTTTTAACAGTCTGTGTTTTGATGTGGGCCCTAGTGAAAGGCTTTGATTTGATCTTCTTTTTGTGTGACGTGGTTTACACTCCTAGCTGGCTGTCGGCATTATTTATCCATATGTCTCAAGATTTCTCCATCCCTCACAGGTTGAATGTGAAAAGTACAATCAAATGTGGTCATCCATTGTAGTCGTTGGGCTTTGCCTCTGATTGGGTGCTTGGTGGGACAAAGTATAAGAAGCATGGAAAGTTCAAGCACACCTAAAGTCCCGAGTTTAGAGCTAGAAAAGCATAAGAGTGGTGATTCGGATGGAAATAAACTTTTAGAAATCTCTTTCAAATGGTATTGTGTTTAGTTGGCTAAATGGTTCCCTCTACATGTGGCTGCAGCCAGCCAATGTCTGCTGTGGGAGCGTTATCATTGCTCTTAGGTGTTGTTGAAAGCTGAAGTCACCATAAATTCTCTTCCTTTGCCACTAATCCAAGCCCTTCTGCGTCCCCTTTTCTCTTTACAGTTCTGCAAAAATTAATTGCCAAGCTCTGATGTTTGTGATCTTCTGAAGTTGTCTCTTAGCTTGAGCATTATAGGTGGTCAAGAACATTCTGTAATGTTAATAGTGACATTTTTAGGGCCATTTTGTTACTTGAAACGTTGTCAGTCAACTGTTTCTCTGCGATGTGGACCTTGGGGATTTGCCACTGGCCTTTAATCTGCAACATATTTGTTTGGAAAAATTATTTTAGAAGTTGGCTGTGTGAAGGCTCCCTTCTCAGCAATCCTTTAAATGCCAAATCTGAGCAAGTTGTTTTTCCCGGAGATTTGCAAGTATTCATGGCATTTTAATCATTAATGCTCTCATTTTTTTTCGTTTAATTCTCAATCAAATACAATATTATATAATTATAAAAGCAAATTATTATTTTTCATCAGATACCATCCATGTGAGGTGATTTGTTTTTCACGCTGTTTGTTGTTCTCTCTCGCTAGAGTCTATTCTTGATTTTGCTACCGTGGGGATTGGATTGTCATACAACTGTCATAATCTCTTCTTGTCTTATTGCTACAGGTACTATTCCATGTATGGACATGTAGAGAAACTAGCAGAAGAGATAAAGAAAGGGGCTGCATCTGTTGAAGGTGTGGAAGCCAAATTATGGCAGGTAACAATGTCCATCCCTCATCATCTCTGCATTGCATGCTCTGCCATTTTATCTCTTTATCTTTTCATTTTCTGTTTTCTTTTTCATCTTAATAACCTAGTCTCTGGTTTGCATATTATTTTAGCATATTTCATGATCAACTCTGAAGATTGCAATATATATATATATATGCTCAAAATGTCATCCAAAGTTTGGGGTCTCCCTTGTCGATCAGTACATCTAGAAACCAGAATTTCGTCCAAGTTATTGGTTGTCACAATTCAACAAATTCAAGCAACTGGGGCTGTTTATGGCTAAGCAATGGTGTCTTGGGTGGGCCATGGTTTTCAGTAGAAGGCCAAAAGCTTTACATTCTTGAATAAGTTAGAGAAAATCTATGTTTAGATTTATCTCTGCATTTTCAGTAATTGATTGATAAATTCCCTGACTGACTATAGTGGACTTGTGGAGCAGGTGCCTGAGACACTACCAGAAGAGGCGCTTGGGAAGCTGAGTGCACCACCAAAGAGTGATGTACCAATCATTACGCCCAATGAGCTTGCTGAGGCTGATGGGTTTGTTTTTGGCTTCCCAACAAGATTTGGAATGATGGCTGCTCAATTCAAAGCATTTCTGGATGCAACTGGAGGTTTATGGAGAACACAACAGCTAGCAGGCAAGCCTGCTGGGATCTTTTACAGCACCGCATCTCAGGGTGGTGGACAAGAGACAACTGCGTAAGTTCATGAATCATTAAACTAACTGAATTATTCTGAATCCAGGAAAATAAAACTGACTTACCATCAATATGTCTTAGGTTAACTGCAATTACTCAGCTGGTTCACCATGGAATGATTTTTGTACCCATTGGATATACATTCGGAGCTGGCATGTTTGAAATGGAGAAAGTGAAGGGTGGAAGTCCTTATGGTGCTGGAACTTACGCTGGAGACGGCTCGAGACAGCCATCTGAGCTTGAGTTGGAGCAAGCATTCCACCAAGGAAAATACATTGCCACCATCACAAAGAAACTCAAGGGCGCTGCTTAAAGTTTCCAAAGAAATTCACCATAAAGATATCATTTGAAACCATTTTCCAATTTTATACTCCTAGATTTTCATATTCCTATGTGTGTTTGCAAGCAATAATTACTGTGTCGTTTGATGCCTGGTTTGTATGTGTTATACACAGTTCAGTTGTTATCATTAAATGGTAAAAGTTTGCTAGAACATCCCATGTTAAGAAATAAGAGGGGACATATTTGCTCAATAATCTTATGTCTGTATATTCAACTTCTTACAAATAAATAGATATACAAAAGTCTTAAGTATAGAAAGTTATACATAAGGTAAGTAGACTAAATGGATTGAGTCCTAAAATTAAGGTAATCTATGATTTTGTGCAAGGAAATTATATTCTGTCAATACTCCCCCTCAAGTTGGTGCATGAAGATCCGTAATGCCTAACTTGCATGAAAAATGATGAAAAAGTTCTTGTCCTAAGGCTTTAGTGAAGATATCGGCGACTTGCTCATGTGAATAAGTATGAACAGCTTTGAGGAGGTCTGAGCGAATTTTATCGCGAATAATGTGACAATCAATCTCAGTGTGTTTGGTACACTCATGGAACATAGGATTGTGTGCAATGTAGAGTACAAATTGATTGTCGTAATGAAGAGTGAAAGGCTCGGGATGAGAAATGCCAAGATCAGTGAGAAGTTGCTTCAACCATGTGAGTTCGCAGGTGGTGACAGCCATAGCTCGATATTCGGCTTCGGCATAAGAGCGAGCAACGGTAGTCTGTTTCTTGGTACGCCAGGAGATCGGACTGCTGCCTAACTGAATGAAGTAACCTGTAGTAGAACGACGTGTGGTGGGGCAGCTTGCCCAATCAGAATCAGTATAAGCTGTAACTTGAAGA
Organism: Juglans mandshurica; assembly: GCA_022457165.1. Taxonomy (NCBI): domain Eukaryota; kingdom Viridiplantae; phylum Streptophyta; class Magnoliopsida; order Fagales; family Juglandaceae; genus Juglans; species Juglans mandshurica. Next base: position 1,430,817 of record CM039632.1, on the reverse strand, counting down.
CTGCTAGAGGAGGAGAAGAAAATGCCTTGGCCGGGACTTCCTTTGAGGTAGCGGAGAACCCGAGTAGCGGCAGTCATGTGAGGGACACGAGGAGCGTGCATGAACTGACTGAGAATGTTAACTGCATAGACAATGTCAGGTCGAGTGATAGTCAGGCAGATGAGACGACCAACTAGACACCGATAAAGACAAGGATCAGGGAGGAGAGTGTCATCTTGATTGTTGAGCTTCAAATGTTGTTCCATAGAAAAAGAGGCGATTCGAGCACCAAGTTGCCCACTGTCAGAAAGTATGTCGAGGGCATATTTGCGCTTATTGAGAAAGATACATTTGTGAGAACGAGCCACTTCGAGTCCAAGGAAATATTTTAGAGAGCCAAGATCTTTTGTTTTAAAATGAGTAGAGAGAATTCGCTTGAAAACTTCGATCTGAGAAATGTCATTACCAGCAACCAAGATATCATCAACATAGACAAGAACAAGAGTGATGCTGGTGTGGGTAACAAGAGTGAATAGAGAATGATATGCCTGAGATTGATGAAAACCTGCATCAAGAAGCACAGTAGTTAGTTTAAAAAACTAGTTGTGGGAGGCTTGCTTGAGGCCATATAGAGATTTTCTAAGTCGACAGACACGAGTCTCCCCCTTAGTGCAGTATCCGGGTGGTGGATTCATGTAGACTTCTTCATCAAGATCGTCGTGCAAGAAAGCATTGTTGACGTTGAGTTGATGAATAATCCAATTTTTGGCAGCAGCAACTGCTAATAAACAGTGGACAGTGGTCATTTTGGCAACCGGAGCAAATGTCTCATGATAATCAAAGGCTTTCAACCTGAGTGTATCATTTGGCAACCAGCCGAGTTTTGTACCTCTCAATAGATCTATCGGCCTTTAATTTGGTTTTGAAAACCCATTTACATCCAATGGATTTCTTACCAGGGGGAAGAGGTTCAAGAGTCCATGTGGAATTATCCTTTAGGGCACGAATCTCAACGGACATGGCCTCGCGCCAATGGGAATGGCGAAGAGCATCAGAATAGGAAGATGGGTCAATACAAGAGGTAAGAGCAGTTAAATAAGTAACATGTGAAGAAGAAAAATGAGAATATGAGAGAAAAGCAGATAAAGGATGAGCAGTACCTAAAGCCGGTGTAGTAGGTGAAGATGCCATGGGCTCCGTGTGTAAGGTGGGGCATATGTAGTCGTGAAGATAGGCAGGCCGAACAATGTTGCGGCAAGGACGCGGAACAAGAGTTAGATGGTGGAGAAGTAGGTGAGGGTAAGGAGGAAAGAGAATCAGGAGAGTTAGGGGGTGGAGAAGTAGGAACAACAGGTTCAGGAACGGGAAGAGGGATGATGGAAGAAGAAGGAGAGGAAGTGTCTGGGAGATCCTGAAAAGGAAATTGTTGTTCATGGAATGTGATGTCATGAGAATAGAAAATTGATTAGGTGTCAAGATTGTAGAGTTTGTATGCTTTATGAGTACTGGGATAGCCAAGAAATACACATTTAGTAGCACGAGGAGAAAATTTGTCACGATGAGCACTAAGAGTTTGTGCATAACAAAGACATCCAAACACACGAAGGTGTTCGTAGTTGGATGGTTTTTTATCAAAAAGAATTTCAAAAGGTGATTTATTTTGAAGAATGTGACTGGGAATGCGATTGATGAGATATGTTGTAGTGAGAACACAATCATCCCAAAAAAAGAGAGGTAAATGGGCTTGGAAACGAAGACTACGGGTAACATTTACGTTCCACAACGCCATTTTGTTGGGGAGTTTCGACACGTGCATTCATGAATGACGCCATGATCATGTAGGTATGTTTGGAATTGATGAGAAAGAAATTCTTGTCCATTATCAGTTCTAATGATTTTGACGGTGGTGTTAAACTGATTTTGGACAAGAGCAAAAAAATGCATTAAATGAGTATAAGTTTCAGATTTAAAATGCATAAGATATATTCAAGTTGTGCGAGAAAAATCATCAACAATTGTGAGAAAATAATGAGCCCCACATAAAGAAAAAGTATGATATCCACCTCAAATATCACAGAAAATGCGATTAAAGCGAGAAACACTTTTATTAGCTTGATGAGAAAAATGTAGTCTTGTGTGCTTAGAGCAAGCACAAACATCACAATTAGAAAGAATACAAGGAGAGTCAAAAATATTGGGAATGATAAAACTAGAAGGATGACCTAGACGTTGATGTCATAAGGTCTTATTAGTAGTAGATTGAGCAGCAAACACCACAGGGGCTTCGGGACGGTACATGTAGAGCCCATTGCATAAATCACCGGCTCCAATCGGCTTCATCGATTGTGGGTCTTGAAATAAACAAGTATTAGAAGAAAAAGTAATAACACAAGAATTGTGGAGGGCAATTTGGGAAACAGATAATAAATTGAAGGAGAAAAGAGGGATGTAATAAACATTAGATAAGATTAAAAAGGGAGAAAGGACACAAGTGCCCAGCCCTTCAGCTGGGACATCTTGACCCGTGGGTAATCGAACGGAGTGAGGAGCGGCTAGGGTTTGTAGATGGTTGAAAGCTTCTTGGTGATGGCAAATGTGGTGGCTCACGCCACTGTCTACCACCCAATGGAGTTGCCGATTGAAGGAGAAAGAAGATTAAGGGGAGAAGAGGTTATTGACAAAATTGGAAGATGAAGCAATCGGAGAGGGCGACGGACTGAACAGATGAAGAAGCTTTTGGTACAGCTCTAGTGATAACCCAGGGATTGGACTGGAATCCGAAGGTGTGATGGTGGTCTGATTCGCACTTGGTGGAGGTGGACCGAGAATGGAGGTCCGCGACTTTGTGAGGAAGTCACGACCAGGTGGGTAACCCACCACTGTCCAGCATCGATCGCGGGTATGTCCCTCCTTTCCACAAGCCGTGCACTTGGAAGGGGCTTTCGAACGCCCATTGTTGCGGACAGCCATGGCAAGGGTTTCTGATGAAGGAGTCCGTATGTTCAGCAATATTTGTTGTTCTTCCTGAAATAAAATAGAGAAAACTTTGCTTATGGGTGGGAGGGGATCCATGGCCAAGATTTGGGTGCGAAGAGGTGCAAAGGAATCATTGAGGCCGAGTTGGAACTGGAACACGTGCTCATCGTCAGCTTGCTGTTGTAGAGCTTTGAGGTCAGTGTTATTTTGTAGATGTCCAAGTTCATCCCAAATCTGTTTGATTTGGTTGTAATAGTCATGAATTGAATTTGTGGTTTGTTGTAGGGAGGAAAGGGTACGTTTGAGTTGGTAAATACGGGCATTATTGCCATGACAAAAGTGGGAGGAAAGATCGACTCAAACATCACGAGAGTCGGTATGATACTCGAGGGAATTGGCAAGAGAAGGACTGATGGAGTTAAGAATCCAGGTGAGAACCATATCTTTGATTTGGTTCCATTGTGTGTATTCGGGTTTGGTAGAATCAGGAGGCTTGAGAGTGCCATCTACAAAACTGAGTTTGTTTTTTGCATTGAGAGCTCTTGTCATGGCTTTTTGCCATTTTGGGTAGTTGTCGCCAGTGAGAAGACCATTGACAAGGATTAAACTTGGTGAATTGCAAGGGTGAAGGAGATAAGGGGAGGGAAGGGAAGGGTTGGACGGGATGGCCATGGGCAGTGTGTTGGAGAGGATCTGTATTAGGCTGATACAATGTTAAGAAACAAGAGGGGACATATTTGCTCAATAATCTTATGTCTGTATATTCAACTTCTTACAAATAAATAGATATACAAAAGTCTAGGTATAAAAAGTTATACATAAGGTAAGTAGACTAAATGGATTGAGTCCTAAAATTTAGGTCCTAAAATTAAGGTAATCTCTGATTTTATCCCATCTGTGCATAATTGCTCCCTTTTCCGCTTATATATATTAATCAGAACATGACAAAACTACTTCTATACTGGTGTCAAAGCTAATGCCTGGTGAGATTATTGATTGAAGTCAATTAGTAGCTGATATAAAAATAAAAACGACTATGTTTATAGTATTGAAATCCGTGTAATCATGTCCTGATAAAAAACTAGTTGTTTCTCAGAATAATCGTCGGAATAGTATATGGATTGCAGAAGGTAGTCGTTTAGGCTGAGCATTGGCCAAAAGGGATATAGATGCCAAGTCCTGATTCTTCGTTGCATCTTTTGGTCTATACGACAAGCAATCTTGATATTAATTTTGGATCCGTAGCCCAACACCTTATTCTGATCCTCTAGGATTTAAACAGTCAGTTCTTCTACAGGCAGTCAGCCTATGTAAACGCTATGTAGTCGGCTGACATGGCCGACTGTCACATCACTTTTATTAAAAATAAATAAATAAAGGAAATGAGAAAATAGAAAGATTGAACCTTCTTGCAGGAACGGGGCTTTTGCGATATTTTTGGTCTTGCTTTTTCTTCAATTCATCACAAACAAGGGAGACGACGACATAGACAGATAACTTTCGGAAGAAATTGAAGCATTTGAGATCAGTAGCCGATATTACCTTCAACTCTATTGAACCAAAATCCATATATGATATCTATGGGTCTGTATTGATTCTATATTCTCTCAATCCAACCACTAATTTTCACCGGGCGAAAAAGATGATGAAAAGTCTCCTTTTGGATTGGGTATTGCAAACAACGATGCAGATACTAGAAACAAATGGTAATATAAGTGTGGGTAGCTCAAACCAGAAGGCATTCATTCCAATATATATAGTATGCATAATAGAAATATGATCTTGAAGCAAAGTTATCACCTTCCAGGTAAGAAGTTATGAACTATATATGCAGCAATTCCAAATAGTCGGCCTAGAGAAATGCTAGTTAAGCGAACAATGAATGGGGAAATTTTTTTAAGGAAATAGATAATTTTGCATATAAAACCTAAATATAGAGATAAATATAAACACCAAGACGATAGAGAAAAATCAAACTCCATTTCTCCCATTTTCATTTATTAATCCATTCCTTTGTCTGAGTCGGATAGCAATATTTCTATCTTTCACAAGTAAGGAATTTAAAATACAAAAGATAAATAAAGATAAATCTGTAAATGTGAAAAGGGATGGGGATTATCATGTAAAAAATTATTTTCTAGAATCCAATAAATGTTGAATCTTTTTTCTTTCTTTGCATGATTAAAAAAAAAAGGATCATATGCTGCTAAAAGGCTAGCTGGACCCTCAAAAACAGCAGTTAGCCCTTCTGTAGTAACAATTCCTGCATCCCTTGCCTCTGTATCTCGAATCACCTTTGCTGTATTCTTTTCTCATAAGTTTTAATTAATGATTTTCATCTACTGCAGGCATAAAAGTTTTAATTTCTAAAGGAAGGGCAGTGGGTTCACGAATGGGAGAAAGAGATGGGGAAAACCGGGGGAACATGGACTGCTCGAAATGGGGCACTGTGTTTTGTCCACTTTGAATGAAATGGTTCGTTTCATTTTTGTCTACGTGGGCACCGACTACGCAGCGGCTCCTCTACTCGACTGCAATAAGAGTTTCTCTTAAACAGTACGTACAGAAGAAATTTTGGTACATTCGACTTGATCTTGGAAAATATAAGCAAATATTAAACGAGAACCCTTCAAATTGGCTTCTATTTTTCACCATCAACTTACGCTTTTTAGGAAAAGTTTGGATAGTAAGTTGAGATGAGATAAGACGAAATTTGAAAGTTGAATAAAATATTGTTAGAATATTATTTTTATTTTGGAATTTGAAAAAGTTGGAATTGTTTATTGTATTTTTATATGAAAATTTGAAAAAGTTGTAATAATGAGATAAGATGAGATGAGAGGCTTTTTGTATCCAAACTTCTCTGTATCTATTTCGCTTTTCAGTGTTGTGATTCCTTAGACCCAAAAAGAGAAGCTTCAAATCCATGGCCTAATTTAGATTAACTAGGAGCCTCTTTTTAGCAGCCTTCCTTCCAGTTGTAGAATGCTGGCATCGATAAGCAGGTCTAAGTTTCTGGTAAGTTGGATAGTTGGATCTTTCTTTTACCAGAAACACATTATCTCATATCGATCACAAGCGCAAAATAAGAGCATTAGAACCCTTAGCCCAACCAAATCTTATATATGAAGTACGAGTGTCGATCACAGAATTAGATGCACTAATACAAACTCGTTTTTCCATTATTTTCATTGCAAATTCAGTCACATATTATTCAGCGAATTCTGCTGCCTATTGCATGTCTACATATATCATGATCTTCTGCAACTGACCGCCATATCCACTTATTCAATTCGAAATGCTTGGAAAAAGAGAGAGAAAATGCCTGAGAATTTGCAACTTGGTTTGGATGGTATATAGAGTGGTAGACAACAACTTGCAATCTTATCTCATTGTGGCCTGCCATAAAGTTCTTCCACTTGTCAGTAGTACTGTTCTTTATCTTCTTCCATCCATCTAGACTTCCATGATAATTTTCTCAGAATTACCGAATTCGAACATACACCTCCAAGATTTCAAATGAAATTAAGGAAAAAAAAAAAAAAAAACCCTCCATACCAGAAAGGAAAAGGAGTATATAGGTCGTCAGCCTTATAAAATTAACCTCAAGGCCACGGCGGGTAAGGGTATATAGTAGTTTGCTCATGTTCATGAAAATCGCCTGTTTGTTTATTAATTCAGCATGCAGTTAATTAGATTGCAACGATGCAATCATGCAGCAAGCATGCACGGAGGAAATCTCGTATTCAAAGTACAAACTGCATGGTTTCTCGATCCTTAGTCCTTAACAGTCCCCTACATGCATTTTCCCCAAAATCTTGCGGTGGTTCGGTGTCTTGTCGATTTCAGAAACTCATTGGTCCATCTCACCATGTCCATTATATATTTTTCAATCTGGTTCTGCACTATTTGATTTATTACTAACACAAATACGTTAATTATTAGTTTGCCGTATATATCCTTGAAATGGGAAAGCTAGCTATTCTTATCCATAGTTGGCCAGGAATTTCTCGAGATAGATGAAGTATACAAGTGCAGGGTTTGTTGGACCAGTTCCCCTTTCTAACCCAATAGGCCTTGGGACGTCGTTGCTCGATCGGATCATCCCAAAAGGATTTGTGATCATTTTTTAAAATTTTAGGAAGATAGCCACCCAAAATAAGTAGATATTTTTCTTTTTGAAAAGAAAGAAAACGGTAGTTTTTGGAGCTTAATTCATATTTTAGAAATCTTATGCTAATTCTAATGCAAAAAGCATATACATTAATTACCCCAAATCGCGGGGAGTGCATGGAAACTGGAAATTATCTTAAGTAACTCGATCATAGTGCTCATTTGTTTGTTAATCCTTTCAGCTAATGCAATGCAAATACTGATCAAGGGAACAAATTAAAGCTAATTAATGGTACAACGGTCAAAAGTGGAACAAATATCATTCACCAGTACTACATGATGAAGTGAAACGACATTGTTGGCAAACACGTTCGTTGTCATAACCTTAATTGGTTTTGATTGTCAACATAAATTTGCGTTATGCTTGTTTGGAATGCACGCAAATTGACCATGATCTTGAATGTTTGCAGGATTCTATATATATATATATATATATAAAATTTTCTCGATCCCTGTTGTTAATTATAGGGGGGGTTTTGGCTTCTCTTCATGATCGATCACCAGCTTCCAATGGAAGCCCCTCAATGTGACCAGTCGATAAAGAGCACGAAAGCTTATAACAAGTAGCTGGTAGCTAGCACCCGTACCTGGACATACATTTTCTAATGTACTTTTGAAAAAACAATTTTCAATGTTCTTATAAAACTTATGAAAAAACATGAAAGGAGGAGCTGTGGGCCAGCATCTGACTACCACTAACATATATATTCCAAACACATAAACAAATCAAGAGTGAGATTTCCAATCAGATGACATCCCCACACTCACTTCTATTCTATAATTCAATTATTCCTTCACATTTTTCTCCTCCCTAGCTTTTTCTTAAATTAATTAAAGGCTAGTGCCAGGTCTATTAATTAATTAAGAACAATTAAAAGCTCCTTTATCCTCTAATAACAACAAATTCTCTCTAAAGATCAGCCTGCAACTTTCCCTAAATTCAGCAGCTTTTTTTCTTATATATTTCTTAATTAATTAACCACCTCTAATCATAATTCTTCTATTATTACAAATAATTAGTATGCATGCTGCTAATTCCATTGGTCCCGAGTATTGGCCACACCCAGCATCATTTTGCCTGTAGCTTCCCAACAATGGCTGTCCTTTGGAGCGTCATTTCCAATATTGGCCACACCTGCAATATCATTTTGCCTGTAACTGGCCAACAATGGCTGTCCTTTGGAAAGTCATTTCCTTTTCTCTCCCTTTCACAATTTCTTGAATTTCTTTGCCAACTCTTACTAGTAGTACGATAATGTGGGCTTTCGGTGTCTTTCTTCTCCATCTTTTTCTTTGACCCTATCACTCCCAAGTTGGCTTGGGTTTTCATCTGATATATACTAGTTAATTACAGAGAATAGGGCGCTGAATTTTGACCATTTCTTGTTGCTCTATCTGAAAGTTCCTCCGAATGTTGGCGTCCAGAAATCAACCGTGGCCTCGTGAGTGACAGGGAATGTACTTGAAACCGGTACCAAACATAGTCCTCGGCTTCTAAGATCTTGTTTTGGTCCTTCAGGATCCTTTAATTTATCAAAATCCTGTATCAAGAGAGGGAAAAAAAAAAAAAAGCACGCTTTCTTATAAAGGAAAAAGAAAATACCACAATAATTTCAATTACGCAATAAATTAAAGAACTAAATTATTGTCATAATTGGATTTATAAATAAGCTAGCTAGCTATCAGGATGCTGGAGAATATTGTACGTACCTGCTGATGATGTGTGGGAGCTCCAGTACTTTTCATGTAAGGAGTACTTAAGACCTAATATTATTTAAAACACAGGCATTAATCAGAAACGATTGATAATCTGATCCATATATAAGGGGGCTGAACTTGGTTTCTCATTATATATGGTTATTAACTAATTAATTATCAGAACGACAATGTAATTACGAGGTGCTTGCTTCATATATATATATATACGGACTTACACCAACTTGTTCATGGAGGAACTTGATGTATTCAATGGCTTCAGAAAGCACCGAGGCAGTATCAGTCTGACACAATATAGCATGATATTAAGATCTCTCAAAGTAAATCGCTTTTCATGTATTCAGAAAGAAAATGATCACTCACTCCAACCTTTGTGAAAGTAAAGGATCGATTGATCAATTCAGAAGCTTACCTTTCCGAAAGGTGATACCAATTGTTGGAGTGCAGTGATTCTGTCCCCCATCTTTTCTTTCCTCACCTATCAGACCAAAGCTAAGAATTCTCATCCGGCCAATATGTTTATGAAATCGGATTTAATTTTCGAGAAAAAAGAAACAACCAAAAGCTTAAAGCTTCCTCTTGTCAAAAGGCTTATTGCACTTATTGTACCTTAAAAGCTGGTAAAGGCGATGGCGTTTCATTACGAGGCCTTTTAGATGTAGCTTCGTTGCCGCTTTTCTTCCCCACTGTGGATGAGTCCCGAACTTCGGATATGTTCTGCTCAATAATGAATATATATGAAGTTTTTCAAACCCAATACTTAAACCCTACTCACGAATACCTTTGGTGAGGTTTCCTTTCTCAATTATCCTATTCATCATACCTTTGGTTTTTCATCAAAGTTTGGAGTGGGAAACTGCTGTTGCAGGGATGGGAAAAAGCTCGGCCGAACGTCCTTCATGGCCGCTTCCGACGCATTCCAAAACGGGGCGTTGTTCGAGAGATGCAAGTGATTGCTTGGTGTCTGTTTCGGAGGTGAAGTTGTTCTCAAAAACTGAGGAACCTTGGACCAAGAAGGCAATAATTCAGTAGAATTCAAGCCATAGTTTGCCGGATATGGAAAACTCATGGGCCTATTCTCGAGTGAAGGCTGTTGATGAGGCTGATTATCCGGTCCCAACAGACCTTGCAGTATGGACGAAGGGCTTCCAAACAACGCCGAATCCATCTGAAAACTAGAAGGCAAGCCCTGGCATGTCACAGTGCTATCCCCGGAACTATATTGAGGACTGAATGGGGATTGATCTAAAGAAAAGCCACGATTAAGTTGCTTAAACTCGTTGGCGGGGGACTCGCTCCCACTCATCCCAGAAAAGAGTCTTTCCCTCCACTGAACTTGAGAAGATCCCATATTCCCAGTTTCTTGAAGCATCGAACGGAAACCGCTGTCCGCCTTTTCACCACGACTACTACTGTCGCCACATATAAACGTTAAAATAAAGCTCGATCGATTATATTAACTAATGCTAGTAACAAATCATTCAATTTCATATATTATTTTCCAAAACAAAGAAATTATATCAAGAAAAAAACCGAACTTGAAAGAACATTGGTTCTTTACTTAATTAGTAGACATGCATGAAAGAGTTCTGGCACTTACAGTAAAGTTTGGTTCCAATCCATGGCCTGAGTTGAAAGGCCTAAACCCATCATATGTAAGTTGGGATCATCGCTGGCACCAACTGACTCATGTCCTTGCAGCTTCTGGGTGTCCTGGAAAACCACTGAGCTACCCGACACCGACATAGAATCCATGGTAGTCCTCGCTTTGATTTCCGCTAAATCATTTGGCCATCCAAAGCTCCCTAAGCTATTGAGTGCCGAAGACGACGAAGATGTCCCGCTTTCGAACCTGGTTCTTGATGAATTCCACCAGTTCCCACTTGTATTGAACTCGTCCGCCATGGTCACAGATTAATAAGCTCGACTGCTTCTTTGTTAATATATGCTGTATATTCGCTCCTCTAGCCTTTTCCGATCTGGTTTGGCTTCAGACTCTTCAACTCTTTCGCCTTCTTTGTTTGTTTTCTTTGAGCCTTAATGGTTCGATAAAATGAATGAAAACGGTCTGCTGCTTCTCGGTATTTATACTTTTGATTACTCCCGTTTGGTCATGTGTATAGTAATGAAAGAATTAAGTAACCGGAATGTGCGCGGTACTCGATATCAAAGAAGAAGATCGTTTTGGGGTTGAATTTTCCCTTCTCTGATATTTATAAATATTTACTTTTTGAAGCCTTTTTTTTTTTTTTTTCAAGTCTCATTAATTAGTTCTTTTTTTAAATTCCATTATAAATATTTCTCTTTAGTCTGATCCAACAAATAATAAAGGAAAATTGAAAATAACATCGATCGCCACGCTATATATATATACCTAATCAGGTTATGCCAGATAGGCCTCCACGTGAGAATCACTCTGCCAATCAAAGAGCACGATCGTCGATCCAAGGGTATGGCTACTTACAGAACACCATATTATAATTGATTTTGATCTACGTATCATTAATTAATCGTTCATATGATTTGGATTTCTGGTGTGTATATATATTTATTACTACTCATTTTGCAAACTGCATATATACAAGAGTAGATTACAGATCTACAGTGTTACAGAATAAAGTAATTAAGATGATAAAAAAATAAATAATAATAATTGCCAAAAGCCATGTGATTACCGTCAAGGTAGCATATATAGAGTACTCGATCTATGGGAATTAATTAGCGTCGTCATTAAGTCATGCACTCATTTGGATTAATAATTACCAAATCCAATATGTATCAGCTTAATTATCTAGCCCATGCCAGCAGGCCGGATCATCTACAGCAACGTGTTAATCCACAGCTAGCTAGGATCACTAAACTTTGTGTAAAACGACCGACAGTACTATCTAATTAGATGTAAAACTTGGTAGTCATGAAGGTCGTAAGTTAATTAGTTCTAATCTCTACATAAGAATTTCGTAAAATTAAACTCGCAAACTAATATTGTATTTTGATATGATATGTCATATTATAAAATTAATTTTATTGTAAAATAGAATATATAACGTGTCACATAAAATCATGTCAGTTTGTAAGTTTATTTTTGTAAAATATTTTTATGACTGTAACACTTCTTATAATATAAATATATGTACGCAACTTTTTCTTAATTATTAAATTTTCCTTGAGGGGTATTCTATGCAAATGAATAATGCGTCAAGTTCTTGAATATTTCACGGCAAATCATAAAGTATTGATAATTCTATATCTTTTCATTGAAAATAATTTACCAAAATATATATAAAAAGTCAGCCAACTCATGAAGCACAACCAATTTTCACAAAAATGGGATGCCCTGGAAGCTGGATTTTTGTGATTAATTATCAACGTACGTCTCAGCTCGTCAAAGAACATATACATGCATGATATAGTGGGAGGGTTAAATTCGTCGTATATACCAAGTCATTAAGGGTCATTGTAACGTAGTAGTAATGAAAATCTGACATGGGAACAACCGAAAAGACGTCACATTGAGCATAAATGTTGGGTGAATGTCTCATGTTTTGTTTTGTTTAAGTTGCTAATTACAATGACAATTTATGACGCGTGCACCAGTTTTTCTAATTCAAACCTATTTGATGATCTGATCAGTATCATGTATCAGAAAGTTGGAATAATTCAAAGTTAGCGTCAAATGTGAGTTGATTATTTTCAGTCAAGGATAAGATCGCGTTGACATCAGTACTTATACATACATACATACATATATATATATTATAGTCAAGAATTTTGAGAATCAATTTGATAAGCTCAGGAGTTCTTTTGCAAATCCAAATTGATATATTGGGGGTATCTACGCGGGTCCAAATTCTACGTTGATTGCATTAAAGTATTACTTTAAGAAAATGAATCTGTACAAATATGGAAGGAAAAGCTTAACATATTCTTTGGACTAAGGGCAATATTAGTTATTTTCCATCAAATCATATATTTATGCTCATTTTTGCCTTATTAGTAAATATTTAATTTCAATTTTTAATTTTTACGTTAAGACACATCAATTTGTAAATTTTATTTTCATAATTGTTTTATAAACTTAACATTAAGGGCTCGTTTGGATATAAAAATCATCTCAACTTATTTTATCTCATCTTATCTCATCATACAATTTTTTCAAATTTTCATACAAAATATAATAAACAATTTAACTTTTTCAAATTCTAAAACAATAATAATATTAAAAAAATAATATTCTAACAATATTTTATTCAACTCATCTAAAACCATCTCATCTCATCTCGCCTCACTATCAAGTCCTAACAAATTAAATTGTTTATTATATTTTGTGTGTAAATTTGATAAAGTTGTAATAATGAGATGATAGATGATGAGATGAGGTTAAATGGTTTTTGTATCCAAGCGAGCCCTAAGTGTTTGAAAAGATAGTAACAATATGGGTCATCCAACTCGAAAGGATTTAAAGGTTATGTTTGGATGTTAAGATCATTTCAATCCATCTTAAACCAATCATTGATGGAATTTATTATGTTTTTTAATTTTCAAAAAAAGTTAAACTCATCTCAACTTATTATATACATTGAAACACATATCTCAACTTATTTATATTCAAATATATATCAATAAAACCCATAAAATACTACTATTTACAAATCAATTTAGATCAACCTAAATCATGCACCAACCCATATTCACCACACCAAATTATTTATAGTTTTTGTGGTTTTTTCACTTCATACCTTTTTCTTTTCTTTGCGAGCTGCTGTAATTTGTTTTGACTTGAAGAAAACAAAAAGAAAGGAAATTGAAATTGAATACATGAGGGGCTGATTTTTTTTTTTTTTTTTATATAAACATTGACTCATCACTGGTATCATACTAATAATATTATGACTTCCTTGGAAAAAAGGGTCAACGAGTAGGGTCCACACGGCGTGCAGGCGTGCGAAGACACGTGGGATCCACTTCTTTTTTCAAACCTCACCTAAGAGTCAGAGCCCCGAAAGTGACTGATTATTGCATAATATTCTCCCATCCTAATCATTTGGCATTTTGGCCTACCCTTCAGTATTTACACGTACCCACCACCCCCCCATCCATCATCGGTCATCCACCTGATCTTGATCTTTTCTTTTTTATTTGCCATCAATCTCTGAATTTATGTGACTGAGAGTCACAAAAACGTTTCTCTCGTGGACAATGAATTTAAAAAATAAAACATAATACATTTCGAAAAATTCGACACAAAATCCTCTAGTATTTGAATGTATTCATATGATGAGGACGAGATTTTCGTGCAGATTTTAATTTCCTCCATAAACAATGAGGAATACTACAAGCTGTACTAATACCAGATTTACTTTTAAAAAAATATTTAATCATGTGGAAGTGGAGATCTTAGTAATTTGATAACATCTTTTATATATATATATATATATGAATAATGCTAGATACAGTCCTCATTTAAATATTGCAATGCAAGTCTAGACAATTTTATCTTTAAAATTTTTTAAAATTATAAAACTATCCCTCCTAAAATGATATTTTTTCTCATTTAATAAAGGGTCTGCACATGCAGTTTCTACTTAAAGACTGCAAATAGAATTTCTCTATATATATATATAAGGAATTATCTTGAATTGCGAATCATGTGTTTTAGCGAGGGCACGTTTGTAGACTATTTGTTGCTCAGACCCACGTCCATTAATTGTTTGAAGGAAATATTTTGAGTAATATTGATACCCGTGTTATTTTTATAAATATTTTATAAAAATACTCCTTATTTAAATTATAGTTATATAAAAAGTTGAAAAATAGTTGTGTATCTATTCTTTTTAATATATTTTTATACTGATTTTTCCCATATTCTCTAGCCATTATATATAATCATTAAACAAACTAGCTATTAAAATCAAGCAGAAACCAAAATATGCCCATATATATGTATGTGTATGAGTGAATAAAAGAGATAGCTAGGAGTAGAGTACCATATTTTACCGAAACTTATTGTTGCATATATATATAATGATCCTTAATTTTATTCGGAGGAGCCTCTAAGGTCTGGGTGGATGGTCGATCCACATCATATCTTTTGATTCACTGACCATGCTTGCAAATTAATTAAAAATCCATACATGATCCTAGCTATATATGTTTTCTTTAATGATCACATGTATATACGTACGTATAACCAGCTTGATGTGATCAATTGGTGATGGAAAATGCTTGTGCAACCAAGAGGTGGTCTCGAGACATTTTTTCGATTGATTTTATTTTATTTTATTAATTTAATAATTAAAGAAGTATTTTTTAATGTCTAAAGATATTAAAAAAATGCCAAATGACCTTGTTGGGACAAATTCTCGTCGGTAGCTGTAGCACCACCCATTGATAATCTATCGTTATTGGCATGTAAAATATGTGAATTGGTAGAGTCTGTCAAAAGTCCATCGTGGGGGGAGAAATAACTCAGACTTCACTATATATTTTAGTGCTTAATCATGCAATTAATATCCGTCTGATTGGCATTTTTTTTTTCAATTCTTTATTATTAAATTGGTCGTTGGACTTGTTTTTTCTTAATTAGTTTACTGTTTAGTGGATTTTTTTTTCTTTTTTCCTTTTTAATTTTAGTCATTGTTGAGTGGCAATAGCTAACTAGCTAGCTAGGGTACATCAGCTTTAATTTGTACTAGTGCAACCACACCATGAATTAGATTCATCAAAATAATCACAAAATATACTTTTTCAATATTCACCAATAATATTATTACTTGTTCACATGTACGAAAAGAAATATTGATCCCTTCAATCATCATATAATAGAAAATGATGTCATACTGCTGTGAGCTTGAGGTGCATGCGCATACATACATACATATATATATGTATGTATGCATATGGTTTAATTACAAAGTGATCATGATTAATCGAATTAGAGACTTAATTGCTAGATTAAATTAAACTCAGACACGAAGTAGCTAGCTAGTATTGTGATGATCTTTCGATTCTTCCCCGACATTTCAGAGGACAATCCACAGGTACGTACGTACGAGTACTGGATGAAGAATGAGGAAGAGTCAGAGAGACTATGACGTACCAGCTGATCGTATGCCCGTGTTTGAGTAGCATTGATAATTGAAGCAGAGACAAATGTAAAAGCACCTGAGCGATCTATGTTCCATCTCTTTTCTTTTTTTCCCAATTCAACACACATGCCAGCCCGAGTCCTGAGTCTGATATCTCTGAATGTTTCTTTCCCAATTAATTCCTTGTTGATCATGACATTCTTTTGTTTTATGCCAGCCCAAGAAAGATAAATAAGAGAGTACTGAAACACACGCGAGTTCTGAAATGGACTCCATCCATTTCCCAAAATCTTGTCAAGTTTCTCAAACCCATCTCTCTCTCTCTCTCTCTCGTGTCAACCGGATTAAGTACTGATTGGGAATTAATTAGTAGTAAATAAATTTATATCATTGTCAGAAAACACTAGCTTAATCGATTGACTTCGATGTGACACACAGTCTCTCTCATGTTGCTTGATCCAAAATAACATGTCAGAACACACTGGCCGAGTCTTAATAATTAATTAGTAATTATATATGTGATAGACTGCTGCGGTGATCATCATCATTACCCGATGGGTCATGCATGCTGCATCGGCTAAAATCTTAATAAGTCAATTAGTTTTTTATTTAATCAAAGCAAGCAAATATCGTTAAAAAATGAAAAGATGATATACGAAGGTGTGAGATTTCTCAATAAACACTCTAGTACAATAATCATAGTATAAAAGTAATTAAAAAAAGTGAAAATAAAACGAATTTTTAAACCAATTTCTTGGACCTCACTCATGTCCTACAAAGAGGGTGCTATTTTAAAAGATGATTTTTAAGTAAACCAATAAGTTGTGGGTGCACTATGGTTTGTTTTCTTGAGATATTTTTTAGAGAGATTCATAATCCATTTTTCAAGATCATTAGTTAGGAAAAACGATAACATAGTAAAAAGATTGGCATCGTATGGACTGATTTGCAACAGAGCATTTGTCTTCCCGCGCACCTGTGGTGGCGAGTGGAGACCATGTGCCGATGGTTGGGAGGTGAGGTGGGGCAAATCTGAAAGATTTTGAGATGAGAGATTTGCTGGTGCAGCGTGTGTATCCGCCTGGCTCGTCAAGGCATGGCGGCGTGTGAAGGCCACAAGCAGAAGCAAGCTGCGCGTGAGGGTCAGTCGTAGGGATTTTCGCAGCACTTCCGCATTGTCCCAGTAGATCGGCGGTTATAGAGTTGCGTGGTGGGATGCATGTCGATTGTTGATGGTCGGAGTTCAGTAGATTTGACCAAAATCGAACCGATAGAGGGGAAAGAATAAAAACATTACCATAAAAGCCAAAGCATATACAAAAAACGGTATCAACAAGGAAACTGAGCCACAACTCCACCCTTCTCAAAGGGATTTGAATTTTTTATAAAGAATGAAGAGTTTCTTTTTTTTAAAATTCAAAAAAGCAAGGGAAACACTCGGAATTAATAGTCAATTAGTTAAAAAAATGAGACAAGTCATATAATTAATTTTGAGGTTGACTTGGGAGCAGCCTGGGGATCAAGCAAATTCAATGGTCTAGCTAGCTCAATTGGTTTTGACTCTGATCTAATATTATTAAAATGACACGATTTGAGGAACAGGATAAGAATGCGCCAGGCCGCCTTCACTCCTCCGTCTTGTGGTTTTCCTTCTTTTATTTTTTGGGAAAGCACCGACTCTTGGGATTTTAATAAACCAAGATAATCTCTTCAACTGCATAAAACTTGGTAGGTGAACAAAAAACAAGGTTGTTTCACAGGGTACCACATAAAAATTGAAGGAAAGAAACAACGATTACTGAAAACATGCACTTGGCTGCAGATCGATTGGGACAAAACACGACTTAAAAGACCCATATTATAATAACCTCAAAGCTAGAAGGGTGCTTACCAACAAAAAAAAATGTTGCCCCATCTCTTAAAGTAGAAACAAATTTGCTTACGGGACAAAGAAATCTTAAAAAAAACAAAAAACAAAAAAATGCAACAGTGATCGAATAGCATTATAATAATCACAGCGGCCGCGTAGATCAGCTAACAAGGGCGCAAACAGGCCTATATTATATACGAAAAGATATTTATAACCGTAAATTGTGTAATCGTCGCGTAATTGTTTTGAAAAAAATAAATAAAACATGAGACTTAATGAAAAAAATTATTTTTTTAATAGTGAACTTCACTCTTTTTCAAAACGATTACGCGACGATTACATATTTTACGATTGTATGTAGTATTACTCATATTATATTATATATAGCAGAGACTTATAATAGCAGTAAAGCTGGATATTTTCTCTATCTTTTTAGTGTATAATTTCGTGGCTTAATTACTCATTACAAAAGAATAGTATTAATATCCCGTGGTTCCGCCCCACTCATCAAATTAATTAAATACTCATTTCTTTTAACCGCCAACTAAGACTTCCACTCTCTTCATGATCTTCGCTGGCTGCACCATATATATATATATGCCAATCCCTACCTAGCTAGCTAGCTATAAGCTTATTATAATATAATATGTAATCTTAAGACATGAGTAGTCTGCGCTAACTTTTGGAAATTAAGTTGGCTCTCCAAATGGACAAAGGTCTAGCTAATGGGAGAGAGAACTTTCAACTTTGAAGACCTCAAAATAATTCATTCATACAGATCATTACAAAATGAATACGTATCCATATAATATATATATATATATATAATAGTTTCGACTAATTATTCTTGTAAATTATATATAAGATCCAGTTGCCATTTCGATCGAATATTTATATATATATATATTGCTATGATCATGATGATTTGATATTGAACAAAACGTATAAACGTGCAGTATTGGGAAAATTAACGTACTAAAATTGTCTCCTTGTTAAACTTGTCCAAATTCTAGTTATCCTCACCAACTTCTTCCTCCATGGCTCATCATCTCCATTGCACTACTGACCCGGCCAATTGGAACTCATGATGATTCAAATTGTTCTAATATATATCGATATGAGGCTTGCATGTGTGGCGCCTTAGCTTAAATGACCATCTCTCTTGTCATTGACTTATAATATTAGGTCCAGTTTTTCCCATTTGAAAATTTGTTACTGCAATTTCAACCATAAAGAAAAAAGGAAGGAGCCCTTGTTTCAAAAGAATGATGATGATAAGCAAGTAAACAAATTTGACTAGTGGGTTGGTGTCTTGTCACTGAAATATATAGTCTCTATCCCTACCCTGGTGGGTTGACATGGATCTTGACCCTCTTTCATGAAACATTCCTTTGCTAATCAATGGGTCCCCACGGCCTGTCAAAACCTGGCCGTTTTAATCCTACAATATTTGAAGACTTTGGTTGAAATCTATATATATTATTTCCTGTCTGCTTTTGCTTTCTTGAAAAACCATATCTATTCTAATATCTCCTTCATGTCCTGTACGTGTGGCCTATAAATTTTCCTTCTTTCTTTTCTTTTTCCTAGATCTTCTTGTGAGAAATAGCGAGTGAAACCTAACTTGAACATAGCATTAATTTCCACAAAGTACGTACCTTGTCGTGGTGAGCATGATTCCTCCTTTGTTGAATTTTTTTTTTTTTTTTGGTTTTATTATAATTAATTATATACCACATTGTCATTTTATTCCACACCAATTACTAGCCCCCAAACTCACCAGTGTAATTACCGACTGCATCAAGCACTGCCTGATCTCTAAATTTGTGAAAAACATAAATATATAATCAGTTAAGAGATTACAAATGATCAAGAAGTCATGTTTTGGCCATTGATTTCTGAAGCGGAAACATGTGGAATTAATTGACCTGAGATCACGATTTTTGGGAGAATAAGCTAGCAAACCGGATCAGATTATTGATCATGATCGAGGTGATCTGATCCTCCTTGTCCAACAGGTACTGCAGAGCATACATGACCTCATATTTGCATCATATACCGAGAATTTTCGACTTTTTTTATTTTTTTTTAAAAGGCCAGATTCATGATGGTAGTATGAAGAAGAAGGATTGGGTGGACCTACTACTACATAAATTCCTTTTCTTCGCTTGTCATGATTAAAATGAAGGCCGCCCTGATCTTTCTGTTCACATGACCATCATGTACTAAAAAAGGGTCTATAC
Source organism: Juglans mandshurica (assembly GCA_022457165.1). Classification (NCBI taxonomy): domain Eukaryota; kingdom Viridiplantae; phylum Streptophyta; class Magnoliopsida; order Fagales; family Juglandaceae; genus Juglans; species Juglans mandshurica. The sequence continues at coordinate 1,410,772 of CM039632.1, read as the reverse complement.
GATCAGTAACCAGAATCAACAAATTAAAGGTATGCTTTAACTCAAATAAACTAAAAAAGGATTAAGGCAAACAAATGAGCTGCTCTTGCTTCATTCATCCAATGGGCGATATCAGCAGCTAGCGTAGCCTAATAACTCTAAATAGTTAGCTGTTTTTATAAGCGTAGCAGAATCAATTGATGGACACTACCTTCTGATTTAATGCACGATTAAATCACTGTCTCAAAAGTTTATGTAAATGAGAAATAAATATCATCATGGATCATTATTGAATAAATGAAATGACAAGTTTATGGAAAAATTTGCTGAGAAATGATATATACCATATACCAAGTCCATACATTCATTTCATTTTGAAAAAAAATGGACTTAACTATATTAAAAAAAATGATTTTTTCATATAGGCATATATTTATTAACTTCTTTTTTCTTTTTTAAAGAGAGTGGGCGGGATTCGTACATCTTGTAAATATCATTTCACTTTGATGAGACGCCCGCACGTGGGTCTTGGGTGCCGAATAAAATGGAGGGGAAGATGTAAAAGACTCAACAGAAAAAATCTTGGAGCCTCTATGGATGACAATAGATAAAAGCTGAGCCTCTCCGTGGAGGTGCAAGAACAGAGCGAACTGATGGGTGAAAAGGGAGGAGAATTCAAGATCGAGCAACAGAAACAGGTCATAAATAAACCTAGAATGGGAGTAGCTTGGGGAGGATTCGAGGGAGGGAGTAGAAGAATGAACTGGACTGTGAAAGAGAGAGTACACCCCCCGACTATGTAGGATTTTGTAATGGGCCTAGCTTGCTACAGTACACGTATGTTTGGGCCGAGCACAACACCCCGATTATGTAGGATTTTGTAATTATGGACCAACACGGGCTTAAACTGATAAAAGGAAAACCTACGCGTAAGAGTAAATGGGCTTCACCTTTAGACCCGACAGAAAAACCCAAACAATGAACAGAGAATTCGAAGACCCAAATACCCGCTGTTGGAATCGTTTCGAGACCCAAATACCCGCTTTTGGAATCGATTTGAGACAGCTCAGTATTTGAATGATCGGCCCATATAGGTTGCCCAAGGTAAACAACAGAAGGAAAAGAATGGGCTGCATACTTGGGCATCAATGCTCAAGTGCTGTGCATCTATATATCAAAAGGAAAAGTAGTAGTCTTCTGGCTAGGACTTAGAAACTTAGTGGGTCTTGGCCCTTAGTTTTATTTTCTTGTATGCTTTGAGTGTGCTACTCTGGGCCATATGGGGGTCATTCTTTATGTACGAGCCGAATGCTCTAGGTTCTACATCTAGAAAATAAAAATTCTATTCTATTTCTCTTATCTTCTTCTTCATTTTCTTTCTATGGAGGAAATGAGTAATTTCAATAAATTTGGTTCCTAAGTAACTGGAGTAACAAACTTTGTTGTCCCGCTTGAATAATGGAAATCCCATCAAGCAATTTCTTCCATAAATCCAAATTAACAAAAAAGAGTACCCACCCAAGAACATGTTCAGATTGCACAGAAAATGCATGGGTCTGACTTTCTTGAAAGGGTAATGTGATTTCTGAGTCTTAAACACGCTTTCATAAATAATGGCTGATGAATAAACGACAGCACCATCACCAGAAGTATCGTCCAATTGTGAGTTGCTGGGTTGCACATTGAATGATCAGTCCCCCGGCCGGTTCTGGGGATTCAAGTACTCAGACAGTCGGACTATCATTTTCACCCTTTGGTATTGATTTTGTATAGAGCAATAATATGCATGAAAGTGAGTTTTTCTTTTCTGATAGGAAGAGAAAATGAAGAAGAGATTGAGAGCAATTAGTTATGTGGCAGTTTGGCATTGGTGGAGAGATATCACCAATATTGTCGTAGATACATACATATATATATATATATATATATATATATATATATATATATGTGAGTCATCTCGCGAGGCAGGTGGTGTGTACGTGGAGGCCCTACAACGAGATCATGTTCTTTATATGTTACTCCACATTCCTAATTGGATGAGAAAGCTAGCAGGGGATCGATCAGAGTAGCTAATTAAGGGGCCAAAAGTATACAATTACAAGACACAATTATGCGATCTCCTTTCCATTTCATCATGAGTATTAATTGTAGATCATAGGGACATGACATGACACTCTTCCTTTAGATGCATATGCAAATGGGACCAACCCCTCCTCCTCCAAGCCCCCATCTTTGAACACAACCTCACAAACACAAGTCAAATAATAATGGCAAAGGCAACATTAAAAATAGGGTTTTATCTCCTTATTTCATTGCACTATCTAGACAAACCAGCTATACATTCTTCCAAACGTCTGTGGTCCACTCGCAGCACCCCCAGAATCTGTTTTTATTGGAAAATATTATAATCTCTAAACGCATTCAAAGCAAGGGACACTGTAATGCAGCCTATTTGCCTATGATCTGCATTATTTATTTTCAACTGCTATATGAATGTGTTCCCCACCTTACTTGGTCTCAACGTCCCCCTCCCCCCCTCTCCCGTCTGATCTGTTGTCTATGTAGCACTATTTTTTCAAAAACAAATGAATTAAAAGCTCGAAAAAGGAATAAACTTATTGAATGCAACCTCAAGTATGCCCATTCTCTATGTTACTGCAATCATAATTTAAAACAGAAACTTTTTCCCCTGCGCACTTGTGGTCAAGCGGGTGGTCTCGCAACAAGATCCCACCGGCCAGCGAGTTTAGAGACAGGAAAAGATAGGCTGAAAGGTGTTCCTAGGCAAATTGGTCGATTGGACATTAACTCCATAGTCTAAGTCACTCTGCTGCATTTGCTTTTGATTAGGAAACCAGGAACAACAATTATAGTGAATCCAAGCTCATGCTTAAAGATCGATGGAGAATCCTTGTTTTGGAATCACATGTACTGCCCCCTGGTCACCTTCATTATCTTTTGCTGATTTTTCATGCATTGCAGCTTCTTTTTTATCAATCTTGTCATGTTTGTCAACTTTAGATTAAAGTTTATCCTCTCCTACATGCTAGACCATAATCAAAATGTTTGTACATAGACACGATGGGTTATCACATCTTGTCCAATCTCGGCCTGCAAAAGTAACCGACAAACTCATTTTATTAGTCACCCATTTGGTTGGTCTTCTTTTAATGTTGGGCTCCAGAATTTAAATAAATTCGGCCTAGGACCAATCATGATTTTGTTAATGCCGTTTTTTTCCTAATCGGGAAGCATTCCTTATAAGGTCTTCTCTGTAGGCCATAGCGCCATTAATCTGGTGCTGTCACTTTCTCTTTTTTTATTATTGTAAATAAATTTCCTTTAATCAAGACGTTGCATGGTTTGTTCCTCAGACCTCGCTAACCTGATTATTAATAATCTTAGCCTCAAACAAGATTTGCTAATGTTAATCATGACATCAAAAGCTACAGGCAAAGCGATTGATCATCAATGTCATGACCAGTCGACGCGAGGTCTAGCTAGAAAGCTGAGTACAGCTAGAACCCATGCAGTTGAACTAGATTAATCTGTGTGCCATGTATGCTTTTTCGATGGTTTTCTTCACACACACACACTCTCTCTCTCTCTGAACAGTGTGTCAATAGCAACATTTATGCACCATCCATGAAGTCCAAGTCAACAAAATCTCAGTGAAGGATACTATTTACTTTCTTTTATATGACATGATTGGGTTCTCCCATGTACCAGCTATAATACTGTGAGTCGAAGAATTCCAAAAGTAGCATCTGTAGTTATATTGAGTAATATTTTCACGGACATTGGAAGTGTGCCTTCATCATTTTCTCTCTCTTTTGAAAATCCAAATGCCAGAAATCCCAGGTATCAAGTAACTCTCTAGAACAGACTACAGTAATGTTGGGTGTATGAGTCCCATATGCATTTTTTTTGGTAACGAGAGAAATTGGTCCATGCAAGTCTAATATTTTGCACTTGCTCGAAATTTGGGAGCGTATTAATTTGAACTGATGTGTGATGAGCACGGTAATCCCCGTATATTCAGTGCCTATCCCCGACCCAAATACTGATTTAATCGTTGGCATACCTATGAAAGATTCATTCCGGCCGGACATGATCACAGCTGGAATTTTGAATCCCAACCCATCCATTCACAGTCAGGAGGCTACATGCAAAATACTAATTAAAACATGACAGCTTCATTATTTTTTCAGTAGCCCTCCAATGACAGAGAATTAATGCATGCATATCCTGACTTTCTTACACGAGTTTTTGAAGCGACGGAGGCAACTACGTACGACAAGTATATATGACTTTATTATAACGTTATAGGTACGTAGTTCCTTTCGATCGTTGGTCATGAAAGGCCTAGAGATATGAATAATTCTGGGTTATTCTAATATATATGTCGGGCTGGCTTACATGAGAGGCATGCATAAACAGTGTACCCTAATTTTTTGGGTCACTTGAGCGACAAGGGTACCGGTGCACAAACAGTTTGAGGATAAAGATCTATTCTAGCAAGTCCGGCCCCATGATCACCATCCACGAAGGTGTAGCACGTCCCAATATTCCTCTAATGGGTAAATGACAGATTGATCAATTATAATACAAGGAAGTGAAAGAAAGCAAGACATAAAGCGATAGAAAGCACGTCCAAATTAAAGGCCGAAGTTATCGGGAACATATTTGTGGTTACAAATTAATGGATAAATTTCCAGGGTAAGGGTACTATTTCACCTCCCCCGGCCATGAGATCGCATGATATCTGATTGAGCTATGCCCAAAAACGGGTGTCTAATTAGAATATTGATATACACGAGACATTTTCACAACACATTTCATAACAATGTTATAAGATAAAGATATTTTTATAAAGTAATGTTACTTTTATAAAATATTTTATAAAATTACCCTTCTTTTAATACATTATTCTGAAATGTGTTGTAAAAAATGTTGTGTATTCTAATTAATCCTCCGGTAGCTTTGCAGTACGTACTAGTGGGTTCTTGACACTTCTGTTGGGGAAGAAAATTTTCGACAGACTTTTGAGAAATAGTTGTGCCATGTAATTACTATTGGGAGCATGAAGTGGAGGACATGTAATCATTCTTAACTTAAGCTTTGCGCAAAGGCTTTTCTTTTCCTTTTATTCTTTTGAAGTCTGCATGGGCACGTGATCCGGATGTTGTACGGGCCGAGTACTACTAAATGCCTCTTGCATGTATATATAGTCGTACAACGTGATTTCAATTTTATCTTTTTACGTACGATGATCATGGCGATCGTGGCATGAAGAGCAAATGTACGTACCCGATCGATATTAATCGCATGTATGTCGATGAGAAAAGGATTGGACATAAAAGTGGAAAAATGCATGATAGGCAAAGATGTCCGTCTAAATTTCCGTATGTGCAGTGACAGCTTGTAACTATCTAGATCAAGATATTTGTAAGAGGGGCGCTTAGGACTTATGTTGTCTCATGTTCCAATCTCTGATATTATCTTAATTTAATTTTCATAATTATCAAATCATTTTAATTTGACATTATCTGTATTTGATTTTCATAATGGTTAAAATATTTATCTTATCCTAATTCAATATAATTTTTTTTATAAATAGAGATATCATGTCTTATAACAGTAACAATTGAAAAAATAAAGATATAGTCCTTCTAATTTATGTCTTTTCTTTTATCACCTGAACTGTCACACATTATAAGAAAAAAGAGTTTTTCCAGCGCTCAAAATCGATGCTAATACATACCATAATCGCTGCAGTTAATCTCTTCTGGCGATTTTTACCTCGCTGCACATTCGACGAAATAAAGATGTCTTTTCTGATCAATCGCATCGAAAGATAAAATTTGCCTGAAAAACTGATATTTCCCGGCGAATTTTATTCCTCCCAAAACATATCATAACACGCCGCAAAAGAGCTTGTCCGTTTGGTCCGATGTCGTTGGGAAAAGTAAAAGGCAACGATTTTTATCGTCGTAAATGATACGTAAAATCGCCGCAAGAAATTACCCCTGTCCCAGCGATATTGTGATATCATCGCGCCTAGTATTATTTACGGGGATATTAGTCAACGTAATTGCCCCGACAATGATCACGACGATCTCAATTTTCGTCGCGGATTGTGATGTTCCAACGGACGAAAAGTCGCCGCAAAGTTGGTATATCGCCGCAAAACGATTCTCGTCGATTTCACAAGTCGTTGCAATATGTATTTGACGGAAGTCCTGCATATTTGCAACGCATATAAATCGTTGCAAGTAAGTAATTGACGGCGATACATAGTCACTGCTAATATATAATTATTCTTAATTCCAGCGAGTTTGTATTCGCCGAAAGGTGCTTTCGTTCAATTTTTTTTTCCATTAGTTATACCAAAAGAACTAGTCAAAGTTATAATTGGAGTTCCTAGTTAAAGTGTCTCATTATCTGATCAAACTTAATTAAGGCTGACAAATGAGATAGGTCTGATTAATTTAGAAATATTTAGATATTGCTCAATATCTATATATGTATATATATATATATATAATAATTTATTAAATCACATCTTAATATAAGAGTCATCCATGTTCTTTATCATGGCTTGCATTAGGACTACATGCACTCAAACCAGTAAAAAGAGTTTTTTCCAGCACACAAGAGGTACATGCAGTCTGTTGTGGGTAAAGGAGGCATTTTCTATATACATTTAGGCAGCAAAGTTTGCCCAAGATGATTAATGTAAAGGTAGGCCCTAGCTAGCACAAATCCAATTTCAAGAACACAGAAAAATGAATTGAATTGTTCAGTCTATCAAGACAACATTTTTATCAGTTCATGAGAACTGGAAACTTGCTCAAAAAAGAACCAAATTCATACAGGGTCATGCTTGGGGATCATACTTCGGAAAAATTTCCTCAAGCCTTGTGTGTTATCCTTAAAAAAGTCTTGTTGTGTTAGCCCCACGAAAAGACACACACACACACAGACATATAAGCCAACTTTTTGTGGATGTTAAAATTGTTCCCTGTTCTCTTCAGAAGGGCTAGAAATTTTTTACTCTAATGTCACTCTCTTGGTGACTGCACCAGGGAATAGTCCCAGAAAAATACAGATTTCCTTCATGTTACCGAAACACTAATCAGTTAATTTTCATACTGTGTTATGAGAGCAGGTACACTCCAAAAACAAGTAGGACTAGAAACTTGAGATTATCTATAATTTAGTAACAACTAATTAGTATAAGATGTATTGGCAAAATAGCAATTTTTTACTGGGTCATTCAATGTTTGAGCCACGGATATGATTTATGTGAAACACAAAATGCAGATATTGACAACAAAATTCGTGAAAAAAGTGGTAGATTTCACAACTGCACAGATAGAAATTAGTCTAGCAACAAAAAGCTCCTAATTTTGTAAGGAAACACGCGCGCAAAATCGATTCATTACCAAACCAGTTCTAAGTTGCAGCCATACCTGTGGTGACGGAAGGACCCACGCTATCCCTCAACTGAATCTCGACCAACCTCAGTTGGAAGCAACTGACCCAAATCCCACAGATTCAAAGAGACGAATCGCACGGCTTCTAATCAGCTTCGGAGATTCTGTCTCAACCGTAGCTTCCGCGGAAGGAAAATGTGGTAAAGGAGAAACCTTTGGGTGGTTGGGCGAAAATGGAGATGAAATCGTTCAGGGGACGTGAGTGGAGTAGCAGCTGATCTCTCGGAAAGGCAAATGGAGATGGAATATTGGGGAAGAACAGAGAGAAGTGGAGGGGGAAAGAAATCGGGGGGAAAAAGAAAATATTTTTAGGGGATTGATTCCAGACAATAATTACGGCAAAATAGAGCGTTGCAACAGGTGTTTTCTTTTCCCGACGAAATAAATCGATGCAAAAAAGCTTATATTTGCTGCAACTAGTTAAAGTAACTAGCTGAATCAGCTTTCTCAACAGAATTAAGCGGCGATAAAAAAATAGCCCCTAAAACTACTCTAATGCGGCGTTTCTTTTTGCAACACTATAAAAATTGCCGGAAAAATCATTTTTTCTTATAGTGACACCCTTTGTCCCCCATACACATCTAATTCTAATCTTATTCCTTCTCATCCCATGGTAGATCAAAAACTAGAAACCTCAAGCCCAAACAAGTCCCAATATTACTAAAGAACTAAATTTTCAAGTCCTTCACGCCTCACGGAACAATAAGGCGTACGATTTTCCTATATCTATATATATATATATTTGTCTGTGTATATGTAGTAGTCATGTCTAGCTGGGACTTCCTTGCGTGAGAAGGGACCAAAATGTCAAAAGAGGCCATCATGGATAGAATTTAAGACATAATAAGCATTGCAAGAAATAGCCCCGAAACATCGTCGTGGTCTTTTTAGCTGCATTTTTCCTGTTTTCAACATGTTTTCACGCTCATGATTATATCCCTAGGATTATTTCTTTCTTCTGAAGAAGATTAAAAGATACCAGCATTAATGAGGCAGCGAGGCAAGGCTTCGATCTGAACTCAGAAGCGCTCAGGGTCCGGCCAACTCCATCATTAAAAGACGACTTGGAAGCCGAGCCTTCCTTCCGGTAGGCATGCAGTGTTTAAAGCGAAAACTACCGTGCAAAACCATGATTCTGTACCGTGTAAAAAGGTTAAAAATACAATGCACAAGCTTCAAAGCCTTTCGAAGTGTCAAAAAGGGCCATTACCCACCATGCACGACTCTTCCAGGAAACGTTTGAAGTGAAAAGTTGCATGTGATTACCAAATAGTTTAGAATTTACATCGATATGAATCTTTGAAACTACATATTCAATTCGGGTTAAGTCAGACCCACGTTCTTTATTTAATGACCGTAATTAACCCAAATGTCACGTACAATATTAGAGTAAGATCAGTACCCTGCCTTAACGGTCTGGTGATGACTTTTAATTCTGGATGGTTGAATGTCTCTCTATGCTACTGCATGCTGTCAGTGACAATCTTCTCCACGTTCCACCCAAAAGGCAACATGATATTTGGGACCACATTATGTGTTCGTTAAAGTGGATGATGTCTTGGAAAGATTCAGCCAAAATGTAGATGTTCGATGTGCTTTAGATGGAATTTTATTAAAGAATCAAGAGGATTTCATTTAATTTCTAACACCACCTCGTGCTTCAAGATCTCGTTTAAACTTCTACTGCCCTGCACGATGTAGTGCTAGCTATTATTGATCGAGACATGAGTTAGCTAGAGATCATCGAGAGTGGCTTTGAGCGCGCAGTTTACACCTCCGAATATACGTACGTATTAAGGGTTTGTATATACACATGATATTATATGACACATGCATGTAATACCTCGTATTTAGTAATTAGGAGGTTGGTAAATTATGTCCTATATCACCTAGGAGGCAGAGATTATTACCTAGTACTAATTAACATGCAGCAGCTAATTGGCGACTTACATCCATGCATTTTTTTTTCTTCCTATGCTTTCAACTTGCAATTTTCATACGTACGTACAGTTAAACTCTACAATATTACAGGTATGAAAAGAGAGAGAATATATAATGGGGTCAATGAGGGGGACAAGAAGGGAGAAGAGCAGGGATCGATTTCAGGATTTTTAACATGCACGTTTCCTTTTTTAATTAATTATTTATTTATTTTATGAATACACGTATTCCTACTATTTTCCTCGAGATGTTAAATAAATAAAGTTTCATTATATAAAACAAAAAATATAGGCTAAAGTCAACGGTCAAAGATCTGCATTATCGTCATTGTCTCCCACACTCCCTCACAACTCACAAGCACACACCCACATTCTCTGATGAAATTTATTATGTATCAATTATTATTATTTTTTTTTTTATAAGATATAGAGGTATTTTTTATAAAATATAAGATGTGATCAAATGATTAATAGTAGTTAAAGAGAAGAAGTTTTCTTTCTCTCACGCTCACTCACCCAACATTCCCAAAAACCCTCACAGTTAACACTAAGCACAATGCGTTCCACTTGGGTGTTGGTCTACCCTCACCCACGGTGCAGCCGTCTTCTCCCTATTTCTTCTCCCATCGAGCAAGGTGGTCCCACTATTTCTTTACTCTTGTTTCTTTTACAAATTTTTAAATATTTTCTCCTTCTAACTTCTAAGTTTGCTGGGTTCGTGACCATCCGATCATATTACCGGTCTGGGAGTTTGACTAGTCAAGCAGCCAGGTGTACGACTACACCTGCTATATTAATCCGGGATCCTAATCCCTATATATAGAGAGGATCTTATCTTACACAACGAAGAGACTGATCAGAAGGGCAAATGTGGGTGAACAAGTGCCGACAGGGGCGGGGCACAGACACGTGGCAAAAGTTTACAATTCCAGCTTGGTGGTGGACAATCAGATGATGTGGCTCGGAAGCAAGAAGTCTATACTAAAAATGGACCTTTAAAATTGTAAATAGAAATCATATTTGTGATTTTAGCGTGAGAAGCTTGTAATTTTTTTAAAAAAAAATTAATCAATATGTAATTTACATAAAAATATTATATTTTTTATAGTAAATTTCACTTTCTTTTAAAAATTACGCCAAACTTACACAGTCTAAAACTATATTTAACATTGTTCAATTATAAATTATTTCAAATATTATAATTATTGCTACTGTTCTGTAAATATAACTGTTCATAATCTAATCAAATGAGTTTTTATATGCGAAGAGCCTAATGACCTGATGGCATATAGTCTGATTATCTAAATAGAAAACTTGGGTTCGAACCCCACCCCTTATAAAAAAAAAAAATAAAAAAAAAATAAAGAAGAAAATGTTTCTATATGTATTGAATTTACCTCTCCTAAATTAATTACTAGCTTCTTTCCAATTAATTAATCTTTTTAATTAATAACCACAACAATAATGATGATACAAGTGTCGGATAATCAGAATGGATAAACGGATTACTTAATCCTATTGTTTTAGGGTATTTAAAAAGCATGATTCTTGTTATTGGAGAAGTAATTATCAATTTATTATAAAAAAAGGAAAGAAAGAAAAATGCCCAAAAACATATATAGTATATATAGTACATGATGATTGGTAGGTTGGAGAAATGGTCAAACATGTTCGGTTATATATGCACGACATGGAATGGTATATGCTAATACGTACCTGTAAGTGTTGACATTGAGGGGCATTAATGCGTGTGTTGTGTACAACTTAATTTGACTTTGACCCAATACAAGATAGAGATATGTTAGGTACCGACTTTTAAGTGATTTTCTACCTCCCACTGCAGCGCCGGCCGGTCATCTTATCGGTGCCGGCCATGAGCCTCCTCTCCTCTGTGAAATGGAGAAGATTTCCTCGCTCGCTCATCCCTTAAATCCAATCAACAAGTCAAATTCAAATACTTACGATTTGAGATAATCTCTACCCATTTATACGCTTCCATAAAGAGAAGTGTTACAGCTACAAATAGATCTTATAAAAATAAATTTATAGATTAATATAGTTTTATATCACATGTTAGATTTATTTTATAATAAAATTTTTTTACAATATACCATATAATATCAAATTACCTCAATTTATAAAATATTTTTTTAAGATCTATTCATAACTAAAAAGTAATTATTTTTTATAAAATATGTAGCTTTTGTAACTCGTAACTCCCATCCCATTCACACAAACTTTTTTTTTTTTTTTTCCTTTTATGGAAATGATTGGCAAATCAAGAAAACCCAAAACAATTGTTGCTACAAAACGTTGTTAAGGGTCTTGATTAGTACTTCCGCTTCCACACTGGTCACACATACACGCTAGCTCCGACCCAATAATCCAATTGAAAGAGTAGGTATAGAACTTTCATTTTGTACACGTGTCAATCAATCAAGTTAGGCAGCCAGCTGGAGCCGTCCGACTTGGATACTCCAACAAGAAACATAGGACCTCCCAACAATTTTACCGTACGCAGGGCACAATAACACATATGTCAGGAACGCCGTTTTTCGTTACGGGGAATTGCAATTTGGTGCCGGTAGTTTGTGAGACACCCAGAGTACAAGCACGCATGTAACCGGTGTATCTAGCTGCGTGTTTACCGGATACGGCTGGTTAAGAACTTAAGATTAGAATGCCGGGTTTGTACCGTCGAAACACCTTGAGAAGGTGAGTTCAAAACGGCATACCGGCTTTGACCAACGGAGAACTGGTGTACCACTTGACTTCGAGTCCGAGAGTGGGATTTTTGCGTGATTGTTTTGTTCGAGTGTTCCTAATATGACCAGTGAATGTATAAAATTTCTGTGCTTCTTTAGTGTCATGGTCCATGGAGAAACAAAAAGATATACAGCTTATTATTTTACACTTGTGCCCTCGTTGAACTGCTGTTTAGTTCCTAATCCCTTGGGTGATGCAAAGCCAGCTTCATACTCTGTTCTATATAAACCCACTTACCGTCTTTCCTCCTCCCTCACGCAAAATACCATCTTCTCTTTTATAACGAACACTCTCTCTCTCTCTCTCTCTCTCTCTCTCTCTGTGTATTCCAAAAACTTCGAAACTACCTCTCTTTCACGCTTCCAGAAAAGAAAAAGAAAAAAAACACCATGCCTGAGGCTCCAAACTGCTCATTAAAACCCACAGACCACAATCTTGCAGAGAAGAACAAGAAGACTCTCATGTTCATTGAAGATATCACGACAAACGCTGATGAGGTTCAGAAGCGAGTTCTTTCTGAAATCCTCTCTCGCAATGCTAACGTAGAGTACTTGCAGAGGCACGGCCTCAAAGGTCACACCGATCGCGAGACCTTCAAGAAAGTCATGCCTGTGATTGCCTACGAGGATATCCAAGCGGATGTCACTCGTATTGCCAATGGCGACACTTCCCCAATCCTCTGCTCAAGCCCCATTTGTGAGTTCTTGACGAGGTATATATATTTGCTACCACAGTCATTTTCTCGATGCCGATTGTTTGTATGAACTGTTTGCCATTTCTTTGTATAGTTTGGCATTTTGTGAATGATTTGGCTAAATGGGTTGTTTTCTGGGCACTTTTTGGATTTGTAGCTCGGGGACATCGGGAGGAGAGAGAAAATTGATGCCCACAATTGAAGAGGACATGGAGAGGAAGTCACTGTTCTATAGCCTCTTGATGCCGGTGATGAGCCAATACGTTCCTGGCCTAGACAAAGGCAAAGGAATGTACTTTTTGTTCATAAAATCCGAGGCCAAGACACCTGGAGGCCTTTTGGCTCGCCCGGTACTCACTAGCTATTACAAAAGCTCCCACTTCACAGAAAGGCCATATGACCCTTACACAAACTATACCAGCCCAAACGAAACCATCCACTGCCTTGACTCTTACCAAAGCATGTATACACAACTACTTTGTGGCCTCTGCCAAAACAAGGAAGTCCTAAGGGTTGGCGCAGTTTTCGCCTCCGGCTTCATTCGCGCAATCCGGTTCCTCGAGAAGCATTGGGCTTCGCTTTGCAAGGATATTAGAACCGGAACCATCAACGCCCAAATTGCTGACCCTTTAGTCCGAGGGGCTGTCATGAAGATCCTCACACCTGATCCCAAGCTTGCAGATTTCATTGAGGTAGAGTGCGGCAAAGATTCTTGGCAAGGAATCATAACTAGGTTGTGGCCAAACACCAAGTATGTGGATGTGATTGTAACTGGGACCATGTCACAGTACATTCCAATTCTTGATTACTATAGCAATGGCCTCCCCATTGTGTGCACCATGTATGCATCCTCTGAATCCTACTTCGGTGTCAACCTTAATCCTCTTTGCAAGCCTAGTGAAGTTTCATACACGCTCATTCCCACCTTGTGCTATTTCGAGTTTCTGCCTGTCAATAGAAACAATGGGGTCATTAACTCTCCCTCCCTGCCCGAATCTCTCAGTGAAAAAGAACTCAAAGAGCTGGTGGATCTAGTTGACGTCAAGCTTGGGGAAGAATATGAGCTTGTTGTTACAACTTATTCTGGTATATTTGTCTTTTTTATAAATCACTTGCAATTCAAGCATATAGTTTCAATTTTTTTTACCATAGTGGAACTTGGTAATTGTGCTCTAACATACATCTGATATTGTAGGACTCTATCGCTACAGAGTTGGAGATGTGCTTCGAGTGGCCGGATTCAAGAACAAGGCCCCCCAGTTCACCTTCTTATGCCGGAAAAATGTGGTCCTCAGCATTGATTCTGATAAGACTGATGAAGTTGAGCTGCAAAATGCAGTGAAATTTGCTGTGAACCATTTGATGCCATTCGATGCAACTGTGGCTGAATACACTAGTCACGCGGACACTACAACCATCCCAGGCCACTATGTTCTATTCTGGGAAGTTAGCCTCAATGGGTCAACCCCAATTCCATCCTCTGTGTTTGAGGACTGCTGCTTGACCATGGAAGAGTCCCTCAACAGCGTGTACCGCCAAGGCCGTGTCTCGGACAAGTCGATTGGCCCTCTAGAGATAAAGATTGTTGAGCCTGGGACATTCGATAAGCTCATGGATTACGCCATTAGCTTAGGCGCGTCCATAAACCAGTACAAGACCCCGAGGTGTGTGAAATTTTCACCCATTGTTGACCTCTTGAACTCGAGGGTTGTGTCAAACCACTTTAGCCCCAAATGTCCCAAGTGGGTTCCGGGCCATAAGCAATGGAACAATCAGGATTGAAGGAAATGAGGGACTGCGCACTTGTAGTCTTGGTAGCTTTCATGGAGATTCACAATAACTGTTTTTGTGATCACGATCTTAGGGAAAAACTATTTATCATTTTTAGGTTAACCTCGTGCTTTTTATGTCTTCTGCTTTTTTTTTCTTTTTTTTTTTAATATTTTAGTCGTTGTCTAATATGCATAGACTTTGAATCACCTCATGTACAAAAATTGTTCCTTTTTCGAGGAAAGCTTCTCTTATTTTCCTTTAGTTCCTTTCTCTATATATGCCAGTCGTTTCAGCTGTTGTTTCTTGCAATAATCATCATGTTTTATGGGAATTTGATTCTTAAATTCCTTCCAGGAACCATGCCCGGCCACTGAAGTCTCATGGGCTACCTTACCAAAATGGCAGCAAGAAAGCCAGCTCCTCTCAACTCGTATATTTTTCTATAATTTTCAAGAAAAGGACACCTACGTTTTCGGTAGTAATTGAGTTAGTTTACTAATAAATCACACTCTTAAGGGTAACTATATAAAATTGAAAGATTCAAATCAATAAAAACATTTTAACATATTGATGAGGCGGGTACTATAACATTAGTTGGTTGTAAAAAATTCTAGGTCTATCATTTTTCATGGACTTCGAATATGTCAGGAAACAGAAGCATCTGTTTTCCTTTCTTTTCCTATGCAAGTGGTCAAATGATCCCCAAAATAATCACTATGTCCGTTACAAACAGAGAAAGGGACTAAGACCCGTTCATCAAACTGTTTCAAGAGATGACAATACAGGCGACGAATAATAATGATTGATGCAGCAAAACTGCAGCCTTGCATGTGCTTTGGTTGGTCCAGATAATTAGGGGCAGGGCTTTTTTGGCATAGTAAACCATATAATTTAGTCCTATTCCTCATTAGATATGTCTATAAATAAAACCAGTGGCCCTATTATGAACGAAGAAGAAAAATGCAGAAACGTAAAAGACAATGGATGAGGTGTCTATGACCATTTCCAATGGTTGATTGATAAACTAAAAGAATAGTTGATACGTATTACAATCTCATGCACCGTGACCGTGTACCTCTTCAACCTCGATGAAGTAGGCTGCAATGTATATGTCAAAATGGCATTGCATGCCATGCTAGAATGCCTTTAGCACACCCATGCATTCAGCGTCTGAAGAACAGAGAAAAATGAATTCCACACCTCTGTGAGTGTTTCAAAAGTACACTAGGACCCATCTCTGTTCCGGCCACCAGTTGCAATGATTTAGCAGGGCATTTGCACAACGAATCAAAAGACAAGAACTGGTGAAAGGGCAAGAAAGTTTTGTATTGGGGTGCCAGGACAGATAAGGTAAGAGTCAGAAGGCTGTTCCCCGAGTGGTTTTGTATGAGAAAACAAACAAAAACAGTTTCTGATTTCTGAAAATGTTCTCTAGGCTATGTCAGACAAAACATAGTACAGTTCCCCCCCAGACAATCCCAGAAAAAGATAAAAGAGACAATTTTGCGGTCTCACAGACATATTCTCAGGCTGCAGATTGGAAAAGCTTCAAAACCACTTATACGCCTGAAGATAAGGTCTCTTTTGATTCTCTTCCTGTGGTAGTGCAAGCAATGTATCATAGGCCTTTGTCTTCTTCGTGATTTTCCATTTCCTTACCGAGTCTCCATGCGCACCACACTGCACGCAAATACATCTTCACGCCAATCCCACCCGAATGCAATCGGCGAGGAAATGCTCATTGACCATACATGCAGACCACATATACTTCCCATGATTTAATTAGACAAATAAATTACTTTGATGGAATTAATATAAATTATACAATATATATATATATATATATATATATATATATATATACGGAAAAGTCTCGAGTGCGTTAGCCGCACCTTATATAATGATTTAAATAAATAAAAAAGTAAAATAGTCAGTAATTTATTTGTTTGGGAAAAGAAAATACAAGATTAAAGAAAGACAACAAATTAAGATTAAAAAAAATTTAAACTTTAACAAATTATCTAACCGTAGAGCTATTAAGGGTCTTTTGGTAAAACTTGATCCTTCAATAAATTCTACAAGGGAACTACACGTTAAATGGTCAAGAGTTTTAAGAATTTTTTGGTAAAACAGGACTTAACGGAAAAACAACAAAAATTAGAAAAATAATAAAAATTATTA
The DNA here is from genome assembly GCA_022457165.1 of Juglans mandshurica. Lineage (NCBI taxonomy): Eukaryota > Viridiplantae > Streptophyta > Magnoliopsida > Fagales > Juglandaceae > Juglans > Juglans mandshurica. The sequence goes on along the minus strand of CM039632.1, from coordinate 1,393,940 downwards.
TTCACAATTAGATAGCCACTTATTATAATAGAATATATATATATATATATATATATGTTGGGTGCAAGATCCGGCCCGATTTCACAGTAAGCCCATGGATGCGAGCCCAAGCAAACAAGGTCGTAAGCGAGGAGGGCAAGGTAAGAAAGGTGAGAAATGGAGAAGCAGATAGGCGAAGGATGATTGATTTTGATCCCTTGGCAAGGAATGCATACAGGCCAGCAAGGAAATAAAGGTGGCACTGACTCCTACGAGGGTGATATTTTGAGCCATCTGATTCATGGTGCGTGGTGATCATGAGGGTGATATTTTTGTATTACAATACTTTGTACTCTTCTTGTTTTCGAAAATAAAAAGCAAACCACTCGACATAATTAAATAGTTTTACCCTGCATACATCCTCTGTGAATAATGCAAAAACACACCATGCATCTCAACTGATGGACATGACACCTCTAAGTTACATCACGAACACAAAGGGAACAAGATGACTACCTTTCTCCTGCTCATCACACCCCGCTTTCCAAAAGCGTCAAAGATGTTGCACTAAAACATGTTTTTTCTTTTTTTTTAAAGGAATCATGTTAGTCATCCTTCATTTATTATTATATCCTCATCGTGATTAGAGTATTTTTTACAGTTCTTCTACATGTACATGGGGTTGGGTACACGGGGGATCAGCTGACTGGCAAATATATTATTAAAAAAAAAAAAAAGAGGGAAATATGTATTGAAACTGCAAACCCAGCCAAATCGAAAATTCTGTGTACCTTCCAGGAAAACAAACCCAGCGAAATCCAGGAAATCTAGGACAAAGAAAGCCACTGAATCTGTTGTCGTTGTGGGTAGCCGTTGATGGCGTCGTTGTGGGTAGCCAATCAAAGAAAGCCACCGAATCTGCCCCAACTAGTGGTCGTCGTTGTGGGTAGCCAAAGAGGTTTGATTCGTTTGAGAAGGCAAATAAGGGAAGTAACAATGTTGGGGTTGTAGTAAACCCTGTTCGTCTTACAAGCCTCGGAGAGTTTGGGAGTCCTCAATTTGTAGTTGATAAGCTCATACAAGCTGAAAGGCCAACTGTATTATTTTTTTTTTCATCAGGAAACATAATATTAATTATTGGCGTGAAATTGGTACCAAAATATATAAAACTAGAGAAACAAATAAATAAAAGCTCGATCATAATGCTTCTTGTTAATTATAGAGTATAAAAATACTCGCTTACTGCCACAGCAGAATTGGTTAACACATCATGGTTCTAATGAACCAAACCAATTCTCTATTTATTAATCCTTACACAATAATAGCTAAGGCTGAGATGCAATCGAATTAAGCAAGCTGTCTCTGTTGTTTGACACTTTAAGCTCAATCATCCTGAAAAGTTGGAAAATAGTTGGTTCAAGTACTGGATTGTTACATGGCTAAACGCATGAGAATCAATAAAATGAGTACTCAGAGTTAGCCTTTACCTTTGCAGTCGGGCCTCTACCCTTTTGATGCTGCATAAATGAAAATATTTAGGTATTTAGAGAATGGAACATGGTCAGTTGTTATATATTCTTTCATAATTCCGATTTTTTGTTTCCTTTTGTAACATGTCTTTTTTATGGTGGTATTGGTTTGGTATTTGGCTTTGGTTTTGGTGGTGAAGCTTCTTCACTTGGGATGGGTACATTCTTTGCCTGTAAAAATGAATGCAAAGAGATGAAAGTAGAGAGATCTCTTCTGTAATGTGCTTTGTGTTGTGCCAAAGGGAAGGGAATCTACTTGCATGTGACAAGTTGAAACGCAAGGAAGGGAATTAGCAAATAAAACGTAACGTTTCATTTATCCACGTGGAGACCCGTGTACGCCGGGTTACTCCTCAAGAGTGCAAATAGATTTTTTGTATTTTTCATTATAATATACTTATCAAATAATCATTAAATACTGTATAATTATTATTATTTTTTAAAGAATTATTTTTATATTTATATTTTATATTTCTTAATCCCAGTACTTAGTATTAATTTCCAACACATTTTTAATTTTTTAATAAAAATTTATTTAAAATAAGACATGTCAATTGATTGAGTATGATGGAGACGACGTACGCCCGAAAGACTACATCAGTGTCATTGAGACGCCTTTGAAAGAAATATCAAATATTGAAATTATGAGAGGGTCCCCAAACCCCACCCACACGCGGAGGATATCTAATTTGTTTCCTAGCAGGGTCCTGGCCATCCGCTTGCTTGGCCCAGTTTAGGACCATCAAATCGTCATGAACAGTAAATAATTTTGACACTTTACGTGGTGGGACGTTACCATGATTGAGGGAGCGGAATGCTATGCATAATTTACTATTTGAATAATGCTATATAACATCTATTCTAGTGGTACACACAATGCATACACTATATTTCATTAATTTCTTCTCTCCAGATAAATGGTTGGGATGATATCACATAGAGTGTGTGAAGTGACTGCTCCCAAATAGTAACTTCTCCCAAGATTTTTTTTTTTTTCATAAGTTGTGAGGTGATGAATAGTAATTAATGAAAAAAAAATTTCTTTACAGAAAATTAAAACAACGAAAAAAAACAAAAAACAAAATAGCATCATGCTTCTTCTACTGTTTGTTTTTCTTTATCAAACTGACCATGTTTCTAATTTTATGGGACTATATATGATGATCTACACATGCATCCACGATTTACAGACAACTGTTGACTGCAAGTGGGTGGGGCATGCTTCTTGTACGTACTCAGTTACTCATGCCATGATGATTTAAGCCCTACTTTCGAATAATTGGCACCGATCGATAATTGTTGGATATAAACCTATTTCAACAGAAAAATTAAATATGGGTATAAATTTGTGGATCTCATGGACTCATATGACAGAACGCGCGCAGAGATCACAAGGATATTTGTAACTAGTACTATCAGTTACAATATTATTTGAACGAAGTGTATATATATATATGTCACTATAACAAATTTGATTTTTAGAGATGAAATTTTTTTGAGACAAAATTTTTTTCGTCTCTAAAAGTCTCACCGTTCGAACAATAATTTATCGTTCAAACAATAACGTTTAGAGACAAAAGTAGTCGTCTCAAAAAATAATGTTCGTTCAAACAGTATGTTATACCGTTCGAACAATGTGTAATCCGTTTGAACGGTTTGTTATATTAGTTTGAACGGTATAAATTACGTTCGAATGATAAGAAATATGTTCGAACAATTACAACCACGTTCAAACTATCTCATTCTAATGTTATGCGCCAAATATTGCCTGCAAAGGAATGTGCCAAATCAAATATTGCCTGCAAAGGAATGTGCCAAATCAAATATTGCCTGGGAAGGAATGCGCCAAATCAAATATTGCTCGGGAAGTGCAATGTGCCACGTTCGAACCATTAAATTTTTTAATTTTTTGTCACAAATTATTATTTGCGGCGACTACACATAGTCGCAAATTATAATGTAATATTTGCGGCGAATATTTATATCATTTGCGGCGCTTTATAATTGCCACAAATAGTTCACAAAATTAAAAAAGAATAAAGTTTCTCTTGCCCGTGTAGACTCCAAACCCTAAATTAAAAGTTTTCCTTATCTCATCTAGCCCCAGCCGCCCCCTGTATTTTTCCTTCTCTCTGCAAATAGACCAGCAACCCCCAACTTTCAGCTCGTCCCGTCGCCGACCCACCACGCCGTTCCTCTCCTTCCGGCGCTACTAGTAGTATGTCTCCCTCTCTCGCTCTTTCTTTGTCTCGCTTGCCTTTGTATTTCTCTGTCTCTGTCTCAACTCCCCATCTATTTCTCACTCTCTCTCAGGTTCTCTTTCATATGGTCTCACTCTCTCTGATTCAGGCTAGCCATCGAGATTGTAAAACGACATGCCACAACCCGTGGAGCTAGATTCATCGGCTCTCACTTGGTCGATTTGTGCTCATATATCGGTTTATGCTAAGTTTTTGTGTTTATTCATGATTTAAAGATTTGATGTAAAAGTCATTGGTGCTCTTTGAATTAGGACCCTAGATTTGATTTTTTTTTTAATTCCAATTTGTTTTGGGATTACACTATGGTTGTGGCTTAATGTTTAGGTTAATGTGGCAGAGTTTGTGCATGTTTATTTCCTCCTCCACTCATTTGTTTCATTGGTTTGATTTGCAGGCCTGTGGTTAGCCTTGTTTATCCTTTGTAAGTGGGATTCTTCTTTTCATTTTTATTTCATTTGGGCAATTGAAACTAAACCCCTTGTTGGGATTATAATGTTTATTGTAGTGATTTTAATGTTTGTTCATTATACAATGCTAATGCTCTGAGTGTGTATTAATTTACTAGAAAATATAAATGATTTTCATTATCTTGGATGGGCTTGAACTTTGTTGGAGGCTGTAGTAGCTGGAAGTTCATTTGGAATCTGATTCGTAGGTAGTGACTTCTTATGCTAGGCATGGTAATTGGCATTATGTGATCTGGTTTGATATCCAAATTATATTGATTTTTTGTTTCTAATACATCATTTCTCAGCTTTTGTGGAGTTTGGTTGGCTTTTTATTGGTAGTCTGAATATTTTGCAAGTTCATGATATATGATAAGGTTTCATTGCAACTGTAAGATGTAGGGCATCTATTTTTAATTTTGTAGAGGCTGCATATGAAGTACTTTAGCACTCATGCTAATCAGTTGTAATGTCAAAAAAGTTGTGGCCAGCAAGTTTTGTTTCTCTCTACTTATTAAATCCCTTTTTGGGCTAGCTTTTCAACTCCATAGATGTTGTATGGGTTAGGTAGCATTTTCGTCTTGCATTGTATATGGCTTCTGAGCTGTGGAATTTATTTCTGCTAACCAGTCAAAAATTAGATTAAGTTATATGTGGTTATTTTTATCGATGAGTCTAGATATCATTTTTATGAATTTCGTGAAAATGATTTAGTTAGTGGCTTGTGCTCTAAATATTTTTTCAAGTATGACCAACAAGGCCTCCTTTCAAAGATTGGGCTAAAGTAAATATTGAAGTGTACAACATCGTGCACAACATTTGCTGCACCAGCAAGCATTTGGTATTGGATTGACACTGAAACATTTGTTGTTATGGCTGCATGCTACATTATTTGTACTAATGATTTGTGTAATTTGTTAGGAACATATGTTGTTGGTTTGTGAGCATTTGCTGTTATGTATACCAATTGATGGCTTGGTTTGTTATGGTTTCATGCTACATTTAAGCTAAACCTGGTTGTTTCTATTTATCTAGATTGTAGTGGTTGGATTGTAGTGCTAAGAGTAAAGAGATAAACATACAAGGCAAGCGACTTTAATTGTTGAATTTTTAAAAATCTCTGCAGGTACTTGGCCTTACATTGGTGGGGAATAGAGCAAAGTTAAAGGAGATTAAGCTAGTGAAAGACGAGATAAACTTCAAGCAACAAGATTGGAAGTCATGTTATCAACTCGGTGGATTTGGATCTCTCAGATTAACTACCAGAAGTTGTATGACCATTAGAACAACAAGATTGTCATACAATTTTATATGATTTGTTATAATCTCAGATTGGATGTCTCAAATTGACTACCATAAGAGATTTTATATCTTTGGTTTTATTTATCATACGATTTTATAGATTTTTTATTAGCTTAATAATATTGGGACAATGAGCTATTTATTTTTATAGAAAGATGTTTTATTGTCAGTGATGGAATGGAAGAAATTACATTTAAACTTTTTGGGACGAAATTTGGGTTTTTTTAGACAAAATGATTTGTCCCAAAAAACCCAATCTCTTGTAGTGTGTGTGTGTAACAAATTAATGGCACCATGATCACAACATTCATCCAAATGTTTATGAACCCTAATTTAAAGATCGTGATGATCACTTGCGATGATGCAAATAATTCATCCAAATGCTATTGGTTAAGGAGACCAAATCAGATTAGGTTTTGTGTCAAGTTCTCTTGATCATCAATTTTAATTTTGCTCTAAAATAAATTAATATACGGTACACCCGACACAGCTTTCTTTTTTATATGCGTATTATTGGGCTATATATATTTTTAATGTGCTTCTAGAAAACTGCGTGCATGCTTGTATATATTTTATTCACTCTGCTAAGATTGCTGATCATGAGTACTACGTACATGACTAGAATACTTTGTTAATATTATCTTAGTGTTGGCCGGGACCGTTGAGCAGTTTATGTGTCAAGTGTCCTCCCAACGCCTAGCACTGTTGAATTCATAAATACTTGATAGTCACGTAACGTACAGCTATATATAAAAGTACCGGAAGGAAACGAATAAATAATTAATTAAGTTGGGTTGATGATCATGCATGCATGTTGAAGCTGATAGATAAGTTTAAAGATATTATTACAGAATATGTATATACGCAGTGATCATCTGTTCGATCGCCATGCAATTATCATGAGGCTATTTCATGAACTAAGTTGAAATACTGGAGGCCGTGTCTTCATCCCTGATTGCGCGCTAGCTGCTGAAAACATTCTTGAATATGGTGACCTAGAAAGGATATCCTTTTGTTTTCGATTAAATATGGCATTCTCGATCCTAGCCATCCCAGAAGAACAAATTAATGCACCATGGTCTTGCATGACGACGTCAAGTCTTACTGTCAAGATAGACATAATGAATAGATCATATATATATAGCACCGATCGAGGCTAGCTTTTCCTTTTGCCCTAGCTTAATCTATAACTTCTTTAGGGTTTCATGTGTTCCTTTCAATATGGCGTCTGCAATGATGCTACAAGAGATCAAGTGGAATACTACTGTAAAATAATAATTAAGATTAAATTCACCCAAAATCTGTACGTGGCATGATGCAGGTTGATCTAATTCGGCCGCGTTAGGTTTCCAAAATGCAATGCGTTTGGCTTTTTTCTTTTCTAAGCTCCATTTTAATGAGTGATCATCAGATACTGATCACTGCTGATCAGATTCCTTAGTTTCAAAGCATTATTAGCAATAATTGTACATTATTCTTATGCTAGCTAGCTGTTTGGACCATTGACAAGTTATATCGATCATGCATGCAGCTATTGAAAAATCACTCAGAATATATATTTAATGAGGCAGGTTTTATTCACGTATGCATTGGACCATTTCAATAATCTAGCTAGCCTCTGAATATTGCATCTACATTGTCATGTGTACGTTTTGGCTTTTCTTTTCCTATACTTTCTTAATTAGATTGGATGTCACGATGCTCCATTATTTAAATATTAGTACTGCATGCTGTGCTGAGAGCCTGAGATCAGTGATGATCATCTATATATGTATATAATATAGTCCGCCAGCCAGCTGCTTCAGTTCGTATATATATATATATATATATATATATGATTGTCATTTAATTTGATGGTAAAAAATTGTTGTTGTTATTCATAACGTTTGGGTTGTTGGGGAGCATATGTACGTGTTTCCCGATATCTAACACTGCAAAATTCATCTAAATCTTGTTCTAGATCTTGCTCTACCAAACAAGCTAGCCAGCTGCTTTAAGAAATTGATCATTTCATGTGCTGATGATTGCATGGGATATTAGCTAGAGAGGGAACACGATTATGCAATTAGGCACAGTACTACCGCGTACTACTAGTGCAGTCTGCAGACAGACATGATTAATTAAGTTTGACGATATATGGATCGATCGAAGAGTTAATTATATATATAATTAGCCCGAGAAATTACCACTTATATTTAAGTAGTACTAGTAATACTAGCGTTACGCCTTATATAATTAATATATATTCTCCTCTATGATTAACCGATTCAAAGAAAGAGCCAGCCAATGATCATCGATCCTTTTCTCCAACATTAATATTTCGTGTTTGGAAAGCTGCTAGCTTTTGAATTAAGACCCTTTTTTTTTTTTTTTTTAATTTTGGGAGTTCCTTTTGCCTTCCAATATTATTATAAACTTGTCCGATCATGTTATTTTCTTATAATAGGGATTTTGGTTTTTTTTTTTTTAATCTTGCCAATTACTATTTTGTCCATGATCGATGTAACAAATTAATAAATTAGTTGAAGATAAATAATTTTATATCACAATTAATTAGTTGATCATTGACAATATTAAGCTAGAAAATCTTTCTTATAATTAAGCATGATATTTAAGTATAATTAGACTTTTCCTTTTTAAGGATAGGCAAGTGGTCCCATTTATAGAGAGAGATCGAAGTGTGACATCAAATAGATAAATTCTCTTAAAATATATATATTTTTTATATATTGTAAAAACTAGCATTCTCATTAATTTGTAATGTTATTTTCCGTTTTCATGAGAAATATATTTAAATATTATATTTTTTATAAATATTATTCTGTTATTGTTGTAGAATTATTATTATATTATTTTTTAACCTAATAATTTCATGGAAAAAGTTGGCTAGTAATTAGACTATAATTATCATGTCCTCGTTTCCATTCATGTTGTGTGCATGTAAAAATAAATAAATAATTTCCAATCTTAGTCTTCTTGTATTTTTCATGGGAAAGATTCAAATTTGTAACCCAATCTAACCTCGATCAACCCAATGCACCTCCTCACACATGCATGTAACAATTATCATGTACTCATTACCTAGAAATGAATCAAATGATCGATATGCAACAATATTTATGTACTCATGGGAAAGATTCAAATTTGTAGTACGAACTCAATTTAGCCCAATTTCAATCAATAAAATGATGCAAGCCCATGAAAATGAACTAGGCCCAATTCAGCTTAATCTTTTTACACTCAGATCAGATCCAAGCTCGTTGTAAAACTTGGTCTGACCCAATGCCATGAGCAAGTAAAAACTAAGGCCCGTGGCATCACAAAGACAAACCCATATCTATGAAATCCTTCAAAAAAAAAAAATCTCCAAATACAAGAATCCAGACTCCTAAAATCCAATAAAACGAGCATAAAAACCAAGTCAGCAGCTTCAATGATGGTAATGTGGAATATTGTAGCCTACGGAGGTGTCGATTTTAAGCCCCACATCAAAATTAGACGACGCTTTAAATAATTTTCATATTTGGTTTTGCTTTTTCGCAGCTACCTAGCTACTTGCTTCATGTACTTTAATTTCGTGTTAATTTCAACTGTGGTCGAGTTGCTTTTTTTTTGTTTTGTTTATTTTTTATTTTTTAAGGCAAGTTTCATTGATGAAATAGAAGCTAATTAATACAGAGTCTGATTGTAAAAGGAGTTGCTTTTGTTTAATATTACTGTTATTCCATTTCATCTTTTATCGTACGTCCCTTAATTTGTTTGTCGGTGCTGATAATTATTGTCATCTTTTCCCACTCCTTTCATAGTTTTGTACTGCATGCATTCGCAGCCACCGATTTCCGAGTTAGATCACCTGATCAGCAATAACGCCAGTCGATCGGCAGGCATATAATGAATATGATGGTGGTCGGTCATGGACTAAGGCTGGTTTGGATGTTTAGCTGAATTAAAATGAGTTGAGTTTTTTTATAAATAATAGTGAATTGAGTTTTTTTATAAATAATAGTGAATTGATATGGTGGAGTGAATTTTATAAGACCCACCTAATATGAATTTAGATATGTTTGGATATTAAGATGATCAGTTTAGATGTATTTATAGGAAGTTAAAAAAGGTTGTAAGTTTCACGTGCAAAAAAGTGTTGAGTTTGAAAAAGTTGTGGATCCTACGTGTAAAGAGGGTTTGAGTTAAGTGGTGTTTAGTAATTTGAGAGTTATGTGTTTTGATGCATGTTATGATAGCTCTAAAACAGAACTCAATTAACTCATGAGATGAACTGAGCTCATTCAAGGATCCAAAAGAAGAAATCATTCTTTTGGTTATATAGATGTGATGAGATGAGTTGAGCTGAGATGAAATGAGAAATCTGTGAATAGAGTCAAATCATGGTTTGAGTTAAGATTTTTATGAGATTTTGGGAAATGAGTAAGAAAAAGTTAAATTATAAAATTAAAATAGGGTTAGAATATAATTTTTATTTTAGAATTTGAAAAAGTTGAATTATTTTTTGTGATTTGTTTGGACGTTTGGAAAAGTTGTAATGATTAAGTAATAATTAGATGAAAATTAGAAATTGAAAAATGTTCTTTGAATTATATTTAAATGTTGAGATGGTATGAGATATATTAAGATGGTTTGAAAGATTTGTGAAACCAAACAGTCATAAATAGTAAAGTTGTTAAGAACAAGTTACAATTGCTGAGAAACTATTAATGTAAACAACTTATATGCAAAATCTAAATCCAAGTTAAAACCATTGCCAACAGTCATTACCAACTTACACTTTATCTGTTGTACCAACGGTTTTTATTAAATATTTCACATTGGTGAAAATCAATTCTTGGTTAATACTTGTAACCATCATGGCCATGCACATGTACCATATTTAAGATCTTTTTATAGTTACATGTAACTGCAAAAAGACTCATGTAACAAGAAAAGTTTCTGTAGCTACAATCTTTGTGCAATGAGAGGAAGTCTGCATAGTGAAACTCTCGGTCGTAAAATTTGTAAGGTTCGATATAATGCCACAAATCCATAAGAGAATTTACCATGTCATAAGCCAATATTTCAAAATCATCACAAACATGTCAGTTCTTTTATATTGATTGTGAGAAACTATCATTAAAAGTTACATACAAAACAGATAGATTAATTGCATACCAGTGCATTTAAGGCTTCTTCATGGATGTCTGATCTTCCTCCACAAATAGTTAGGAAACTTAAGTATTGTCATCCATAACTATGTGGGTGGCACCATTACCCGCAACAAATAACGAGCATTTATTTTCAATCTAGGAAAGATAAACTATACATGTTTTTTAATAAATGATACCCAAACACGATACCTTAGTCTGCATTAGAGTCATCACTGTCTGCATTGATGTCTTCCTCAGTCTCTTCATTGGTCTCTTGGACATTGTCTTCATCAGCCGAATCAAAATCAACTTCAACACTATCATCCGAAGCACAGTCCTCCGAATTGTCGTTGATAAACATCTACTCATCAAGAATGTCATTAGTTCTCACATTTAATGCAGACGCGGGACCATCATTGGCTGGACATCTTGCCTTAGCAATAGGGATTGAAGGCCATCCTGTTCAAAATGAATGTCGTATAGGGGTTGGAAAGATTTCTGTTTCTCGTCCTGATATGCCTTGCCCTCGCTAGAATCATCTCCATCACTTACTAATGGCACCTGTGGAACGTCATATACATTCATATACGTTATTTTATGCACAACATGTCATGCACCACCTAAGTTTGTGCCTTTGAGATTAAGAAAAACTTGTGAAGCTAAGCATACCAACGCTAAATGGCTCATCCTTATGTAATAATTAGATGAAAATTTGAAAAAAATTATTTTTTATGTTTTATTTGGACGTTTGAAAAAGTTGTACTGATTAAGTAATAATTAGATGAAAATTTAAAAGTGAAAATTTTTTATCTTTGAATGATGTTTAGATGTTGAGATGAGATGAGATGGATTAAGATGGTATAAAAGATTTGTAAAACCAAACAAACCTAAATAGCAAAAGTTGTTAAGAACATATTGTTTATGAATGTGCGTATCTATCACTGGTTGCCTGCCTTTGAAAGTGACTTTTGGGCATAATATCTTCGTTTGTTCTTCATCTTGTTTCATTAACAGTGATTCTTACACTTCATCATCATCGATCTCAAGAGTGATGAACCTCTATTCATCAAGTTGAAATTTCCGTAAGGACATATATTAATTTGTCTTTTATTGCTTCTCGCCTGTATATATATTAAACTTATTTCAATGACAAAGCCAAAAAAATAAATTGAGGTGCCACTTTAACGTCATGATGATTACAATATTCATTCATGTTTTCTATCCACAAAACATGCCGAGTTCTAGTAAAATGAAAATTAAACATTTCTCTCTCACTTTCTAGGAAAATGTGATCTCATTCACCAAAACTGCTATAGATGTACGTAGTCCGGATCAGTAGTACTGTTACATAAAATGTGAATCTCACCTCTCAAGTTTCATCAAATCCAAACCTTTTTCTATTTTCGTGAATGAAGTTATAGGGAGACTATATATTGGTACAATATACACCAATACGTGACAATTTTATCCATTCGAGACCACTTGAAAAAGGATTTATACCGATCTATCGAATTAAATTAAAATTAAGGAAATGATTTATACAATCTTAAAATGCTTAATTTTATATAATAAAAGATGATAGACATGATCTGATCAAACCAACCTCATCTCTAACCTCTAAAATAGAGAATAAGGATAAGACTTTCAGAATTAGAATATAAAGAAGTGTGCATGGTGGCAGCTTATGATCATTATCGTCACTGATGATTCAAGTGCCACCCTATAATTAGTGCTTATCACAAGTCCTTTTCCAGTTTATTATTTATACTCCTTCGGTGTTTTACTTAACGAAATAAATGCCATTGACCCTCTTTAATTAGTACTAATAATTATATTATATTAAACATAATGCAAGTAGTCATGATGGAGACAAGTCATCCTCCGTAGATAATCTTGCAAGGCACTTTGGGTTGGATTGGATTGTATAGTCAAGATCAAATTTGTATAAATATTTCCAAACGTAAATACTCATCTAACTAAATATCTACAGCTAGCTAGCACCAAAGTGAGAACAACCTAACTATCATGAGTACTAGTACTCTCTCCTACTTTTTTTTTTTTTTTTTTTGTTTAACATGGAGAGGGGATTCTATCTTTGGTTTTCTTAGTGAAAAACTAAAGTGTTGCCAATTGGTCCAAAAGACCTCAGCTTCAATTTAGATTTAAACCTAGATCATGTATGTAAAGCTTTCCATATCAGTCAGTTTCCATAAAATTTACAAGATATGATCAAAAACCGTTTTCAGATTTTCCTCTAGTTCTATTATTCTTCAAAGATCTTCCGAAGCATTTCGATTTTACGAAGTTGCTCACGTAAGAAGGTACGACAATGTCGTTGCTCATAATATATATATATATATATATATATATATATATATATATAAAGACAAATACTTTAATTATAATGAAAATTTACATAAATAAATTCATAAACTGATGTGTCTTGATGTGATATTTAAATTATAAAAATATTTTTATTATAAAATAGATCTAATATATCATGATATGATATGTATGCAATTATATATATTTTATGAGATTTTTTTTGTATATGTAATAGTACTCTTTTATTCGATGAAGATGTTTGGTTGTATTGATGTATGTGTCATTATTAAGTCCCTTTTTCTAAAAAAAGAAAAAAAGAAAAAACCAGGTGAGAAAATAAAGTGAGATGGTAGTAAAAAATGATATAATAAATTTGATTCCCCTTCCTCGATCTCTAAAAGTAAAAACCAAGACTTCGTGATTTTCTCCGTATATTGAGCTCTGCTCGCTGACATTATTCCTCTTCCTCGCTCATGCACTGGTTAGCCAAATCTGGGCATATACATACAAAATCAAACCACTGTATATCATCCAAATGTGAGTGTGAATTCACTTGTTTGCCCTTGTCATGTTTTTCAGTTACCATATATATCCATATGATATGAGAGGGGGGGGGAGGGGGGTGCCGATCAGTGTGATCAGTTCTCTTCTGGCTTTCTGAGTCTGCAGATGCAACCGTTACTCGCCCAATGTTGCTCCACGAGAATCGTTGTCTCTGACCTAAATACCCTTTCCCCGCTTAATGCTGGTTAACTTCGCTTGTGAGAATGGGGTGCAACTGCAACAACTCTCTGGCTTGCATATTAATTAATCTTGCTGTCAACTTTGATCTGTCGTCATGAAATGTGACCAACATCAACATGGATGCACCCTGTTTTGTCTGTAATTTGGACCACTTTTTTTTATATAGATATTCATCATGTTCTTCCTTATTTCCAATGGTTTTAATAGGTTACGTGACGAGCTAGGAGGACACATTCGCATGTATATGTATATATATATATATATATAGTACTGGTAAATGTTTGTCATGATGATGAAGCTCGTTCGTCATATATATATATATATATATGCATTTGATTTGGCTATAGAATTGACTCAAAACTGAGGGAATATGCTGGAGAAATTAATTATAGAATTAAAGAGAAATGAAATGCAGCATTAATCAAGGCAACAGATCATGAGTCCTCCCATATAGAAATTATATAGAAGTGAGCATTATCAACTTTATATCTAATTGGTTTCAAAAAAAAAAAAAAATTATATCTAATTAAGGTCCATTAGTACGTGGTACACTACAAAACAATTAAACCCTAACGACAAACCCAATGAAAGTCACCAAACTTGGGGTAAGCAGGTAATTTAATCTCGCAAAATCCCTTTTTAAAACGGACTTTCCATTTTCCACCCTCCCTCGAGTCCAGCTTTTTCCCAATACTATGCCTTTGACGCCTCTCTCTGTCTCTCTCTGATCAACCATGGCCAACTTCTTTAGCACCCACTTTGAAGTCCTTCTTCTCTTCACCTTTCTGATCTTCTTCTCCATTCCTATCACTCTCTCCGACTCCTCCATTCATGACCTCCTTCGCTCCAAAGGCTTACCACCCGGTCTGCTCCCCAAGGAGGTCAAGTCCTACACATTCTTAGAAAACGGCACCCTAGAAGTCTTTCTCGATGGGCCATGCCTGACAAAGTTCGAGAACAGGGTGTATTTTGACAGTGTTGTGAGGGCTAATCTCACCTATGGGAGTCTCATAGGAGTGGTGGGTCTCTCCCAAGAAGAGCTTTTTCTATGGCTGCCGGTGAAAGATATCATAGTTGATGATCCAAGATCGGGGCTTATACTGTTTGACATAGGGGTCGCTCACAAGCAACTTTCTTTATCACTCTTTGAAGATCCGCCAAGTTGTAAGCCACGAGGTACTACGTAAATTGGTTTTTGGTCTCTCAGATCGGATTAGTTTGATTTTGTTCAATTAATCGATCGTACACATGCTTGGTGCTTTTTCTTTTCTTTTTTTTCCTCTCATGGCCTGTTTTTTTTTTTTTGCTTTGGAGTTTCTAACTTCTGCAGCAGTTTGTTTTGATGTGGGTTTCTGTTACCTGAGTACGAAACAGCTTTTGGGATTTTAATGCCAGTGTAGCTGATAATTCCAAGTTACCATGTTATGTTTCAGAACTGCATAGATATTTGTTGCCGGCATTCATGATGTATTTCTCTACTTGCATGTTTGTTATTTTATCCCCTCTCATTTTCTATCTTCCAAACTCCAGAACAAAAAACAAAAACAAAAACAAGTAGGGAACCTTCCTACTTTCAAAAAATTAAAAAAAAAAAAAAACAATTCAGAGGAACTTTCCTACGAAAATTAAACTGGAACATTTTCCAGTAAGGGGAGCCGGCAGCGCAATCAGCACAGGGTATATTATATACATAGATCACCTGTTAATTAGAAATATAATTTCAGGGTGTTTGACATTTTTTTGGCTCTTATTTTACCATGATAAATCTTTCATTTTTATTTTATATATATATTTTTTAAGGCTGACTATATATGTGGTTGTGCAGGTGGTTTGGAGAATCATGTGAGGAGGGGAAAAGGTTTCGAGGCTCTGAGATAGGGATGCCGACCTGTTTCTATCAAGTTTGTTTTGTTTTTCGTTTTTTTTTTCCCCTATGTGATGTAATAATCTAATTATAGTTATATGGGTAGGTGGGTTTAGATCAGAGGTTGAGTAGTAGTCTGTAAAGATGTGAAAATATTCTAGAATCAGATGCTCTAATCGAATTAGAAGAGTTGGAAATTCTAATCTTCAAACTTTTGTTCATTCCTTTTTTGTTTAAATATATATATATTTTTAAATCTGTTTAAAGATAAAGATTAGACGACTATCAAAGGAAAGAATATTATCATGACAATGAAAAAAATCTATTGTTAAGATATAATTTCCGTTCATAAGAAAATTATTTAAATGATAAAATTTGATTTGTAAGATTTAAATTTTAAAATATTTCATCCAAATCAAATCATACCCTTTAATCTATACCAACTTATAAATAGAATTTTTCATATTATCATCTCATAATCACAAATACTTGACTGTAAATTAGTGTGAATGGGTTCCAAACAAAATACATACCCTCTGTGATTTGCATTTTATTCTCTTGTAGTTTCATGCTTTTCTTTTGCTTTTGATTCTGAGTTTCTAAAGGTGGTTTGAATAACTATACACATTGAGGTTGTGGAACGAGGCTTACTGATATTCAAATCAAATGGAAAAAGGAAAAAAAAAAAGAAAAAAAAAGCCTCTGTTCACGGGTGAATTTGGGGGTGTGGTGCAGACAAATCGTTAACACTTTCTTTCACGGATTTGTACAGAGATTCCTGTATTTTTCAAAAATAGCCCTTTTGTATAATAATCTTTCCATTCAGGCCCCCCGGATTCGTGTGCTTCGCGGGAAATGTGGGCCAATGACATTCACTAGTTACTGATGGTGTTACGTGGGTCCAACGCACCTTGTTTGGGTTGAATGGGCCCTACATGCTTCACTTTGTTCTTTTTCCTTTGCTTTCTTGTGCCTTGGCACCATCATGAGACTCTTTCCCACCAACATTGTTATATTTTCTTCACTTCTGTTTTTCCTTTTTTTGGTTAATACTATGTTTTGAAGATGAGAAGTTTGGTTTTCTTTTCTTCATTAAAATAAGAGAAATGTTAGATATAAGATTTAAATAGATAAGTCTTATACATATCATTTATAAAAAAGTGAGTCTCGTTGAAAAAGAAAAAGTTTTTTTATATTTTTTTAAGGTGAATTTATTATTTTATAAAGATCTGCACGAGACTTGTCTATTCAAAACTTGTATAAATCATTTGTCTTAAATCAAACAACTTGCCCACTAATAAAGATTAAGGTACCATTTGGCTTACTGCCAATGGGCTATTTTTTAATTTTTGAGCCATCGGAAGAAACGATGAAATTCAATAGAGATTTTTCTGTAATTACTATATTGAATTAAATGGTTTAATTTTAAAAAGAGATAAATGCGTCATGCACATTTTACTTTCTATAATATTTAATATTACTCTGAGTATGAGTCGAATCTCAATTAGTTAACATATGAAATCTGCACAGTATGCATGAGAACATACCGATTCACTTCACAAGACGATTAAAAACTGAACAGAAAAGAAAGAAAAAATATATATATATGATTATAACTTCCAACTGCTGCCGTCTGTCCTATAAAAATAAAATAGTTTTGGGGTTCGATTTCGTTGAACCATATATAATACTTGTCTGGACATGACATTACAGCGAAATTTGACTGGGAAATAACTGTTTTCAGATTCAAGACAAAAAAGAAAATAAAAAATGAACAACCCGGTATATATAAAGAAGGTTCTAATGGGGATTGGCCAAGCTTAGTTACCTGCCAACTCATCCTCAAAATTTATTAAAATATATCCGGTTTGGATGCTGATTTGAGTTGAGATAAAATTAAATTTTTTATAAATAATAATGAATTGAGATGATAGAATGAGTTTTGTGGGATTCACCTAAGATGAGTTTAGATGTATTTAAATGTTAAGATAAATTTAGATTTATTTATGAGAAATTGAAAAAAATTGTGAGTCCTGCATATAAAGAGATGTTGAGTTGAAAATGATTGTGAGTCTCACGTATAAAAAAATTTTGAGTTAAGATTTAAGAATTGAATATTTAGATATTAGACTCGACTTAAAATTAAGCTGAACTGAAATTAATTCCGAACTGAGCCTACAATCTTCAAATGTGCCCAAAGTTCCGTAAATTTTAATTTTAAAGCTAAATCCAACGGCGAAGATGGAATTTTCTTTTATAAAGAATGTGTACTATATATTAACTTTTAAATATAACTTTTATTTATTTGAAATGTGAATGATTTTTTTTTTATTAATCAAAAATAAATAAATAAAATTGCGGAAGATCTCCCACTCACTTAAATTGTTTTGATTTGCATACATAATGATGAGTACCATTAAATTCCAACAGCACAAACACTAATTTCAAGTTCCTGTTCAAGAGGCTTTTTGTACGATGTTTTTTCCAACATTTATTATAGGTGGGACCTGAAAATTATAAGATTTTTACAATCTTTTGAAGATTTTTCTTTTCAATATAATATTTTTTTTTGTAGGTTGCTTTGTCCTGTCGTGTTTATTGGCTTGTGAATGGTCACGTTCATATGTCAGCTTCTAATAATGTTATGGTGGTCAAGTTGCTAGGTTGGCTACAAAATTAAAATCTTATATTAAAAAAACATAATCCAATCATCAAAGGTGGGGTTAATGTCTTTGATCGATTGGTTTGTACTGTTGAGCTTAATTGATACGCCGTCTAGATTTTGACGTTTCTCTGTATTGCGTGTTTTTTTTTTAATCTCTTTTTGGACCCATTATTATTGTTTTGATTACGTTATTAAAATGGTTTTACGGTTCATCTACCCAAAACATAGGACGACCCCCCCCCCCCCGGGGGACGTTTTGTTACAGCATGTGCAATGCGGATATTGATGGCTTACCAACTAATAATAGCTCATCGTATGTTTGATGAATTGAAAGTTGGGATTGTTTGTTTGGAGTCTGGTTTTATGTATGTTCGGTTTGATTTGATGATTTAATCCATTAAGGATTTGTTGTGGTTTATTTAGTAGATTTGTAATGGAGCTTTTGACCCGTTTTATCTGACCCGACCTGCTAATTAGATTTATTATATATATATATATATGATATTCCCCGTGCGGCCACCGTATTAACGCATTGTATTTTTGTTTTATAAATTTTAATTTTTCAAAGAATTTGAAGAGAGGATAATAGTTGTAGTTCTAAAGATAAATATAAAAAAGACAAAGTATAGTATGATACGTATATAAAAAATGAATGTTTTGGATCAGCTATTATTCACCTATAGTTTTTTTATAAGGTATGTGAATGTTTTTCATAAAGTATGAGGGTGATGAATAGTGGCTAATAAGAAGAATTTTTTATATAAAAAACATAATAAAGGTGATTCTTCTCACCAATAAAAGAAAAACATAAAACAAGGCGATGATTAGGATGAGCTTCTTAAATGAGATTGAGGAGAGGTTTGGATTCAAAAGCCACCTCAACTCATCTCATCTTATCATTACAATTTTATCAAATTTTTACATAAAATATAATAAACAATTCAACTTTTTCAAATCCTAAAACAACTTTCCTAAATTCTCACATAAAATATAATAAATAATTCAACTTTTATTCTATTATTCACAAATCATCTCAACTCATTTTAACTCATATCTGAATCAAAATCTCTCCATAATCTTTATTAAGTGGGTTTAGGGCAAAATATTTGGTAGGTATCTCCAAATAATGCAATAAGTGGGATGGGATAGAGAAAATGGAGCCAATAATTTACAATATCAATCAAATGGGGACTGATATTGTAGACGTATTAGGTGCTAAATTAAATGCTCTCAATGAGATTCGTATAAGTAATAAATATTATTTTCATACTTAATAATAATTTGAATTTGAAAGAACGAATAGTGGAAGTGTAAACATAACGAGGGCCGGGCCGAGGGGAGTCCCAACATAAAGACATCCTCAAAAGGGCTTCCATCAAAAGAGCCCAAAAATATACATTGGGTTTTGAATTTTGATCCCTTTGGGCCTCAATGTATCGCACTTCTTCCTTGGAACTCACGGCTTCATCAGCAAACAATACGGACACTTTACTATTTGAGAATCAAAGTATGACCAATCACATCCCGCATTTCCCGGTCACTAATTAATTACTTGCCCAAATATTCCGATCCTTCCTTCCTTGAAAGCTTCTCAATTACTAAATTCTTTTTTATATCTTTTTGATAGACAATATAATATATTAACTAAGAAAAATATAAAGATAATAGATAAATGATATTTTAAGTCGTGTGGAACCACTGTATAATTATTTAAAAATAAAATAAATATAAAATTTACATAAAAAAATTAATTTTTTAATAATAAATCTTATTATTTTTAAAAGCGATTGCACACTTTAAGTCAGTTTGGATTGAAAAATGAGATTATTTCAACTTATTTCACTATTATTTATAACTTTTAACTTATAAATTTTACTTCTATTCATAAATCATTTTAATTTATTTTATCTCATTCCATCTCGGAGCCATTACTATTGTTTCTTAGAGCATTAGCATTGGTCAATGCATATGCATATGTAAAATCACCTCTTTTGCATATCTACTTTGTCATTCAAACAAAATTTTCACATTGGCCTAGGCATATTTAAGACAAAATAATAATAAAATATTATTATTTTATTATTATTAATTTTTTGCTATAATCAATTTTTTTATATATTATATTAAAAATATAATAAAATGAAAAAAATATATATAATATATTATAATAATAAAATGAATGTGCAAGTGAAAGTTTGTTGTGTTGTTGAAGGAAAGAGAAAATAAAAGGATTGTGAGAGAGAGAGTGGGAGGAGAGAGAGTGGGAGGAGAGAGAAATAATAATTAAAATATGATTTGTAAGGTGAATAGTGGTTATCTAAATTTGGATAAATACTATTAATAAGTAACTAAATATTTAGATATGCATAAGTCAATGTGGAGGATTTTAGGATCATTATGTAAATATGACTTTGCATATACATATGCATAAACCAATACTAATAATTTAACATGACAAGATCTAAAGGGTGTTTATCTACTGCGGTAGGGAAGCTCGCCGTAAGTATGTAGCCCCAATAGATTCCCTCCCAACTGACGCGTCATCTTCTCTTCGAAATGCCTTATCCTCATAATTAAAAAACGAAGCGAAATACTATATTGACCTTGCTGGTGTGGGTCCATCTCGTATATAAATATCATAAATCAATACTAATGCTTTAACATGGCAAGAGGGATATGCATAAACAATACTAATACTTTAACATTGCAAGATTTAAAGGGCATTTATCTGCTGCGGTAGGGAAGCTCGCCCTAAGTATGTAGCCCCAACAGGTTTCCTCCCAACCGACGCGTCATCTTCTCTTCGAAATACCTTATCCTCAGAATTCAGAAACGAAACGAAATACTATTACTATATTGACCTTGTTGTGGGTCCACCTCGTATAAATACCTCTTCCACCCACATTTCATTTCCGATTTGCAAGCATATATCCCAAAAACCACGGGACGAGCGAGAGTGCGTGAGAGCTTTCCGGAAAAATCGAAAAATCTCTAGAGTTAGGGTTTCTAAAGCCATGGGAGGCGGAGGAGTAGTGAGAGCGGCGGCTAAGATGTCCGGCATCGGTGTCTTCAACGGTGGCATCCGCGGGGTGACTGTCATGCCGCCTGCCGAGCACTCGGTGCGCAACGCCACCCTCCCCGTATCCGCGATCTTGTCTTCGTCGTCGGCGTCGTCCAAGACACCCTCCACCGAAGTGTCTTCGATTACGGCATCGTGGGACGATTGGGAGTTCACCGACAGCGTGGAGGAGCTGAAGATCGAGGCAGGGGAGCCGATGCCGAGGGTAGTATTCGGAGGCGTACCCAGTTTCCAGGAGGCGAAGGAGGCGACTGCGGAATTGAAAGACGCTCTTGACAAGTAAAGTTTTGGTTACTAGTTTCGGTTTTTGATCGAATTTTTGAGCTTCTGCTTTTTCTTATTAGACTTTTTATTAATCAACTCATCATTTTCGGTGTACCATTGGCTTCTATAATATCTTACGCCTGGACACCATGCTCTTAGTATTATGTGTGTAATTTAGT
The DNA here is from genome assembly GCA_022457165.1 of Juglans mandshurica. NCBI lineage: Eukaryota > Viridiplantae > Streptophyta > Magnoliopsida > Fagales > Juglandaceae > Juglans > Juglans mandshurica. The sequence goes on along the minus strand of CM039632.1, from coordinate 1,372,165 downwards.
TACTGGGAAAAGGTAGAGGAAAAGAAAATCTGAAAGATATTTGGAGCCTAGTTTTTGTTAAATTTTATTATTGTCGCGATAATATTTGTGTGTAAACTGTAAAGAGGAAATTTGGGTTAATTTAACTGTGAGCACAAAAAAAAAAAAAAAGAGAACATTTTCCCACATTTTTCTCAATGATACCCTGTAGTTCGTGTGGGTCATAGGTGTGTTATTAGGCACTGCTCTAGCCCCTCAGTTGAAATCGAGCGTGAGACCAACTTTTTTGAACCCTCAAAGTTCTTTTTCGTTTGATTGGGGTGACTAATTGTGACTATAGGTGAGATGACTTTGGATTTGATCTTGGCTTATACATAAAATACAAAAATTATTATATGGTTCCCGAGATTAGTTTGAGATATTTCTATTTTCTTTTTTTTTTTCCTTGATCAGTAGTAAAAAGAAAATTGAAAAAAAAAAAAAATGAATGTGTTTGAGAGATTTGGAGTGAGAAGTGTGTGGTTCCAAGTTAAGCGTGGGTATGACTGACTGCTGTTGAAGTAGGTACAAATATGTTACAAAGGGATTGCTTGTGTTCCTTGCGTTTGGAAATCTAACTTATGGTGGGCAGATGCTTGTTTGTATAGTGCTTCATATGATGAAAAAAATCCAGAAATCTTGCAAGTTGCAATTTTAAGACGGACTACAGTTATGACAACATGCTTCCCTGGATGTATTTGATGTGTGTGGTTAGAATTTATGTCAGTCTTGTCTTATTTCATGTTTGAATTGTTTTCTAGGTTGTGTTGAATCTTTTATTTTTCAGGGTATATCTGTCATCACCGAAATCCACTGGATTTGGTGATACATTTGCTGCTGCTGATGTTTCTGTCCTGTCTCCCCTTACAAACCCAGAGCTAGACTCTAAATCTTGTGTCTTCTTTGAGGCTACACCAGCTCCTGTGCCAAAAAATGTCCTTCAGGCATTTAAGTTACTCAGTGAAAGCCCTAAAGCTCAGGTAATGATATTACTTTCATCTCATGGAATAAAATTAAACAAATAAAATAAAAAAGGAAGAAGAAATCTCTGGGAATGACATTCATGGAAAGTTCAAGGCTCTTCTAAATGTTCTTTTTGAAAAGATGAAAATTTTAAAGGAAGATCCAACAGAGAATAAAAAGACTTTTTCAGATTGTTGCTATTTTATGCTATGTTCTGTTAGCGTGTCAATAGGTGCTCATTTGTTGCCTCGGATATATTTGATCTTGTTCCATCTTTCGCCGTCCTGGATAACTTAGATGACTTATGAGTAGATTCCTTCTTAGAGCACTGGCAGCGGTCTCGGTAAAATGAAGAAATGTCTAAAATTTGAATGGATTGAGAGTTAAAACGCTGGCATTGGATTCGGTAAAGCTCAAAACTCAAACTTTGAGCTACAGGAAATTTATTTTCATCTTCATATTTGAAGACTCACTAGTCTATCCTATTATTTTATTACAAAATACAGTAGACTACTAGTTTGGGTTTGAAAATTAGTTTGTGAAATGTGTTTGTTGGGTAATTAGGTTGAGAAAAAAAAATTAGTTGGGAAACAATAATTTAAGTATCAAATTAAATTATTAATGTACATATGGTTAGAGTAATTGTAAAATATAAAAAAATAAATAAAAATATTATTATTAAAAAAATTATATTATATTATATTTTGATGAATCCAATTGCTAATTCAATGTGGGATTATGGATAAGGAGGTTTTGAATTTATGGAAAATATGTATTTTTCATCAAATTTTGAAGATGATTTTGGTGAAGCCAATGCTAATGCTCTTAAACCATGTTTGTGCTTTTCTTTTTGTACCCAGACTGTAGTTGCTTCAATTGCATCTGACCCAAATGTCTGGAACGCGATGATGGATAATCCTATGCTTAAGGATTTCTTGGCTTTAGAACAGAGAAGTAAGTGTTGTTTAATATTTTTGTTTCTTTTGTTGCCAATTAATCACTATAGTTATAATTATATTTTAAACCCCTGGGGGTTGGATCAAGTGGTAAGGCTTTGGATTTGGAGGTATGCTCTCTCTAGGTCTAAGGTTCATATCTCATTGTGCGCAAACAATCTCTAGAGACAATTGGACCGGAGATTTTTTCTTTGAATTACCTGAGGTGCACTTGCAAGAAATTCTTTTTCAAGGGCCAGTCAATCCTTGGATTAGTCGGGACACTGTTCCTGGACATCCGGTGACAAGAAAAATAAAAATAAAAAAGTTATCATTATATTAAGTAGGTGCTCATATGATAAAGAAATCACTTGTAGATGACGATCCAGAACCGCAATCTCCTAAGAGATTTGAAGAATCATCTGATGGAGGTCAAACTGGGAGCAAAGAGAATGGATTTGCCCATATTACGGGTATGATGCAGAACATTAAGCGTAAAGTACTTGAGATGGTGAGCAACGTGTCCAATTTGTTTCAGAACATCTTCGGAGTTTCAGCATCAGATGACATTTCCTCCGATTCCATTGGAACTACTAAAACGGCAGGAGCGACCTTCATGGGATTGGCGGTGCTGGTTATGATGGTAATTGTGTTCAAGCGGGTCTAGACTTTCTACGCGGCCTCTCTGTGAATTTGTCGAATTAACAAATTCTATGCGTGTTTTCTGGCGGGATGCCATAATATACATAAATAAGAACGTTGGGAAATTAAAAAAATGAAAAAAAAAAATCAGTGTTTGTAGTACTATTGTAATTGATTGCCCATCTGTAGTATCTATGTGCATTTGTTCGAGGAGGGAAGTGTGTACTTTTGGTGGACCGTGTTGGATGAGATGATCTCCTTTTGGCCACGAGTTGTGCATAATTTATGGGAGTACAGTCCGGTCTTTATAATTCGGGAAATTTTCATTTTGGTTGGCACATGATCTGATGCACTTGTGGGTGCAGTTCTGTGTCACTAATTGCAATTTCTGCAATTGTTCTGCCTTCTTTTGTCAACGCTCATGTCAGTGATTCTTGGCTAAGTGTTTGTATACAAATTATCTTCCGATTCTTCTGCACGTGGATTGCATTATACAACGTAGGCCTAACTATTAGTCTATTATACGCCCCAATATAATAGCGGGTTAGCCAATGGCAGAAATTGCCCGGTGCTGTGGTGTACGACTACGAGAGAGATTCGAAGCTTATCTTGATCTTGCACTTTGGTGAGAATGTTGCCGTTGGTACGGGTCCCCATGGGCAAGGGTTGCAAGTGAATACTATGCTCAGGTATTGAGGTCCTAATCCTATTTTAGGCGAAATCTAGAGTTAAAAGGGAGGTGTTTCGCTGCTTATCATCTTTACACATCATTTATTTTTAATTATTTTTATTTTATTATTCTTAAACTATTTGATTTTTTCTACTCATCATCTATACATTACATATTTAGTAAGAGAAAAAAATAAAAAAATTATGTGGTGTGGTAGATGATGAGGATAACTTTTCTTTAAAGTATGGTTCCAAGAAACAAGGTAATTGGCTCGTGCGACAAGCACAAAAATGAATATTTTACAAGATTCGCATGTTCATATCTTAGAATTAGCCTGTCATTTTTCTTCTTATATAAATCTACAGCTCAGTTACAGATGGGATATATTGCACCATCACTTCGCGTCAACTATTTTGGAGTTCTTGATTTGTATATGTACTTATAAGTACAAAATAAGACCGTTTTCAACAAAAATAACTGCACAATTAGACCTTACGATAAAGTGTTAATCGATCCATAACGTCAAGAATAAGAGCAATTTCATGGTTCCAATACATGGAGGAGACAATTGCATGAAATAATATCGTTACAATTCACCAATTATCTTATCTACTATAGATATTCTTCATCTTGAGAAACTGCTCTTGATGTTATCTTCTCTAGAACAGTAAGGTAGATTTTTCTTTTTCAATGGCTTGTAACCTTGCCAAGGCAGGACCTTTGGATCCACCCCGGGGAGTAATCTCAAATAATTCGATGAAAAGTGGTTGCCTTGCCTGTCAATCAATTGCTACTAATGTACATGATGTCCTCCTTTGATATATGCATCTGCCCCGTCTCTTTTTATATTTACCAGTTTCTGATCCGGTTGTCCTCGCTGAAAACTTAGGTTGCAATTGACTTCTAACAACATATCAACAGTGATCGTTTCACACAAACTTTCTTCTTTCCCTGTCTAACTCAGCCAGAGAAGGGACGTGGCACTTACCCTCTTTAAGACAAACGCCAAATATAAATAAGCTGTTGGTAATTTTTAATAAATAGTATTTATCAATAACGTTTCTTTTTTGAGATGTTCATTACCAACGTTTATTCTTAAGAGGCCATTAACGTCTGTACCGTTATTTTATGTTTTGAACTTTTTCTTCTTTATTTTATCAACTAATTTCTTACCGCTCTTAGTTAATGGTCCTATAAACTTCTGTAGTCGGTTTTTTCTTTTAAGTTGGGAATGAAGGAGTGTGTCGTTTCCTGAAAAAAAAAAACGTTAATCTTTTATTATTTTTAGTGTGGTGTTGTTTTATCTGTACAAAATACAGAAAATCTCCAGAGAGACAAAAAAGAGGGTTGTACCTAGATGATTTTGAAAGTATTTTCAGATAAAAGAAATGTGTTCTTTTGAGTGGAGCTTTGACCTCAACCACTTGTGTAGAGTAGGCTTGAGTCATATGACAATCAGTTTGACTATTGTATCTTGGAGGAGTCAAGTCAAGAAGATTTCTGCTGCACCAGTTAATTTGAGACTTTGAACACCACAGAAGGCTTGAATCTCCTTAAAGAGAGCTAGATTTACGTGCCTCAGTCCAAATTAGTTTCGTTTGAATATTAATTTTATTGTAATTTTTATTATATTATTATGTATTTCACCAACATAAGCTACTTCCCATTCATCTTGTGAGAGCGTACCTGCATAACACAAAGCAATACTATAAACTATCAGTCATAGCAGGTGATCTGAAGCACTTTGAGGACGACACGGTAGTGAATGACTAAAAAGAAAAGCAAATGAGCCCTTCGTTGGGAAATAGAGGGGTAATGGTAACAAAACATTAGTACGATAACAAAGAAAGGGCAAACGATTCGCAACTAAAATAAGAACTAGTGTCTTGGATTACTGACTTGTTTACTACCCAGTGAGAAAGGAAAAGGCATTACTGCTAAAGGGAAACTTTTTTGATAAGTAGCTAAAGATACAACAAACGCAGAGATGTAAATCCTTTTGACACTACTGCAACAAAGATACAGAGTTATGCATTACCTTTTGACATGGCAACACATCATCCAATTCATAAAAACTACGAGATAGATAAAAAAACAAACAACTTTGATACCTCAAGGTGAAACTTGTACTTGATACCAAAAGGTTTGGAAGATTTGAATTTCTGGAACATATAATGCGGTCAAGTTAGAAGCAATCTCCAGCATGCATGCATACATACCATGTAGCTGCAACAGGAAAAAAAGGAAAAAATACCCAAAAAAAAAATCAAAAGACCATGTAGCTGCAAGGGAAAGAAGACCTACCTTCTCAGAAAATTCATCATCAAAATGTATCCAATAGACACTATTACCAAAATCCAATCCCTCAGCTGCATATTCAAAGTGAAAAATAGCGCCTCCAATAAAAAAAAATATTAAAATTATCTGCCATTACTGAGGAATCTTAATGGTCATGGAAATCATCAATCACAGAATACAACTTTTACTCCATGTGATGTACTCGCTCTTGATTAAATAATTACTCTAATAAAGGTAAACAAGTAAAAGCAAACACGATGAGGTGCAAGATAAAACCTTCTCTTAAGTTTCTTAAATATCACATTGGCGTCTGGCATTGTTCCAATCAAGGTGCCTTTTGGACGAAGTAAAGATGACGGTCCACCTCCTATAAATACCTCTTCCACCCACCTTTCATTTCCCTTATATCCCAAGAATCACAGGACGAGCGAGAGTGGGAAAAATCTATAAGGTTAGGGTTTCTAAAGCCATGGGAGGCGGAGGAGCAGTGAGAGCGGCGGCTAAGATGTCCGGCATGGGTGTCTTAAACGGTGGCATTCGCAGGTTGCCTGTCATGCCGCCTGCCGAGCACTTGGTGCGCAACGCCACCCGCCCCGTATCCGCGATCTTGTCTTCGTCGTCGGCGTCGTCCAAGACACCCTCCACCGAAGTGTCGTCGATGCCGAGGGTAATATTCGAAGGCGTACCCAATTTCCAGGAGGCGAAGGAGGCGACTGCGGATTTGAAAGACGTTCTTGACAAGTAAAGTTTTGGTTACTAGTTTCGGTTTTTGATCGAATTTTTGCGCTGCTTTTTCTTATTAGACTTTTCATTTTACTAATCAACTGATCATTTTCGGTGTACCATTGGCTCGTATAATATTTTACGCCTGGACATCATGATTTATGCTCTTTACTATTATGTGTGTAATTTAGTTACTGGGAAAAAGTAGAGGAAAAGAAAATCTGAAAGAGAGAGAGAGAGAGAGAGAGAGAGAGAGAACATTTTCCCACATTTTTCTCAATGATACATAAAATACAAAAATTATTATATGGTTCCCGAGATTAGTTTTGAGATATTTCTATTTTTTTAATTTTTTTTTCTTGATCGGTAGTAAAGAAAATTGAAAAAAAAAATTTGAATGTGTTTGAGAGATTTGGAGTGAGAAGTGTGCGGTTCCAAGTTAAGCGTGGGTATGACTGACTGCTGTGGAAGTAGCTACAAATATGTTAGAAAGGGATTGTTTGTGTTCCTTGCGTTTGGAAATCTAACTTCTGGTGGGCAGATGCTTGTTTGTGGAACTTCTAGTGCTTCATATGATGAAAAAAATCCAGAAATCTTCCAAGTTGCAATTTTTAGACGGACTACAGTTATGACAACATGCTTGCCTGCATGTATTTGATGTGTGTGGTTAGAAATTTATGCCATGCTTGTCTTATTTCATGTTTGAATTGTTTTCTACGTTGTGTTGAATCTATTATTTTTCAGGGTATATCTGTCATCACCGAAATCCACTGACTTTGGTGATACATTTGCTGCTGATGATGTTTCTGTCCTGTCTCCCCTTACAAACCCAGAGTTAGACTCTAAATCTCGTGTCTTCTTTGAGGCTACAACTCCTGGGCCAAATGTCCTTCAGGCATTTAAGTTTTTCAGTGAAAGCCCTAAAGCTCAGGTAATGACATTACTTTCATCTCATAGAATAAAATTAAAAAAATAAAATAAAAAAGAAAAAAGAAAAAAGAAATCTCCTGGATTGACATTCATGGAAAGTTCAAGGCTCTTCTAAATGTTCTTTTTGTAAAGATGAAAATTTTGAAGGAAGATCCAACAGAGACTAAAAAGACTTTCAGATTGTTGCTATTTTATGCTATGTTCTGTTAGCGTGTCAATAGGTGCTCATTTGTTGCCTCGGATATATTTGATCTTGTTCCATCTTTCGCCCTCCTTGATAACTTAGATGACTTATGAGTAGATTCCTTCTTAAACCATGTTTGTGCTTTTCTTTTTGTACCCAGACTGTAGTTGCTTCAATTGCATCTGACCGAAATGTCTGGAACGCGATGATGGATATTCCTATGGTAAAGGATTACTTAAGTAAGTCTTGTTTAATATTTTTGTTCTTTTGTTGTCAATTAATCAATATAGTTATCATTATATTTTAAACCCGTAGGGGATGGCTCAAGTTGTAAAGGCCTTGGGCTTGGGGTATAATCTCCCCAAGTCTAAGGTTCAAATCCTATTGTACGCAAATAATCTCTAGGGACCATCAGACCAGAGATTTTTCCCTTGAATTACCTAAGTGCACTTGCGAGAAATTCCTTGTCAAGGGCCGGTCCATTCTCGGGATTAGTCGAGACGCTATTTCTAAACATCCGGTGACAAAAAAAATCACTTGTCATCATTATAGTTATTTCTAGTTATCATTATATTTTAAGTAGGTGCTCATATGATAAAGAAATCACTTGTAGATGACGTTCCAGAACCGCAATCTCCCAAGAGATTTGAAGAATCATCTGATGGAGGTGTAGATGACGTTCCAGAACCTGATGGAGGTCCTAATAATACGGGTATGATGCAGAACATTAAGCGTAAAGTACTTGAGATGGTGAGCAACGTGTCCAATTTCTTTCAGAACATCTACGGAGTTTCAGCATCAGATGACATTTCCTCCGATTCCAATGGAAATACTAAAAGGGCAGGAGTTTCAGCCTCAGATGACATTCCCTCCGATTCCAATGGAAATACTAAAACGGCAGGAGCGACCTTAATGGGATTGGCGGTGATGGTTATGCTGGTGATTTTGTTCAAGCGTGTCTAGACTTTCTACGCGGCCTCTCTGTGAACTTGTCGAATTAACAAATTCTATGCGTGTTTTCTGGCGGGATGCCATAATATACATAAACAAGAACGTAGTGAAATTAAAAAAATTAAAAAAATAAGAATCAGTGTTTGTAGTACTATAGTAATTGATTGCCCATCAATAGTATATATGTGCATGTGTTTTGAGAAGGGAGTGTGTACTTTTGGTGGATTGTGTTGGGTGATATGATCCTTTTGGCCACGAGTTCTGCTTAATTTTAAAATTAAAAATTAAAAAAAAAATTAAATACAAAAAGAGTAGTAAATGAGTAGTAGTAGGGTAGTAACCCTATCATTATTCTTTTGCATAATATGGGATTAAATTTCTCTATATTAGATTATGCATCTTCTAATATTTACATAATTATGAATAATAACTATACAAATTTGGAGATCTACTGTTTGTTTCACAAAACATATTTTACTAATCTTTTTCTTTCCAACTCCCAACCGGATTATTTTCATCCCACTTCTCTCTCTCTCTGAACGTACTGGGCGCTAAAAATTAGGCAAAAAAATTAATAATAATAAAATTGCAAACTCTATTAAAAAAATAATATTTTGTTATTATTTTACCTCAAACGTACATAAATTAATGTGAGAGTTTTGCTTGAATGACAAAGTGAATCTCTAAAAGAGGTGATTTTGGACATATATAAACCAATGTGAATGCTAATTTTCATTTTGTTTGGCACATGATTCTTTGCGAAGTGTCTGTATACAAATTATCTTCCGATTCTTCTGCACGTGGATTGCTAGTATAGACTCTTTTTAAGTATGGTTCCAAGAAACAAGGTGATTGGCTCACGAGACAAGCACATAAATGAATATTTTACAAGATTTGCATGTTCGTATCTTAGAATTAGCCTGACATTTTTCTTCTTATATAAATTTACAGCTCAGTTACAGATGGGATATATTGCACCATCACGTCTCACCAACTATTTTGGAGTTCTTATTTTCTACCTGTAATTATAAGCACAAAACAAGAACGTTTTCAACAAAAATAACTGCATAATTAAACCTTACGAGAAAGTGTTAATCGATCATAACATCAAGAATAAGATCAATTTCATGGTTCTGATACATGGCCGAGACAATTGCATGAAATAATATCATGTTACAATTCACCAATTGTCTTGTCTACTATAGATATTCCTCATCTTGAGAAAGTGCTCTTGACGTTATCTTCTCCAGAACAGTAAGGTAGGTTTTTTCTTTTTCAATGACTTGTAACCTTGCCAAGGCAGGACCTTCGGATCCACCCCGGGGAGTAATCCCAAATACATGAGCCCACCACCAAACCGTGTATCAACTATCAAGTAATTCAGGAGTTTGAGCATTTATTCACTGGATGTTATCCTGTTAAAGAATAATCCGATGAGAATTGGTTGCCTTGCCTGTCAATCAATTACTACTGATGTACATGATGTCCTCCTTTGCTATATGCATCTGCCCCCTGCCTCTTTTGGTATTTACCAGTGAGCGATCCGGTTGTCCTCGCTGAAAAGAATACAATTACGTAACTTAGGTTGCAACTGACTTCTAACAACATATCAACAGTGATCGTTTCACACAAACTTTCTTCTTTCCCTCTCTAACTCAGCCAGAGAAGGGATGTGGCACTTACCTTCTTTAAGACAAACGCCAAATATAAATAAGCTACTTCCCATTCATCCTGTGAGAGCGTACCTGCATATCACAAAGCAATACCATAAACTATCAGTCATAGCAGGTGGATCTGAAGCACTTTGAGGACGACCGGTAGTGAATGACTAAAAAGAAAAGCAAATGAGCCCTTTGTTGGGAAATAGAGGGGTATTGGTAACAAAACATTAGTAGGATAACAAAGGAAGGCCAAACGATTCTCAACTAAAATAAGAACTAGTGTCTTCGATTACTGACTTGTTTACTACCCAGTGAGAAAGGAAAAGGCATTACAGCTAAAGGAAACTTTTTTGATAAGTAGCTGAAGGAAACTTACTCTGATCTTGATTACCATCACCCAAGGCACCAAGCCTCCGCATGAGGTCCACATATTCTGACTTTTTTATATATTCGTGCACAAATTCATGCGAGTTCTTTGCAAACACTATCTCCAAATCATACTGAAAAAATGAAACCAAATTACATTGTATGGACATATCAAGTTAATGCCCCAATGCCTAAAAAACATTTGATAAGGCATCAATCTAAGTAACAGTGGAGTTTGGCTGCCCTATCAAGGGGGTGACCAGAAAAAAAAGTTATATATACCTCTTCTGCCAATGATTTGAAGACATGAAAGGGGACAATCCATTCCGGGCAATCAACAGCATCCTGTGTCACGGTTTAAAATTTAAATACTATGGGGTATCTAATTCCATAAAGCATGCAAATTGAGTGAATTCACTTTTTTTGTTTTAAAAAAATCACAATTAGTCATCCAATGGAGATAGTTGGGAGTTACTGCAGAAATTCAGTTGATTGAGGAACTGAAAAATTTTATGTACTACACTATTATCCCACTCTTATTCTACTATGATAGGGTGGCATTGCCCAACCTTTGAATCTGCTTTTTAAAAATATAAGAGGTGATAGCAGTGTGGTGTGTGTGTGTGTGTGTATATATATATATTTATTTTTTTTTATGTCAGGGAACCTCTCCAAGGTAGGGCCCTTCCGTTCCACCCTTGCATAGTAAACCCAGGTCCCATGCATCGCACCCTCAGAAGTTTCCCTACACGAAACTGGTTAAATTGATGGCTTTTCACTAGGGAGTGTGGCCCCGAAGGATTGTTTGCACCCACGATGTGTTGAACCTTGGACCTTGAAGGGAGTGATACCCCAAGACCAAGGCCTTCACTATTTGGGCTAGCCCCTTGGGGTTCCAGTGTTGTATATAGTATTACTCTATATAGAAATGATCTGTATAGGCCCCAAATAGACAAGTCTCATACAAGCTCTTGTAAAAAAGTGGGCCCTACCTAAAAAAACTATTCTTTATTAGTGAAACCACTTTTTTACAAAGGGCTTGTGTGAGACTTGTCTATTTGAGATTTGTACCTAGCATTACTCTACTCTATATAATAGGTGATGAAAATAATACATTGGCTACTATACAACAAACACAGAGATGTAAATCCTTTTGACACTACTGCAACAAAGATACATAGTTATGCATTACCTTGACATGGCAACATATCATCCAATTCATAAAAACTACAAGATATATAAAAAACAAACTTTGATACCTCAAGGTGAAACTTGTACTTGATACCAAAAGGTTTGGAAGATTTGAATTTCTGGAACATATAATGCGGTCAAGTTAGAAGTAATCCCCAGCATGCATGCATACATACCATGTAGCTGCAACAGGAAAAAAAAGGAAAAAATCCCCCCCCCCCCCCCCCCCCCCCCAAAAAAAAAAAGACCATGTAGCTGCAAGGGAAAGAAGACCTACCTTCTCAGAAAATTCTTCATCAAAATGAATCCAATAGACACTATTACCAAAATCCAATCCCTCAGCTGCATAGTCAAAGTGAAAAACAGCGCCTCCAATAAAAAAATATTAAAATTATCTGCCATTACTGAGGAATCTTAATGGTCATGGAAATCATCAATCACAGAATACAACTTTTACTCCATGTACTCGCTCTTTATTAAATAATTACTCTAATAAAGGTAAACAAGTAAAGGCAAACACGATGAGGTGCAAGATAAAACCTTCTCTAAGTTTTTTAATAATCACATTGGCGTCTGGCATTGTTCCAATCAAGGTGCCTCCTGGACGAAGTAAAGATGATATATTTGCCAAGGCTCGCCGCGCACGTGCCTCAGTAGACCAGGAGTAATGCAACGCAAACTGCAAGATTTGTATATATTGATGTTCAGAATCTGCTAAGCAAAGCCTTAAAAAAGCAAAAACTATGAATAGGCAGGATTTAAAGAATATACGATAGGAACAGCATAAACAATATTGCAGTTAGTTCAATGAAAGAGAAAATATGTTGTGATTTTATGTCTGCTGTACAACTATCATTTTATGACAGCCTGACACATGCACTTTATCGAAAGGGCAGTTCCTAGAGTTTGTTATTTTACTTCGAAATCAAGACAAATTCAAACAATAATCAATTTGATGAAATAAAGGTGATTAATCATTTGACAAGCCCCAATCCCAATACCTTGATTTCCAATGGCAATGCATCGTGGGCCCATATATATATATATATATACATACACACGTCAGCAGTCCAACCATTATATATTTTACTACTCATCAGACTAGGAATTTTGTCTTTTGCTTGTTGGAATGCTATCCAAGTAACTAGTAGGCAGCTCTACTACTTATTTCCAATGTGTGTGTGTGTGTCTGTGTATACATGACAGCAGTCCAACCATTCGTACAGTTTACTACTCATCTGACTAGGAATTTTGTCTTTTGCTTGTTGGAATGCTACCCAAGTAACTAGTAGGCAGCTCTACTACTTAGTTCCTGTATGTGTGTGTGTATGTACATATACATATACATATACATATATATATATATAGAGAGAGAGAGAGAGAGCAGGTACGGGGTATCACCCACCTGGCAACTGCAGATATCAAAAGGTGCATCATCTGCAAGTACTTCGTCCAAGTGAATCTGAGAACATTATATGGAAAACAAATCAAAATGATTTCTGCTGCCATCTTAACTAAGTACATAAATGGCTACAGAAGCAACTGGTCATAAAGTCAGTTGCTCTAAATCAATTTCAATTTTGATGTTTTTAACCTACTGAAAATTCACAACTATTCAGTATTGTTAACGACAACATATGACAATACTCATCTCATCAAGTTATGCAATGATAAGCTGGAAAAGGAGACATTTTTTAGCCGACTAGCTAGAGAACTGACATTTTTTTTTATAAGTAAAGAGAGGACTACAATTACCTCATAACAATCTCCACATATGAGGCGAGCAGGAAATGTGAATTTGTTACGACGCTGATGATGGTCAGCATCACCATTATAACGTGTACGACAATCTTCTATCTGTAAATAAATGCTGAAAGCTATGATAAGATGGTTGATGAAAAGACTCATAACAACTGAAATAGTTGGAATGAAAAAAACAGATGACAGGTAAACTACACCATGTGTTAATAGAAACTTGGGCATCAAAATAGGTGATTCATCAGCAAGAAGGAAAAAAGGTATTCATATTGGTGTGAAGATGAAGTTCAACTGTGGCATAAAAGACTTGCTACCATACCAAAAGGTACATATTGTGACCACAACATAAAACATGCACTGTTACAAGCTATTTCGGACAGTCTATTTGTTTTGAAAGGGAGTTAATTGTTAATGGACCTATTACAAAAGAGGCTTTCTGGATAAATCAACTTTGGTATCTCACCAATAAATTGACTACCATAATGACTCAACCTGTGGTATCTCCCACATGGAAGTGAACAAATGCAGTAATATGTCAATTTTAAGCACTTACTGAGCCTTCCGCTATATCAACACCAACATAATATCCAATTTTCGCCTTGTCCCATTTTATGAGATCACCACCCTGTTGAGCATTAAATAAAAACAAATTATTTTTTTCTGGGGAGGGGGGGATGCAAATAGTAATAGAATAAAATTTAAAGAACCTATAATACCTTTCCACAGGCAAGATCAAGAACTGCACCTCCCTGGCGAGCATAGAGCTGAATAAGTACACTTTTAATCTGTTTAATGAAAGATGGAACTAATTAAAATATTCAAAAACATGTGGTGATCGCAAACTTATAACAAGCTTCATGAGATTGCGAGACAAACCCAATTGTTGAGTTTCTTTAAATGGATGATTGGACTATTTTCTCTCTCTTCCAGAGTCTGATTTGTCCTCGCACTGTAATGGTCAGCCACTTTCCGAGCAAAAATCTTGGTGCTTTCATCCTCTAAAAAGTGTCCATCACCTGAGACCACAAAGCACAACACACAATCAAAAGAAGATCTTGACGCTCAATTTAAGCTTCCATCAAACTCCAAGAATGGAAAGAAAAACCGAAATATCATTTTTAAACTCCTCATTGTTAGGGAACAGAAGGGAGAAGAAAAAAACTTACACAAGGCAAACTCTGACACAACCTTTGGTCTAGTTGATGTAAGGTTTTTTTTTTTTTTTTTTTTTTAATGTGAGCTTCTCTTTTTCGGTAAACAAAATCTGATTTTATTGGTTTGCCAAACCAGAATAACATACAACACAAAAAACCAAAAAGTAATTTCTTCCCCTGTCCTCTGCTTTCTCAGCGACCATACAAATCATAAAGCTTAGGAGCAACCCCAGTCCCGGAGTTAACCCTCGAATAAGTAATTGATAAACTTTCCATAATAAAACCAATCAATATCAGAAAATAAATAAATAAATAAAGTGTTTGAATCTTTAATTCCTATACCTTTCCACCACTTTCCCAGCAAACAAACTCAAACAAAAACCCCAAACGCTCCCAAATTAACCTCAAAACCCATCAACAGCATCATAGACGCAAAAATCACAACCAAGGAAAAGACCAACAATTACCGTTAGGGTTATACTTAGTTCTGGACTGAGGTGGCCCCACGGAGGCCGACGGAGATTCCGGGTACCCTCGTTTCATTGCCAAACTATCAAAACGACAACGCTGTTTCTGTTGCTGATTGAAAACGAGCTATGGGTTTTTCTAGTGGACAGGATGGAACGTGGGTTTGCTCCAAAACCCAACCGGGTGCTTTTTGTGTCTATGAACGAATGACAAAACCAGCAAAGATGCTTTTTTTTTTTTTGGTCTGGTTTGGTCAACAGACACAACAAAGGAAACAACTAGGGGTATAACTGGTCCGGTTCGGTCCAGTTTTGGACAAAATTTTGAATCGAACCGGTATGTACCGGTTTTGTATTTTTCAAAACCGATTACGTACCGGTTACATTCCTAAACCGGTATTTCCGATTTTATCAGTTTCCGATCCGATCCGGCCTATTAATATAGTTATAAGTTATATATTAGTATTAGTTATAAACTATATATTTACTATTAGTATTAGTTATAAACTTTTAGTAAAAACTTGTAGTATTAATTATAAGAAAAATCTACTTGTAAGCGATTTTGTGCACCAAACTGTGCACTAATATAAATGTAAGACATTCTTTTATTTATTTTTATAATAAAAAAAATTATGTGAGTGTCGGTACACAGTTTAATACGCCAAATCGCCTGTATCTAGAATGGTAGTGCAGTTTATGGAATTTTCCTTACAAGCTAATAGTCATATAAATCTAAGCACGAAAATTTATTTCGTTATGAAATTTGGTATACCGGACTTGTCAATTACTAAAATGCCATTGGAAACAAATGAAATTTCCTTACAAACTAATGGTCTAGTGCCCCTGAGGGTGTTCAATACGGTTGTACGGTGTTGGTGTATACATCTATTGCGGTGCATAGGAAATAAATGTAAGAAAAGTAAGAGATTGAGACACAAAAATTTATATGGTTCGACATAATGCCTACGTCCACAGAAGTTTGGGGAGGAAAAATTTCTTATAATATGCTTATTTACAATCTCTCATTTCTCGCTGTACAATGAAGATTTTGAATAAATTTGCTAGAGAAAATCCCTTGTTGGAGCCCCCTTAAGAGGTTTAAGAAGAAGTCGAAGCAGAAGAAGTCCCCAAGTTGTCTTGCCGCTTGCTTTTTTTATCTAGTCATCTTCTCGTGTGTGCCTTGGTAGTGGTGGAAGAAGTTCGTTTGCCTGTCTGACCACCTTTTAGCTTTCCCACTTTCTCTTGACACTACCCCATTGCCTCCTAACACACTCTTTTCCCTTACCTTTTTGCGTTTTCTCTCATCCCCTAGTGGTGGTCTATTGGGTTGGATATAGTATTGAGCCTATATATTTTATCCTATCTATGACACGTTTATTATTATTGAATGATTTTTTATTAAATAATTTTTTATCATTTATTAATAAATATGCCACATTTTATACAATAAATTTAAAGTAAAATGAGAAAATGATATATAACATTACTCAATTTGTAAATGTGTTACATACGTGTATATTCAATTGTAAAGAGTAGTCTTGGTTATATTTTTATAACAGTCTTTGTTTTTTTTTTTTCCGGAAAAAATAAAAGAAGCGCTCTTTTACAACGGCCAGGCTGGCCAGCCGGCTGATCTCCCCGTCTCCGTCAGCATTCCCACTAAAGCCGTCTTGTTGACCATGATTTGCTAGATTTCATATAAATCCACCTGAAACTTCCTTTCTCTCGCTCTCCCCGACCTTATCCGTGAAGAATCGTGTTTGTTTTTCAGGAAGTAGCGAATCTAGGGTCTGGAAAAACCTAATTCGGGCAAAATCTTCGTCAAATTCCGACTACATTCGAGGTACGATTTCGTGCGATTCTGTATATGCATCTGACACTGTTGCCTCTTTTAGACCAAACGACACCGTTAATCTGCCTGGAAACGCCGCAGAAGCAGTTGCGAAACAGCTACCTCTACAATATCATCGTTGACTTGTACACATTGTTGACCATCTCTTACGACTCGTAGCTATAGCCCATGGAAAATCTTGACCTTTCCATCAACTATTAGCAGTAAGATTTCAGTATTTTCTTTACGATTAAAATGTGCAAGATTCTGACCTTTTGGGTCTGAAAAAGGCTTGGACTTCTTGGAATTTTTTTTCCTTCCCATTTTAGGTGTCATTGTCAATGTTGGGATTCGTTAGTAAGTTGTAATCTTTTCTAGGGTCAATATGTGGTTATGTGAGTCTGATGACATTTGCCGTCTCTGTCATAACTGAAATCTGGGGTGAGTGATGATATATTGAGGTGGTGCCAAGATAGATAAAAGGGGAACAATTGATTAAGGGAAATACTCTGGTCACAAAAGGATTACACAAAAGCAATCTCACAAATCGATGTGACTTATTAGATTATAAAATTATTTTTATTGTAAAGCAAATCTACCATATCAAATGAAGTACGTCAGTTTGTGAAATTATTTTGTGTAATTCTTTTGTGGATGTAGCAACTCATTGACTAATCCATGCCTTCAACGAATTTTCTTTCCAACTTTGATTGAATTTTCCTGTTTGAGCTTTCAATACATGGTACAACCTGTGCTTTTTATGTTATATTACAACAATGTAAAATTCAATTGCTTCGATCATCGTGTTTTTCTCTGAGAATACTTTTGAACCATTGAGCAGAATCTTTGGGAATCCTTGTCAGGTTATTCTTGTAATCGACGTAGTAGAGTCCAAACCTGACGCTATAGCCTAAATTCCATTCCCAGTTGTCAAGCAATGCCCAAACAAAATAACCACGCACGTTGCAGTTGTCTTGCCTGCATTTGTTAAGTCTCTTGTTAGGTGGTATTTGTAATTTCGAGGGCCTATGCAGAAGGGCTTCAACAACTCTGAAGCACAGGCATTCATAAACAGCAGGAACCAGGGACGAAACTACGTGAGGGCCCTCCCCCCCTCCTCCCAAGATGTTGAAAAAGAAAATGACAAGATAGATCTAAATGATTGATTTGCTGGACTTTTCAGCATGTCCCCCCAAATTATAATTGGGTTCTCTACTGAGGAAGAAAACTGCAGCACCCTCTTATGGCACCTACCCCCTTAGGATCACGTGGAAATGCTCAAAAGAGGTGAAAAACACAATACAGAGTATTGACTTGGATTTTTTTTAAAAAAATTATCCTTCTTTCTCTTCCCTATTTTCTATTTTTTGCTATATTATTAGTCTTTTGAAAAATGTATTTGTGAATTAAATTAGCATTGAGCATTGGTTTTCGAGTTGTGCAGGAGTAGTGTTCTTTATTTCTTATCTTGCAAACTTGGTTTAAACCACACGGACGGTCTCTAAGCTATTGAATTTGGGACATTTCAAGATATTTCCACGTGTTTGAGCCAAATGAAACATTTTGGGTATGAGGCCTTGAAAATTTAGTCATAAATCACTTATTATAAAATATAATATAAAGATTTTTGGGAGAATTAATCCAGCCCCCTTAAGTGAAAATCTCGTCCCTGGCAGGAACCCAATTGATAATAGGTTGAGCAACCAATCTAGGGAGTTGTTATTACCTTATAGCAGCAGACAGGTTCGACAGATAGTCCCTGTGGAATCTTATCCTTTTGTTGTCCTTTAAAGCTTTGTCTATAGCTATAGAAGCTTTATTTGGATCATCCATACCTGTTGTCATGTATTTTGATTAATTTCTTGAAAGTATGGGTTTAGCTTTTTTGTTGGCCATAAATATACTCACCATTTTCTGTTATAATCACTGGGGGGTTCCTGTACTTATCTTTCACATACCTTGCCAACTTTCGGATGCCCCATGGAACTATATGTAGCCAACGGGAAGCTGCCTGGGGAAGGAAGAACTCATGAGTCAACAATAATGAACATATTAATTTTAGGCTTTACTCAGGCATAGAAACGTACTCTTTCTCCAATGGCAACCCCACTTCGGTATGCTACAATAGAGGATACATAGATTATTAGCCAAAATCTCAATGCAACTTTCTTATATATATATATATATATCTAACTAACTAAGATTGCATTTTGACATCTTACGGGATGCAATGACAGCAGTATCAGATGAAGCATCTTGCAGTATCAATTTTCGAATCCGAGTTCTGTCGTTTCGGGCATACAGTGTGGTGTAGTGGTTTATGCCAACAAAGTCGAAGGATCCCACCAGGAGTTTTGAGACTGCACTCGAAATGTTTGGTAATCTCCCACCTACAAGCTTCCTCATTGAAAGAGGGTATTCCCCAAATATAAGTGGATCGAGGAACCTGATTCACTCTCACTGTATTAGATTTATTTCTATGTGAAAGTTGCTTTCTTCTCAAATGTGAGTTATTTATATTTGTAGTAAAAAAATTACCATCCAAGCCCAAAATCTATTGCTCTATGTGCTGCATCTTTATCCTCATCACTCTCAGATATGGGTTCATACCATTTGGTATCTAGTGCTATTCCTATTTGACCTCCTTGCCTTTCCTGGAAGACCCGGTTTAAAATAATAAGAACAACATCAACATCAACACCAGGACCACCACCAACAACAATAATAAAAAAAGATATTTTTGATTCTCTGTTTTCTTTTCACATTTGGTAAATTGATTACTATATGGGTTAGAAGGGTCATGTGTGCAAATCAGAGTACCTTAAAATGCAGGTTGTAACTATGATAAGCGGCAGCATGAGACAAGAGGATATTGTGAGCGACAATGTATGGTTCCGTGGATGATTTTCCCATTTTGCACAACAGATGACCAAGAAGAGAACATCTTCCAGGAGCTTGAATGCCTAAGTCATATCCTTGGATTGAGTAACCACGAGGTTCGTTGAAGGTGATCCAGTTCTTTACTCTATCTCCAAAAGCTTGGAAGCAAGTATAGGCAAAATATTCAAAGTCTTTTCTGCAAGTGAATGGAGGCTATTGTGAAGCTTGACCGGTATTCAGTCACAAAGATGGCATATATGACTTTGGATTACTTACACTATTTGTGTGCTCAACCATCCTTCATATTCATCTTCTAGCATCTGTGGAAGATCCCAGTGATATAGAGTTACATAAGGCTGGACTCCTGATTGAAAGAACAGCTCATCCTTTTATAAGTTTGCCCCCCATATGAAAAATCAATTTCTAACTGATGTTTCTCAAGTGACCTTTTTCCAATAAAGCATCTATGAAGCCGTTGTAGTAGTTTATTCCTTCTGGATTAGGTTCTCCTGTTCCATCTGCAAAAATTATTTCAGAAGTAATTAGTGATGGATATATGACAATGAAATATATTACAGAAGTCAGTTTTGGTCAGAATTGTCACTTACTTGGAAAGATTCTTGACCATGATATTGAGAGTCTGTAAGCATCCATTCCCAAATCCCTCATCAAGTCTATGTCACTCTGTAAGTGTTAATTTTTTCTCTCAATTTCAGTTAGCAAGAGACAGATTGCACTCATGTATTGAGTTAGAATTTTAAACCTTTATGCCGCACTGATTCTCAATTGCTAAAACATCATCATCAAGACCATCTCAATAGTCTTGATTCTTAATTCTATGTAGTTTCGTGCGTGTTATGAATGGACCACGTTAGCTACTTTTTGTATAGCTGATTTATCGTCAAATTTGGTCATGTTCTTTGAATTTTTATGTGTTTTGGTCGGTAACTTGTGGACTTGACAATTGCTACTTAGCTTTCCTTTTGTGGTGGGAGGAAGGAAGAAAATTTTGGAGTAACCAACCTCAGGTTTTAGTATAAAAACATAATTTGAAGCCAACAAACTTATCTCTACAATTCACCTTAAATCGATGATACTGATCGACTGCCATCTCTGGATTGCTGAAGTCTAATATTCTTCCTGTTGTGATATAAAGAATTGTGACAAACAAAATGCAGTAGTCAAGATAAATATATTAGTTCGCATATATAAAAGCTTTTGCAACATTGATTTTTCCTTCCAGATTTGCTAATTTCTTACCCGGCTGCCTTGCAAAAGTATCCCATATACTAACTCCCTTGTTTCCTTCTTTAACAGCTCCTTCAAACTGCCACACAGAGGATCACCCGATCGGTAAGCTGCTCCAGTGTATGCGAGTATGGTTGAATTAGACTCAAAAACATGAAAACTTTACCTGGAAAGCCGAAGAAGCAGTTCCAAAGACGAACCCATCTGGGAAATCAAGCCTACTAACTGATTCTGAGGTCACAAAGAAACGGGTTAGAAGAAAGAAAATAAGGCTGACTTCCATTGTGATAGGTTTTGGATAGAATATGATCTTCTTTTTTATTTCTCAACGAGTTTCATGATGAAGGTTTTCTTGGTTATTTGTAGAGGTGGCATGGGGAGGTTGGCTGAAAAAAACTTTATTAACTTTGCCCTTTGTGTGCACGTTATGCAATATACGTACAGGGAAGTCGGCTTCTCCCCTGGATAACAGGGGAGGATGCATGCTATACAATTGTACAGAGAACATCTTGACAAGAACAGCAAGTGCTTGTGTCTTTTTTTTTTTTTTTTTAACTGTTTGTAAAAAAAAAAAAAAATCTTATTTACTTAACATGTCACATCAATATCAAAAAATTATTTATATTTTTCTTTTTTGTAATTATTATGGATTGTACAGTGAGTAGGAGTAGGAGTAGGAGCGCAAGTAAATCAATAGGTTTCGTTCATGTTTTTATTTTTTTATTTTTTGTTTTTTTCTGAGTAAGCTCTCTTACAGGATGTTGGAGTATTAGTGGTTGGTTTCTTCAAAGAAGGAAAGAGAGATATTAATTATATATATATATATAGTTTTGGATTAACCGTTGATGCAAATCTTACCACCTTATTTCCCAACTCATTTTATCTAATATCTTCCAAAGAAATTCATATTAAAATATGAGTTTGGCTAATCAATTAATGAATGATTGAGTTTCCAAATTAAATGCCCCAATATCGATCTTACCATGTGACCATGTCCCCATCTTTGAAGAATGATTATATAAATAACAATTTTCGGTGAGTCCCACTATTTCTTTATCTATATAACGCTTAGTGCTTGGTGACTGGATTCTAAAATAATCATTCGATTACGTAAACCGTGTGAACACGCCATGTATTTGAATATTGATTAAATTATAAAGAAAACGTGGATTATTCTAAGTTATTGGGCTAAGCTTGATGGAAGAAAACATGACTTTGAGAATGGGCTTTCTGGTCCATTTTTGCAACGTCGTTCTTCAAGTCTTCAACCCAAATCTCATCTGAATGGCACGACTATTTCACTTTGGACAACTCAGCAAAGCTTTCTTCTTGATCTCAACACCCAAATCATTCGATGATTTTGCTTCGACAACTTGACAATCGAAAGAACATCAGTCTCACGAGTCTCTCTCAAAGTCAATTGTTTTCTTGATGAGATTTGAATTTGAATTTCGAGGATCAACCAAATTAACCTCTCGCTACAAAAGAAAGTCGGTTTATCTATGTTTACATTCACTGCATTTTTGTATATACTGGTAAATCTACATCATTGCCAGCAATCATTTTTTACACCGACAAATAAGAATTTTGCCGGCGTTTATACTGTTACACCAGTAATAATATATAAATAATATGATATTTTTGGGAAATTTATGACCTATTATCGGTTTAATTCATCGGTTTTTTAAAGAGTTAAATATATACCTGTTTATCGTTAAATTTAAGTTTTGTTATTTTATTTTTTTAAAGTAAAAAAATATTAAAGGTAATAGTACAATAGGAGAAATGCTATTAGTTATAATCTGAAACTCTGAAAAAATATGAGTTAAATATGTACTACGTACCCAATATAAGTGTACTTTAAATATATAATACCGGTATATTATATAGTCTTGATTTTTGTAAATAGTTACTGTTTTCATTATTCACATATTGTAAAGCTTGGTATAAGATTTTTTTTTTTTAAATCTTGGTTAGGAACTTTAGCTACCATTAGGTTTATTTGTAATATGGTATTCTTTGGTCATAATTAAGTGAGAATTATAAATTGAATTGTTATCGCTTTCTATAAAAAAAAAAAAAAAAAATGCCACATAAAGGTAAAACGAAATAGATACTATACGGCATTGCAACGTTCCATTTTTTTTAAAAAGTATGGAATCCCAATTTTATTTATTACTCTTACTTTTGGTAGAGGAAAACCGTAGTTACAACTGAATATCTGAGGGTAACATATCATCCTAAATTTTAAACTTAGGTATCAAAATGAACAACAACAACACAAAGAAAAACCGCTAAATTCGCAACGTTCTATTGAACATCAATTAATTAGCTTGATAACTTACATAATATGATTATATTATGACTTTAAATTTATAAGTTTTTATTACATCGATACATCATGCAGTAGGATGGTTTATTGGAGCTTTATTTAAGGAAGCAATACATGAGAGAGATTATAGATATATTCTCATCTCAAGAGCTTTGCATTGACAGAGTCATATATAGTTAATTATAGCAATACTGGATCGACAAGCAATGAAGTGACACCCTCTATCAGTACTCCTCCAAGATGTGTGTACGCATCTTCATTCTTGTAAAGAAGATCCATTACGCGTGCGAGATTGAGAATCCGTAAAAGGAGAGGCATTGGAACTTGAGTAGGTTTAAGGAGCTCCTCATTCATATCCTTCCATGCATTCACAATCTGCCTCTGAAATTCTTCATGTACCTCTTGCTTTGACACACCATGCTGCTTCATATAGCATTCAATGCCTGAGACAACGTGGCCTCTCTGTTGCTCAAACTGCAAAAAAAATGTAACCCAAAAATATATTGGTTTCGTATAATTTTGATATATATGTATATATACACACACATAAATTTGGAAACGAGGGGGACATGCAAGCTGTCTATTAATTATAAGTATATCAATGGGAACAATATCATCCATGAGCCTGCTTATGATTTCTGCTGCTTTAACCATCCTAGGGTGACTGAAGACCCAATCGAAGGCTTCCTTTGTTACGATGTCTCCCATGCCAACAAAAGATAAGGTTGTAAGAGTGGAGTAACCACATGATACAAGTGCGTTATTCATATACTCCTCGAACGTGGGTACATAATGTTCATTAAACCATTTGGCTTCAACAAAGTAGGCTTGAACTAGATTCTTCATCTGGTTATAACATTAAAACAAACGAAATTATTATGTCTATATATAAATCCCATTTAATCCAAAAAAGATTAAGCCAAAGTGAATTGATAGTATCATAGACTCGTATGTATACCTCTTCAACTGCATAGTAAACGCGGTAGTACCTTCCTTCCTTGGACATCTCTTCCTCAATTTCTTTATAAACATCCAAGAGTGCTTTATAGATCAATTTCATGTACTGTGGGAGTTGGTCAATGCAGTTGATATCCCACCTGAAGGTATTTGTAAAAAGAAAAAAATCAATCAACAATATAAAATCTTGACTTCAACACATACACCAGAAAATTGAAGACACTCTCATTCTAATGCAAGTGCCAAACCTTTTAACTGCGTCTGTAAAGAGCTTGAGTTCTTCTAATGTACCATAAACATCAAATGCATCATCTATGATTGATGCCATGCAAATTATTTTGGTAAGAATCCTCCTAGCAAGAGCGTACTGGGGTTCAAAGTACACTCCCAAAATCCAAAAATACAACTCCACCACTCTATCTCGGGCAAAAGATAATTCTGTCGTGACGTCTAAATCTTTCCACCACCTAAGCATATATGCAAAAGAATCAGCGGAAATCTACTCCTTAGTTCTTGCATGCCTATAAGTACAAGATTAACACCAACTTTATCATGGAGTGCGATATGTTTGATGAACTTAATTACCTTGAGAGATGGACAAGTTCCTTCTGGTGTTGTCCTTGCAGTATGTTAAAATCTAACTTAGCGAAGTTCAACAAAACCTCATTAAATGAACTACTTTCCTGGTAGATGGACAAGTAATGTCTCGCCTCTAACCTCGGCAAGCACTTTCGAAGGGGCCGCTATAAGGCACGACTTACTTGTGCAGCAACAGAAGGATTTGAATCTGCAGTCACCATCGACTCAAGGCTAGCGGTAGTAAAATTGAGTGCCTCATCAAGTATATCTTCTCCATGCACCCTCATATGCGAAGCTTCATACAAGCATAAAATGCCTCGCACATCGTCAATAAGTGACTCCCTGAAGTTGCCCTTGCTGTCCTTGAACTTGTTGAAAACATCTGCGCGTGTTACCACCCAACACATGATGTGACCCACTTGAATGTAGGTTAAATGATAATAATGAGGTCATGAGATGAGTGCATGCATACATACTTCAACTGCTCAACACAAGTATGAGTTTGCAGCTGAAATTGAATTTCCTAAATAGTCGTACAATTTATAGAGATAAGTTGTTGATCAATCTGATGAACTTGAGCAATTTAGAAAAAAGGACTAACCGCTTGGTATGTTATAACCTTGTTGCCTTAGTAATCGAAAACGGAGAGCAACAGTGTAAAGGCCATGACCAGAGATTTCCGGTTCATCTTCAGTGTATGTATAGTACTTGTGAATTTCTTGTAATACAGAGTCAATCTCACTTTCAAAATGGTAAGATACGCCTAAACGCTGGATCGCATCAATCAACTCTAGCTTTTGTAATGGTTTATCGACGGGAGCCATCAGCATTCTCTGCACTTCTTCCTTCAGCTTCTGGACTTGCTCTAAGTTCCCATAGGTTTCCTACAAAAGCAAATGAATTTTATGTTTCAAATTAAGATTATTTGTGTTAACAATAATATTACTTTAAGACTTTCATTTGAATACAGAATTGAAAAATTATAAGAAAGTTATTCTATAGTATGACGTATCTTTTGTATATACCATGGAGTTGTTAGTTAAAGATAGGAAACGATCTCCCCATAAGCTAGGACGATAATTTGCTACTGGACGATTTACCACAAAATTTGAATTCTGGATTTGAGCAGAAATTGCTGAAATTGGAAGAGACATTATTCTGGAAAGTTAAGAGCAGCACTTGATGTGGATCAGATGGTGCAGTTGGCTGGGGTGAATGAAAAAAGTTATGGACATGGTACGTACTTATAGACGATGATTCAGCGAAGGCAGCAACATTAATTTTTCTAATGAAAAACACGGGGCCAATCACGAACTGTCACGTGTTCATCTTTCCACGTAATATACACTTTTTCCTAGGGGTGCTACCTGCCCCTATGGTGCAGGGCCACCCTTCCCCACACCCAGCCCCGCATGAGGCGGGGGGTGGGGTTGCCCGCCCAGCTATGCAGGGGTGGGGCGGATTGGGTCGGGGTAGTGAGACCCCGCTACACACCCCTACTTTTTTCCATTTTCTTTATTTATTAGTTGAAATTCTTAGCCCTTGAGTTGATTAGTGAACTTATCTCATCTCATCTCATCTCATCATTACAATTTTTTTTAAATTTTCACACAAAATATAATAAATAATTTAACTTTTTCAAATCTCAAAATAATAATAATATTAAAAAATAATATTATAATAATATTTTATTCAATTTTTAACTTTTATCTCAACTTATCTTATTTCAACTCTCAATCTAAACATGCCTTAATCTCATATATGTTTGAACGACTTCATTTTGTTGCTGTATTCATTGCTTCAAGAATGCAATTTTTCCCACGCCACTTAGAATAGCCTCTTCTAGTTGCTAGCGTGCCACATTTGGTTCCATCAAGCTGTATAGTTTAATAAAGAAAATGGATAATGATGGATGCTACTAGGATGTGTTTATAACTATTTTACAATTCTCATAACCAATCAATATAATTGTAACGTTTTTTTAAAAAATAATTTCACTTTTATCTAACCTTAACTTTAAATAGAGTGATAAAATAGTTATTAACTAATTCTATGTTTATCATTTTCCAAAATTATATTATCAAGTTAGTGCATAAAAACACACCTAGTAAAGTACTTACATGACTTAATTTTATTTAAAAGATAAATTTTAAAATTTGAATCTTACAAATCAAATCTTACTATTTAAGTTGTATATGGTATGTTCTACAAACTGACTTGATAATAGAATAATAGAAAACTTTTTTTAAAAGGGAAAATGATATAATAACAATTTCATCTCATCTAAACATTTATAAACACCATTCAGATACAAAAAATTTTCAATTTCAATTTTTTAAATTTTGAATTTTTTCATCTAATTATTATTTAATTATTATAATTTTTCCAAACTTCCAAATAAAATACAAAAAATAATGAAAAATTGTAGTATGAGTACCAAATATGCCCACCAAATGTGCCCACTCATATTTTATTATTATTATTATTATTAGTATTATTATTTTCTTAGTGGTTAAGGAAGTGACTATTAATGAATTTATATATATATTTTTATTTTTTTCTTAATGGTTAAAGAAGTTTAAAAAATTATTAAAGAAAAATAAAAGAAAAAAAAACTCATTTGTACTAGTGCGCACATTTGGTAGGCACCCTAGCATTATCCAGAAGTAATTCAACATTTTCAAATCAAAAAAAAAAAAAAAAAATTATATTCTAACTATATTTTAGTTTTATAATTTTTTATTCAAAATTTTCTATTTTCTTGCCCAAAATCTAAATATTTTACTCAAACTATTTCATTACCATCCACAAATTATCTCACTACTATCCACAGATATTTCATCTCATCTAATCTCATATGTGTAACCAAATGAGGCCTAGGTATTAAAAAATAATTTTTTTCGTATACTTTGAACCGTTGCTAGGACAATATTTTTTAATTAAAGTGGACAAATATTGTAGAGTTTTTTGAAAAATGGGAAATGATATAGGAATATCGCCGAGAAAAGTCATCGATTTTCATTTCATTTTATTTTTACTTAATTGATTAGAAAGTATTTTTAAATGAAGTTATGAATTTTTTTTAAATATTTAAAAAAAATTAAAAAATTCTTAAAAATAAAAACGCAACATAAAAAAGAAATATGCATTGCATTTCGGTAGAATCCTCGAAAGCTACTCTCGGTAGCTCTAGCACGAGCCTTGAAAAATATACCACCACTCCATACCCAAACAATTTGATCAACTGACGCTCAGCTAGCTCTGTCAAATATTAATTAAGCAAGCAACCATGTAGAATGCGGTTCCAACCAATTTCTTAACCTCACTTTGTGGGCTAAAAACGTTTTTCTCTATTAATCACGTGCAAGGCACCAAACAGCAACTTATTAATTGCCCAAAAAACCAAAACAATTTATAACACTCCAAAACTACTTGATAAAGAAATGTACTGAAAATAACTTTTCGAGAGGAGCACCTCCAAAAAATAAAGATAGAAGGAAAATATGATAGAAAAAAAAAATAATAAAATTGATTTAAGTTTTTGGCTACTGATACAAGTGCCTCCTTTTGCTATATGTACTGACTTCCCTATCTAGCTCTTGGGCCACATGCCAACTTAACCAAACAGTAAAAGTAAAGCAACTAATACAATTCTAATAAACAATAAATGGTCCACGACCTGACTCAACAAAAACATGCAAATAAAAGAGGTGATGGCTTCGGCTCACAAATTTAGGATGGTGTGACCACTTTGGTCTTGGTTTATGTAGCAGTAGGATTTTAATGTGTGGTAACCAAGAAGCGATGTCTCTCTCTGTTAATTGAAGTCTATCTAACATCCATCTTTAATGGTTATTTCTCATCCCCATGCATGTCTGCAGACAAACAAAATTGTTCTTGTGGGGGGGGGGGGAAGATACATGAACATTTGTCAATAGTATTTAACATTGTATCATGTGTGCCTTCTTCTTCTTCTTCTTCTTCCTTTCTTTCTTTTTTTTTTTTTAGCTCTTCATTTCTCTCTTCTTTAGTGCCCATACCATCTCCATTGACTTTCAGTTTAATTTTTCTTTAGATTCTATCAAGATTCGGTGATTTGTTATAGTTTTTAATTGAGAGGCGCTCCTAGTTGGTTAGGTGTCAAGTCTGTTTTCACACCCGCCAATCATGAAGAGCCACGTAGGCGTCCCAACAAATTTCTTCTTGCACCCGCATACAGGTGATCCTCAATTTCTCTCCCCCTCTCCTTCTTTTGCACCCTCTCCCTCCCCCATTTGCATTGAACTTAATCGACTCCCTGCACCCCTGAGTTCCAATCGACGAACGAACGTCCCTATTCCTCTGAAGTCAAGCGGGATTTTGCCCAAGGTCTCTGTGAAAACACTACACCATCTTTGCCCAAGGTCATGATTGAACGCATAACCAATTTTGCATGAAGTCAAGCTGGATCCTTTCTTTTGTCGTCATCACCGAATAATGTCTTCCGATAAGGCCCTCGTCGCCTAATGTAATTTTTTTTTCTTTGTCAACTCGTTTGCATCAGGACCCAGATAGTTATTTTCCATTTCGTTGTTGGTTGAGGTACTTCAAGTTCCAATTGGCCTAAAAAGAAAACTAAAACAGAACTCATTTGATCTCGCCATTGTGCCCCCCAAAAAAAAACTTTCTGTTTGGTGAAAGTTCTTTTTGACTTTGTTGGATAGAATACTTACAGGAAATCTTATGTTGTATGAGAACACTTATGTTGGATAGAATACTTATGGTCGATGGTGTGTTGTATGGGATGCCTTTTCGACTCTCGTGGCCATTTGGTTGTCTTAAACATGAAGCAGCAGATGGTGAAAAAGAGAAATGCATAATGATAATGGACTGTGGGCTCGTGTGTCAAGAAGATGGGTTCGAATCGGAGAGGAGAGGAGAAGAAGGGCTTCATGGGAATAAGCTGGGTTTGAATCGGAGAGGAGAAGACAAGAAGTGATTTAGGTGGATAAGCGAAGAATTGATTTGCAGGGAGAAGAAGGGATGCAAGAGAGGAAGAGGAAATATGGAAAAGAGATAGGGGTTTACCTGGATGCAATTCCATTGTAATTTCTGTAAGTCGCATATGTGTTTATTTTTTATTGGGTGGTGTAAAAAGAAACCTTACACCCAACCGGCTGTCAGGTTTTCTCTTTTTAATTATTTCATGTTTTAATTGTTTATGAACGAGGTACATAAACAGGGCTGCAAGAAATTCGGTATGGACTAGAAAAATCTAACGCAGTAAATGGTTTAGTTTGGATCAGACCGAACTGAATCGATATTCTTATTGATCAGTCTTGGAATATGATTTTTTGGACTAAACCAGACAATTGAGATGAGATTTTTTGTTGAAAGTTAAATAAAATATTATTATAATATTATTTTTTAATATTATTTTTTATTTTGAGATTTGAAAAAGTTAAATTGTTTAT
The DNA here is from genome assembly GCA_022457165.1 of Juglans mandshurica. NCBI lineage: Eukaryota > Viridiplantae > Streptophyta > Magnoliopsida > Fagales > Juglandaceae > Juglans > Juglans mandshurica. Next base: position 1,341,974 of record CM039632.1, on the reverse strand, counting down.
TATATTTTATGTAAAAGTTTTAAAAAATTATAATAATTATATGAGATATGATGTGATAGTTTAATTTTATGTAACCAAACAACTCTCTTAAATATGTTTCTATTTTTGGATATAAAAGTCAAACCTAATTAATACGTGTATCCTCAACTCCATCCTTATTTTTAAGCAGTCCATAACTTTTTAAAAGAAGAGTAGCTAGAGCCTAGCGCGCCACATTTTGGTCCCAACAAGCTGTATAGTTTTAATACAGAAAATCGATAATGCGTTTATAACTATTTTACAATTCTCATAATCAATCAATATAATTGTGACATTTTTTCAATAATAATTTCACTTTTATCTAACTGCCCTTAACTTTAAATAGAGTAATAAAATAGTTATTAACTAAGTCTAAATTTATCATTTTTCAAAATTATATTATCAATTTAGTGCATAAAATCACACATAATAAAGTACTTACATGACATAATTTAATTTAAAAGATAAATTTTAAATTAAATCTTACAAATTAAATTTTACTATTTAAGATGTGGATGGTATACTCTACATATTGGCTTGATAATAGAATAATATATAACTTTTGGAGAAGGAAAATGATATAATAACAACTATCTCACTTGGTCTAAACATCCAAACACCATTTAAATACAAACATTTTTCAATTTAAAATTTTTAAATTTTTAAAATTTTCATCTAATCATTACTAATTAATCATTACAATTTTCTCAAACTTTCAAACAAAAGAAAAAATGAAAATGCATGCATATTTAAGAAGATATATATTAATAACCTTCATCATAAATATGATATTGCATGCATCCCTAAACAAATTGCTTGATGAACGAAAATGCAGGGTGCATGCCAATCACAAAAGTGACGGTTTTCAGTTTATTTTCATTTTAAATCTGTTTATATAGCATGGAATAATATTTCTGAAATCAAAGTTTTTTTTAATGGAAATAGATTTTCATTTCGTTTAATGCTTCTGCTCTGGGGCACCCCACACATAAATTTCTTTATGATAGACATTATCTTAACTTCTAAAAACTCTCTCCTAACAGAGATGGACGTTCCGTAAAACAGAACTAAATGTCTCCTTTCAACATAAGAGAAGTACCATCTTTATCCTCTCCAAGAGGAGGATTACTATCTCTCTGACTCCTCCCGTAGAAAGAATGAGACTCTCCTACTATGCACAACAAAGTCTAATAGCGTATTCCTTATTATTTTTACCTAAAAACAAACAACAAAGTCCAATAGCTTTAATTTCTTACTCAAGGTCTCATAGCTATGATTTTTTTTTTTAATTGCTTATGGATTCTAAGAAGAGACTAGAGAGGATTAATGTATGTTTTCGTTTTGATTAGAGAGAGAGAGTTATCGAGCTTCATTGACATGGAAATTGGTGAAGAAAGGGTCAATTGTTGAGTACTATTTATTTGTTGCATATTGATTAGAGTTTGCTGAACTCTTGAAAAAGTTTAAAACTATTTTCTGTTTTTAGTTTCAGAAATGAAAAATCTCTTATCAGCCATTATTTACTATTCCACACCCCATATTCTATGAAAAACATCTATGAAAAATTATAGAAATAGGGTGTGAAAGTGAATAGTAGCTGATGTATAATAAATCTCATTAAAAAAAATAAAACGATTAATAAATAAATTAATATTCATGGGTCCCTTTTTTTTTCTATTTCTCTGTGACCTATATCTTATTAAGAAAACACAGCCAAACGGGCCCAAATATTCTTGCGTAAATGAAACCAACCACCCAGGCAGGTCTTGGAATTCAAGCAAAGAGGGACGAAGATCTAGTTGGGTTGAAGTTGAATAAAAGTGGAAAAAAACCAAAGACCAACAAAATGAAAACTACAACTATATATAGTCTTGGTAACGCCTTAATTAGTTAAAAATCAATTTGAGCCCTTCTACGCATAGCCCATGATGCTGATTCTCAAGCCGAAGGGCGCAGGTTGGGGGCTCCCATAACCCACGGGCCAGATTGTGCTTGTGGAGTCATCGCATCCGTGGGCAATTTTCCTTTCAGGTGCTTGTAAAGTAGTTCAAAAGGCTGCCCAATGTGCCCATGGCGATGGTAGCAGTTAACTTGAATATGTTATCTTTATTCTTTTGTCACTTCCAATATTTTTTATGATTTTCTATATGAACGAAATATTACCCATATTTCATCTTCTTGGAATTATATATGGGTAATGTATGTAGGCTGAACTGAAACCTTAATTGTCACAGCAAAGTCACTATCCCTATTATCCATGTGGACGGGAAGTGAGCGGTTGAGATTGTTCCAGGCTGATTTGCAAGAAGAAGGGAGCTTCGATGAGGCTGTAAAGGGCTGTGATGGTGTGTTTCATGTAGCTGCTCCAATGCAATTCAGCATTCTAGCAAACGAGCACATAGGTAATCCCATGATAACTAATTAATTACCAAGCTATTGACAACTTTTCAGAAGCCATTCTGTTGGATAAAAGTCGCATTTTAACACTCGGTTTCTCTCTTCTCAACTTGAAGACACTTATGCTCAATCAAATATCATTGACCCTGCAATCAAAGGAACCTTGAACCTTCTCAAAGCCTGCTTAAAATTCAAATCTGTGAAAAGGGTTGTTTTCACATCTTCCATTAGTACTATCACTGCCAAAGAGTACAGCACTGGAAATTGGAGATCTGTAGTTGATGAGTCTTGCCAAACTCCTGTTCATCATGTCTGGAATACAAAAGCAAGTGGATGGGTACGTGGTTCTTCCTCTCCCTACTGTATTGCTATTTATGAAGCTGTTCTCTAATCTTATATTGTGGTTTTTGGTTTCAAATTTATGTAGTTACAAAGCGTCTCACAGAGGAAGCAGCATTTAAATTTGCAAATGAAAATCATATTGATCTCGTCTCAGAAATAACAAGTACTGTTGCTGGTCCATCACTCACTTTGGATGTCCCCTCAAGCGTTCGAGTTCTCTTGTCTCCAATAACAGGGGAATTTGCAATCATCTCTCAGTATTTCACGACCATAAAGCTAGCCCTACAAATCATGGCTGAACAAGCAAGCTAATTACCGATTACATTAGGGGGAAAAAACAATATCACGACATTTTCATTTGGTTCTTGGTTCTCCTCTTCTATACCTGTATTGTTTTTCTTGTTTTGCTCTGAATAGAATCCCATCAGTTATACATACCAAGAAAATCTAATTTCATGACATGTACCTTACTGTAGTGTTGGTATTTGCAAGTCTATTACAAAAGAACTTGTTTACTTAATTTACAGCCAAATACAAGTCTACGATTGGTTTTTCTGCCTGTGAACAATACGTATTCTGGTTTATCCATATATATAAGATCTAAGTACTAAAATTTTCGAGCATGTTGAAATGATCATCTATACAGGAGAACCTGAGACCTTTAGGATATTATCTGCTGTGAATGCAAGAATGGGGTCGATTGCTTTAGTTCACATTGAAGATATATGCAGGGCCCACATATTCCTTATGGAGCATGCTAAAGCAAAAGGTCGATACATATGTTGTGCCCAAAATTGTCAAATGTCCGAGTTGGATGAGCATCTAGCTGAGGAATACCCCTGCTCTAATATTAGGTAGTTTCTGTGTTTAAAGATAATTTTCTTAAACTTGGTTATTTCCTCTGATATCCTTTCATGTGCAGGTCTGTAGAGAAAGAAGAAAACCTAGTCCCTCTTGAAATTTCTTCCAGGAAGCTAAGAGATCTGGGTTTCAATTACAAACATGGCTTACAAGACATAATACATGAGACAATCACTTCTTGTTTAGAGTACGATATTTTACCTCCTGCAAAGTGATGGACGATGCTATGTCGGTAAACTGAATCTTTCGATGCAAACTGGTGTAACATTCAAATGCGGTAGGGCATCTGGTTGCGACTCTTTGCAAAAATTTAGCTAAAAAGCTATTTCAATATAGCCTGAGTTTTATTATCAGGCAGTCAAGCACTCTCATTGGAGAGAAGCTATGGCTACCGAGACTGTAGCCTTAGAAAATATAAATACTTGAACTGTTACCTCTTTACCTACTAGAAAAGAACTCATTAAATGTAAATAGGTTTATAAAATCAAGTATAGAGCTGATGATTCTATTGAGCGTTACAAAGCAGGATTGGTTGCTAAGGGGTATACCCAACGTGAAGGTTTGGACTATTCTATAACATTTTCACCTGTGGCAAAAATGGTTATTGTTCGTACACTTCTTACTATAGTTGCTGTTAAGAATTGGTCTTTGATTCAACTTGATGTAAATAATACATTTTTACATTGTGACTTACTTGATGAAGTTTACATGACTCCTCCTGCTAGTTTTCATACGAAGGGGGAGTCTAAAATATGCAAATTAAATAAGTCCTTTTAAGGACTGAAGCAAGTATCTCGTCATTGATTTTCCAAATTCTCTAATACTCTTCTTGAAGTTGGTTTTAACCAATCAAAAGCTGATTACTCCTTGTCTACCTCGGTCTCGGCCTTTAATTTTCCTCCGTCGGCTGTGGCTGCGACTCAGGAGCTTGAACAGGTCGAGCCCAACACCAACCTATTCGTCTCCGGCACGTCTCTCTCTCTCTCTCTTCCTATCCTACCCATCTATCTTCTATTCGTTCTGCTCCTTCAAGCTCTTCGTAATTTTCTTCATGTTATTAAGTTTTCTACTTTCTGTTCAAAATCTAGTGAAATTCAATTTTTGTGATTCACTTCGTGTAGAGTACTTCGATGCTATGTTCTGCTGCTCGGAAGACGTAGGAAAGGAAAGGAAATCGTGCATTTAGTATATTATGTATTTCATTTTTTCGCATCTCATTAGTTGAGTAGCTTAGAAAACAATAGCTCCTAGAGATTCAATCACTAAATAGTGTTGCTAGTTTGATTATCTATAACCTTGGCGTTAGAGATTTAATGAGTTTTATAATATAAATCAATGGAGGGTACGATTATTCGTCGTTGTAAATGAAGCATACGCTCATATATTTGGATCGACTTGGTGTCAGTCTAGCTGTAACGCTGATTGTTTAGGATGGTGTGACCACTTTGGTCTTGGTTTCTGTAGTAGTAGGATTTTAATGCGTGGTAACCAAGAAGCGATGTCTCTCTCTGTTATTGGTTGTCTAAAAAACATGTAGAGAATTACCGAATGTGAAAGGGTGGTAATTGGTTTGCTTGGTTGAGCAACTGAACTGCTGCTTGACTCACTTTGGTTGCAAAGACTGTTTTGGCTGTCTCAATTAGTATATGCACATAGGTCATCATTCTGGGAATAATTTATGGGCTAAGAAGCAACTTATTGGGTGATCTTGGAGAGATTCATATTCTGTCATGGAGCATCAGTATTTGGCTTAGTTTGGTTGAAATGGGATATGATTGTTATTTTTCTAAATTTTGTACTTAGTAATTGTAGCCTATCTGACGTCCATCTTTAATGGTTATTTCTCATCCTCATGCATGTCTGCAGACAAACAAAATTGTTCTCATAAGGAGGGGGGACCAAAGGGGACCAAGATACATGAACATTGGTCAATAGTATTTAACATTGTATCATGTATGCCTTTTTGTTTTTCGTTTCTTCATTTCTCTCTTCTTTAGTGCCCATACCATCTCCATTGACTTTCAGTTTAATTTTTCTTTAAATTCTTTCAAGATTTGGTGTTTTGTTATAGTTTTTAATTATTTTATCTTTTAATTGTTTATGAACGCGTACATGCCTATATTTTCTTGTTGGTTACAAGAGCTTGGGGGGGGGGGGGGGGGGGGGGTCTCTCCAGTATCTGGGAATAATCGATCTTTTTATTAATAAGTCAGTATTGGGAAATATTCATGGGCTCGATCTGGTGCTTTGTTTTCTTTGAGTGTCACTTTTTTAACATTGTGTTTCTTGAGATGATTGCAAACTTGTATTAAGTTTTTTTTACTGATTTTCATCCTTTTTTTTTTTCTCGGATTGCCTTTATAGCCTTGTAGGTGACCATCAGGCTTAAGAGGTTATATGAAGATGCATATTGTAGATTGATCTATATTAAACCTCTATCTTTATACAGTACGACTTTATATACTACAAAAACAATAATAAATATGGTAGAAAGATGTATATTTCTTTCTACCATACTAACGAATCTCATAGAATACTAATGATTCTAGTCTGCTTATTTCATTTAAGACACTAAATTTGAATACTTTTAATTTTCTTTTTTCTTTTCAAGCATTAAGAAGAACTAAACAGTCAAAATTTCATTCAAATGTATGAATAGTTCAAACCGCACTCAAAGGTAGGGCATTTCCCATTTTTATAGGAACTTTTGTACCAGAAACAATGGTATATACAATTATAGCTCCTCTGGGATGTAAAATATATATTTTCTCACAATCCCCATGATGTATGAGACAAATGTATATATTTCGATTAGGGTCATATAGACACTTATGACCTGCCCATCTATGTCCTGTGGTAATAATTCCTCTGGAATTATGACCTTTACCACAATAATGTTGTCCGTAGATCAAATTATTTCGTGGATTGGATTTCACTAGACTGTCTACGACTCCATTGTGTGTGCTAGGGGTAAAAGTTTTGTATAAATGTATCGCCATGTTATTAAATATTTTAATTTAAGTTCTTTTATTTCTAAGAGGTGGAATAGAATAACACGATTGAAGCGTAATGATCATACGTTTGCAATGCATTTTATGTCCCATAATAGGTTCCATTCTTCTACCCTTTTCCCGGAGTTCTATTTGAGGGCCTAGTAAGCGTACTACTAAAGAAAAACTTTGAGAAGCCTTTTCCCAAGTTGGTGAAGTTGTTCATGGTTTGTTCTCGTCCTGTTGTTTTTATTTTTGTTTTTCTAATGATCATAAAAGTACTTATAAAAAAAAATGATCATAAAAGTATCCATCATTGGTGTTTCTCAATTTATAGCTAGGGTGGTGGCTGATAAGGTATCAGAGTATTCTAAGGGCTTTGGTTTTGTAAGGTATGTTACTCTAGAATAGGAGTGTCGAAACGTGTTAATGAGTTGCGTTCGTGTCGTGTTAAGACATGTATATTATACTATATGGGTCAACCCGAACACGATCCATTAAATTTGTCGTGTCAAAATCTCAAACCCAAACACTACCCATTAAAATAACGGGTTGACACGAAACGGTTCGTTTTGACACGTTAGTGAATACTACAAAATAGGTTAATATGACATGACCTGGCCTGTTTCAAACCGTTTATGTAAATGGATTGAACAAATATGAAGTTAACCCATTTGACCTGATTAAATTTAGCATAATTTTATATAAATGCTAAAATCACAATATTTATAAAAAAAATATCAAACTAACTACAAGTCCAAGATTACAATCCAAACAATAAAAATATCGAAATTAAAATCTCAACAATTTTACTTTTAGGTATAAGGATATAATTGTAACTTTAACTTTCTTAACATGTGATAACTGGTCAAAACGGGTTGACCCGTTATCAACCTATTAAACAATTGTGTCTTAACAGGTCAACACGTTTTGACCTGAACCCATTAAGACTAAATCCAAATCCGCTATTATCGTGTCGTATTTGTGTTGGGTTAACGGGTCGTATCACATATTGACACCCCTACTCTAGAAGATGCCTCAAAAGGTATAGAGGGCATGAATGGGAAAGTGAGTTGGTGTTATCCACTTTGATTTCGTCCCCGTAAGAAGATTGACAAGTTTGAATGACACTAAATGCATTACAGGATGAATGCATTACATCTTGAATATGAAGTTTTTTGAGACACTAAACGAAGAAATGAACACCCACATCCACACACCCGCCGACAAAGGGAAGTTTGATATTTTGAAGTATAAATGCCTTTAGGTACAACAAGCTTTCAAACATCTAAACGCTTTAAAAAGAAAGGAGCCTTGTTTTACCTATCATCTCTCTCTCTCTCTGAAAACCCATCCTTTGTGTGCACATCCTGTGGATTTTTCCCACTTATCTTTCATTACAATTTTTCTCACTTAATGTATAAAAGGAAAGGTCCGTGCCACCACGGCAACAAGTGTTGGTGAGGATCATTATTCATACCTTTTTTCTACTTTTCCGTTTTCTTTTTCCCACCTCATCTTTTGGTAACTGAACACATTCTTTTTTTCTTTTTTTGATAAGAGGTAACTGAACACATTCTTTCTGTTTATGTTGTGTAGTTTCTGGATGGTTGGGTTATATTTGCTGAGTATGCAAGACCCAAACAACCGCCCGGCCTGTCTGAGAGAAAAACATGGCTCCCTCCATGTGGCCATCAGTGACTCCTTGAATAAGTTTGTTATTCATTAAACTGGCTTAGTCTTCAAATAGCATTTATGGCTCGCAGTTCTTTATCTTTATGTAGACATCCTCTGTACTTGGGCTATGCCCTTTTTCTTAGGATCAATAAAATTTGTTTTGCTCAGATAAAATTTTATGGTTCTTTCAATGAAAACTATCGTTATTTTCTTAGTAGTAGCATTTACTTGGCCTAAAAGCTTGCATTTCTTCAAAACGCCACTCACATGTATATTGTTCATTGAAAGAACCACATGATTTAGAATATCCTTGAAAAGGGATATGTAAGAGCATTATCAGAGATCACAACACTTTCGATTCACACATGTGAATCTGAGAACACGGACGTAGTTTTGTTGGTTTATGTTAGAACTCCCTTGTAAATGTATTGTAATAATGAAGATGATGGGAATGAAAGTTAAGGCTATAGTATAATTCTCTTGTGTTGTTGTTGTAATGAGGAAGCTAGTGGAGATGAAATGCTATGGTTACTGTACTAGAAAAATGAGCACACCATGTATTTGGATAAATTGCTAGAAGAGTATGGATTGTTACGGGAGTGCTTTGAGGGCTCCCAAACCTCTTTACAATTTTCTTCAACAAGATTCCAAATGAGTCTCCCACCATGAGATGTGCTACACAGAAGCCCCACGCTCTACACACAACTTAAAAAAGATGTCATTTTACTTTTTTATCATCATATGAGGGTAAATGAGTAAAATTACATGCTTTTAAGTGGTGTGCAGGAGTGTGAGGCTTCTGTCTAGAATTTTTCTATAAGTAAACTACATCATTTTACTAGTTTAAAAACACTACACTACATTTATTAAAATTGTGCCGTATAATAGAAATCAACCCAAGTTGTAACACTCTGCCTTTAAGCTCGCGACGTCGTTTCTCCTATTAGCAACTTCAGACGGCAAGTTCCACCTCAGGTTCATAACAATTTATACCTTATACGCTTGTGAAAATTCCAAGAAAATGTTGTGAGGATGAAAATGGACATACCCTAAATCCTAATGCCAAGTTCCAGAAGTAATGCTAGGTACAAGTCTCAAATAGACAAATCTCGCGCAACCCTTTCTAAAAAAGTGGGGAGATGAGAAGTCTGTGATGCAGACAACAATTGAGAATATGAAAGTGAGTTAGCAGCTCGCATCGATGAGGGGTTCTTTGAGAGAAGAGAGACTGAGAAAATATAATGTGGTTGGGGTGTCTAGGATCTCCATTGAAGATAGCGCAATTCAGAAACAGAGATGAGAGGGAGGGAGCAAAAAGATTAAAATGAGAAATATGCAGGGCACCACTAGGACTTCTACATACAATACATTTTATTTATGGCCAATCGCTTTGGATTTGAATTTTGAGGATCAACCAAATTAACCCCTCGCAACAAAAGAAAGCCAGTTTATCTATGTTTACATTCACTGCATTTTTGTATATACTGGTAAATTTACATTATTGCCAGCGATTATTTTTTACACCGACAAATAAGAATTTTGCCGGCGTTTACACTGTTACACCAGTAATAACATATACATAATCTGATATTTTAAAGAAATTTATGATCTATTATCGATATAATTCATCGGTTTTATAAAGAGTTAAATATATACCTATTTATTGGTAAATTTAAGTTTTGTTATTTTATTTTTTTAAAGTAAAAAAATATTAAAGGTAATAGTACAATAGGAGAAATGCTATTAATTATAATCTGAAACTCTGAAAAAATACGAGTTAAATATGTACTACGTACCCAATATGACTGTACTTTAAATATATAATACCGGTATATTATATAGTCTTGATTTTTGTAAATTGTTATTGTTTTCATTATTCACATATTGTAAAGCTTGGTATAGGATTTTTTCTAAATCTTGGTTAGGAACTTTAGCTACCATTAGGTTTATTTGTAATATGGTATTCTTTCGTCATAAGTGAGAATTATAAATCGGGGGTGTTATCACTTTCTATAAAAAAAACAAAAAATGCCACAAAAAGGTAAAATGAAATAGATACCATACGGCATCGCAACGTTCCATTTTTTTTAAAGATGACAAAATCCCAATTTTATTGATTACCCTTACTTCTAACGGAGGAAAATAGTAGTTACAATTGTATACCTGGGGATTACATATCATCCTAAATTTTAAACCCAGGTACAAAATGAATTGCAAGAACACAAAGGAAAATTGCTAAATTCACAACATTTCATTGAACATCGATTAATCAACTTGATAACTACCGTACTATGATTATATTATGACTTTAAATTTATAAGTTTTTATTACATCGATACATCATGCAGTAGGATGGTTTATTGGAGCTTTATTTAAGGAAGCAATACATGAGAGAGATTATAGATATATTCTCATCTCAAGAGCTTTGCATTGACAGAGTCATATATAGTTAATTATAGCAATACTGGATCGACAAGCAATGAAGTGACACCCTCTATCAGTACTCCTCCAAGATGTGTGTACGCATCTTCATTCTTGTAAAGAAGATCCATTACGCGTGCGAGATTGAGAATCCGCAAAAGGAGAGGCATTGGAACTTGAGTAGGTTTAAGGAGCTCCTCATTCATATCCTTCCATGCATTCACAATCTGCCTCTGAAATTCTTCATGTACCTCTTGCTTTGACACACCATGCTGCTTCATAAAGCATTCAATGCCTGAGACAACGTGGCCTCTCTGTTGCTCAAACTGCAAAAAAAATGTAACCCAAAAATATATTGGTTTCGTATAATTTCGATATATATGTATATATACATACACATATAAATTTGGAAATGAGGGGGACATGCAAGCTGTCTATTAATTATAAGTACATCAATGGGAACAATATCATCCATGAGCCTGCTTATGATTTCTGCTGCTTTAACCATCCTAGGGTGACTGAAGACCCAATCGAAGGCTTCCTTTGTTACGATGTCTCCCATGCCAACAAAAGATAAGGTTGTAAGAGCGGAGTAACCACATGATACAAGTGCGTTATTCATATACTCCTCGAACGTGGGTACATAACGTTCATTAAACCATTTGGCTTCAACAAAGTAGGCTTGAACTAGATTCTTCATCTGGTTATAACATTAAAACAAACGAAATTATTATGTCTATATATAAATCCCATTTAATCCAAAAAAGATTAAGCCAAAGTGAATTGATAGTATCATAGACTCTTATGTATACCTCTTCAACTGCATAGTAAACGCGGTAGTACCTTCCTTCCTTGGACATCTCTTCCTCAATTTCTTTATAAACATCCAAGAGTGCTTTATAGATCAATTTCATGTACTGTGGGAGTTGGTCAATGCAGTTGATATCCCACCTTAAGGTATTTGTAAAAAGAAAAAAAAATCAATCAACAATATTAAATCTTGACTTCAACACATACACCAGAAAATTGAAGACACTCTCGTTCCAATGCAAGTGCCAAACCTTTTAACTGCGTCTGTAAAGAGCTCGAGTTCTTCTAATGTACCATAGACATCAAATGCATCATCTATGATTGATGCCATGCAAATTATTTTGGTAAGAATCCTCCTAGCAAGAGCGTACTGGGGTTCAAAGTACACTCCCAAAATCCAAAAGTACAACTCCACCACTCTATCTCGAGCAAAAGATAATTCTGTCGTGACATTTAAATCTTTCCACCACCTAAGCATATATGCAAAAGAATCAGTGGAAATCTACTGCTTAGTTCTTGCATGCCTATAAGTACAAGATTAACACCAACTTTATCATGGAGTGCGATATGTTTGATGAACTTAATTACCTTGAGAGATGGACAAGTTCCTTCTGGTGTTGTCCTTGCAGTATGTTAAAATCTAACTTAGCGAAGTTCAACAAAACCTCATTAAATGAACTACTTTCTTGGTAGATAGACAAGTAATGTCTCGCCTCTAACCTCGGCAAGCACTTTCGAAGGGGCCGTTGTAAGGCATGACTTACTTGTGCAGCAACAGAAGGATTTGAATCTGTAGTTACCATCGATTCAAGGCGAGCGGTTGTAAAATCGAGTGCCTCATCAAGTATATCTTCTCCATGCACCCTCATATGCGAAGCTTCATACAAACATAAAATGCCTCGCACATCGTCAATAAGTGACTCCCTGAAGTTCCCCTTGCTGTCGGCCTTGAACTTGTTGAAAACATCTGCGCGCGTTACCACCCAACACATTATGTGACCCATTTGCATGTAGATTGTATGATATATAATAACGAGGTCATGAGATGAGTGCATGTATACATACTTCAGCTGCTCAACACAAGTATGAGTTTGCAGCTGAAGTCGAATTTCCTAAATAGTTGTACAATTTATGGATATAAGTTGTTGATCAATTTGATGAACTTGAGCAATTTAGAAACAAGGACTAACCGCTTGGAATGTTATAACCTTGTTGCCTCAGTAATCGAAAACGGAGAGCAACAGTGTAAAGGCCATGACCAGAGATTTCCGGTTCATCTTCTGTGTTTGAATAGTACTTGTGAATTTCTTGTAATACAGAGTCAATCTCACCTTCAAAATGGTAAGATACGCCTAAACGCTGGATCGCATCAATCAACTCCAGCTTTTGTAATGGTTTATCGATGGGAGCCATTAGCATTCTCTGCACTTCTTCCTTCAGCTTCTGGACTTGCTCCAAGTTCCCATAGGTTTCCTGCAAAAGCAAATGAATTTTGTGTTTCAAAATAAGATTATTTGTGTTAACAATAATATTACTTTAAGACTGTCGTTTGAATACAAAATTGAGAAATAATAAGGAAGTTATTTTGTAGTCTGACATATCTTTTGTACATACCATGGAGTTGTTAGCTAAAGATATAAAACGATCTCCCCATAAGCTAGGACGATAATTTGCTGCTGGACGATTTACCACAGAATTTGAATTCTGGGTTTGAGCAGAAATTGCTGAAACTGGAAGAGACATTATTCTAAAAAGTTAAGAGCTGCACTTGTTGTGGATCAGATGGTGCAGTTGGCTGGGGTGAATGAAAAAAGTTATGGACATGTAAGTACGTACTTATAGACGATGATTCAGCTAAGGCAGCAGCAGCATTAATTTTTCTAATGAAAAACAAGGGGCCAGTAGATTATTCTTTATTTTTTCCCACCAAACAAAAGCATGGTCTGACTGCTGACATTTGTTTTTCGAAGATAAGCGTGGTTGACTACTTTGACTTAGTACTCTATTGCTTTCTTGTAAGGAATTCTAGACCCAAAAAATCTTAGTTTTTTTTTTTTTGGAAAAAAGAAAACCGCGTATTTGGCCAAAGGAAAAGGTAACACAATTGAAAGCTAAAAATGAGTTGAAAGCCGCGTGTCCTGGCTTAGAAATAAAACATTTGAAACAAGTGGGTTTACGTGAGAGTTTGATGTTTAATCTGTACGAGGGAAAAAGCCGACTTGATGAAATTGTGCATGACCAGGACTGTGTCCGCATCGGCTGGCTGATTATTTTTTATAAGACCATATGGCATTGAAATTTGGGGATGAAATAGACGTGTAAAATTACTAACTCGGTCAGTGGCTACGATCGATTTTATAAAATATGAGAGAGTTTTAGATTTATGTTAGAAGTAGTAAATTCTAAGGGAACTAGATCAATGAATTTGGATTCAAAATTTAGTAAAATCTAAATTGATGATTTAAAATGAGAAAAATTCATAACTGGAGATTTAACTTCTTTTATCCCTTGAATAAATAATAATACTATTATGAATTAAACAATGTGTATGATGATATCAAAATTAGTTAAAATAAATAAATAAATAAATAGACAAAAATTACGTTTAAGTCCTCATTTTCGACCTTATAAAATTATTCCTATTATGCCCTTAAAAATATTGTACCAAGCGGTTACAAACTCTCATCTTTAAAAAAATTTTGTCTTCAAAATTTGCTAATACCTCAAACAACCTACATATTTATCCGTCACATCCTTTTCATGATTCTATTTTAAGTTTCCGATTAATTTGTCGAACCTAATATTACAAAACTTTAGTCCCCCAATATTTGTTTTTAAACTTCGCTAGTCCTTTACGAGTACATATCCGCATACCTAGTGGCAACCATCACACACTTAGGCTTGACATGGGTTCAATTAAAGGCCAAGCAATAATTTCACCCAACCAATTATTATCATAACTCTACAAAATAGTAAATAAAAATATCCACATAAAATAATAAATAAAACTCTCAACATGAAATAATAGTAAAACTCCCCCACATAAATAATAACCTCAATAAATAGTAATCTAAAACTCTCGAGAGTTTGGATCTTAAATCTTATAATTCGTACTAGATGATAAAATCGTGTTACCAATAGAACATGAAATACTTGCCACCAATCATCATGAAATACCATACACTATACATAAGTTTATGTCATAATTTCAAAACCCACTAAATTCATTTTTAATTTTTCTAGATAAAACCCCACAAAATATAAGACTATTTTCTCGTGAACAAGATGCACAATCAATTTTAAAAGCAAAAGCTTCCTAACCTCACCTTTAGAAACTAACATATAAATTATGCTAACACCCTTTCACGTAGTAGGTGCATTTGACAAGCATGTATCTAAAAATTTATCATTCATCATTTTCATTAAAAGAATAAAATATTGACATTTAAAAAGACTCACAACAACATAAACAGCCTTTTACGTTGCATTAAATCTATGTAAAATCCCACAAAACAATGCCAATAATCATTTCCGTCCAAATCCAATCGACGCAAAGTGGATGCTACTAGCTTTACTACAGAGCTAGACATGCCTTGAGAAGACTTTGGCCTAGATTTTTCTTTTTCTTCATTTTCTGTTTTCAAACAAAAAGTTTATTTTCCTTGAAAATGTTTATTTCTTTGAAAATGTTTATTTCTCTTTCATTTTGAAAAGTCTATAAAATCTTTTAACATGTGCTCTATACCAATTGTAACACTCTGCTTCCCATGGTTAAGAACAACATCATTTTT
Source organism: Juglans mandshurica (assembly GCA_022457165.1). Classification (NCBI taxonomy): domain Eukaryota; kingdom Viridiplantae; phylum Streptophyta; class Magnoliopsida; order Fagales; family Juglandaceae; genus Juglans; species Juglans mandshurica. Next base: position 1,326,667 of record CM039632.1, on the reverse strand, counting down.
AGAAATCTGAAAAGTGAGAGTGTTACTACTGAACTTGACTTAAAAATATTTTATTTTATTCTAAAAGAAGTGTCAAGTACAAATATTTTTTATAATAAATAAAATCGTTCAAAATACTGAAATCATAAAAGAGTGTAAGCGGGAGCACTTACTAAATTTTTTCAAACTTTGCACTATAAAAAAATCCTAACTTAGAAGCTCTGTGCAAATCATCTATGCTTGTATCACCCCTCCCTAGGCCAAGTCTCTTCTTGCAGCTCCACCTTCATAATATTCTTACATGGGATGATTTATAAACATAAAACAAACAGAAATGAGTTAGAGACTCAATAAGAAACTTAGAAACCCATCGTAACGTTAACATATTAAATATAAAGTTTTTTATAAAATATTTCATGCTAAGAATTTAAAATCATAATTATTCATACATATGTTTATGATACATGACTTTCCCACATTTTGTGATTACAAGGAGAACCATTGATCTGATCTGATAATAATATATTGTGGTGGACCACGCTTGAGTTCATGACTTTTACATCTACCATGATTACATTAGTATCGTGCATCTGAATGACCATCTTATTAATCTGATCTTTATCTTATACTTGTCTAATGAAAGCTTACATATCTTACACAACGTGAGATGCATGACATGCATAATACATAAATAACTATAAAATATTGAATTAAACATTATCATGAATTATGATGAATGATGTGCTTGTAATTATCATGACATGAGGTACATAAACATTGACTTTCAAAAAATTGATTTTGATAATAATATATCTAACTAAATAATGTACGTTAATCCTAATTTTAAAAATCAACCTGCTTAACTTGTAGTATTTTTACTTTGTATTTCGTTACCTATAAAAAGAACTCTACGTCACTAAATCTTCTAAAAGAGCATGATTTTTTTACTTAAGGCACGTAAAGAAATTTAAACAAGTGTCCTATGTAATTCGGTTCTGCATAAAGTAAAGGGAATTATCATGAATCGGTATTATGGAAATTTTATGGAAAGTCTCAACATATATATGACTTGGCCCCGTTTAAATTGAGAAGTGATTTCAATTCATCTCATTTCATTATTACAATTTTTTTAAATTTCTACATAAAATATAATAAATAATTCAACTTTTTCAAATATCAAAATAATAATATTATTAAAAAATAATATTTTAACAATATTTTATTTAACTTTTATTCCAATTTATCTCTATCTCTACTCTTAAATCGGATTCTTGACTCGGAATTTCTTTCCCACCAAACAAAAGCATGGTCTGACTTAGTACTTGATTGCTTTCTTGTAGGAAAGCAATAATCAAAGGAGAATATTGAAATAAGAACAATGTTAGGGTGATTCATAATGGTATTTCCTGCATTGTATTGATAGTATAAATGCACTTTTTTTTTTGTTTCGTTTGAATATTTATTAAATATTTTAAAATATTTTAAAAAAATCAATTCACTATGATACCCTTAACCATTAAATAAAAAATTTTAAAAAAACAGTATCTGTCAAAATGGGCACCATTCTCTGTCTTCCTATCATTTTCCATGAAAAATGTTAAGGACAATGTTAGGAAACCGAGAATGGTGCCTCGATCTCAAAATGGCAACCATGGCTGCACTCCTTCTTGGGCCAGCACCTCTCACAGCCCACTCTGCACTCTCTATCCCTTCTCATATCCAGGGCGAAACCAAGAAATTTAATTGTGGGGCCGGACAAAATTATAACATTATTTTAAGTTAAGCAATGCTAGATACAATCCTCATTTGGAGACTGTAATGTAAGTCTAGACAATTTTATCTTCAAAATTTTTTAAAATTACAAAACTATCCCTCCTGAAATAATATTTTTTCTCATTTAATAAAGGATCTGCACATGCAGTCTCCAAGTAGGAACTGTAAATAGAATTTCTCTTTTAAGTTTACCCTAAGTAAAATTAATAAGAAAGTTCAAACTTTCGCAACCTTTTCAAAATTTCATGGGGCAGATCAAGATTCCCAAAAGTGTTCTAAGTTCTGCCCATGCTCATGTCCTACCTGTGTTTTTATCACTTTTTCAATGTTTGAAGGCGCATCCTATTTGGCATTAATTACCAAAATGTATTGAGTGTTCTAAGTAGAATGAGCTGTATGTTCTATTAATTAAGTTTTTACCATTTCAAAGGATTTGTAATTCGATGGTTTTAAAACGAGTAGGTATATTACTTATATATTAGTTTTTCAACCCTACCTTATCTACCTCTCCACAATTAAGGATGGAATGACTTAACATATATAGAAGTAAGGGTTACATAAGATCATATGTAAAATGAAAATAATTTGTTCAGGTATAAGGTGTGGAAGTTTTGTGCAATCTATTTCTAAAATAGAGGATCTCTCGCTATACGAAAAAATGATTTTTTCATAGCTTTTACATGGTCTGGTGAATCTGGTCTTTTTTTTTTTAATTAATTGTACGATAATTGCACGTCTTCAACTTGTATCTGACATTACTTTTAAATCTGGCCATCATGGACAAGACGTCCTGTTAAATTGGTCAGTTAATTTTCTCACTTTCTTTGATGATCTTTTCCATCTACTTGAAGTGAGAACTCACTATTTTCTTGGAGTACCAGATTAATCCAATGTATTTTGAAGAACAAATGATGCAAATTGCATTTGAGACAGCGTCATAGGACTAAAACCTTTTCTCGAATAATTGACAGCAACATATGATTATATTATGACTTAAATTTATAAGTTTTTATAACATCGATCATGCAATAGGATGGTTTATTGGAGCTTTATTTAAGGAAGCAATACATGAGAGAGATCGTAGATATATTCTCATCCCAAGAGCTTTGCATTGACAGAGTCATATATAGTTAATTATAGCAATACTGGATCAACAAGCAATGAAGTGACACCCTCTATCAGTACTCCTCCAAGATGTGTGTACGCATCTTCATTCTTGTAAAGAAGATCCATTACGCGTGCGAGATTGAGAATCCGTAAAAGGAGAGGCATTGGAACTTGAGTAGGTTTAAGGAGCTCCTCATTCATATCCTTCCATGCATTCACAATCTGCCTCTGAAATTTTTCATGTACCTCTTGCTTTGACACACCATGCTGTTTCATATAGCACTGAACGCTTGAGACAACGTGGCCTCTCTGTTGCTCAAACTGCAAAAAAATGTAATCCAAAAATTTATTGGTTTCGTATAATTTCGATATATATACACACATACATATAAATTTGGAAACGAGGGGGACAAGCTGTCTATTAATTATATGTACATCAGTGGAAACAATATCATTCATGAGCCTGCCTATGATTTCTGCTGCATTAACCATCCTAGGGTGATTGAAGACCCAATCGAAGGCTTCCTTTGTTACGATGTCTCCCATGCCAACAAAAGATAAGGTTGTAAGAGCGGAGTAAGCACTTGATCCAAGTGCGTTATACATATACTCCTCGAACGTGGGTACATAATTTTCATTAAACCATTTGGCTTCAATAAAGTAGGCTTGAACTTGATTCTTCATCTGCGAGTTATAACATTAAAACAAACGAAATTATTATGCCTATAAATCCCATTTAATTAAAAAAAGATTAAGCCAAAGAGAATTGATAGTGTCATAGACTCCTATGTATATACCTCTTCCTTTGCATAGTAAACGCGGTAGAACCTTCCTTCCTTGGACATCTCTTCCTCAATTTCTTCATAAAAATCCAAGAGTGCTTTATAGATCAATTTCATGTACTGTGGGAGTTGGTCAATGCAGTTGATATCCCACCTGAAGGTATTTGTAAAAAGAAAAAAATCAATCAACAATATTAAATCTTTTCAACACAAGAAAATTAAAGACACTCTTGTTCCAATGCAAGTGCCAAACCTTTTAACTACGTCTGTAAAGAGCTCGAGTTCTTCAAACGTACCATAGGAATCAAATGCGTCATCTATGATTGATATCATGCAAATTGTTTTGGTCAATATCCTCCTAGCAAGAGCGTACTGGGGTTCAAAGTACACTCCCAAAATCCAAAAGTACAATTCAACCACTCTATCTTGAGCAAAAGATAACTCTGTCGCGACGTCTAAATCTTTCCACCACCTAAGCATGCAAAAAAATTAGCGAAAATCTACTCCTTAGTTCTTGCATGCCTATGAGTACAAGATTAATACCAACTTTATCATGAAGTGCGATATGTATGATGAACTTAATTACCTTGAGATATGGACAAGTTCCTTCTGGTGTTGTCTTTGCAGTATGTTAAAATCTAACTTAGCGAAGTTCAACAAAACCTCATTCAATGAACTACTTTCCTGGTAGATAGACAAGTAATGTCTCGCCTCTAACCTCGGCAAGCACATTCGAAGGGGCTGCTGTAAGGCACGACTTACTTGTGCAGCAACAAAAGGATTTGAATCTGCAGTCACCATCGACGTCTCAAGGTGAGTAGTTGTAAAATCAAGTGCCTCATCAAGTATATCTTCTCCATGCACCCTCATATGCGAAGCTTCATACAAGCATAAAATGCCTCGCACATCGTCAATAAGTGACTCCCTGAAGTTGCCCTTGCTGTCCTTGAAGTTGTTGAAAGCATCTGCGCACGTTACCACCCAATACATGATGTGACCCATTTGCATGTAGATTATATGATAATAACGAGATGAGTGCATGCATACATACTTCAACTGCTCAGCACAAGAATGAGGTTGCAGCTGAAGTTGAATTTCGTAAATAGTCGTACAATTTATAGAAATAAGTTGTTGATCAATCTAATGAACTTGAGCAATTTGGAAAAAAGGACTAACCACTTGGAATGTTATAATCTTGTTGCCTCAGTAATAGAAAACGGAGAGCAACGGTGTAAAGGCCATGACCAGATATTTCCGATTCACCTTCACTGTAAGAATGGTTCTTGTGAATTTCTTGTAATACAGAGTCAATCTCACTTTCAAAATGGTAAGATACGCCTAAACGCTGGATCGCATCAACCAACTCCAGCTTTTGCAATGGTTTATCGACGGGAGCAATCAGCATTCTCTGCACTTCTTCCTTCAGCTTCTGGACTTGCTCCAAAAGCAAATGAATTTTGTGTTTCAAATTAAGATTATTTGTGTTAACAATAATATTACTTTAAGACTGTCATTTGAATACAAAATTGAGAAATAATAAGGAAGTTATTACGTAGTCTGACGTATCTTTTGTATATACCATGGAGTTGTTAGCTAAAGATAGGAAACGATCTCCCCATAAGCTAGGACGATAATTTGCTACTGGACGATTTACCACTGAATTTGAATTATGGGTTTGAGCAGAAATTGCTGAAACTGGAAGAGACATTTTTCTGGGAAGTTAAGAGCAGCACTTGAAGTGGATCAGATAGTGCAGTTGGCTGGGGTGAATGATATAAGTTATGGACATGGTACGTACTTTTAGACGATGATTCAGCTAAGGCAACAACATTATTTTTCTAACAAAAAACACGTGGCCAATCACGAATTGTGACTTGATCATCTTTCGTACGTAATATACACTTGTTCCCTTTTTCTTTATTTATAATTATTAATCTCATATATATATATATATATATATATATATATATATATATATATGTTTGAACAACTTTATTTTGTTGTGCATTCATGGCTTCAAGAATGAAATTTTTCCCACGCTAATTAGAATAGCTTCTACGGTACCATATTTATGAAGATATTAATAACCTTCATCATAAATATGATGCATCCTCAAACAAATTGCGTCATGAACGAAAATAGGTGCATGCCAATTACAAAAGTGACGGTTTTCAGTTTTATTTTCATATTAAATCTGTTTATAGAATGGAATAATATTTCTTGTAACACCTCTCTTCTCCATGATTAAGAACGACGTCGTTTGTAGAAATTTGGAGAGTCAGAGTGCTACAACTAAACTTGACATATATTTTTTTTTAAAGGAATTGTCTAATACAAAGATATTCCTTACAATAAATAAAATCGTTCAACGTACTGAAATCATAAAAGAGTGTAAGTAATATGCTTATGACATGGTTGATTTGAAAATATTTCTTGTATCTTAACTTATATGATTTATGTAATTTATCTGAATTATCTGACTGTATAACACACTTAATCTAATTATGTGTGAGTTTCTGCACCAGTTCCACATCTTGTGGCCACAAGGAGAATTGTTGATTTGATTAGATAATAATATACTGTGGTTGACCACGCTTGAGTTTATGGCTTGCACATCTACCATGACTGCATTGACATTATGCATATGAATGGTCGTTTTCTTACTTTGATCTTTATCTTATACTTGCCTTTTGAAAACTTACGTATCTTACGCAACATGAAATGCATGACATGTATAATACTTAAAATAGTTATAAAATATAGAATTAAACATGATCTTGAATTATGATGGATGACATGCTTGTAATTAGCATGACATGTGTGGTACCTAAATGTTAGTTTCAAAAGAGCTTTAATAATAATATATCTAATTAGTTAATGTGCGTTAATCTTAATTTTACGATCAAACTATTTATCTCATATGCTACTTCTAAATTTTTTGAAGTAACCCGTTACCTATACGGAAACTAACTAAATCTTCTAAAAGAGCATGATTCCTGATTTAAGGCCCGTAAAGAAATTTAAACAGACTCCCATTACCTATATATGAAATTCAGTTTTGCATAAAGTAAAGGGTATTATCGTGAAAGCTTTTATGGTATTATTGAAATTTTATGGAAAGTCTGAACATGTTTACGATTGGAAAGGGCTACGGAAATTTTTTCGATTCCCACCAAACAAGAGCATGGTCCGACTTTTGTTTTTCGAAGATAAGCATGACTGACATGTCTTGTTTAGATTGAGAGATAAATTAGGTTGATTTGTGAATAATAATAAAATTTATAAATTAAAATTTATAATAATAAATAGTAATGAGATCTTAACTCACCTCTCACTCCAATGGAAGATAACCATACTTGACTTTCCACATAAGTAGCTGGATTGCTTTCTTGTCAATAAAGCAATTACAAGTTCATGAAAGGAGAAGAATTGAAATAGGACACCGTTACACTACGGAAGAAATCTATCGAAAAATTAATCTACAAATTTTTTTTAAGAAAATATTTTACACCCCCCTTAAAAATTTTTTTTTTAAAAGTATAAATTTATTAAAAAAATATTTCTTTAATCATTAAATTAAAAAAAATAACAATGAATAAATTTTTTTGATGATATTCTTCTATGAAAATAAAAAAATTATTCTCATCAGTTACTATTTATCATCTCATACCCTACATCTTATGAAAAATATCTCACATCTTATGAAAAATACTATATATCTTATAAAAAAAATTATAAATATAAAATGTGAAAAATGAATAACGATACATTCCTCATTAAAAAAATAAAAATAAAAATAAAAACGGGGGGCGGGGGAAGAGCGGCCCGTAACGTAATTGGCCGGTGGAAACGGAAAAAGAAAAAAGTAACAATTGAAAGCGAAAGGGGTAGGTAACTTGACTCCTTGAGTCTTGAAAGCCGCGTGTCGCTCATAAATAAAACATTTGAAATAAGTGGTTTCCGTGAGAGTTTGATCTTTGATGTATAATCTATACAACGGAAAAAACTGATTTGATGAAATTGTGCATCACCAGGATTGGATGTGGATCGGTTAGTTGATTATTTTTTATAACACGATTTGGCATTGGAAATTTAGAAATGAAATAGACTTGTAAAATTGACTCAGTAGTGCTTAAGATTTTATTAAAAATGAGAGAGTTTTCGATAAATATTGGTAGAAAATTCTGAGGAGAACTCGATCAATGAATTTGGATTCAAAATTTAGTAACATCTAGATTGTTGATTTAAAATGAGAAAAATTCATAACTGGAGATGCTTGTTTGGATACAAAAAGTATCTTATCTCATCTCATTATTACAATTTTTTTAAATTTTTACACAAAATATAATAAATAATTCAACTTTTTAAATTCTAAAATAATAATAATATAAAGAAATAATATTATAATAATATTTTATTCAACTCATCTACAACCATGTTATCTTATCTTACCATGATCCAAACCAGCCCTTTTATCCCTTGAATAAATAATAATACTATTATGAATTAAACAATGTGTATGATGATATCAAAATTAGTTAAAATAAATAAATAGACAAAAACTACTTTTAAGTCCTAATTTTTTACCTAATAAAATGATTCCTATTATCCCCTCCTTCTAAAAATTTGGTCTTCAAAATTTGCTAATACCTCAAATAACCTATATATTTATCCGTCACAACCTTTTCATGTTTATATTATAACATTATTTTTTGGGGCAAAGTTTATTTTAAGTTTACCGTAAGTAAAATTAATAAGAAAGTTAAAACTTTTGCAACCTTTTCAAAATTATTAACAATAATTTTAATTTGTGTTTCAAATTGAGATTTATTTGCGTATACTTAATATTATTATTAACAATAATAATATTACTTAAAGACTTTGGCCATGGATCGAGTTGTTAGCAAAAGATAGGAAACGATATTCTCCCCATAAGCTAGGACGATTTACCACAGAATTTGAATTATGGGTTTGAGTAGAAATTGCTGAAACTGGAAGAGAGATTCTGGAAAGTTAAGAGCAGCACTTGGTGTAGAGCAGATGGTGCTGCAGGTTGCTTAATTGTTCTTGATCAAGGGTTTGGGTGAATGAGAAAAGTTATGGACATGGCATGTACTTATTTTTAAGATATACTGGAGGTAGGGTGGCACGACCATCCATTCAGATTGGAAAAATCTACAGGAGCGAATGGTTTAGTCAGGATTGGAACCAACATAATTAATAGTCTTATTGATCAGTCTTGGGATTTGATTATTTTGGACTGGATTGGATCGAGACTGACCGAATGTAGATATATAATTTTAAATATTATATATATAATATTATTTTATATAATAGTTGTATAGTTAATTATGTAATTTTCATTCAAGAGATTACCATTACCATATATATATATAATGAGATTACTTAATATTCATTACCTAGATATAAAATGTTAAAGAAATCACTTATTTTAATTTTAATAATTTAATTAATTTTTTGTATTAAGTTTTTTATCAAAAAAAAAAAAAAAAAAATGTTTATGGACTGACCAAACTGATAACTAACGGTCCGGTCTGACAAAAATGATGGACCAAAAGTTTTATTCTGTGACCCTCCAAGACCGGACCGAACCGGACCGGACCAGACCGGACGGATTACCCCTAACTAAAGGTGGACATACATTTTTCCTTCCAAAAGGAGAAACAAAATAAATATCAATAACATGAGCAGCTGAAATCGTACCAGTGAACAAAAAAGGCTCATCCCTTGTACACAATTCCTGCCAAAACTCCCTACTTAATTTCAGATAGGTAATTATATATACAGCTAAAAAATCACAAAAGCATGATGAGAAAATATAATTTCTTTAATAATAATATGATCACCTCGGCAGGTTCAAGAAAAGTACTATATGCACACAGCATAACAATTTTTTTTAAGTACAATTATTTTTATGTATTCTTTATACATTTTATTGATGTAGTGAAACTTAACATTTATTTTATATTAAAAAATAGCACAATCAATCACATCAATAAAATGTATATAAAATAGTAAAAGTGACTGGATATAAAATTTTTGATAGCATAATTAACTCTCTTAAATTTGTTTCTATTTTTAAATATAAAAGTAAAACCTAATTAATATGTGTATCTTCAACTCCATCCATATTTTTAAAGTCCATTAACTTTTTAAAAGAAGAGTAGCTAACGCGCCACATTTGGTCCCACATTTGTGTTTATAACTATTTTACAATTCTCATAATCAATCAATATAATTGTGACGTTTTTTTAAAAAAATAATTTCACTTTTATCTAACTACCCTTAACTTTAAATAGAGTGATAAAATATTTATTAACTAATTCTAAGTTTATCATTTTCCAAAATTATATTATCAAGTTAATGCATAAAAACATACATAATAAAGTACTTACATGACATAATTTCATTTAAAAGATAAATTTTAAAATGTAAATTTTACAAATCAAATCTTACTATTTAAGTTGTGGATAATATGTTCTACACACTGACTTGATAATAGAATAATAAATAACTTTTTGAAAAAGAAAAATGATATAATAACAACAATTTCATCTCATCTAAACATTTATAAACACCATTCAAATACAAACATTTTTTAATTTCAAATTTTTTAATTTTGAACTTTTTCATCTAATCATTATTTAATCATTATAATTTTTCAAAACTTCAAAACAAAACACAAAAAATAATGGAAAATGATAGTATGACTACCAAATATGCCCACCCAATGTGCCCACTCATATATTATTATTATTATTATTATTATTATTATTATTATTATTATTTTCTTAATGGTTAAGGAAGTGACTATTAGTGAATTTATATATTTATTTTTATTTTTTTAATGGTTTTAAGGATGTTTAAAAAATAATTAAAGAAAAAAAAAACTCATTTGTATTAGTGTGCACATTTAGTAGGCACCCTAGCATTATCCAAAAGCAATTCAACCTTTTCAAATAATAAAAAAATTATATTAAAAAATTATATTCTAACTATATTTTAATTTTATAATTTTTTATTCAAAATTTTCTATTTTCTTTTCCAAAATCTAAAGATTTTAACTCAAACTATTTCACTATCATTCATAAATTATCTTACTATTATTCACAGACATTTCATCTTATTTCACCTCATATGTGTAACCAAACGAGTCCTAGGTATAAAAAAATAATTTTTTTCATATACTTTGAACCATTGCTAGGACAATATTTTTTAATTAAAGTGGAAAAATATTTTTCTAATATAAAATTATAGCTAAGTTGTAGAGTTTTTTGAAAAATGGGAAATGATATAGGAATATCGCCGAGAAAAGTCATCGATTTCCATTTTATTTTATTTTGTTTTCTTTTTACTTAATTGTTTAGAAAGTATTTTTAAATGAATTTGTGAAATCTTTTTAAATGTTCAAAAATTTTAAAAAATACTTAAAAATAAAAACGCAGCATAAAAAAAAAAATGCATTGCACTTCGGTAGAGTCCTCGAAAGCTACTCTCGGTAGCTCTAGCACGAGCCTTGAAAAATATACCACCATTCCATACCCAAACAACTTGATCAACCGAAGCACAGCTAGTCTGTCAATTAAGCAAGCAACCATGTAGAATGCGGTTCCAACCAATTTCTTAACCTCACTTTGTGGGCTAAAAGCATTTTTCTCATTAATCACGTACAAGGCACCAAACAGTAACTTCTTAATTGCCCAAAAAGCCAAAACAATTTGTAACACTCCAAAAATACTTGATAAAGAAATGCATTGAAAATAACTCTTCGAGAGGAGCACCTGCAAAAAATAGAGATAGAAGAAGAAGATGGTAGAAAAGAAAATAAGAAAATTGATTTAAGTTTTTGTCTACTGATATAAGTGCCTCCTTTTGCTACATGTACTGACTTCCCTATCTAGCTCTTGATCCACATGCAAACTTAACCAAACAGTAAAAGTAAAGCAACTAATACAATTCTAACAAATAATAAATGGGCCATGGTCTGACTCGACAAAAACATACAAATAAAAGAGGTGATAACTTCGGCTCACATATTTAGGATGGTGTGACCATTTTGGTCTTGGTTTCTGTAGCAGTAGGATTTAATGCTTGGTAACCAAGAAGCGATGTCTCTCTCTGTTATTGGTTGTCTGACAAACATGTAGAGAATTACCGGATGGGAAAGGGTGGTAATTGGTTTGCTTGGTTGAGCAACTAATCTGCTGCTCGACTCACTTTTGTTGCAAAGACTGTTTTGGCTATCTCAATTAGTACATGCACATATGTCATCATTATGGGAAGAATTTCTAGGCTAAGAAGCAACTTATTGAGTGATCTTGGAGAAATTCATATTCTGTCATGGAGCATCAGTATTTGGCTTAGTTTGGTTGAAATGGGATAGGATTGTTATTTTTCTAAATTTTGTACTTAGTAATTGTAAGGAAAAGAGAGAGGGGTTTACCTGGATGCAATTCCATTGTAATTTCTGTAAGTCGCAGTATGTATTTGTTTTTCATTGAGTGGTGTAAAAAGAAACCTTACACCCGACCGGCTGTTAGATTTTATCTTTTTAACTATTTCATCTTTTAATAGTTTATGAACAACGTACACAAAGAGGGCAGCAAGAAATTTGGTCTGGACTAAAAAAATCTAATGGAATGAATGGTTTAGTTTGGATTGGACCGAACTGAATAGATAGTTTTATTGATCAGTCTTGGAATATGATTTTTTTGGATTAGATGTGACAAATAAGATGAGATGTTTCGTTAAAATTTAAATAAAATATTATTATAATATTATTTTTGTTTTGAGATTTGGAAAAATTAAATTATTTATTATATTTTATGTGAAAGTTTAAAAAAATTATAATGATTATTTAAGATGAAATGTGATAGATTTATTTTATGTAACCGAACAACTCTCTTAAATATGTTTCTATTTTTGGATATAAAAGGCAAACCATAACTTTCTTAAATTTGTTTCTATTTTTGGATATAAAAATCAAACCTAATTATTACGTCTATCCACAACTCCATCAATATTTTTAAACTGTCCAGTATCTTTTTAAAAGAAGAGTATCTAGAACCTAGCGCGCCACTAACTTTCTAAATATGTTTCTATTTTTGGATATAAAAGTCAAATATAATTAATACGTGTATCCTCAACTCCATCCATATTTTTAAACAGTCCAGAAACTTTTTAAGAGAAGAGTAGCTGGCGCCCCCACATATTGGTCCCAACGAGCTGTATAGTTTTAATAAAGAAAATCGATAATGGTGGATACTTCTAGCTATTTTACAATTTTCATAATCAATCAATATAATTTTGACATTTTTTTTTTAAATACTTTCACTTTTATCTAACTACCATTCACTTTAAATAGAGTGATAAAATAGTTATTAACTAATTCTAAGTTTATCATTTTTCAAAATTATATTATCAAGTTAGTGCGTAAAAGCATTATATGACATAATTTAATTTAAAAGATAAATTTTAAAATTTGAATCTTACAAATTAATTCTTACAATTTAAGTTGTGGATGGTATACTCTACTTATTATTTTTTTTTAATGGAAATAGATTTTCATTTCGTTTAATGCTTCTACTCTGGGGGCACTCCACACATAAATTTCTTTATGATAGACATTATCTTAACTTCTAAAAACTCTCTTCTAACAAGATGAACGCTCCGTAAAACATAACTAAATGTTCCCTTTCAACATAAGAGAAGTATCATCTTCATCCTCTCCAAGAAGAGGATTACTATCTCTCCAACTCATTCCGAAGAAAGAATGAGACTCTCCTACTATGCACAACAAAGTCCAATAGCTTTAATTTCTAATAGAAGTCACTATTAGGGCATCCATTTTGCATACATGATGTGGTATCATCTAGACCACACATCTCTTTAAGTGAATGTTGTAAACAATTAACTAAAAATAACCACGGTGCCACACAATGAGTGTAAAGTATACTATAATAACTTCTTTCTAACATCAACCATATATAAAGGTTCAGGAATATGACCTCCCTCACATATTTGCAAGTTGTGTGGTTGTTTCTTAAACTAATACGTGTCATATAAATTAATATATATATATATATATATATATATATATATATATATATATAATATTATGACTTCATTTCACGTTCATCCCTCGTAGACAGACAGACAGACAAGACTGGAAGGTTGGTAAGACTTAAAAGGATTGATTCCTTTTAAATGTTTCTATCGCCGTGATATTCAGAGAGTTGAAGGAAATGGAGGGTTTGGAAGGGATGGCAGTGGAGGGCAAAAGAGATCAGGGGTCTCCGCGGACGACGACATACTGTGTTACTGGTGCAACTGGTTATATTGGGTCTTGGCTGGTGAAGGCTCTCCTTGATACAGGCTACCAAGTTCATGCCACCGTACGAGATCCTGGTCAGCTTTAATTTCTTACTCAATGTCTCATAGCTATGACTTCCTTTTTCTTTTTTCTTTCTTTATTATTATTATTATTATTATTTTTTTAATTGCTTATGGATTCTAAGAAGAGACTAGAGAGGATTAATGTATGTTTCCGTTTTGATTAGAGAGAGAGAGAGTTATCGAGCTTCATTGACATGGAAATTGATGAACGAAGGGTCAATTGTTGAGTACTATTTATTTGTTGCATATTAATTAGAGTTTGCTGAACTTTCTGAAAAACTTAAAAACTATTTCCTGTTCTTAGTTTGCTGAACTTTCTGAAAATTCTATTATCAGTACTATTCTTCACCCTACATTCCATATCTTATGAAAAGCACCTGTGAAAAAGCTATAGACTTAGAGCGTGGAATAGTAGATGATACATAATAAATCTTATTAAAAAATAAATAAAGGGATTAATAACATTATTAATATCTTATTAAGAAAACACAGCCAAACGGGCCCATATTCTTGCGCAAATGAAACCATTCACCCAGGTCAGGTCTTGGAATTCAAGCGAAGAAAGGATGAAGATCTAGTTGGGTTGAAGTTGAATAAAAGTGGAAAAAAACAAAAGACCAACAAAATGAAAACTACAACTATATATTGTCATGGTAACGCCTTAATTTGTTTTTTTTTTTTTTAAAAAAAAAAGAGATGAAGGGCACATATCCAAAAGTGACTCATTCCATTTTTATTAATAAAACTCTCGCTTATGACGGAAGAATACCATGGTATTGATGCTGATTAAAAATCTTTGAGCCCTTCTACGCGTAGCCCATGATGCTGATTCTCAAGCCGAAGGGCGCAGGTTGGGGGTTCCTATAACCCATGGGCCAAACTGTGCTTGTGGAGTCATCGCATCCGTGGGCATTTTTCCTTTTAGGTGCTTGTAAAGTATAGTTCAAAAGGCTGCCCAATGTGCCCATGGCGATGGTGGCAGTTAATATTTTTTATGATTTTCTATATGAATGAAATATTACCTATATTTCATCTTCTTGGAATTATATATGGGTAATGTATGTAGGCTGAACTGAAACCTTAATTGTCACAGCAAAGTCACTATCCCTATTATCCATGTGGACGGGAAGTGAGCGGCTGAGATTGTTCCAGGCTGATTTGCAAGAAGAAGGGAGCTTCGATGAGGCTGTAAAGGGCTGTGATGGTGTGTTTCATGTAGCTGCTCCAATGCAATTCAGCATTCTAGCAAACGAGCACATAGGTAATCCCATGATAACTAATTAATTACCAAGCTATTGACAACTTTTCAGAAGCCATTCTGTTGGATAAAAGTCGCATTTTAACACTCGGTTTCTCTCTTCTCAACTTGAAGACACTTATGCTCAATCAAATATCATTGACCCTGCAATCAAAGGAACCTTGAACCTTCTCAAAGCCTGCTTAAAATTCAAATCTGTGAAAAGGGTTGTTTTCACATCTTCCATTAGTACTATCACTGCCAAAGATTACAGCACTGGAAATTGGAGATCTGTAGTTGATGAGTCTTGCCAAACTCCTATTGATCATGTCTGGAATACAAAAGCAAGTGGATGGGTACGTGGTTCTTCCTCTCCCTCTTGTATTGCTATTTATGAAGCTGTTCTCTAATCTTATGTAGTGGTTTTTGGTTTCAGATTTATGTACTTACAAAGCGTCTCACGGAGGAAGCAGCATCTAAATTTGCAAATGAAAATCATATTGATCTCGTCTCAGTGATAACAAGTACTGTTGCTGGTCCATCACTCACTTTGGATGTCCCCTCAAGCATTCGAGTTCTCTTGTCTCCAATAACAGGTGAATTTGCAATCATCTCTCAGTATTTCACGACCATAAAGCTAGCCCTACAAATCATGCCTGAACAAGCTAGCAAGCTAATTACCGATTACATTAGGGGGAAAAAACGATATCACCACATTTTCATTTGGTTCTTGGTTCTCTTCTATACCTGTATTGTTTTTCTTGTTTTGCTCTGAATAGAATCCCATCAGTTATACGTACCAAGAAAATCTAATTTCATGACATGTACCTTACAGTAGTGTTGGTATTTGCAAGTCTATTACAAAAAAACTTGTTTACTTTATTTACAGCCAAATACATGTCTACGATTGGTTTTTCTGCATGTGAACAATACGTATTCTGGTTTATCCATATAAGATCCAATTACTAAAATTTTCGAGCATGTTGAAATGATCATCTATACAGGAGAACCTGAGACCTTCAGGATATTATCTGCTGTGAATGCAAGAATAGGGTCGATTGTTTTAGTTCACATCGAAGATATATGCAGTGCCCACATATTCCTTATGGAGCATGCTAAAGCAGAAGGTCGATACATATGCTGTGCCCAAAATTGTCAAATGTCCAAGTTGGTTGAGCATCTAGCTGAGGAATACCCCTGCTCTAATATTAGGTAGTTTCTGTGTTCAAAGATAATTTTCTTAAACTTAGTTATTTCCTCTGATATCCTTTCATGTGCAGGTCTGTAGAGAAAGAAGAAAACCTAGTCCCTCCTGAAATTTCTTCCAGGAAGCTAAGAGATCTTGGTTTCAATTACAAACATGGCTTACAAGACATAATACATGAGACAATCACTTCTTGTTTAGAGAATGGTTTTTTACCTCCTGCAAAGTAATGGACGATGCTATGCTGGTAAACTGAATCTTTCGATGCAAACTGGTGTAACATTCAAATGCGGTGGGGTATCTGGTTGCGACTCTTTGCAAAAATTTAGCTAAAAAGCTATTTCAAAGAGCTCATGCCCCTCCGCATGGACAAGCTGGGTATGCTATACCTGAGGATATCATAAGTTTCGTGTCAGGTCTGTTTGTTCGTTGTTTATTTATTTCTCGTTGTTTTCAAATTATTTGCGTTTCTGCTTGCTTTGTGTTCTGGTTTTTTTGCAGGTGCCCCTCTTTTGGCTAGCTGGGATGTAGGTTTTTGTATCTTATTTAAAGCCGTGTATCCTATATGGTTATACTGATTTTGATGCCTGGGTTTTTTATTTAGTGCTTATGTAAGTCCCAGGTGTCGTTCTTGTAACCACGGTTTCCCTCCGCCACAAGTGAGGACAATCAATAAAATTGGGGTCCCGTCCTCTTTAAAAAAAAAAAAAAAAAAAAAAAAAAAAAAAAAAAAAAGAGCTCATGCTTTGAATCATTGTTGAGATAAATAAAATCCAACACAGACACAGCAATTGTCGCACTCCAGATGAAGGGTCTAAATCAAGGAGTCGTGTGTGTTCATCTGCTGCCAAACTACCCCCAGCACAGACATTCAAGACTGAAAATGATAAAAGAATTACCAATTAAATTTCCTTGATTCAGAATTTTATACAAAGTGTTCGGTGTTATAAGGAGGGTGGGTTAGTGTTCTACATTTATGAGGTGCATGTGCCACAGAGCTTTAAATGCCGTACAGATGTTCCAGCAATGAAATGAAATGACAAATCTATAGGCAGGCCGATGTCCTTACAAAGGCCACTACAAAATGAACAAGAGATTTTCAGGAAAAGAATATAGAGAGAGAGAGAGATGGGTCCCTGACCTTATCTTGAATTTTAGCTGCTCCTACGCCAAGAGGATTTAGTCTTTGGATTCGAAATTCATTTCATTTTATCGTTATAATTTTTTTAAATTTTCGTATAAAATATAATAAATAATTTAACTTTTTTAAATTTTAAAATAAAAATAATATTCTAATAATATTTTATTTAATTCATTTAAAATCATCTCAACTCATATTTGAAAACAGAGCATCGAAGAAAAGGAAACCGAGCCTAACAATTAAAAGGGTAACAGAATATTCACAGAGCAAAATCAAACAGCGATGGGAACAGAAAGGGACAATAAAAAAATGCGAGGACAGTTAGCATATAACACATTTCCTTTATTTTTGTCCTCTGCAATTGGAGTAACCTTTGTTTGAGGCATGAAACCCCACGACAAGGCCCACATGCCCTTTTCACACCATATATGCTAGCTGGCACTAAGCCAAAAACAGAGACTCTCGTGGGTGACTGCTACCGCCCATGGAAATTTATCGCCATGACAGCCTATTTCAGCTTCCCTTCCCCCCTGAGTTTGGATGCTTATTCAATACAACCTGATTCTATAGATTTCAGAACGATTAATGATTTCAGATCATTCTCCATGAAGGCATCTTTCATTTATTTTTCAGTACCTATTCAAATGATGTTATTCGACTTTAGTCACCAAAAATCCAATGCTAACCCTTTATTCACCACGTACTGGTAGCTGCAAAACACCTTATTTGTGCAATATATAACTTCGAATGAGATTAAGAATATTCATAATTCTACAAATAAATAATAAAAAAAAACTGCATATACAACGAGCACTTAATGAAGAGGACGGATGCAAACATAGCAAGAGGCTGATACAATTAACCCAGAGAACTACAGAAGTACAAATCTTTAATCAATATATTGGCAAGTGACTAAGAGACTTGAAGGAAAGATCTTCCGCAGCAAAGAAATGGAGAAACCTTCAGAAGAAATTAATTTGGAAAACCAAAACGGATTCACATAACTTGAAAATGACATTGTAATATAACTTTCAATCTTTCTTCAGGGTTTGCAGATTACCACAAAGCAAGGAAGGAGAGCTCTAGGATTGAGCAAATAAAGTTCCTCAATATTGGAATAAAGACCCACTCTACCAGCCAATGAATCAAATCCTGTTTGGCCAGCCATTTCTTGTATGTTCTCCAAAGGCCTATGAACCCTTCCAGCAACGACTCTGCAGACTATTAAGGCTTTCCTAACAGCTGCGTCTTCCTCAAGAATTTCTATAGATTCAAAAGCTCTTCCACTAGTTGAAGTTGTGAAAACTCCTATTCCACCCTTAAGCTCCTTCTTGGCAGAGAATCCATGTTTTATAATTCTGCAAACACTGCATTTTTCTGTTGCACAGAGGCTGGAGGCACCATTTCGACCAAGAGAACATGACACAGTTGTGCCATAGAACCTCAGAAGTTCGTTACCATCGGCGAGGCACCGAGGGTGTTTCTTGGGGAGTTTGCTGGCTTTGACCTTCACCATCTCCCTATATTCTTCAAATCGAGCAAGAGTTCTTTGCATATTATGAACTTTCAAAACCCTCTCAATCCGGCCAAACTGGTTCTCAGACTTCAACCAGCTTGTCCGGCATATAATTTCAACAATTTTCCTAGATGAGTCGCCTTCCACAAGTTCTGTAACTGTGAAGCAGAAAAATATAGTGAACAGAAGAACGACTAAGCTATTCCAAAATCTTGAGAAAACTACTTTAATTGGTGAGATAGTCCGAAGACCATCAAAGCAAGGCAAACAGTTCCTGGACATAAAGCTCAAAAAGAGAGTATCTTAAATTTGTTTACGATTCCTTTTTGTCTGCGGAGAGAAAAAGGGTTTGTGGTAAGGAACTCCTCAAGCATGGGGGCAAAACAAACTGAGGAAGAAACTCCTCTAGCATTTAAAAACTACAGATATAAAGGCAACGACAAACTACAATCAAGACTAGGAATAAAATTACCCTCAAAAGAGAAAAATCTAAAAGGTTTTCTTACCAGCATGCTTGGAGAGATGATGAGCTTCAGCAGCTTCCCATTTGCTGAACTGCTCTCCACATTTATGGCAAATCACTGTAGAAGACCCATTAGACTCTGTCTCAAGAGAGACCCTATTGCTTGAATGAACTCCACCACCACCAATAACAACAGAACCCTCTAATCCATACCCTTCTCTATCTGATACAACAAAAGAAGACTTCCTTGGAGGAGTTGATGATGTCCTAACAGAAGAATTAAAATAGTGCATTGTAGGGTTGCCCCCAGGTCCAGGTGTCCCCGGCCTCAAAGTGCCCACAAACATTGAATCACCGCTACCGTTATTACCACCAAGACCACCGCTTTCACCACCTCCACCACTAACCCCTTCTTGGAAACCACCAAAACCAGTGATTTTGAGCTCACACCTGGAGTTACTCAGTATCACTTCATGGGTTATTGGGTTGAGGAATTCACTGCTCCCAATAGATCTTGGACTGCAACTTGGTGGCTTCTCCAAATGTCTCTTACTTCCATGGATAACATCTTTGAGATTTGCTATTGACCTTGAACACCCAGACCTTCTTGCTTTTCTTGTCAAGATTGTGCTCAGTTGCTTCCTCGTCTTTGGGTCATGAACATCTGATGGCTCTGATTTGCAGTGTAAAGACCTTTTTAGAGAGAACCACACTGTTGGCATATTTTCCTCCTCTCTCTCTCTCTCTCTCTCTCTCTCTAAGTATTTAGGCTACAAAGATTCACAGTGCTGAAATTCTTTTCCAGCCTTCATTCTCATAAGCACATTGCTTTCAATTGCTATTTTCCACCATGCAAGGCTGAACAAAAGAAGAGAAGAAGCCAGAAACAATGCTTTCTCTACAATAACTTTCTACTTTGGGCACAACACCCCACTTGGTTGAGATTTCATTCCCATTTTCCCGAAACTAATTCCACTTACCGAACAACTCAAAAACAAAAGAATAGTACTTGAGAAGAAACCAAACCAAACAGAGCAATTCTACATATCTACCTATACTCTCCACACACCATGCACTAATTTTTTTTTTTTAAACTCAAATACACTAAATGTGTGAAGTGTGTGATAAATAGTAGAGTGTGAAGAAGATTTTTTCAACCAAATATTCATGCAACACCCAGAAAGAAAGTTCCGAAACTCTCAAGTACCATGCCGTTTTGCGGGATGCATTCTGGAAGCCAACAAACCATTAGGAACTTAAAAACTATTATCTAATATGGATGTCCATGACCATGAGGCCACAAAGGTGGAAGGAAGTGGGACAAATGGGCTCAAACCAGAAACAATGCACCCATTTTGATTTAGGAGATAGGAATTCAAGAAATGGAGAATCTTTGGCTCTTGGGGAACATGACAACCAACCAACAAAACCTTGTTCAGAGACACCAATAAATGCTAATTACCGATGAAGACAGACAGTAAAAGACTTTAAAAAGGACAGTCCTCAGGCTGAATGGACTTGCTAAATTGAATTTAAGATGTTAAAATAAGTAGCAGGTTCATTCAGATGTTCTGAAAGATACGTAATAAGTTATTACTAGCAAGTACGTACACAGATAATATTTAGCTAAAACGACCATTACTCTCGGAGTGCCAAGGCCCCTTCCATGGTCGAAAGGGCAAGCTAATCTTTGATTAGATCCGGCTTCGTTTGGTTCTTTAATTCCTCTCAATTCATTTCAACTCATCATTACAATTTTTTTAAATTTTAATACAAAATATAATAAACAATTCAACTTTTTCAAATCTTAAAATAATAATAATATTAAAAAATAATATTTTAACAATATTTTATTATCTCAATTCAATTCAATTCAACTCACTTTATCATCCTATCGTTGGATTCTGACTGCATGTTTTCTCTTTTGCTATCGAAAAACCATAATTGCAAGTACAGAGATATCAAAACAAGGGTTTTAGATTTTTTTTAGCCTTTTAGAAAAAAGACATTAATGAACAAAATCAGGTAAAACTAAAGGAGGTGAGGCGCCATTGCAAAGAGCATCGGTGCCCAATTTACTGCACCACTGCGTTTAATTCACGAGACTTAACACTAACTGTGACTGCTTTATGAACGTGATTCACTCAGTCAAAACCTAACCTTAAAAAAAACAGTCGAATCTTGACAGATCTGTTTGGACAAAGAAATGTTGAGCTGAGTTGACTAGTTCTCTATGAATAATAGTGAGTTAAGATGGTGAAATGAATTTTATGGAACCTACCTAAGATGAGTTTAGATGTGTTTAAATGTATTTATGAAAAGTTGAAAAAGGTCATGGGTTCTACGTGTAAAGAGTTGTTGAGTTGAAAAAGATTGTAGATCTCACATGTAAATAGGTTTTGAGTTGATATGAGTTTAGTGATTTGAGAGTTAGGTGTTTGGATATTAGAAGAGGTCTAAATCTGAACTGAACTGAACTGAGCTGAGTGCAGTGAAGGAACCACATGATTATTTTGGTATTTTGTGAATAGTAGTGGAATGATTTGAGTGAAGATATTCTATTTGATTTTGATAAATGAGAGAAAAAAAAATTAAATAAAATATTATAAAATAATATAAATATTTTAATATAATTTTTATTTTGAAGTTTGTAAAAATTGTAGAGTTTTCTACTTATCATCCTTACACCACACATCTGCTAAGAGAAAAAAATAAAAAAATAAAAATAAAAACAAGTGTATAGTGTAAAGGTGATGAGTATAATTTTTATTTTTTTATTTTTTTGAGGATTTTGATAATTCTAGACTTTTGGTAGTACAAAAACTCCCCTAATTAATTATATTGCCGTTAGTAATTTTTGAGAAAAATAGTAATTTTATTTCCAGTATATAAAACTAAATTAGTTATAATGTACCTAAAAATGTGAAAAACATGAATTATTAATTTTTTGCCATTTTTCGTAAATTATTAAGTGAAAAACATAAAAGGAAGACAAAAAGATCTGCTTTGTAGCCAAAGCAGCCAAAGGCAAAACGTTCCAAATCATAGACTCAAAATATTATGGGCCATTCCCCCCACATAAGAATAAAAGTAAATTTTTTATGGCACCGTGATCGCACTTGCTGGCCTACAGAGTTGTTTAGCTTGTTATTACGTACTGATATTTTAAAAAATAATAATTGCAGTTGTGAGTACGTAAGCGTCATGTATTTATTATGAAAAAAATAAATAAATACATGACGTATATGTAAAGAAATTATTTTTTTAATAGTGGACTTTATTTTTTTTTTAAATGATTATAATACACTTACACACTTCACGACTGTACGTAACATTATTCTTTTTATCTAACGGTCCACATCGGAGCATAATTGATCAATGCTTGTATCGAATTTGGCATGTTCATTTGAATAGTTAATTAAAGAACATTATTTTGCTGACATGTGCATGCGTGTTTACTATATTTTTGATTATTGGGTTACAAGCTTCGTGACAGCCATTGACAAGCCCATCATCTCCACATACTCCAAAGTACTGCACAGATTTGGAGGGCCCCATTAATTTATACTTCAAGAACTCAAAAACCCTTATAATTTAAATTTATCTCATCCTTAAATTGTGGATTTGGAACAATAATGAAACCCACGCTCCAAAAACAAGTGGCAGTGCTCATTGTTAGTTTTGACCCACAAATGTAAGTGCACAATGAATAGTATTCTTTTTGAATGAATTATTCTATTTTTAAATTTGTGTATAAAACACATCATTTATATTATTTAAATGATAAGATTTTATTTGTAAATTTTTAAAATCTTAAAATATATATTTCAAATTAAATTATGTCACGTAAACAATGTGTAATTTAAAAGCCATATAATAATAGAACTCTTAATTAAATTCACCAGTCACCTTCAAATTTAATTACTTAGGTATTATATATAAATTAGGTATTAATTGAAGTGTGTAAAAAATCTATTTCCCCACTAAATTTAAAGATTTGTGAAAGTAATAAGAATCATAGACACTTAATTATGTTAAAGTTGGTAAGCATTATTATGGTTATGATTATAAGAGCATTCATAGCATTGGCATTAGTTTAGCCAAATGTCTTTTTATCTTTAAATTTAGCTAATATCATTCACATTTGGCCCACATTGAATTAGTCAAACCAATTTCATCTAAAATATGAGCTACAGTAATTCTATCTTTCTTTTCATATTTGAAAAGCATTGTAGCAAGTATAAATGTCTTTTTTTATTGAGTAATTCTATATACAACTGTGAATTGTACAATCGTCGCGTAATTGCTTTGAAAATAAGTGGGGTCCACTATTAAAATATTAATTTTTTTCATGTGAGTCTCATGTTTTATTCACTTTTTTCAAAACGATTATGCGGCGGTTACACAATTCATGGTTGTAAATATCTTTTCTCATTTTTATTATATTTCAGCTCCCATTTCTTAGGACTATTCATCCGGGCCGGGTTTTTTCCCAGCCCGGTCTGGAACCCGGTTTGTTTTTCTTCTTCCAATTTGAATGTTTTGAACTATCATAAATTTAGTTCTCAAGGTTAGTAGGATCGAGCAGTTAAGCGAAGAGTTGGGAGATTTGCCTAAGGATGAAATCCAAAACTTGAAACGGGAGTTGTGCAGAGTGACGCAGCTTGTCAATGGTTCTTCAAGGATCTCTGAAAATGGGACAAAGGTTGCATCGTGTGCGTGTGGCTTTTGATGGCGAGTTCAAGAGGATTGTCTTGTCAGCATCAAGTTGGATTATTTCGATTTTTAATATGCATCAGAGGTTTTGCAGATTAAGTCTGAAAAGACACATTGGATAGATTATTTGGTCGCAAACTAAAATCCTAGAAGATTCAAACATTCAAATTGATGATGAAGAAGAAAAAAATAAAAAAATCGAGTTTCAGATTTAAAATCCAGATTCATTCGAATTCCAACTCGGATCTGACCAGGGCTTACCCGATCCAGATTCTGACTTGGGTTTGAAACCTGGGTTCAGGTCTGGGTATACTCGGGTTCCCAAGCCGGATCCCAAATGCACAGTCCTGGCCTCTCTCTCCCGCGACTCTTCTTCTTCCCTCTCTCTCTCCCGAGTTCTTCTTCTTCCCTCTTTCCTTCATTTTCACAGCATTCCGTCTCTCTCTCAAATCTTGAAATCGGCTGCTCTCCTCCGCTACGTAGTCCCAACTCCATCGTCAAATTGGCCAGAAGTTGCCACTCCTCGATGTCGAATTGTGCCTCTGGTTGTGGTAGGTACACCCCCGCATATCCATATATCTCTTTCCCAAACTTGTTCTGTACACCGCATGAAAATAACATTGTGTGTATTTGTTCTGGGTATTTTATGCTTCAATGGCTTACACGCTTCTAGGTATTAGGTATTCGTTGCTTAGTCTCTTTGGTTTACACGGTTTAGATTATGTGTTGATTTGAAATTTTGTGATTGGATGTCAATGTTATTTAATGTACCATAGCGATAATATATTGAGGTCATGGACTCTTGAAGGCTTGATGATGTAACTTTGTATTTTATTCTTAATTATTTATATTTTCATGTCTGTATTTATTTTGGAAATAAAAAAATCACCAATCTCAAGTCGTGCTTGAACGAAAGTTTAGGCTTGGCTTATAAACAAGCCGAGCCCAAGCTTGTTACGATTGGAAATGAGCCGAGCTCAAACATCACATGCTCACTCGAGCGAGCTCGTTTATAACCCTACTTATAGTATTAGCTAATACATATATATATGTATATATAGGTGTATTCATATATTTATCAATATATGAATGAACTTTAATCGAGTCGAGCTAACGAGTCAACGCTGGCATAAATGAGCGGGCCTTAACGAGCCTTAGTCAAGTCGAGTTTTATTGAGTATCTGTCATTTACTAATCGAGCGAGTATCTGCTTTCACAGGCGAGATTTTATTTTTTTACAAGTTGAGTTCGATTCGAGTTTAATCGGGCAAATATTGAGCGGACTATCAAACAAACAAGTTCATTTACAACCCTAGATATGACCGAAACTTTGATATGGCAAAATCCCTAATCATGGGCTATCTGCACACCATTTTTAAGCCGGCCGTATAATAAGCTAACTTTCAATGGGTCCACGACTGATGGGTCATACGAAGTTTTTAGTGCAAAAACTTCCATAAACCCAGAAACAAAAACAAAAAGGAAAATATTACTTTGACACTTAATTTTGACACTTCCTATATTTTAATTTTTTTTTACTTAATAGTTAAAGAAGTAACTATTAGTGTATTGATATATTTTTTTATATTTTTTAAAAATGTTTAAAAATGATTAAAAAAATATGAATAAAAAATTGTAAAAAAACTAGAAGATGAATTTGTACTAGGCAGCACGCCCAACGGACAATGCTGGGCGGTAGCCTAGCACTACTTAAATAAAAAAGCATTGGATCCAGAAGTTCAATAACTTCAATTTGCACAGTATTCATGCGATTATATTTTCTTCTTCTTCTTTTTCCCCTTTTTACGATTAACTCATGATATTACATATTGTTTGTTTGATCCGTGCATCACATATTTTCTCATTTTTCTAGAGTCTAGAGGATATGTTTTACAACACATTTATTTTTAAACATTTTCAAATATTTCATTTACAAACATCACTTAAATATAAAATATTTTTAAATTTCAAATTTTAAACTTTTTCATCTAATCATTACCTAATCATTACAATTTTCACAAATTTTCAAGCAAAACACAGAAAATAATACTACTTTTTAAAAATTTTAAAATAAAATTTATATTAAAAATGATATCAAAACAATATTTTAACTATATAATATTTTATGCAACTTTTTCTCTCTCATTTTTCAAAATCTAATAAAACATCTTAATTGAAACAATTTCATTATTATTCACATGTATGCTAAAATATTCTAAATATCCAAACGTTATCTAAATACATTTTTTTTCTAAGACACGTTTTCTAAATAAAATATATGATAGGCACCAATATGGACCTAGTTTTAAAGATCCTTTGCAAGTTTCAGATGAGTCAATTACAAGATCAAGAGCTAAGAAGATCAAGAAAGTAATGCAAGGATTGATGCAATTCACTTGGGATGAAGTTAGCAAGAGCCCAACACATAAGATTGGCTTTAAAGAAGAAGAATCAGTTTTGATCCACTTGATACAAGCTGTGGAAGACATAATTTAGAGTTATTGTTTCGGCCTATTGTTATTGAAGGCTTTCAATTTGCTTAAATCATTTAAATGATTTATTTTATTAGTTATAGGAATTAGTCTAGAATAATAGAGTTTGAGGATGCTTGGTCCACATATGTTTTATTTTGTTGAATTATGGTTTCAAGAAGTTACTGTAGCCGTGACACTATTCATTCAAGGGTATTTTTGGAAGATGGAGATTTATTTTTGTTAGGGTTTTAATTAAGTTTTGCTTTAAATACTCTTTGTATCCTCATTTTAATGAGTTTATGAAATCTGATGAATTTATTCATTGCGAATTAAGTTTATCTCATTTTGTTCTTGAATGAACTTTTAAACTTATCAAATGCAAATCACAACCTTTGTCGCGTTCTTCCTTATAATTTAGGTTTTTTAGACAGGTTATTTAACGGGTCTAAATTTTTATATAACCTAGATTCTTGAAACAAATTTCTCAACAGGTCTAAATTTTTCATTGATTTGATTTTGGCTTTCTTGGGTGAGTTTTCAAATTGATTGTGGGTTCAAGGGATTTCATTCCCACTAGTTCATATCAATATATATTTGTGAACTATTAAAAGAATTTTATTTAAAATCTAAGAAACAAGAAGGGGACATTGCCCCTATGAGATCTCTATTCCGTCTTAGTTATCTGTAAGAGTAATGATATCCACACAATACATCTCATAATATATTTTACAATACATGTTTTAAAATGAGATTATTTTTGTAAAATGATGCTATTTTGATAACATATTTTATAAAAATATTCCAAAGTTTAAGTATAATTATATAAAACGTGTATAAAATCAGTTATCAAACTCCATTCCATCCACTCCATAATCCTCAAGGTTAGAATCTTCATTTTTTTAAAAAAATTTTCAATAAATTGTGAATGTCTTCAACAAATCACAAGACTCACCATTAAAACATTGGAAACAATTTTAAGCATCAATACTTTGGGAACACCATAAGGCAAGAACATATGAATTAATACAATAAATAAGAATAGAAACTCACAAGGCTACCAAATCCAATATAAATGTTGTCTCACCTAATCAAAAAGAAAAAAAAAAAAAGGTAAAAGAATATGCAAACTAAAATGGAGGAAATAAGCAACATGCTTGAGTCAGAAGAAAATGAATAATCAAAACCCTCATTGAAGAACAAAATAAGAATATAGCACAAGAGAACACTCTACTCACCATATCCACCCCCACAGCTTAGTCCTAACCAACTTTTTAGATCAAATATGTTTCATAAACAAAAAGCCTCTCAGCAACGCAATCCTATTATTACATTTGGCTGTTCGGTAATGAGAGAGAGAGAGAGAGAGAGAGAGAGAGAGAGAGAAATCCATACCTGATTTTGAAGCATCCTTGACAAATCCATCTACACAATGCTCACACGAACCCAGAAAGCCAGCCCAAAACCCTCATTGAAGAAATCTCCAAACAAACAATAATCAAAACAACCTCCCAAACAACAAAAGAAGACAACTTAAAAGATAACATAAAAAATGTAACGGAAGAAATTAAGAGAAAACCATTAAAACACATCGTCAAAAGAACAAAGCATAAAAATCCTCTTCCAAACCACAAATGAACACAAAAGAATACCTCCTTCAATGGAGTTAGGGTCTAGGTCGCAAGTGGAAATAAACCAAGGAAGATGACCTCTGTCCATAGTTTTTTTAGAAAGAGAAGAAGGTAGAGGGTGAAATGGAGAAAGAGAGGTACAAGAGACATTAGGGAGAGAGACTCAGATTCAGACTGAAAATACCCAAATTGAATTTGAAAACAAAACAAAGCTCAAAATACAAAAAGGCCAACGAAAGAAACCATCCCAAAAAGGGAGAGGACGACTTACCGGTGTGTTGGAGCACGACAGTGGCATACAAGAGATAGAGAGAACGTCAGGATGGAATTTGAACGACAGAATGGGGGAGAGAAAAAATAAATAGAGACACAAACCCTGGGGCGGGGGAGAAGAAATGATTTCCCGCCTTTTTGTTTTTAAAATTGACCTTTTGTAACAGTATAATGTCGCTGCAAATAATTAAATACCACATAAACCATTTAGTGGCAAATTAACATCGTCGTATAACAAAGCAAGGTGTCAGAATTACTTTTTTCCATCCAAATTAGTCACGACAATAATTTTAATTTGGTGGCAAAAAGTTAATTTTAGCAACGATTTTTTACTCGTTGGAAATAAAACGATGAGAATGCAAAAAAACTAATTTATTGTGATCAAATTAAAATTGTCGCAAAAACATTGGTTGTAAAAAAACTATTTTTCTTGTAGTGGCAGCTTTTGCGACAACCAAGAAAGTTGCAAAAACTTAAAATTTTGTCACAATAAAAAAAATATACTATTGGAATCGCCGTTTGGCACCATTTGCGACAAAATTTTGTATCGAGTTTAATTTTGTCAAAAATGATATTTTTTAGCATCTCTTTGAGCATCAACGAAAATACTTTGGATGCAAAATGCCGTTTCTGTTGTAGTGATATAGATCTACTTGAATGAAGCTGCAAACTTGTAGGTTTGGGGGGTGAGACGATGAGAATTTTATATTTTGTTTTAGTGTTTAAAATATTATGTTTTAGTATTATTATTGTATTGAGATTTAAAAAAGTTGAATTGAGATTTGAAATAGTTGAATTGTTTATTATATTTTGTATGGAGATTTGAAAAATGTGTAATGATGAGATGGGATGAGATGAGAATTTTGTATCTCATCCCACCCCCAAACCTTAGGGAATCTCGATGCCATAAAAAAGATTGTTATAACAAGGTTGTGCTCTTCCTCCAAGCAAGATTATAATGGCCATTGGGTTTCCTTTATGGGGACATTAGAAAGTTTCACGTCAAGAAAGTCATGCAAGTTCTTTCAGTACCATCATTTATAGTCCATTGGAGGGATGTTATGCTTCGTGCATGGCCTGTTATGCATAACTTTATATGTTTCTGCGACTGGCAACTTCGGCAATGATCAAAGCCCAACTATTACTACTGGACAATACATAAGCTAGCTAGCTAGATTCAGCTCGTCCTTAATAAATTTGACATCGAGCTTCTCCTAATAATTTTAAGCATTTATCACCACTCGAAGAGTTGAGCCAGTACTAAAATTTGATATTGAAAGGAACGATGACGCCAAGGGATTAACTTAAAGTGCAAAGATTGAGTTCCTGCAGTGATCCGTTGGATGTGAAATGTACGTGCATCCTATGAAATAAAAATGAAAAATTATTCTAATCAGTTATTGTTCACCATCCAACACTCCATACTATGAAAAACACCCCACATCCTATAAAAAATAATTCTACACCTTATAAAAAAGTTATAGGTGTGAGATGTGTAATGTGAAGAGTTGCTAATTTGTAGCAAAATCCAAATAAAAATAAGAGACATGCGACACGAATTACTAAGTTTTAACTGTTGTTGCTACAACCAAAGATAGAGAAGCTATCAAGGGGGAAAGAAAGAGAGAACTCATTGCATGCATGCTATCCTTCTCTAGTGATCATCGCCAGGGAAAAGGGATGGAGGAGCTCGGCCTCCTAGCTAGCCACCCTAATCCCCATTGCACCCCATGCATGCATGGGTGTCAAATCGTGTTAATAGGTCATGTTCGTATTGTGTCAAGATATGTATATTATACTATATAAGTCAACCTTAACCCGACCTGTTAAACTTATCGGATCAAAATCTCAAACCCTAACACAACTCGTTAATATAACGGGTTGTGTCGTGTCAACCTGTTTTGACCCGTTTGTGTAAATCCGTTGAACCGACCCGAAATTAACCCGTTTGACCTAGTTAAGTTTAACATAATTTTATATAAATATTAAAATCACAATATCTATAAAAAAATATAAAACTAATTACAAGTCCAAAATTACAATCCAAACAATAAAAATATTGAAATTAAAATCCCAGCAATTTTATTTTTAAGTATAAGGGTATAATTGTAACTTTAATTTTCTTAACGGGTCAAAACGGGTTGACCCGTTTTCAATCCGTTAAGAGACACGGGTCAACTCATTTTGACCCGAACCCGTTAAGGTTAAATCTTAACTCACTTTTATCGTGTCGTGTTCGTATTAAGTTAACGAGTCGTATCACATATTATCACCCCTACTAAATGCATGCGTTTGCCAGTAGCCACTTTTATGCCACCATAGTATTTGGGAGTGATTTGTTATTGCCGCACGGCTTTCTTTCCCCTTTTTTAGAGTACATTAATGCTTTGATTTGTTGAGTAGTGATTTGTTGAGTTAACTATGTTTAATAATAATCCTTCAAAAAAAAAACTATATTTAATAATGTAAGAGTTGTGTATAAATTGAGGCTGCGTTTGAATGTTGAGCTGAGTTGAATTCTTTATAAATAATAGTGAGTTGAGATGGTGAAGTAAGGTTTGTGGGGCCTATTTAAGATGAATTTAGATATGTTTAGATATTAAAATGAATTTAAATACATTTATGAGAATTTGAAAAAGTTGTGAGTCTCACGTGTAAAGAAATGTTGAATTAAAAAATATTGTGAGTCTCACTTGTAAAAAAGTTTTGAGTTGAGAAGAGTTTAGTGATTTGAGAATTGAGTATTTAGATGTTAGATTCAGCATCAAATTAGACTGAACTGAATTGATCTCAATACATTTCAACCACCAAACGGGACTAATAGACGTTTAGACTTGTGTGCATCTTCCTCTTCATGCAATAGAAATAAATTACTTCAACAACCTTTTCTTTATGCAATAGTTCTATATACAGTCGTCTTGCGTAGTCGGCTGTGCAGTCGGCTGACGTGGCGTCATGCCACGTCAGCAAAAAAAAAAAAAAAAAAAAAAAAAAAAAAGACGAAATGAAACGAAAATGAAAAGCGGAGAGCTGGGTCAGTTCATTTCATTTCCCGCTCGTGGTTCTTCGTGTATGCACCGGGCGATTTGGAGAAACAGAAGCCATTGAATCTGAGCGAGTGTGGTCTGCAGATTGAAACCCAGAGATCGTCGGTGGGTGCGTTGGGCTGGGTCAAGGCCGGTTTGCGTTGGGCTGGGTCAGGTTCGTGGGCTTCGTTTGGGTCAGTTTCGTGGGCTTCAGCGGGTCAGTTTCGTGGGCTTCGGCGGGTCAGATTCGTGGGCTTTGGCGGGTCAGGTTCGTGGGCCATCATCTCGGGTTAGCTGTGGGCGAGCGTTTCGGGTCAGCGACGTGGGTCGGTTTGACGGTCATCTTCGTCCCCATTCCGTCGCACTGTGGGTCAACTTCATCTCTACTTTGATCTGGAATTCTGCCATTTATTTGATTAAATGTTGTGGTCACTGACATGAAGCAAGGATTTAGTTTGCTTATTTTTTTTCTTCTGTGATTTAGGTGATTTTTTTCTTCCATAGATTAGCTTTTTTGTTCACAGCACGTTATGATTTAGGTGATTTTTTCCTCCATAGATTAGTTTTTTTGTTCACAGCACGTTATAATTTAGGTGATTTTTTTCTGTTGTAATTTAGTTAGTTTTTTCCTTACACAGCCTGTTATGATTTAGATGTGATATTGTTAAATTCAAAATTTTTGCATTGCATAGAATTGTTTATGTGAAAATTTGTTAGCTGAACAATTAATTTAGTGGTTAAATATTAATATTGTGGTTTAAATATTATGGTTTAGTTGTCGTTAAATATACAACAGGAAACATCAATAATTTTGTGTATGAAATTGTTTTCTGCATTTTACTTGGGGATTATATTTTCTATAGAAAAATCCAAATTAAAGCATCATGCAAAAGAAACAAAACCAACTCTATCATAATATGAGCTGGAGATGAAATACACTGATAATAAATGCCGGAAAAAGGAGGCCTAGATTTATTTTTGGAGGAGCTTAAGATTATTAATTAAGGAGATGGAAATAGAATAACTAATCACTGATCCCAATTTGGAGAGAAAAGTCAATGAGTGGCTGTGACTACCTTTGGGAGTCAAATGATATCTTTGAATTTAATGTTTCCTTAATGGATTATGAGACGGGATTTTGGATGTTCGTGTTATACGAGTCAAATTTGTCCCTCCATTGATTCCCACGTGTGCAACTCCATCATCCATACATATAATTTGTGTTGCAGAAACCGTCGGTCAATGTAATTGTTATTAAAAAAATTATAATGTGGTACGTTAAATATATGAAATTGATTTTACAACTTCTCAAAATTTAGTTGAGAAGAAAGGCATCAATCATCTCCATCATGTGTAAACAGTATTTGATGCTAATATTGAACAACTTAGGCTTTTGGTTGATGCTAATATTGATGATAAAAATATTTGATGCTAATATTTTTATCATTTTTTTTTGTTGAAAGCAGTATGTACAAGATTAGTCTTCTGGTTGATTGAAGTAATTTTCTTGATAACTTATCAAAGACTGATCTTGGATATTGAACAACCTGTACAGGGCATGGGAAAAGGAGAAGAACACCAATTTCCGCTAACACCATCTAACTCAAATCCGTCAAATTCAGTATGTTGTTTCATAATTAAGAAAATTAATTGTTACTTTATGTTTAACATTATAATTATTAATATAATTATTATTTTGTTAGGACATCCCTCAAACTGGTATACTAAACTATCAAAATTACATGCACGGTTATTTTGGACCAGTGCCTGCATGGTCACCCGCTTTCTTGCCATATCCAGATAGGACCAATAATCCAAGCAATATGCAGGTGATTTTTCAACTCCTTTATTGTTTTTTAGTTATAAGATAATAATTTTTTAAACAAATTAAATGTTTTAGTTTTTTTGTTTTAAGCTAAACGTTGGTTACCCATTTCAATTTGGGATGGGACCTCCGAGTCCATTTATCGGTACAAGCTCTAGAACGAGCGCAGAAGTTGGTACTGAAGAAGATAGACCCGATTGTCTGCAAACTGAAGCGCCATGTACTTCTACTAGACCAGATGAACGGGAAACTGACGATGACACTACCGGTACACCAACTGACGATGGCACTACTGGTACACCTCAGGTAGTGCCATCGTCGGATGGTGATGATATCGTTGAGGAACCAAAGTCGGGGATGAAGTTCAATTCATTTGAAGAGTTGTTCAGCTATTATAAGCATTATGGTAAAAAATGTGGGTTTGGGGTGATGACACAAAGGAGTGAGAGGTCAGAGGATCAGAGTGTCAGATATGTCACCCTTGGTTGTGCACGGGGAGGGAAGGCCCGAAATAAGAGTTCTAATCTCGCCAACCCACGTCCGACGGGAAAAACGGACTGTAAGGCAAGGATTAATGCCTTAAGAGTTGAGGGAAAGATGCGGTTGACAACAGTCCATAATACACATAATCACGGTCTGAGCCCAATGAAATCCCGCTTCTTTCGATGTAACAGAGAAGTGAGTGACTCTGTTAAAAGAGTCCTAGACACAAACGATTTAGCTGGGATCCGACTGAATAAGAGTTACGGATCTCTTGTCGTTGGCGCAGGTGGCTTTGAGAACTTGCCATTTTTAGAAAAGGATTGTCGCAATTACATCGACAAAGCACGGCATCTACGACTTGGCGCAGGTGGTGCTGGAGCACTTCAAGATTATTTTATGAGGATGCAGTACAAGAATAATGGATTTTTTTCATTGATGGATTTAGACGATGAAGGAAGGTTAAAAAATGTTTTTTGGGCAGATCCACGTAGTCGGGCAGCCTACCAGTATTTTGGTGACGTAGTTACATTCGACACCACATACCTGACGAATAGGTATGGGATGCCATTTGCACCATTTGTTGGTGTAAACCATCACGGGCAGTCGATTCTTTTGGGAGCTGGGTTAATTTCCAGTGAGGACACTGAGACTTTTATATGGTTATTTCAAACTTGGTTGCAGTGTATGGACGGTATAGCTCCAAAGGCTATTATTACTGATCAAGATAGAGCAATGAAAAATGCAATTGCTACTGTCTTTCCAGAAACTCGACATAGATTATGCCTATGGCATATACTGAAGAAAGTACCTGAGAAGCTTGGGTCATATGCTGCATACAGAAGTGGGCTGAAAACTGAACTAATGAAATGTGTGTACGACACACAAACTATTGAGGATTTTGAGAAATGTTGGGCCGAGTTTCTTAACACATATGACTTACATGAGAATCCATGGTTGAAAAGTTTATATGTAGAACGTGAGCATTGGATACCGGTTTTCCTGAAAGAGCACTTTTGGGCTGGAATGAGTACAACCCAACGCAGCGAGAGTATGAATGCTTTTTTTGACGGTTATGTGCATTCAAAAACAAACTTGAAGGAGTTTGTCGACCAGTTTGACAGTGCGCTGAAGAAGAAAATTGAGAATGAAAATCATGCAGAATTCCAATCATTTAGCCAGGTCATTCCCTGTGTATCGAGATCTCCAATTGAAAAGAAATTTCAAGAGTTGTATACTAACGCTAAATTTAGAGAAGTGCAGCAGCAAGTTATAGGTGTGCTTGATTTGGATCCATCTCTACGTACATCAGATGGTGTAATGAAGAGTTATTTGGTAGAAGATGAAATTCGTATTGAGGAGTTCAGTAAAATGGTTACATATTCAGTGAACTTTAATGAAGAAGACTGCAATGCGAAGTGTTCATGTGGGTTATTTCAGATGAGGGGGATACTGTGTAGGCATATTTTGGCTGTATTCAAATGTAACGGTATAAAATCATTGCCAAATCGGTATATTTTAGACCGATGGAGAAAGGACATCAAGAGGCGATACACGTTAATCCGCAGTAGCTATGACGCAGGGGATCAGAGGCCTAATGGTAATAGATATTCAATTTTGTTGAATATGTGTTATGGGATGATTACATATGCGGCGGATTCTAAAGAGCAATTTGATGATGCAAAGAAGAGGATACATGAGATGACTGAATGTTATCGCGAGCAAACACGCAACAGATCTTTGACCCAAACAGGTTTAAAGTCTATTTATCTTGTTTACTTCTTTATAAGTACTTAATTCCTACTTATGAATGAAGAAAAAAAATTACTTAATTTTTTGTTGTTTAATGATGTCATATTTAATCAGTTCTTTGCCCATAACAGATTTGAATGCTGGTTACATGACACTGGACACAACTGCAGTTGCTGGTTCACAACAAGTCAAGAGTCCACTTGTTGTCAGAGGGAAAGGAAGACCCCCATCTCTGAGAAGAGCATCCAGGATGGAGACAGACATACGAAAGGTGAAAGCCAAACAGAAGAAAGCCCAAGCCAGAGGGAAAGCCAAACAGGTGAATGTTTTAACATTGGGAGAATTAAAAATAACCGTTCGATTCCTTTAACGTGTGAATGTCTTGTACTTTTATAATGTAAACTTAGAAAAAGTTTTTTTAATTGTTACGTTATTGTTAGGGAGATGTGAGTTCCAATGTTCGAGATACACTAGCCATTGGCACGCGCAGGAATTTATTTGGGCAATCAGAAGTGGATATCACCAATCCTGGACAAGTGCAGGTATCAAAAATACCTCTATTTATAAGCCAAACAATTATTTTCATAAGTTGAAATGGTAACTTTTCATCCCTTTACAATTTACTAAGTATTTTGTTATTTATAAACAGACTGTTATAGACAGCTCAGTAGTTCACAGTAGTGGAATCGAACACCGAGAAACAATGATGGGTAGCCAAGAAAGTGTAATGTTTCTAAACTTG
The DNA here is from genome assembly GCA_022457165.1 of Juglans mandshurica. Lineage (NCBI taxonomy): Eukaryota > Viridiplantae > Streptophyta > Magnoliopsida > Fagales > Juglandaceae > Juglans > Juglans mandshurica. The sequence goes on along the minus strand of CM039632.1, from coordinate 1,290,133 downwards.
ACACAATTTAATTGTAATATTTAAATGACATTCATATTTTTATATTGATCGTAACAGATTTTTTTGGGTTCAATGGCGCACGACCGGACCTCCCTGGATTGTGATGGATCACAACCAGTGCAAGAAGTTGAATATTAGTGACTCTGCAAGCTTGGCAAGATACACAAGGTATTACAATGTAATTTATGAGCCATATCAAAAATCAATTGCTCTTGATTGTTGCTTGGTGTAGTGTAGTAGTTATTAAAAAAATTTTAATAACTTCATAGAGGCTTCTGAGTGCAATAACTTGGTGACGTAGGATTTTTAAAAAGAATTTTATTTGGGAATTGTTGTGAAACGTTTCTGGATTGTTGCTTGGTGTAGGCTCAGTAGTCATGCTTTTTATCAAGATTTTCTCTTCTTGATCCAAGACTATATAGTATATTTTCCAGTAGGAGTGCTTTTGATGGTGTAGAGAATCCATGAGTGAACTCAAGTGATGGACTTGGTTACTTTGAGTTTCTCCACGTAGGCATTTTATGTAATTTGATTTTGGTGGAGTGTTAGCATTAATTACTCCAAGTTACATTAAGTTGATCATATTTGATACTCCAAGTTGATCAATTCATGTTCTGTACAACGCAGCCTTAGTTTTTGGTGCTAAAAAGAAGTCAATAATTTTATTTTATGATGATAAATGGCTTGATTACAGAAAAGGATTGAGTTTGCTAGATGTGATCCTAATTCTAGATGGGGGGTTCTATGCGAGCTGCAATGGGACATCCAGAACTTTTGAGTTGAGCCATGTTGCTCTTGGGAATGAGGATTGCGGGAATAAGAATTTTCAAGGTTTCCCACGTGTGTCTTATGGTGGCATCGACTTGTATTTATTTTGTAAGAAGAAATGTAGGTTGGTGTTATTTGATGAGTTTTTGTAAGTATTTTGTAAGAAGGAAGGTATAAATGTATTGACTAAGTATTTTGATTTTTATCTTGTAAGTATGAAGGTTGGTGATTAAATTTTGTGTGTAATCTTGTTATATTCACATAGCTTCAAAAGTGATACTATTTCACATTATTTTTGGATGGGTGTGCAGATTTTTATCTTGTAAGTATGAAGGTTGGTGATTAAATTTTCTGTAATTTTGTTATATTCACATAGCTTCAAAAGTGATACTATTTCACATTATTTTTGGATGGGTGTGCAGATTTTTATTGTTACTTATATTAATATTGGTAGAGTTCCAAGATTGAGCAAGTCCCTAATTGCCAAATGGTCAATTGGATGGCTTCTTTAGTTGCTGCAGATTTGCGTTGGTTGTATTTATTTAGTAGTTGGCCAACCAGTGCAGGTGGCATTTTCAATTGGCAAATGGTCATTCACGTACATTGCTAATGAAGTGTAAGGATTGTTTTAGGTATTCTTCACTTTTTCTCAAATTACGTGAATGAAATTGCTATCATTCTTCACTTTCGAATGTCCTTGCCATGGAGCTTGATCTATCTATGCAAACTCACTGTCATGAGCATAGATCTCCAAGACAAGAGAATCGAGAAATAATTACAGTTCTTTAAATAATATAAAAAAAAAACAACTAAATTTGAGAATAATTTAACTTCAAAAAAATTAAATAACTTATAACACCTTATATTAATTATACAAATCTAATTATACAAATTAAATAACTTATAACACCTTAAATAATACTTAACTAATAAATCAGTTTTGTAGATAACTAATAACAGTTAACAACTAATAACACTTAAACTAAAGATTTTGACTAAAGATTTACAGCACTGAATAAGTAATATATAACACTAAATAACTAATAACACTTAACCTACAACTTCCGAATATTTAAATGTAACATAAACCACTACCAAAGGTATAAATAGCAAAGAATAATTATAAAAACACCAAAGTACAGACGAGATAACATGCGTGAACGCCTTAGGGCAGCTTCTCTCTCAAGAAGCACCGACTCCTTTTTCCGGATCTCCTCCGATATACTATATAGCACCAACTCTATCTTCTTGATGTCATCCACTATCTTAAGGAGCTCAGTTACTTTATTTTCGATATCGCTGAGTCTATTTTGGAGCTCTTCCTCGGTTTTCCTTGACACTAAATTTTTTCTTTCTTCTAGCTTTATGTCTTGCTCACTATCTACCCACTTGAAATAATTACAGTGTGGTAATCCCTGATATTTGCACAGAAAATCAATTCAAATGTTAGATACGTAATATTAATCAATTCATTGTTTACTGATCAAAAAGTAAGTTCTGTAGCTACCTTCGTGTTGTACTTTGAACACCCTAAGAAGGGTCGTCCAGGATTTGCCTTAGTATTTGAGTATCTCAAATTAGCTTCAACGTCACAGAAGCACAAGGGCTTTGCCGCAGTACGTTTGCCAACGGATGAAGAAGACAGTGATGATGACGACATTCTAACATGAACCAGAATCACAAAGGAAAGCCACACATATAAAAAAGACACACATACAGGGAAGCACTGAAAAAAAAGCACGACCCTTCTTATTTGAAATAAAATTCCCTCCATTCTGTCACACGACTTTTATGGAGTTCTTAACCATTCAATAGATTCTTGTTTCTAAAAGCAGTGGCAACAAGTCAAACAGAGTCATTTCCAACACTAAAACAAGAGGCAAAAGGACAGAGATTCCCCTCATGCACTGATTGTAAAAGCATACCAAATAAAAAAAAATTGGTTGCCATAATTTGAGGCTCTAGTATCATAGCAACCAACAATCATGCCTCTAGTCTTTTCCTACAACCAAAACTGAAAAAGTTTCTCAAACCACTCTGCACCTGCAGAAGAACCTAATTGTGCAGATGCAGAGTGCTTTGAGATTATTGTATATACTTAGTGCAGTACTAATATTCCTTTTATATTCTTTTGTTCTTATTGTGCAGATGCTGGTTGGTAAGTTAGTTGTTCTTGAGTTGTATGGTGGGGTTGGGAATTGATGGACACGATTTAATGACCAACCTCAATAGAATTGAAGCTTCAACTAATTCGACCCCTGCTACATACTAAACCTTCTACGCTCCGTATAACAGCACAAGTTTGCAGGATATATTAAAGAATCAAACCAGTTATCCTGGCATCATAACATATATATACATATTGCCCACTTCAGCATTTATAACATATCCTTTTATGCTTTGGTGTTCAGATTTTTCAATTGCGTTCATGGGTCAACAACCCACGAACATATTCAATTTCTAGTTGACAAACATCTAAAACTAAACAATTCAAAATACATGCAGTATTTTGCTCAAAACTTTATAAATCAAATTCCCATCAACTAGGTAAAAGTCATCCATATATTCAATTTATATGTTTTGCAACTAGAAAATATGGTTCTCTACTTGCTAATATTAAACATGTAAATCTGGATGGTCCCTGAAGGTGATAACCCCACTTTGAAGAAGATGACTACTGTTTCCAACTTCAAATTGGCGTTTCTTAACATCACAAAAAAAAAAAAAAAAAAAACATACCCATTTTAGCTACCTTGGAAGTTTTTACAATGAGAATATATCAAAAGGTTTTGAAAATTTGAACCTGCCTTCAACCTGGACCGGACAGGGGCGACTCTCTTCCTTCTTCCTTAATGAGCTGGGTCACGGCTAGGGTTTCGGGATGAGGGAAATTTAGTGGTTAGGGTTAGGGTTAGGGTTAGGGTTAGGGTTCAGGTTGGCTGGGTTAGGGCTAGGGTTTCGGGATGAGGGATTATTGGCTGGTTAGGGTTAGTGTTTCGGGACGAAGGGGATGGGCTAGGTTTGGGTTAAGGTTTCGGGATGAAGGGGATGGGCTGGGTTTGGGTTAGGGTTTCGGAGTAGGGAGGGAGGAAGGATGGAAGAAGGAAGGATGGAATCAGAGTGGAAGGGCTTCCGCGTCGCGACACAGAGGAATGGGCTAGAGTGGAAGGTCTTCCATAGATTCTGGAGCTGGATCTTCGCCTCGCCGCGACACAGAGACGATGGGCAAGAGTTTTTGTGCGCCGGTGGGCTTCGACTGGTGGGGTGAGAAACAGAGAGGAAGGGCACCAGTGGTCTTCGATTGGTGGGGTGAGAAACGGAGATGGTGGGGTGAGAAACGGAGATGGAAGGGTCTTCGTTTGGTGGGGTGAGAAACGGAGATGGAAAGGGGGATTGGGGATCTCAGACTCGAAAGCGGGAAGGAGGGAGAAATGGGGGAATGGGGGGAGATTGAAAATGCAAACGGCGAAAACGTGGAAAATTGAAAACGACGCCGTTTTCAATTTTCCACGTCAGCCGTTTGCATGGCGACTGCACGACCCCGTTTGCATATAGAGTTTTTGTTCTTTATGCCGATCATACATGGTACACAATTTATTCATGTTTCTGTTATGAGTAATATTAGATATAGGTTTAGGAAAAACAAATGATTCGTACACTTAAAAAAAATGTTTTTAACTTTTTAAGTGTGATCTACTGTAAAAAGTACTAATCTTGCACACTCTAAAATTGTATAAATTATTTCTTTTATTTTTTTGCTCGCTTCTTTTTTACCAGCAATAATATTTAAATTTCAAAACTAGTTCTTATTTTTCCTTTTTCAATGAGAAATGATTTATATAAATCCTATATAGACAAGTTACGACACAATTCCTTTGTAAAATGTAGACACTATCTCAAAAAATATAAAAAAATATATTATTTTTTGAAAAATGATAGTATGTTCCATAGTTTTGCCTCCTCATTTTTACTACTCATGCATTATTTTTTTAGTTTTTTTACTTAATGGTTAAAGAAGTTACTATTAATACACTGATGCATTTTTTTAAACTTTTTTTTATAAATATTTAAAAATATAAAAATGTGTGAAAGAAAAAAAAATGAAAAAATATAATTTACACTAGGAGAGATGCCCAACAATCACCGCTGGCCGGCATAGTAGCAACGTCCATGAGTAATATTACTTATCATCCTATAATGTAGTATTAGGTGATTGAAAATTATTTATTACATTTCACTTATAAACTTATCATTTAATATCACATAATGAAATGATGGGAGTTGAGATGATAAATAAATTTTTTTATCTCACATTACACATTTTTAACAGCAACCACAGCCTACAGAACCGCGTGAACTACGGATAAAATCCCTTTGTAACACGTAACGCGTCTCCTTTCTTAGAACTGTATGGGAGGTTGGGAAACAAAATTCACTACGTAATTAATGAGATGGTACGAGGGTACTTATGTAAACGAAAGCTGTTTGTCTTCGATTCGATTCCCTCCAAAGTCCGAACCAACGCAAAGCGGTGAAATCCTATCCTATGGTTTCCAAAATCTCTACCGTCTCTCTGCATTCTAATCCAACGGTGATAAATCTCGATCCGCGTACTTCAACTCCATTCGTCGAATTCTAGCTCCCATCTAGTATATATATATCAAAGCACCGTCGCTACATTCTTCGACTTTATTCTCTCCCCCTCTACTCCAGCTTTCCCTCCATTATTTTCTCCCTCTCTTCCCGAGAGTTTCCATTTCTTAAGTCCTTCGATTCAATGGCAGGTCGGGGCAAAACTCTTGGATCAGGGGCCTCCAAGAAGGCCCAGTCTCGGAGCAGCAAGGCCGGGCTCCAGTTTCCGGTCGGTCGTATCGCCCGATTCCTGAAAGCCGGCAAGTACGCCGAGCGTGTTGGAGCCGGCGCGCCTGTATACCTCGCCGCCGTCCTCGAATACCTTGCCGCTGAGGTGACAATAATGCCCTTTTCTCCCTTTCTATTTCCCCAGGGTTTCTAATTCTTTGCACGGCGTTGTATTTATGCATATGTATTTACCCACTCGTTGGATCTAGCATTTTGAATTCGTACTAGATGAGTTCCAATTTGGTGTAAATTCACATATTTGTGTATATGTACGGAATTTATGCTGAACTCCGGGATAATTCTGCGTTTTCATGGAGATGGATCCACTTTCTCCTCTCTAGTTCTAGGGTTTCAAATAAGTCTAAAACTTGTGTATTTTCTTTGTTTTGGTAAGATTTACATTAATTTTATGGTCGTGGAGATTATGCATAGGCGCTGATTAAATCCGAGTCTTTCGGAAATCCACTCCTCCTGGTTTCCCTAGGTTCTAGGGTTTGAATTTTGCTCATTTTGTGTAATTAGGTTTTCGAATTGGTTCTTAATTGTTCCCATTTCCGGGCCTTTTCAGGTTCTTGAGCTGGCTGGAAATGCGGCCCGAGACAACAAGAAGACTAGGATTGTTCCACGACACATACAGCTGGCGGTCCGGAATGACGAGGAGTTGAGCAAGCTTCTTGGAGATGTGACGATTGCCAATGGTGGTGTGATGCCAAACATCCACAACCTTCTCCTGCCAAAGAAGACTGGAACCTCAAAGGCCTCGGGTGGAGACGATGACTCTTAGATTGAAGTGAGTTGTGATTTTCGGTCTCCCACGTGTTGGATATCTTGGGATTATGATTTTTAAGTTGATGTTAGGGTCTGGTTACAAGGTAACGGTGGAGTCGTAGGAGTCGGTGGTAGTATTTAGCGTCTCAGTCCGTAGCGAATGTGAATATAATGTTCTTCCACTTGTTATAGAAGCAATTTCTGAGCTCAATTTTATTCTTACCCTTTTATTGATACTTCATGGCATTGTCGATGCAGAGTTCAATTCTAACGTTGTTTTATTTTTAAGTGTTTATATTTTTTACATTTTGTCGTAATGGTTTTAATTTGGAGGCCGGAAGTTTTTAAACCCTTGTTTTTGCTATTCGATTGGTTATATGGTTGTCAGCCTGTTTCGGATCTTGTTATTCAATGGAAATGAAGGGGTTAATGGGTATCTGGGGTTCTGTGCAATCTGAATTTGCGGGAAACTTACATCGAGTTGAATTGAGGTGATTTTGGTTTGGTTTTTACTCTCTCTCTATTATATAGACTTGGTAATTGAAAGAAAAGATTAGTCTTCGCCAATCTAAATGCCTTATGGCATATTGGTCATGGTGTATTGAGATATGAAAATCGTGTTCTTCATCGCCGTTGCCTTTGCGAGGGATTCAAATTTGAACTAGTCGTGAGGTATTTGGGAGAGGTAAAGATTATGAAGGTGCTATTCTCTCTCTCTTGTGGTGTTCTGTTTACTTGGTAGTTTTAACTTGAATGTCCTCCGACATTGTTTCTGAACGGGGAACTTTGTGCCTACACTCCTATCAGAATGACTGTAAAAAACATGGACCATATTACAATATTTAGGATCGTCAATATGTTAATACGAATGTATTCTGCAGTTGGCGCCAACTTTAGAATATGCTTATGATGCGTTGACACCCAAGTGAAAATGTAATACATATAGAATGATTGCTTCTGTAATTTTGTTGGCCTCACAGAAAAATGAATATGTAGTCAGCAAAACTATTAATAAACCATCAAATCTGCTTTGGTTGATAAGTTTCAACCAATATGATTGCATGCAATACTTACCTTGACAAGGTTTAGTAGTTATTTCAAAACATCTCATTCAAACAATGAAACTTGCCTGATAAGAACCTAACCATTTCTAATTTCTTTCTCAAGCTCCCCCATACGCTCACAATAGACTTTCCAGCAACTTGTATCTTCTACAATACCTTACATCTTCAGATCCTGATGGGGGCTGACACAGACTCTACTATCTTGGGATATGTAAGTGAGAGAGATTGGTCTTTCTTTTTCCCTTTATTCTTCAACCGATCGAGTTGGTTCAATAAAGCTATTGACAGGGATAGCTATTCTAAAAATTACTCTCCACAACTTCATCCCTAGACTCTAGTTGCTACATTTCGATGGGATATCTGCATCCATTTTGTATAGAGGGGCTTGTCCATAATCCTATATAAAATAGGGATCGCGTGGGTCATGATCGGGGAGTAGTCCTGCAGATGCTAGTACCACGTCATGGCGTCGCAAATTTGCAATGCATAAAGCTTCTTTGGCAGGAGTCGATAAATTTTATGAGTAATGATCAGAATATCGTTTGGTTTCGGTCCAATCATTAGAATGAAATATTTTGATATCAGTCTCATTTTAAAATAGTTTATATATAAATATATATGTACATCAAATATATTTCAAAATAACAACAATATAAGAAAAAATTTAACAATATTTTTCAATACAAGTTATCAATAATTTTATGACAGTTCACATCAAAAGAATCAATTAAATCAAATAGCAAGTTACAACTACAAATCCAATGTATTTTTAATTACCCATATAATATTTTAATTTTTAAATTTAATAACCCATATAGATTTTGAAATGTGATTGTAATTTGAAAAAATAAAAATGTAAATCTTCCCGTTCGTGAGCCTAATCATGATATCATCTTTACGGAAAACTTTTGTCAACAAGTTTATTTACAAAATTGCCATCAACTGATATCATGATTCATGTTACTGGGTTTTACATACCGGCCAAAACATCGAAAACTGATCGATATTTGACTCGGTATGAAATGCAAACTTCTTCCATGCCGGTTATTGTTCTGGTACAATATATTTCGACTGTATTGACCGGTACGATATAATTTTTAAAATTTTAGTAATAATATACATAATACATTTTACAACATATTTTACACTACATGTTGTAAAATAGGAATATTTTGATAAAATGATGTTATTTTTATAAGTTAATTTATAAAAATAACATTTATTTTAAAATATTATTATGTAAAATATTGTGAAAAATGATACATGAAAAAGTATGTATACAAATCACAAAGAGGAAGGGGGTGCAATATGACAACAGATACGCCGAATATATAAAAGACTCCTTCCCCGCTGCTTTTTTTTTTTTTTTCCTTCCTTTAATCAAATTATTTCTCAAAGCAAATGGTTGATCATATCAGATATTTGGGACGTCGGTGGGTTTTTTATTATATCAAATAGTACAACTAAGGAGCTGTTTGAATAGTGGGATAGATGAGATGGTTTTAATAAAAATTAAAAATTGAATAAAATATTGTTAAAATATTCTTTTAATGTTATTATTATTTTAGAATTTAAAAAATTTGAATTATTTATTATATTTTATGTAGAAATTTTAAAAAAGAAAAATTCTATTCCGAAGTCTCATACACCACACACCATCATTTTTATGATTTCTTTAATTTTATTCTCTTATCAAATGTGTGGTATATGAATTATGAGTAGAATAATTCAATTATTTTAAGAATAATAAAACCAAAAAAAACTTTAAAAAAATTTTTAAAAAATAAAAAAAATTTGGTGTGTGGTGTATGGAATTATGAATAACAATGATTTTTAAAAAATTGTAATGATGAGAAGAAATGGGTTGAGAGTGTTTCTCAATCCAAACGACTCATAAAAATGAGAAAGAATAGAACCTAAAGGATGATACTGTTCCTTAATATTATTACACGCATCAACTCCATAAATAGTCTAACTTATGCCCCGTTTATATAGTAAAATTATTTTATCTCATCTCATCTCATCGTTATAATTTTCTTAAATTTATACACAAAATTTACTACACAATTCAACTTTATCAAATATTAAAACAATAATAATATTAAAAAATAATACTCAAATAATATTTTATTTAATTTTTAATTTTTATGTAAATAATCTCATCTCATCTTACTATCTAAACCGCATCTTAATTTGCAATGAAACATGAACAACTTGGTCAAGTGGACTCATATCCTATGAGTTTGTTACAGGAAATTTAAATACACTCTTCCATCTTTGAAAATTCCAAGCTTATATAAAACCATCGAAATCCTAAAAAGGGTGCAGTATTGACTCGATATGAGAGCGTCATGACTCTACTCGATCTCCTGTTGATTCTACGTGTTGACCCTCTATTAAATCTGTTTTTTAACATGTCAAAAAAATAATAAAAAAAAAACTTTCCACACAATTTTTGGAAGAATTTGAAAGAGTTTTGATAGGATCACTCACTAAAATGGTTTACAATTTTGCACACCTGCGTGGTAATATTTTTTTTTTAAATTTATATATATATGCAAAACGCATCATTTCTCTCTCATCAACATGTCTCTTTCATCAACATCTCTCTCTCATCAACAGCTCTCTCTCTCTCATCGGCTCTCAGCTCTCCCTCTCATCAGTAGTTCTCTCTCTCAAAAGAAAATGAATTCAAAATGTCAAATAGATCCATAGACGCCAGTCAGTCACTCAATGAAACACACCGTTTCAAACACGTCAGGTGTACACAAGATGCAGCTGCACAGTAACAGCTTTCAAGATTTATTCTTTGAAAAATTTGTTTGAAAGTGTTTTGATAATCAATGTGGAGCATGGACAGCTAACCTCGGTTCTATAGAGTTTAGCATGAGCGACAATCAATGGGCTTGATTAATACATAGAAGAGTGCTACTTTCACAGCTGGAAGCTATTGCTGGGCTTCTGCTAGTGATTTTGAAATGAGTTTTTATTTTTTTACATGTATTTTTTAACATATTTAAATATATTTTAAAAAATAAGAAAAATCACAATATTATTAAAAAATACTTACTTAATCATTAAATAAAAAAATTAATAAAAAAACAAAAAACTCACAATGGTAAAAACTAGTGGTTGAAACAAATGGTAATAATAATATTTTCCTTGATACATTCCATCTGCCACATCCTCCACGCCAGAAAAAATAACTTGCCATGGCTCGCCACGTGACATTAGATATAAAAAATATTTTAATTCATTTCCTCTCATTTATTTTTTATGAATTTTTAAGATTTTTAAATAAAACATAAAAAATAATTCAACTTTTTTAAATTTTAAAATAATAATAAAATTTTAAAATAATATTATAATAATATTTTATTCAACTTTTAATTTTAAATAACTATCTAAACCTCCCCAATCTCTTTGTCACTGAGAAATAAAAAAAAGAAGGCAAAGCATTAGCAATAGATTAGCCATCCTATTCTTCAAATTTTGGTTAATATGTAACTTTTTCACCTTTAGTTAATCATTCAAAACTTGAAGTCTATATTGGATTAGTCATCACACTCTCTATAATTATAAAATATTATTATTATTATTTATTTATATTTTTTAATTAATTTTTATTTTATTTTCATAATCTTTAATAACCTCCAACAAATCATATTCATTTTTATTTTTACAATCTAACAATCTAACAATTTATAATATAATAATCTCATATGTATATAGATGGTAAAATCTCATATCTATAATATAATAATCTCAAAAAATACTTTTAGATTTGCTATAGTTCTTTTCATATTTGAAAAGAATAATGGATTTACTGTAACTTATAGTTTGGATGAAAACAATTTAGCTAATTCAATGTGGAGTAAATATAGAATATTTGTTAAATTTAAAAATAAAAATACATTTAACTAATCTAGAGCCAATGCTCGCAATCTCTATAAAGAAATATTCCTATTCGCTTTATAGTATGGAATTTATGCACTGCTTTTTCTAAAGGCTTCTCCCGCACCATAAGAGTACAAACCCAACACTCTTTCCATGCTAAATTCTCCAACCTTACTCTTCTAATCTTCAATGGCGAGTCGCAAACAGCTTGACGTTCATAGAGGTGATCAAAGTCCACAGAAATGGCGTATCTCACTAGGGGAAGACGTCTTCAAGAGCTTCCTCTCCCAGGGTTGTCCAACAGTGCACAAGGTTTTCGACGAAGGGTCATTTTTCAGTCCACTCTTGTTCGGAAAATTCTTTGATCCTTCAGATGCTTTCCCTCTATGGGAGTTTGAGTCTGATATCTTGGTATCGAATCTTCGGAGCTCTGGTCAAAGCACTGTTGATTGGTTTCAGAGCGATCAAGAATACGTACTTAAAGCAGATCTACCAGGTAAGAGACCTAAGTCACTGTTCAGTTTCATTTGATTTTGGTATTTAATTTCTAAACTACGTTCATGAACCAAGCAGACAGCAAGTACTAGGAAATTGTCAGACTGCAAGATATAGACCTAAGGGAGTAGAGGCAATTATTCCTTAATCCCAAGGTAAACTTCTGGTACAAGGGGACCCTAATATCTAGAATTTGCATGTAATTTTGGGTTCCGGTACGAAAAAGAGAAGATAATTTTCTATCCATATGACTCTATGAGTTGGGGATAAGGCCAAAACTCCATAGGTTTATCAAAACCTTCATGAACTACATTAATGGTGGTTACATAAATTGCAGTGACACAAAACCAATTATATTTGTGTTCAAACAGGAAGTGGGAATAATGTTCAAGTCTTCGTTGATAAAGGGAAGGTTGTTGAAATTAGTGGGCAGTGGAGGCAGCAAAGGGAGTCCAAGATACAGGACTGGAGAAGTGGGCATTGGTGGGAATATGGGTACGTTCGGAGGCTTGAGCTGCCAGAAGATGCTGCGGATTGGAGGAAGATAGAGGCGTATGTGGATAACGATGTACACCTAGAGATTAGAATTCCCAAGGACCTTTTGGATGGTAATCCTCAAGGAAATGAAATTGTGGCTGCTAAAGATTCTGAAGGTGGTGTAAATTAATTTGATCAAAGCAAGCTGCTGAATCGAACTGTTTTTAACCCTTTTTCATACAATCTAGATCCCATGATGTAACCTGTACGACTGTACATATATACATAATACATAGTTCAAAGTTCAAACCAAAACCTTTTTATATGCAATAGATACAGAACACGCAGTTTTATTCATAAACATCCTTCGCTCCTAATCCTTTTTATATTAAATAGACCAAGAAACAAACACCTTATCAGCATAACTACCAAGTATGAACACACGCCCAACATGACAGAAACTACTATATCCACGATACCCGTGACTTGTACTTGTTTCCTGCAATAACGAACAACTTCTGCGCATGACCCACGCTGCTGGTTAGCCTGGTTTCGTAAAGACTAAGGGCAGGTTTGGAGGTGAGATGATAATTTTGTGTTTTGTTTTAGTGTTTAAAATATTATGTTTTAGTATTATTATTATTTTCGAATTTGAAAAAGTTGAATTGAGATTTGAAAAAGTTGAATTGTTTATTATATTTTGTATAGAGACTTGAAAAATGTGTAATGATAAGATGAGAATTTTGTGTCTCATCCCATCTCCCAAACCTGCCCTAAAGACCCACAACCAACTTCATAACCGAACCATGGAGCCCCGACTCCCATCGCTCCACTTGTACTTGTAGGTATCCTTACATTTTGGGTTGGGCTTACGCAGACGTTTAGTTTAGGTCTGCCAAACACTTCTCGCAGAGAGAAATGCTAGAAAAATTTTATAAAAATAAATTTAACCGACGTAATTTAATGTGATATATCAACTCATAAAATTATTTTTATGATGAAATAGATTTAACGTATTGCATAAAATCATGCCCATTTAAAAGTTTATTTTTACAATTTTTTTTTTAATTTTAATTTTAACTGTAACACTCGTCTTTCATAAAATTGATAGAGTTTTGGTGTGGTGGCCATGCGTGTACACATCTTATTTGTAAATTATACAGGATTAAGTTTTTTATATTCAAATATTTGTGACCATTAGAAAAACATAATGTGTGACATATTGTCACTATTAAATGCTCTCCTCATAATTTCGTATTTTATTATCAATTAATATTTTTCAGAGTTTTTTTCTCTACTTTGCATCTTTTTTCAATGTCAATCCCTAATCTCTATTAACTAGCTGCTAGGGTAATCCTTATTCTTTCCTGCGTCATTTTTTCTATTTTTTCCTTGGAACAATTTTAAAGGCAGTGAAGGGAGATACGGATCACTTGATATTTTCCGCGTGGGTGTGATGATAGTAATACGGGCAATCACTATCTTTTCATTGCAAACTTGAACTTGAAGACTTTTATTTGTCAAAGAGTTCTGTTGTATATAATCATTTTTGTATATTCTTTACACATTTCACTGATATGATTGGCCAAAACAGTTATTTTATATTAAAAAAAATGATGCAGTCAATCACATTAGTAGAATGAACAAAGAGTATGTAAAAATGACTGTACATAAAATTTTTATTTATCAAAACACCGAAGAGTTAGGTTACGTTTGGACCGTAAGACTATCTCAAATCATCTACGATAGAAATGGATATTTATATATATGTATATGTATATATTCTCCATCTAAACATATATAACTTATTTCACCTGAAATAACTTCATTTTTTTTTTATCTTAACTCAACATTGTCAATTGATAGGACTTTTATTTGTAAAATATATAAATAAAATAATTATTCCATCACTATAACAATAAACCAATCATTGATGAGACTCACTACCTTTTCAATTTCACATAAAAAAAAGTTAAACATATCGCAACCTACTTAAATACATCCAAACACATCTAATGTGACAAACAAAAACCACTCAAACATCTTAACTCATTACCATTTACAAATAAACTCAGATCATTTGAGATACTCTTAGCAAATAAACTGAGCCATAAATACCTAGTTTCAATCGAGGAATTTGTTGAAATTTTCTAAAATCTTTATGAGATTTTGTGAAAATGAATGTGATGATAGTTGTTGAGAGGTGGCTTGATTCTTGTTGAAAAAGCAGATCGACAGATTGTTCACTTAAGCGGTGGTTCTGCTGCTCGAGCGAAGCTTCAAACAGAGAGTTTGCTCATCATTTGTTCAACAGTAAGCTCGAGTAGGGTCCAACTCGAGAGTTCGCTCGACATTCAACTCGAGCGAGAGTCAATTCGAGAGTTCACTCATCAGTTGCTTGACACTCAGCTTGAGTAACAAGCCAGCCTTAATGTTTGCTCGAGCCTTGCTTGACACGCTGCTCGAGCGAATGTTCGATTTTAGGGCTTCAATTGCCGTACAGTATAAATACATGTTATTTTCATTGTATTTTGTGATTTTGACACTTTTGAGCAGCTGATTTACATAGAGAGAGACTGAAGTCATTTTGTGAGAATTCTGAGAGTTTATTAGGTATATTGGAGCTCTAGGATTGAGGATTTTGTGTTTAATCTCTTGTATTCCACATTTGTTGATAGTAAATTAATTAAGATTGACCCCGCT
Organism: Juglans mandshurica; assembly: GCA_022457165.1. Classification (NCBI taxonomy): domain Eukaryota; kingdom Viridiplantae; phylum Streptophyta; class Magnoliopsida; order Fagales; family Juglandaceae; genus Juglans; species Juglans mandshurica. The sequence goes on along the minus strand of CM039632.1, from coordinate 1,275,101 downwards.
AGTCGACGTAAGCTCACATTGAGCCGAACCACTTAAATCTTGGTGTTCTTTGTGTAATTGTCGTATTTTCTTTTGTTTTGCTTCCTCTAATTCACTTTAACTTGGCCGCTGCTAATAACCAGTTAATCCCAACAATAGTATTTCTCACTTCTTTATCATTGTGTAAACGAAAACTTCAACGTTAATACTTTTTATTTATCAAACCATGCGAAAGTTAGCTTGTTTCAATGTAAGTATTGATCGATCGCCAATATAATTATTTTGTTGAAAATTGTGTTCACGAAAAATTGAACTTAAGACTTTTTATTTATTCAAACCACATGAGAGTGAGCTTATTTCCATGATTTTCTTGAATGTCTTTGAAATTATGATCTTTGTGAAACATTTAGAAGATTTTTATTAAAATTTTAAATATATTTTGATGCAAACCCAAATTGATATTGGGTATCCTAAGTCTAAATTCTACGTTGATTGCATTGAAGTACTACTTTAAGAAGATGAATCTGTACAAATATGGAAGGAAAAACTTAAAATATTCCTTGGACTAATTAGGGCAATATTAGTTATTTTCCATCAAATCATATATTTATGTTCATTTTTACCTTATTAGTAAATATTTGGTTTCATGTTTTGGAAGTGATTCCGATTTCGATTTTGGCCAGATTTTTTGTAGGATTCTTGTTTATTTATGTGTTTATTTCTCATACGATAATTTAGATTTTTTCATTTTTGAAAAAATATCATAATTTTGAATTTTGCAGCTATTTAAGTTCAACTTGTAGGCTTCATAAAATAATTTCAAATTTTACTATTAATAAATATTATTCAGAGTTATTTTCTTTGCATTTTGGGCAAACATCTTATATTCTCTATTTTGATTATATGTTGGAACTAATCGTCAGAATTAATTTCTATTATGTTAGGCATCATATTTTTATTGATATTTAAATATGGTGGGATCAGTTAAATTGTTGTTCGAGAGAAAAGTTTCCATTCTTTTTTGAAAAAATATACACAACCTCCAAACACCACACTTTTTTAATTTTAATTTTTTTCTTTTATCAAAAATTTAATATATGTATATTAAATAGAAGAATTGAATTAGTTTAAAAAGAATAAACTCAAAAAAAAAAATATTAAAAATTTTAAAAAATGTGGTGTGTGGAGGTTGTACAACATTACTCTTCTTTTTTAGCTTTTGCAAAAGTAGTTTTTAGTCTTTGTTTTTTTAAATCATGAAATTTGATACGAGCTGTGATTAGGCGAAAACTATTATTTTGAGATAAATTATATTTGCATATATTGAGCGAGGGTGAAAAGAGTTTTCAAGAAAAGTTGAAAATAAGTTTTCGACGTATTTTATAATGGTTTCTCATGATATTTAAAATAAAAATAAATTTTAAACCCAATAAATATTTTTGATATGTTTTTGTGAATCAGGTGATAAATAGAATAAAACATGTTTTTGCATAAAAACACGTATTTTGTATTAGGTTTCGTCAAAGCTTTTTTGTGGTATTTTTTAATCATAAAACTGAGATAAATGATTAGATAGAAAAAATACTCGATTATTATTTTTTAAAGTCAGAAAATGTTTATATGGGAAAATTATTTTCAAAGATGTTTAAAAACTTTTCCAAGTCGAAGTGTCCGTTTAGATACTTAGAATATCTTGATCAGTATACATGTTAAAAGTAGTGAAATGATTTGAATTAAGATATTTTATTAGATTTTAAAAATGATAAAAAAAAAGTTAAATAAAAATATTATAAAGTAAAAAAAAAAACAATTTTTTTATACAACTTTTATTTTAAAAATTGAAAAAGTAGTATTTATTTTTGTGTTTTATTTAAGAATTTAAGAATATTGTAATAATTAGATGAAAAAATTACAAATTACAAATTTCAAATTAAAAAATATTATATTAAAGTGATATTTAAAAATAAAATATTTAATAATATCTTGAAATATTATAACAATAGTTGAGCTACTTTAAGCCCAATAGAATCCGAGTCAATTCAGTATGGAGGATTGTAACACTGTTTATGTAATGGGGATGATGAATGTAAATACACGAAAGCAATAGACTGCCTAACTTCGAGGGTAGGCTCCTCCAGAATATTAGAGAGATAGAGAGAAGATATAAATAACAAAGGAAAATAAGAATTTGATAAATTCTGACATAACAAACCCGTAGGAGGGCTATAGTGAGATAAAATTCTACTGCTAATGGAGTTACGAAATGGGAATGATGAAATGAGATGAGATGAGATTAAAGTTAAAAAGTTGAATAAAATATTGTTAGAATATATTTTTTAATATTATTTTTGTTTTGAGATTTGAAAAAGTTGAATTGTTTATTTTATTTTGTATTGGAAGTTGTGAAAGTTGTAATGATTAGATGAGATGAGATGAGATGTTTTCTGAAAACAAACAAGCTGTTACTAAACAGTATGTGAAAGACACACCTGTTACTGGGAGCGCAGTCCCATGGACTAACCTATACTAACTTCAACTAACTGACTCAGGACCCATGCACAGTCCCTAGTAATGCACAAGCCCCTTTTATTCTTCCTGGCCCAAGGACCATACGACCAACCCTAACCTTCATACTTCACCCTTCACTTCGCACTTCAATTCCTCGTACCTCTTCATTCTTGAATATTGTGTGACAGAGCCTCCCACTTTTAGATCACCTTGCCCATAAGGTGAGGGAAGGAGCTTTTGATCTCTTCATATGGTTCCCATGTGGCATCATTGTCTCTCATACCGTGCCATTGGACCAAAATCTCAACTTAAGGAAGGTTTCGAACCATACAAACCCGTCGATCCAGCACTTTCTCGGGCTTAGGCTTGAGTATCCTGTTAGAATCCACTGGAGGGAGGGTGGGAATGGCCACGATCTGCCTTCCCAGCTTCCTTTTCAAATGGGAAACATGGCAAACAGGGTGGATGGCTTCGGCGGTGGGCAAATGTAGTCTATAGGCTACTTCTCCAATGCGGTGGGTGATCTGAAATGGCTCGTAATACCATGGTGAGAGCTTGAGGCTGAGGCGGCAAGTCACTGATGTCTGCCGGTATGACTGCAATCTTAAGTATGCCCAATCTCCGACATTAAAAATTTATTCTTTACGTTTCAAATCAGCATATCTTTTCATACGAGCTTGAGATTTCTGTAAATTATGCTTCAATAATTGCATCATTTGGTCTCTGGATTTTAAGCTTTCTTCCACAGTCTCTGTTTTAGCTAGGCCCATGGTATAGTTTATTAACCTAGGAGGGGGATAACCATAGAGAGCCTCGAATGATGTTACACGGGTAGAAGCATGTTGGTTTGTGCTGTATCAGAATTCTACTAGAGGAACCCGGTGGGCCCAATCCTTGGGTTGATCTTCTGCAAAGCACCTTAGATAGTTTTCTAAGGTCTTGTTGGCAGCTTCTGACTGCCTATCCGTTTGAGAATGATAGGTAGTACTAAAGGCTAGTTCCACTCCTTGTATTCTTAATAATTCTTGCTAAAATAAGCTTGTGACCGTGTTGTCCCTATCAAAAACTATTGATTGGGGCATTTCATGCAACTTCAATATGTTTTGAGTAAATAACTGAGCCAATGTTTTTTGCAGTATAGGGATGGGCTAGGGGTGTAAAGTGTGCGTATTTTGTGAGCCTGTCCACCACCACCCACACACAATTCTACCCCTCTGACATGGGTAAGCCATCAATGAAATCTATAGTGATTTGAGACCATGGCTAAGAAGGGGTAGGCAGAGGCTGCAACAAGCCACTAGGTTTAGACTGATTTGCTTTTACACTTTGGCATGTGTCACAACATCTAATCAATTGCTTAACATCTGATTTCATTCCTTGCCAATGAAAGTCCCCCTGACCTTGTGAAGGGTTTTATCATAACCCGAGTGACCCCCCCGTAGGGATAGTATGCAATAGATGCAACCACCTTAGCCTGAACTCTTGATCTTCAGCAATCACCAACCTGTTTTTGTAAAATAGTTGCCCATTCCTTAATGGATGAGAATGAGGTAGGTCCACTCTTTGAGCCCTCAGTAGTAGGTCCTACACTCTTGGGTCCTTACAATACCCTTGCTTAATTTATTCTATCAAATCCCAAGTTGGCAAGGAAACAGAAGTTAGGACCACCTCTTCCTTACAGCTCTCCCCCTCAGCCTTTCTGGACAATGCATCAGCCACTACATTGTCCTTCCCTCTTTTATACTCTACCAAAACATCATAGCCCATCAACTTGGACACTCATTTTTGTTGCATGGGTGTACCCACTTTCTGCTCTAGCAAGTACTTAAGGCTTTGGTGGTCTGTCTTTACTACAAAGGGTTGTCCAAGCAAGTAAGGCCTCCATTTCTGCATTGCCATCACCAAAGCATATAGCTCTTTTTCATAGGTCGACAAGGCTAACACTCTTCCTGTCAAAGCCTTACTGTAGAATGCTATGGGTCCCTTTTTTTGCATAAGAAAAGCCTCAATAACACTTCCCGAAGCATCATACTCTACTGTGAAGGGGAGAGAAAAATCTGGAAGAATTAAAACAGGGGGCTAAGTCACTGCCCTTTTTACTCTTGGAATGCCCTTTTTGCTTCTTCACCCACACAAACTGGTCCCTTTTTAATAGCCTTTGACCTCAAGGTTGCCAGAGCCTTTAATAAATCTTTTGCAATTCCCTGTAAGCCCAAGGAATCCCCTTAGAGATTTCAATGAAGTAGGAAAGGGCCAATCTTCCATTGCTTTCAGCTTGTCTAGATCAACTTTCACCCCATTTGCTGAGATCACATGCCCCAAGTATGCTACTTCCAATGTAGCAAATCTACACATGGACATTTTTGCCAACAAACTATGTTGCTTTAGCACTTCTAGAGTCACCCTTTGATGCTCTATATGTTCCTATAGTGAGTTGCTATACACCAAAATATCATAAAAAAACACTAGCAGAACCAAAGGGCATCACAAGGAACTCATAGTGCCCCTCATGAGTCCTAAAAGTAGTCTTGTGAATATCTTCAATCTTGATCCTGATTCGATCGTAACCCAAGCGTACGTCAAGTTTAGAGAAAAACTTAGACCTGCTGAGTTCATCTAGCAACTCTTCCACTACTGCAATAGGAAATTTGTCTTTCACTGTTCAACTGTTTAATGCTCAGTAACTCACACACATTCTCCATTTTCCATCCACATTCCTCACAAGCAACACAGAGGATGTATAGGGGCTAGTGCTAGGCCTTATGACTTCTGAACTTAGCAACTCCTTAACTATCTTTTTAATCTCATCTTTTTGAAAGTATGGATAACAAGAAGGTCTCACGGATACAAGTTTAGTGTTTGGATAAAGGGTAATAACATGGTCTTGGGCTCGGGTTTGGGGTAACCCCTTGGGTTCACCAAATACTTCCTGATACTGCCCCAATAGCTGCTATATAGCTTCAGGAATGTTGTCTCCTCTTGCTTGGTTTCAATTAGCTGTAATAATACTCCCATTTTTTCCAACTTATGGTTTTGATTTATATTCCCCTCATCAATTAATTTAGAGGGTGATAGCCCTTGCAAACAAACTTCCCGACCCTAAAGTTGGAACTGCATGGTCAATTCCTTAGAATTCCATAATATAGGACCCAACTCTCGTAGCCATTGTACCTCCAACACCATGTCACATCCCGCCAATATTAACACATAAGAATCTGTGATGAAAACATGTCCCTGCATTTTGATTCTCAAGGCTGTACACTTCCCCACACAACCACAAGTTCTCCATTGGCTACATTTACTCTTACTTTTTCTCCATGATTCACATTTAGACCCCCATTTTGACTACTGAGGGATCTAAGAAATTGTGTGTGCTGCCAGTGTCTATCAGCACCACAATTTCCTGGTTTCTCACCCTCCCTTTAATTCTCATTGTCTTGAGACTTAGGGACCTGAGGAAGGCATTAAGGGAAATTTCTAGTTGGGTTGTATTAGTGGTCAGGTCAAATATTTCATCATTTTCCTTCTTTTCTCCTGATTCTAACACATCTATTGGTTCCTCCACAACCTCCTCAACCAAAAACAGTTTAGGATATTGGCACTTGTACTGGGGAGTCCACTTGGAATTGCAGTGATAACATAGGCCCTTCTCACGCCTCTCTTTCATTTGTTGGGGCTTTATGCTCTGTACAAGCATAATGACTTTAGAGCCAAATCTAACACTTTCATTTGTGGTTGTAGGGGTAACTCAGAATCCCACTGTCTCGATTATGCGAATGCTGTGTGACAAGGATTGATTTAGGAAAAAGCTTCAGGCCGGATGGGTGCCAAACGTGTCTTCCCACCGTCCAATAAGAATATGCCACATAGGCATTCCATGAGAGTGTGATCTGAAGTGAAATGCACTGGATTTTGTCTTATAGTCAGAAGAATTACCTTCCTCTCCCTCTCCCTCTCCCTCCCGAATTTGGGGCGCCAAACACAAAATCACCTCTCTTGACGGAACCCATCTGCGCGACTGAGCCAGCCTTCACGAGCCCCATTTGCGCTCCACTCCACCACGCTGAAAGCCTCAAAAAATAATCTTCAGGTTGAAAGTTAAATAAAATTTGTGTTCCTACAATAATCTTGCCTAATGATGCTAGCCTTCTTTCATGTTTGTTTTCTACTCCTTTGTAATTGTTTTTATTTTTTTGTGCTTATTGCTGCTACATTGCCGATTTCTTTCTTTTACCATTTCTAAACGATGTAGACGACATTGTCGTCGAATCTCGTCCATCGTTTTCTGTTGCAATGGATTGCTTCCTCCTCCAACTGTTCATATGATCAACTCGAATATAACCATCTTTAGGCAACTAAAAGTTCCAGTATTTTGTAGAGTTTTTTAAAAGGAATTTAAAATGAAAGGTTGTTTACAGGGAATTTTAATAAAGCTTTTATGAAGGGCATTTTATTTTAAATTATGGTGAAATTTTTCTTAGTTTAATTATTATTATTTTTTGAATCTATGCAAAAGTTTTTCAAGAAATGAGTTTTTCAGTCTTTGAAAATGATGTTAAATACTAAAATAGTTTTTGATATTCTTTTATTTTTAGTTTCTAATTTTAATTTTTTAAAGACTATGCTTATGGTGTTGGGTCTTATCTTGATACTACACCAATGTTCTTAAAACCAGTGACCTTGCTTACACTATGTTCAATCAAAGTGGAAGAAAGATCTTGTATGCATCTTTAGGGTGAATTAATGCTCCTTTTAACTATAGCGCATCAATCCAACTGACCATCACCTTATGATCTTTTCAGAGCAATTCTTCATATTCTTGTGCTTACTTGTTTGGTTGCTGACCAACATAACTTGTTGCATGGATTTTATCTCCGGGCTCTCTCTTATCTTTATTAATGTTTTGTCCTTTATTGTATATAATGCTGCATTTTATAATGTTGACTAGCTTCTAAAATTGTATGATGAACTGCTATCTATTTTGTTGAGTTTAAGTGTAGTAGAATTGTCAATTTAGAAAATTTGGGTGTTTGTTTGGAGTTTACACTTGGAAGAGTCAAAATCTACAGTAGATAGTTTCCATACAAAAAAAAAAAAAAAAAGTGTTGAGTCTGCTTCAATCTAGTGGTCTCGATTTTTAAAAAAATTTTTGGTTGTGTTTGTTGGCCATGTTTTCTAAATGTGATGCTTCAGCAGTGTTTTGAAATTGTTCTTTTGTATCTGATCTGACACAATTTCATTTTTTTAATGTTTGATTGTAATGTTTGGATATATAAAGGTTGAGTGAATGATGATACATAAAGAGATCATGTTAAGATTTTAGATAGTGATAATTCTAGCACCGATGAAGTTGAGATAATTGTAGAGGATAGTCAAGTTGAACAAAACAAGAACATGCCCAAAGAAGGAAATACAATGTAATCTTCATATGTGGAGCCGTATGTGAGGCTAGAGTTTGACGATGTAGAGGATGCACTAAGTTACTATAAAGCCTTCTCCAGACGAACTGGTTTTAGCATTCGAACAAATCATACTCGATTTTTAGGCATAGACAAATTATTAATTGGTGTAGAGTATGTGTGTTCGAGAGAAGGATTCTGACGGAATCATTCTAAACTTAAAGAGAGAGAAAGACCCGAGACTCCGGAAACAAAGTGTGGGTGTAAGACAATGATGACAATAAAGAAGAATGAAGACATATGGGTTGTGTCAAAATTTGCACTCCAACATAATCATGAGTTGTTGACACCTAAGAGTACAAGTTTACTTCGTGGGCATAGAAGGGTGACACCAGCGCAAAAAAAATTAATAGACACACTAAATGAGTTGGGATAGCAACACGGAAAATAATGTCCGTATTAAGTAAGGAGTCAGGTGGTGATTATAATGTTGGTTGCATTACTAAGAACATTCAGAATTATTTGGGCAATCGAAGGAAGCAACTTCTTGATGAGGGAGACGCACAAAAGTTATATGAGTACTTTTTGGAAAGCGAACGTAATAATCCAGGCTTTGTATATTTGATCCAAGTTGATGCAGATGGGTTGATGAGAAATTGCTTTTAGGCAGATGTGAGATCAAGAGCCGCATATCAATATTTTGGCGATGTTGTTACATTTGACGCTACGTACCTAACAAATTGCTACAAAATGCCATTTGTTCCATTCACTAGAGTTAACTATCATCATCAATCTATCATGTTTGGATGTGCGTTATTGATAAATGAGATAACCGAGTCTTACACATGGTTATTGAAAACATGGCTAGAAGCGATGCTTGGTCGTGCTCCCTTTACAATAATAACTAATGATGACAAGTCAATGGCTAAGGCCATCACGAATGTATTGCCCAATACAACTCACAAATTGTGCTTATGACATATCCTACAAAAAATTTCTGAACATCTAGCTCATGTTTATAACAGATATGCAGAATTTAAACATGATTTAAACCGCTGCATTCTGAGACACTAACTATTGAGAAGTTTGAGTTGGAGTGGACTGAAATGTGTTTGAAGTACAAGTTGGAAGAGTATAGTTGGTTGCAAACTATATAGTTGTCCAGATGGAGTCACTATCTATTAAGAAATATGAGTATGCTTGTAGGGGAATAGAGACTATTCATCAAGAGCTTCTCTTGATGAATGATGATGATGATGGTGGTAACAAGAAGGGACATCAGATCCAGAGTAAAATAGTCTCAAACTTTTCATTGCAAGATCCTCCAATCATTGTATCTAAATGAATATCCAAATCATAACGACACAAGAACCAAAAGGAAAATGCACCAATGAAGAAGCGATGATGCAGCATTTGTAAACAAGAAAGGCATGTTAGAACCAACTGTCCTTCACATAGGTAATTGCTGATATATTTTATTATTTTTCTAATTATGTCGTATGTTCCTTGTATGACCTTTTAACTTAATAAAATACTTTTTTTTATAGGAATATGGGCGAACCAAGTTCAAATATATTACCTCCAGACTCGGCCTCTATGTCAACAACATTTAATATGTACGAATACTAATCTTGTCTTATTTATTTTATATTTAAATGCTTGATTTGTTCACTTCTTGTCACCCCTTTGTGAAATTGTTCTTGGTTTGTAGGAATATGTGATTCCCACAAATGTCAGAAAATGAAGAGTATGGAGCATTTTGAAATTTTCAGTTTTCACTAGAAGATTAATTACCGGGCAACTAATTTTTTGTAGCCATTATACAAGTTTTGTAGGCATCATACTCTTTGATCTTCTTGTTTTCAGTAGAAAAACTGACCCTGAAACATGTATATGGAGTAAAATATTGAAATAAAAATCTGATTTGTGCTTTCATTTCTTCCTTTCAAAACTGCTACTTGTACATCTGTTTCTTCATATCTAAATTTCTGCAAATTTTGGGATTCATTCAGTTTCTAGAGCTTATAAATAGGCTGCTGGATTATTGTAATCTGGATTGTTGTAATTATTTGTAGGCCAGTGGAAATTTCCACCCTTTTTAATAGCTAGTTGCTAGGTAGATGAGTCTTTTGCATGAAATATTAATGGCATTACAATATTCCTTACAAACATAAACGTACAGCCAGCGAATATGATAATGTTTGAATTAAGTTAATTTCCACCCTTTTTACTAGCTAGATGTTTTAGTTTTTTCATCGATAGGCTCTAAAATCACATGATGCCGTGCAGGATGAATATAATAATATTGAAAGTTACGTGTGACTCGAAATATATATAGATTAATGTGCTAGATCATGACTTCGTTAGAGAGAAACCGACAAAGAAGCAAGACAAAATATCAGAGTAAAGTGAAAAAATTCGTGAGGCCAATTTGCATGCGAAACCTCGTCTCCATTCATCATATAATATTCAAATAGTCTTTCACAAAAACTGATCTAGAAAATAAACACAACTTGTTCTGATAAGTCAAGTACATTTTAATGTAGCATTAAATGATTTACAGAACATGAATGCTCATAAAATTTACAACTAAGCAATAACGCAATAAATACAATGGTTGTCCAATACTTTTTGGGTTGCTTGACATCCGCATTTTGGAGAGAATGCCGCAATAACATAGCGGTATTTATCCCGAGATCACTTCATCTCTTGCCCTCATAGATCGTAAGTTAGATATGGTGTCTCCACTACTTTCCATACTGCAAAAAAAAAAAAAAAAATGAGGAAACACTGCATCAAAGATTGCAAAATGAAATAGCTAAAACGGCAAGTACCAAAACATCAATAATAACATCTCACATTTGCACAGTCCTTATGAGTAATCTAGATTATTGTAATCTGGCCATATATGCTATCTTATGATCAAGTAATCTGGATTATTGCCAGAAATTATACTTCTACAACTCTCAAACAGTCACAAATTTTATATGAAATAGTTAATCAATTAGTAACTCCATGATTTGTTTGCATGCTATTTTATGAATTAGGCATTAACATTAGGCTTCAAACCAGGCAAGCCTTGGCCGGTGGGAAGACACGTTTGGCAGTACCCATCCGGCCTGAAGCGCAACTCATTGATTTAACAGGCGCATGAGTTGTCTTTATAACCACGCCTACGTGAATCATGCGAGAAAAAACATATTCTCGTAGGTTTGTAATGAAAGACGCGGCCCTCATTGCTCTAGCTTACACATCACACACGTGAAAAATGTTGGACACGACCTTTACATGTTCTTGAACGACGAGGATGAAAAGTCTCACTTCTCCGGCCGGAATGTAAAACCTCGGTGGTGAAGCACCTAGAAGCTTGGCAATATATAATGACCGGAAGTGGTCCAGTCGGTCCCGATCATGTCGACACTGTATTCCAGCCGCTGGAAGCATTAATAAATTATATGTTGTAAAGTCAAACTTTCAAGTGGTCCTGCATGCACTGAGTTTCATTCGCGCATTTAATAATCGAAATGATCATCACGAGTTGGCTAGCTAGTTAGCTTGATCTAAAACTTGCAAGAAACTTTTATATTATATATATAAATAATAATATTTGCAGTCATATAATGTGCTTTTTTTTTTTAAAAAAAAGAGTAAATATGAGACATATATGAAAAAATTAATTTTTTAATGATGGATCTCACCCTTCAAAAAGTGTACTCGTCACTTGTACAACTGATCATAACTATATCTAGATTTAAATACCCATACACATGTATATTTAGCTATAATATACCCACGGATTAATATTAATGGTTATCATGCAATTTGGCTCTGCTTAAACTATGTGACTAGGGTTTAATTTGATGGTAGCTTCTTCATCGCATGTAATAATACTAGGTATGTATGTTATCATGCTAATTAAAAATAAAAAACAAAGAGAGATCGCCTTTGGCTGCCGACTTAAACCTAACCTATGTTTGGATGTAATAATTTTTCATCTATAGTAAAAAAAAAATTCTCAACTTCATTTCAAATATATGAAGTACTACTCTATATCTCAATATATTTCATCTCTTCATTAAAAACTATTATATATTGTAATAAAAGTATATATATATATATATATATATATATATCAATAAATGTCATTATATCCGAGAAATATTATTGTAAAATTTATTACTAAAGCTTATTTTTCGGGTGAAACCCACATTTACACAAAAATATCTATGAAATTTTTATCTTCTCTCTATTTTTTTACTATTTCTCATAAACTTTCCTACATTTTCCATCCAAACTTACCGGCTTAAATGAATGGCTAATATCTACTTTGAAGATTTCGCTACAACTTTATCTGTGATTATGACATCAGTTTCTGATGAATTGGCTTCTTTTGGACTGTTTATAACTTTAAAAAAAAAAAAAAAAAAATCCCTTTTCATTTCTTGGCCAACATGCAAAACCAAAGAAAGAGACCAAAGAAAGAGAGTGAAAAATGTGCACCCAAATTATGATAACTCCTCTTACGCCCCTTTGGTTTCACATATGGCCGGTTCTTAATTTATCTTATTTCATTTCATCTCAATATGATCTAAATACTATTTAAATACAAATATTTTTTAATTTTAAATTATTAACTTTTCAATTTTTTCATCTAATCATTACCTGATTATTACAATTTTCTTAAATTTCCAAACATAACAAAAAACAACTCAAAATTTTTAAATTTCAAAACAAAAATAATTTTATAATATTTTTATTCAAAATTTTTTCTATTATTTTCCAAAACTCTATAAAACATCGCAGCTCAAACTATTTCATTACTATTAAACGAGACTCAGGTCTTTGTAGAACAATAGTCTTTGTGGTCATTATTCCACAGGCAGGATGCTTATAAATCATAGCAAGCCTATCATGATTTGTGTGTATCAAGGGAAGAAGCAATAAGTCTAGTTTCTGTTGCATACATTTGAGAGGTGGATTTAATTATTTATATTTTCAAGAATTTATACCTAAATATAATACCCGTTCCAAATCAAGCGCACTGCATATCCATAATGTTTCTTCAGCTTGTGTTCTTATATTTTGTGTTTGTTTTACAGCTTGTTGGAGGTGGCTAGAACGAGTATTATGGCACCAACTTATTCCTCTGTAGTGTTCTCAGTGAGGCGTCGGGAGCCAGTGTTAGTCGTGCCTTCGGAGCCAACACCTAATGAATTAAAGCAACTCTCAGACATAGACGATCAAGAAGGCCTCCGTTTTCAGCTTCCTTTCATAATGTTTTGCTCCAATTACAATCCATCGATATTGATGGTACAAAAAAACGACGACCCCGCGAAGGTGATTAGAGAAGCTCTGGCTAAAGCGCTGGTGTATTACTACCCTTTTGCTGGTAGACTTAAAGAAGGACACAACCGGAAACTTATGGTGGATTGCACTGGAGAAGGGATCTTGTTCGTTGAAGGTGACGCCGACGTCATATTGAGCCATTTCCGTATATTGAAGAGTTTTTGCATGATGTGCCTGGATCCAAAGCTATCCTCGGATGCCCTTTGCTACTCATTCAGGTGTATATATATTAGTTTTGTATAAGTTTTACTTTAAATCAATAGTTTGATTGCTGTTCATAGATTAAAGTCTTTGATATTGCAAAAAGTCTTGGTTGCCTAAATTGTCCTAAAAAACATGATGCAGGTGACCCGTTTAAAATGTGGGGGATTCGTCTTTGCAGTCCGACTAAACCACACCATCAGTGATTCTCTTGGGTTGGTCCAGTTCCTAAGAGCCGTTGCAGAGATGACAAGTGGTGCATGTGCACCATCGCAGCAACCCGTGTGGCAAAGAGAGATCTTTAATGCTCGAGATCCACCACGGGTGACATGCATACATCATGAATACGTGGAGGGAGATAAGATCATAGACATCAACAGCACAACACCGACGTTGAAGGAGGAGAACAGCATTAATATGGTCCATAAGTCTTTCTTTTTTGGCCCCAAAGAGATGGGATCATTACGGAAGCATCTTCCACCACACCTTTGGGCATGCTCATCCACCTTCGAGATACTCAGCGCCTGTTTATGGAGATGCCGTACGATTGCCCTTGCTTTCGACCCGAATGAGGATGTTCGTCTATCCTGCATGATCAATGCGCGTGGTAAACAAGGGCTGCAAGTGCAAGTGCCTAATGGGTATTACGGCAACGAATTTGCCTTCCCAACTGCACTCACCAAGGCTGAATTACTGTGCAATAATCCATTAGGATATGCACTAGAGTTGGTGAAAAAGACGAAGTTCGAAATGAGTGAGGAGTACATAAGATCAGTGGCAGGTCTAATGGTGACGAAAGGTCGTCCTCGTTATATAACAGCTGGAAACTATCTTGTTGCTGATACAACACGCGTTGGGTTTGAAGGAATTGATTTCGGGTGGGGAAAACCAGTCTATGGGGGTCCTAGCGGCGCCATACCATATGTTAGCTTCTATGCAAGGTTCAAAAACAGCAAAGTTGAGGACGGGGTTGTGGTACCAATATGGTTGCCGCTGCCTGCAATGGAGAGGTTTCAGCAAGAGTTGTTGAAGATAACTCGGGAGCCAAGAATAATTACTTCAATGCTCTAAAGAATCAGCTGTACGAGTTGCGGAAACAAGCCAAATATAGAAATTTGCTTTTGGGGACGCAACTTTCGATGGCTATCATCTGGGAGGACATCCTGCATGTACGTTTAATTTCTGGGAAAGAGGAAGAAATATATATTGTCTTTGATACACCTCTTCATATATATTATACTTTTTTGCACCTCAAAGTTTTCGACTTAAGTATGAAAGCAGATCATAAGCGCATGCATGCACATCTAATGGAAGTATATTAATTCAGATCGATATATATATATATATATATATATATATATATATAATCACGTCCCTTTATTTGCCCAAATTACTGGTAATTAACCACAGTACTTTGCCAAATAATTATGCTGAACTAAGTACCGCGTGCGAATTTTTTTTTTTAATTTTCTTCGGACGGCCATCTGCATTTGACAAGCAGATTCGTAATTTCTTATATTTACAACCCGTTTGGATAGTGAAAGTGTTTTAGTTTCATCTTATCTCATCTCATCTCCTCAATACAATTTTTTCGGATTTCTAAACAAAATATAATAAACAATTCAATTTTTTTAAATTAATCTCAAAACAATAATAATATTAAAAAATAATATTATAATAATATTTTATTCAACTTTCAACTTTCATTTAAAACAATCACATCTCATCTCACTATTCAAACCACACCTTAATTCAATAAATTAATGGGGGTGAAATGGATCTTTCGGATTTATCTCGGTTAAATTATTAATAGTACTTTTTGAAAAATCTAAATCTAAATAATCATGATCATCGATCAATGTCCTGAAAAACATTAATAATTCTTTCAGTATCCTGCAGCAGTTATCTCTAAATTAACAAATGCATGGGAGCCCTCTCAAAAGCTTGAGATCATTCGACCCCTCATGAAAATGATGAGCCATGTTCCTAGCTAGCTGCAGGTGAGCCGGTTTTGATCGAATCCCATTCGACAAATATATAATTAGAAAAACAGTATTACTATGCCCACTCTATTTGACCGCTTATTTTTTTTTATTATTATTTTTTACTTAGTGATTAAGGAAGTGATTTTAAATGTATTGATGCATTTTTTTTATTTTTTAAATGTATTTAAATATATTAAAAAAATGTAAAAAAAAAAAACTACTTATGCTGGGTGGTAAGCCCAGCGGTCAAGATGGGACGGCAGAGTAGCCGCACCCATATAATTAAGGGTAATGCTTGACTGCTGACCAGCAATGATGGTGTGCGGTCTAGGTAAAACTCAAATTTTTTATTTATTTTTTCATATATTTTTAATATCTTAAAAGAATTTTAAAAAATAAAAAAAATATCAATATATTAATAGTCATTTCCTTAATTAGTAAGTAAAAAAAATTAAAAAAATTAAATATATGAACGGTCAAAATGAGAAGCAAAATGAGAGGACAAAATAGTAATATTATTCTATAATTAATAATACAAATTACGACTCATGTACATGTTCCTTACATTTTATTCATTGAGTTGAATGTGATCAGTACTACACAAGGCAGTAAATTGATCAACAAGGCCAAACTTTGACTGAATTTTTGTCGCCGATGTTACATTCTGTTTGAGCAGTTTTCTGATCATTTGCTTTCAGAAAGGCAAGCCATGAACATCAGGATCAATGACAGGAAGAGTTGCGGTCTTTATTCTCTTTGGTTAAAAATACTTCTCATGTGTTGCTTATTAAGCTGGAAAGTGATTGCATGTATTGCACAAATGAAAGTATATATCTTTCTAGTACGTACTACAAGTTCAGCATCATGTATACGTACGTCGGAGATTAGAGAGATCAGGGCCGGGAAAGTCAATTTGAGCTGCATGGGTAAAGATGAAGCTTCCAGACAGGATTAGAGAAAAAAGACAGCAAGATTGCTGCTGAGTACCAATAATTGAATTGAAATACCATCAACTATATTTTACAATCTCATGAGATGGATGGATATTTTTACACTTTCTGAGCATGCCACTTCACCAATACAGATAGGTCAATTTTTTTTTATTTTTTATTTTTTTTTTATTTTGTGGGAAAATAGAAAGGTGTAAACTCTTAATATATTATATAATTACTTGCTAAGTACTGATTGGAGAATAATAATGAATGTTACTTGAAAAGTCCTAGTTTGGGTACTGAGAATCCCTCAATACCTCACTATTATTCATTATTTTATTATTACTTTTCACATATTTTTTATTATTATTCACTACTATTCAATATTTTATCATTACTTTTTCACTACTATTTACAGAATATCTGAGAATACCTCGTTACCCAAACGCATAGTAGCTTATGGGATATTTGATCTCTCAACATGGTTAATGTTTTATTCATAAAACATGTTTCTATCAAATTATCAATTCTATAAGCTCTTGTAATCAAATAATTAATTATTATTATTATTATTATTTTAATCTTATCATTGGTTGAGACATTTTCATCTCTTTAAATTAATATTCTATTACCGACACAATTTCTAATCGGTTGACATGTACAAGAAAAGGGATATTAATTAATGCAGTTTGGTTAGAGGTCGTTACTCGTTAGAGCTCGGGTCGTGGTCGATACAATTTGCCTCCTCCTTGAATGATAATCATATACGTGCAAAGAAAAAGGCATAGTTTTCCTTATCACCGCAAAAGATACTTGCATTAAAGTTTTTGGTCATGTACATGAAACGTGACATACAACGTTAAGTTGATTGTTTACCAATTTTTCGATCGTAGCATTAGGATATTATTGGTTCTTAATTTCAAGATATTAGTATATTTTAAAATTTATTTCCAAAATTTAAGACTTATATGAGGTTTTTAAACTGTATTGAGATTTGATAAATATTTGATAATTTATTTCGGGTATCTAAGGTTTAAGGGTTTTTTTTTGAGTAATTCTGGGCATCTGTCCCACACCAGCACACACTGCACATCACTTTTTTTTTTTTTTTTTTTCACGGAATGTGTGGGGCATATGCCCACCTTTTTTTTTTTTTTTTTTTTTTTTTTTTTTTTTTTTTAAATATGGTTGAAAAGAACGCTAGTTGACGTCTATCCGTGTAGAGAAACATCTGAGCCTGTCTCTCGTCGCGTGGTACCTCCTGATCCAGTTTCGAAACAAATAAAAAAATCCAACGTCATTGAAATGAAATCTAACCATCGATACCAAAGAACCCAAGAGAATCTCAAATCTTCCTGTGAGAAAGATTATAGCTTCTGTTTGTAGTTTTTTTCCTTTTAAATTAATAGCAGTATAAAAAATTGATCAATTATTTGTTTAGTTTGTTCTTACTTAATCAGCCATCTTCCTGCTCGTTCAAGCAACGACTTTGATACACTGTTCGCTTTCATTGCAATCCATGGTGACATGGTCCCACTCTGAACCTCCCTCTCTGTTTTATAGCTTCAAAATGGCCACTACGAACCAGAACAAGCCTCCATTTCCCTAAAACAACCTCACAACCACAAGCCTTCTTTAAATGTAAGCTTTCATTTACTCTCTTATGTTTCATACTCCTCCGAACTACAAAACCTGGGTTTCAAGTTTAATCCATTTTTCATTAATGGGCTGTCTTCTTCTAGGTTAGATTTTTCATTCTTAAAATTTTCAATTTGTGTCTTTTTTTTTTTTTTCTTTAGTTTGTTAAGAAGAAGTGCATTGGTGATGAGAAAATGGTTGGGACGGCAAACAATGGGAGGAACAGGCAAGCGTTTTCTTTCGTAAATGAAGGACAAGATCTCGGCCCTAATAGTGCTCCCACGAGCAATGCGGGCTCGGAGTGCGGATGGATTGAGTTTACCAGAGAGGATGTTGAGGTACTGCTGAATGAGAAACCAAAAAGGAAAGACAAATTCAATCTTAAGGTTAGTGAGTTTGTTAGTATTTTGAGGTTGTCAAGTTGATTCCCACCCCCCCCCCCCCCCCCCCCCCCCCCCCCGGGGTTTTAAGCGGTAGTTGGTTTATTTGAATAGGAATTGGATTTTGAACCTTTTATTAAATTTGAATTTTTATAATTGTTGATAGGAAAAATTTGATATCATGGTGGAGTACATTAGAAGGCTCAAACTATGCATCAAATGGTTCCAAGAGCTTGAGGGAAACTACTTAATTGAGCAAGAGAAGCTGCTGAATGCGTTGGAATCAGCCAAGCAAAAATGCAATGAAATGGGTACGACTGATTTCTTTTGTTTCATCAAGTTCTTCTTTAACATGCTTAGTGATGTGAACATCTTTGTTTCATTCTAGAGGTGTTAATGAAAAACAAGGAAGAAGAGCTGAATTCAATTATTATGGAGCTAAGAAAGAATTACGCTTCTTTACAAGAGAAATTTATGAAGGAAGATTTGGATAAGTTGGTAAGGACAGGCAATAGAGTATAGTCATGAAGTTATTGTTTGAATGATTTTTGTTTGTGAATTACTCAATGCTTTCTAATGTCAAAATCAGGCTGCAATGGAATCTCTCGCAAGAGAGAAAGAGGCTAGACTTAGTATTGAGAGAACACAGGCTTCTCTATCACAAGAACTTGCCAGTGCTCAACAAGAGCTTTTAAGTTCTAATCAGAAGGTAAAGCAGAAAATGTTACTCCAATTCATGGGCCTTGTCCTCTATTGCTCTTATTCTTCCTTTTTAGTAATTTTATATTAAACTCTCTCACAGATGTTCGGATCTGCATTTGCTGAATTCTGCAGATATCATCACTTAATGATATGTATAAGCGATTACAGGATTACAACACAAGCTTACAGCAGTACAACGGTAAACTTCACACGGACCTTTCTACAGCTGAGGATGAGCTAAAGCGTGTAGAGAAAGAGAAGGCTACTATAGTTGAAAACCTCAGTATGTTAAGGGGTCAACTTACTTTATCGAGAGTGAGTTTCTCTTTTCCCATGGACCATTTCCCATTGCGACATATCACTTATGCCAAGTACCTCATAAGATTGTCAAAGAAGGCAGGGTGACAATTGTGTAATCAAGGAAATGGTGCATTCTTTTAGTGGGGGGAAAAACACTAATGTAACAATACTGATACAGGGTATGTGTTCAAAATTTCAAAGACCTCATAGACAACTAGGCTCCTCTTTTAAGTCCCAAAAGTTCAAGCCATTAGGAAGTTGGCCAACAAAGCACTTATCAAGATCATGAATATGTGAACAATAACTGTGATTTTATAAAAGCTTGCTCTAGGAAAATATTTGGATATTACCTGTGCTATGTTCTGATTGAGGATGTTTATAAATACAACAAATATCTAGAGGAACTTTTTCCTGGAAACTATTGAGATTTTTTTTTATACATAAAGGTTTTTACCATGAAACATTAAATGTAAAATAAATGAGCAAGTAACCTCAAAAATTTTGGGTTGAAGATTGGCATTTTTATTTCCTTTGTATTTCTATCTTTATTTTTTACAGTTGCTTTTATAATTTCAGTTCTATAAATTCAATTTGATGTTATTAGGCTTCTCAAGATGAGGCTATAAAGCAAAAAGATGCTTTAGTGAATGAAGTTGCTCGTCTTCGGGCAGAGCTAAACCAAGTGAGAGATGATCATGACCGCTTGCTATCACAAGTGCTCATTTTAACAACTGATGTGATGAAATATAAAGAGTCTACAGAAAAATATAGTGCTGAGGTGGACATCCTGACAACAAAAGCAAATCAACTAGAGGTTGATTTTCCTGTTTCAGTATCGTTAATTGCTTTATTGTTTTCTTAAAATCTTATGGCTTTACTCTTAAAATGAGAAGCTTGTGAAATGTCGGGTTTCTTTTACAGTTAACCTTTTCGTCACAAAATACCCAAATAGTGGTGCTGAAGAACCAGTTAGCAACTGCAGAGGAGAAATTGCAGGTAATGACATAGAGTCACGGCATTTTGTCATTGTAGGTATATATATGGTCCTTTTGTTCGTGCAATTTAAGGCATGAACCATTAGGTCCTGTTGATAGATCTATAATTATGATCAAATTTCCTCGCTTTATAGGTTTCTAATTCTTCTGCATTGGAGACAAAAACTGAATTTGAAGGGCAAAAGCAGCTTATAAACGAATTACAAAAGCGCCTGGCAGATGCAGATTCCAAACTTGTGGAAGGAGAGACACTTCGCAAAAAGTTACATAATACGATATTGGTAATGTTCTTTTCCCACAATCTTTATATTAGCAGCAAATATGTACAAGTCACTAAACTACTAATGCTATAGGAGCTAAAAGGCAACATTCGAGTATTCTGCAGAGTACGACCTATTTTGCCTGATGATGGTATTACCACAGAAGTAAAGGTTATCTCTTATCCCTCGTCAATAGAGGCTCTTGGACGGGGAATTGATGTGGTGCAAAATGGTATATTCTTGAAGAAAAAATATTGGTCTATTAGTTTCTTTTCTGCCCAATATTGGTTACTAGAAGTATTCAAAAGTGTCTTAAAAATTAAGTACTCTTCTAAGTTTATATTGTAATCAGGGCAAAAGCATTCCTTCACATTTGACAAAGTTTTTATGCCTGATGCAACGCAAGACGATGTTTTCACAGAAATCTCACAGCTTACACAAAGTGCTCTTGATGGTTATAAGGTGATCTATTAAATTCCAAATCTTGTTTTCTGTTGAAGTCAATTTATGTACTTGTAACAAAAATAGTACATGTAGCATTTATTTAATCAATTATTCATCTTTTAAACATCAAGCTTGATAATCAATTATGGAAAAGCATCAAGGTTCTCCATAATGTGTGCGTTGTTTGTGTTTGTGCATGTATGACTAGACTTTTGCGAACTAACAAGGTCATTTTGTGAACTAACAAGATCACTAAAACTCTTTTGAAATCATAATAATTCTATTATGCTTACAGAATTTTACTTATAAAGTAAAAAAGTGGGTCTTGTAATTGAAGCTTTTCCAAACAGGCATATCTCTTTAAATTCCAGTTGACTTTGCTAGTATCATATGTGCTAGATATAATTTTCATCATACTTGCTTAAGAAATGGTGGTGCTTTACTGTTTCAGGTTTGCATTTTCGCCTATGGTCAAACAGGTTCTGGTAAAACTTATACCATGATGGGTAGGCCAGGATATCCTGAGCAAAAAGGTTTGATACCACTTTCACTAGAACAAATCTTTCAAACTAGGCAATCTCTTCAGCCTCAAGGTTGGCGATATGAAATGCAGGTGAGTAAGAATGGATTTCCATTGGCTTGATAAATGAGTGAATTCTCTCATATCATCATTGAAAATTTGACTCTCAAAAACATCTGCAGGTATCTATGTTAGAAATATATAATGAAACAGTTCATGATTTGTTGATAATCACCTTCAACAGAAAATGGCGTTTCTGCAAAGCAATATTCAATTAAACATGATGCAAATGGAAACACGCACGTCTCTGAACTTACAATTGTGGATGTCCGCAGTGCTAAAGATGTCGCATTTCTTCTGGATCAGGCTGCAGAGAGCAGGTATAATTCAAATAATGTTTTTTAAGCTTGATTTCAGTTGTGCCTTTTTTTCCACTTAAGAATTTTATTTTGTTTTATGAAGAGTTTTAACACTTTACTTGTAATGTTTTGTTTAATGTTCCGTTTTGAATGTTTTTTTGTCCCGTATATAACAAATACTTATTATATGTGATTCAAATTGACATGGAAAATGTTGTTTAAAGTATACATGTAAATTACAATGTAATATTCCTGTTTTTTTTTTACCCAATAATTTTGTCCCAAAGTTCCCTATACTTCGAGTAAAGGTATGTTGTCTTAAATAAAATACTTGTATCCTTTTAGGTCTGTAGGCAAGACCCAGATGAATGAGCAATCATCGAGAAGTCATTTTGTTTTCACCCTACGAATATTTGGAGTAAACGAGGTACAAACATTTACTTGCTTCTTGTAACCTCTGCTAACATGTATGCTCAGGAAAAGGGAAAAAACTCCAATAGTATGTCTCATACCTCCCTTCTGTTTCTCAGATTTTGTATTGCAACTTATTGTTCTTAATTTCCGCTTGATGTACTAGAGCACTGAACAACAAATACAAGGAGTTCTGAATCTTATTGATCTTGCTGGGAGTGAGCGTCTTTCTAAGAGTGGATCGAATGGGGACCGATTGAAAGAAACTCAAGTATTATACTCAAACTACTATTTTTTATTGATAGTTGTTAGGGTCAAACTAGTTCTGATTTCTCTTTCTTTGAAATTTAGTGGAAGCTACTGCAACTAAAAAAAAAGTACTCGACTAGACTAGTGTTGAGCGCTGACAAATTCACACCATCCATTTCCAACAGGATTTGATTATGTAGTTTCGTAATCAAAAGTTACTTTTATGCAATTGGAACAGGCAAATAATAAAAGCTTGTCATCCCTAAGTGATGTTATATATGCATTGGCAAAGAAGGAGGACCACATACCCTTTAGGAGCTCAAAGCTTACACATCTTCTTCAGGTAATTTATTTAAAGAGTAATGAAGTTGATTTAATTTCAATTATTCAGGTCATCTTTAATCTCCTACCTTCACTATAGATGTCCTGGAATGTCTCTCTTCATGTGATAGAAGCGATTCAGGGACCGTCCTTGAAATGGTGAAGACAAAATAAAGAAGCATTTGCAATTTAGTGCTGCCCCTATTGGCAACATTATTTGCTTTATTTACTTCATTTGTTTCAAGACATGGCAACATATTTGTTTTTTATAGCACAATTAGTCATTGAATGGGAAATCAATAGTTGGATTTTGCAGTCAAAAACATATGTTATCACTTTGAACAACTTATCAAAAAAAAAAAAAAATGTTATCACTTTGAACAATGAATTTCAACCCAAGTTTAACCAAGTATGTCAGGGAAAAGGCAAATTAACAAACTATGGTTCTTCAACATTAATTTCTTGGTATTTTCTGCATAGATATGATCAATCAAGGTGTTCTAATCTTTTATAATCACTGGTGAACCAGCCTTGTTTAGGTGGGCAATCAAAGACGCTGATGTTTGTAAATGTCTCTCCTGACCCTGCCTCAGTGAGTGAGTCACTTTGCTCACTCCGTTTTGCAGCCCGGGTAAATGCTTGTGAGATTGGGATTCCTCGTCGCCAAACCAACACGCGGCCTTCGGATCCACGCTTAAGCTATGGCTGAACTTTTGATAGATTAACGATCCTCTCTCTTTTCAAGACAAGGAAGTTTTCTGTATCATCGTTACCCATATCAAAATACAAAAGGAATGGTCCTAATGTAGTTTAGTATTTTGTAATTTGTATAGGAAAGGATAAGTTTGTGTATCAGTTCAAGAAAATGCATTTCTGATGATCAGATTTCTAATTGTGCTGCTGATTTGGGATGATATGCCCTCTAGTTAATAGCTCAAATGAATCCCAAAGCACTGCAATGTAATGTTGAATTATAAGCGCATATAGAGTTGTACTAGTGGCTTCTTTATTGTTTCAACATTAAAATCTGAGTGCGAAACCAAAATAAGAGCTTGGAAACATGCACACTTTTGACTGTTTTGTCATTCATCTACAAAAGGTCATTTATTTGAAGGAACCTGACTGTTTAAATATGCCAGTTATAAATTATTAATTGGAGAGCATTGTGCAATTTAATTTGTTCATCAGTACTCCCGAATCCACTTCATCTAGCTGACGCCTTTTTTTTTTTTTTTCCTTTGTGTTTTTTTAATTTTAAATTATTATTTTTATATATTTTTTTTAATTTTTTATGATATGTGGCATGCAATGCTATTAGAGTTCTAACAAAAATCAAATGTAAATTTGACTTAGTTTTAATTGAAAAAAATCGTCAATACAAATATCAAAACCCATATTTTGTTAACAACATAATACAAATAATTAATTTTTGTTAAGAATACAATATAAATAAGATAAGTGGTGATACCATGTAAAATTATCATATATTAAAAAGGTTAAATCGATAAGAAAATGTAAATTTAATTATCTGTAATATGTTTTTAACCCTCCCCTTGAGCCAACTACAAACTGACAAAATGATTATATAAAAATAATTTCAACTGATATGATTTTATGTGATCTATAAGATTTATTTATAATAAAAATAATTTTATAATTTAATAAATTACATTAAATTATATTGAGATTACTTTTGATGTAATCTCCTTATGAGTACAGTATTCCTCTATTGCAAAATGTCAAATTCGGATTACTTGAGGGATTTTTTTCTTGTTTGAGACTTGAGAGTGTGGGCTTTGGAGGAAAAAACAGAGACGAGGCAATACTTCTTACCAAGGTTGAAGCCCAAACCCAAGAAAATCCGTTTACTCGGTTAACGATGACGAGTCCCAACACCATCAGCATCAACATTAGCCACCAATCAACCCCCACTCATTTCCCCGCACCTTGACCCAACTCAGATTCTCTTTTTCCGAGAGAAAAAGTATCATACTGAAACTCCCGTACTCTTTCCGATATATTTTCTGTGTCCCCAAACGCCCTCACCCTCACCTACCTCCACCCTCACTCCCATCCTGACAGTTTTCCAGGATAACCGAGTCTACGCCGGGAAACCTGAATTTTCCGGCGAACCCAACCAACAACCAAGATGGTCTCTCCTGAAAACACCAACTGGCTCTTCGATTACGACTTGATCGAAGATATTCCTGTTACCGATGGGAATTTCCCTGCTCCCAACACGGGATTCTCCTGGCCCGCGCAGGCCTTGAATGGTTCTTCTAATGCTATGTACTAAATTCTTTACCTCTCGCAATTAGGGTTTTTGACTTCGTTTGATTGCACAATTTAGGGCTTTTCTACAAAAAAAAATTTATTTAATTGGGTTTTGCTCCCTAGCTTTGTATTGTGTTGAATTTCATTCTTGTGGCTTGGTTATTGTTTTGAAACTTTTTGATTCAAAGTTCATGGGTGATGAGGCAATTGTAATCTGTATCTTTTTGTGGGTTTTATTTTTCTTTCTTTTTTGTAATTGTATCCTTTAGTTTTGGTTTTGTTATTTGATATGATTGAGAATTTGATAATTGTGTTGGAAAAGTATCCTTTTTGGGCTTATAAATGTCTGCTCGTGCTTGAGTCTTTTTGGCTTCGGATAATCGGCACTCGGCAGGTTGAAAGAAGTTTTGTAATTGTATATAGGCTTGACCATTTTATTTAAATGCATTATTGATTCAAGTGGTTGCTGGTTTTGGGACAAGATACATATCCTCCGACACAATATACTATTTTTGGGATATCATTTTTATGTATATGTAGATCGATGTTGCTTTGTTGAAATTTATTTTCTTTTCTGTGCTTTTTTTTTTTTTTTGACCTTTTGCTGTACGAATGTTATGTAAGCAAAACTCTGACTTATCCATTGTTTGAATTACTCTATTTTTATGTATAATTTTTTTACTTGCAACTTGAGCCTGTATTGTTATAATTGCTTTCTGGGTTTGCGCCTGTGTGGTTGCTGACTGACTTCTGTTTCTTTTTTTATGAAATGATCTGTATGTCTAGTGTGGAAATTGATGTCTCATTGGGGGATTCAGATGGCGTCAAGGAGACTGGCCTAAAGAAGAGGTACACAAACAATTTCTTCTTTTCTATGTCAAATTGATAAAAGGAACAAGATTCTTTGCTATTCGAAAAACTGTGTTCACCCCTTCTTGGTAAGGGCTATGTA
Organism: Juglans mandshurica; assembly: GCA_022457165.1. Classification (NCBI taxonomy): domain Eukaryota; kingdom Viridiplantae; phylum Streptophyta; class Magnoliopsida; order Fagales; family Juglandaceae; genus Juglans; species Juglans mandshurica. The sequence continues at coordinate 1,248,946 of CM039632.1, read as the reverse complement.
GTTTTTTCCCTCACGCCTTTATATTATCAGAAGATTTTGAGCAAAGTTTTTGCCTGTAGATGATTTTTGGTGATTAATATTCACCAATAGATGCTCATTTATCTCGGGCACTAAAATGTCCTTGAAATTGAGCATTACAATATCCAAATTCCCGAGCCAGTATAATAATAGGTCCAAACTTGATTTTCCAAAAGTGCAATACATAAATCAAATTTAGATTTAGGTGTTGATTTATAATTTTCATAAAAGTAGAATGCACCATGCAGCCCATGAGTTTGCTATGGGGTCCTACATTTTTATTTAGATCTCTGTCTTTTATCTCCTGCAGGGGTAGATCTGAGTCGTGCTGTGCATCTAGTTCCAAAGCTTCCCGGGAGAAGCTGCGGAGGGATAGGCTGAATGACAAGTATTCACTTGTGTTTCATTTTCCTCTCTCTCTCTCTCTCTCTCTCTCTCATGCTTTTATCTGTATCGCAATCAGGTTTGTGGAACTGGGCTCTATTCTGGAGCCTGGAAGGCCTCCAAAAACAGACAAGGCTGCTATTTTAATTGATGCAGTCCGAATGGTGACTCAGTTACGGGGTGAAGCCCAGAAGTCGAAGGACTCAAATTCAAGTCTCCAGGAGAAGATTAAAGAGTTGAAGGTGAATTTGTGTTTATTTGAAATTTTCGAGGAGTTTGAGTACTTCTGTAAGGTTTATATGCTGTATGATTTATTCCATTCCACATTAACTTTTGCATCCTCGAAAGTGCTGGTATGTTCAACAGATGGAGAAGGAAACATATGGGGTTTTATAAGGCCAGTTATATTAAACTGCTTCCATACCTTGTATAGGTTGAGAAGAACGAGCTTCGCGATGAGAAGCAGAGGCTGAAGGTGCAGAAAGAAAAGTTGGAGCAGCAACTAAAGGCCATGAATGCACAGCCTAGCTTCTTGCCAGCCCCTTCAGCAATCCCTGCCGCATTTACTTCTCAGGGCCAGGCCCCTGGCAACAAGTTGGTGCCTTTTATTGGTTACCCAGGAGTTGCAATGTGGCAATTCATGCCACCTGCTGCAGTGGATACCTCACAGGATCATGTACTCCGCCCACCTGTCGCATAAGTTGGTAGTCATGATGATTTGGGTTCGAAGGCCGAACCAGTTTATTCGTTTTGCCATTGTTATTGCCTGTAATAGTTTTTGCTTGAAGTCTGCTAAGTTGCAACTGGATTTGGTGGGTAACTTCATTTGCTGTCCAAGGTACTTTAATGAATTGATGCGGATTTTCACATGTAAATGTTAATAAGTTTGGCTGGCAACCTTTGATTCTGTTTTGACTGCTTTTGATAGAGGCTTCATGATTAGTGCGCTTTTTGAGTTTTCCGTAGGCTCCACAACTTTGAAGTGGATTTTGGCTCCACTGTAAGAGCGAAGGGTACATATTACTCCTTCGAAAAGAAACTGTTGTTTTTTTATTTTTTTCGTTTTTCTTTCCACTTCTGAGCATTAGCATTGGATCGACTATCTTATTTGCTACATTTTGCCTAATATCACCCTTTTTGCCTTTTACCTCTCTCCCTCAAAACACAATCCCATTATCCATAGAAATTTATATAATAATAAAATATTATTTCCTTTTAAATTATTTCTTATGTTTGTAAAAAAAATTTCATATTTTGCAGATCCATCTCCCAACACACTTCCCCTTCCTTTCGATCACACGCTATCTCTGAAATCCCATCTCCAAATAGGCCTTCTGCTAGCTCGTGGTAGACTGCTAGGGCAGCCAGTAAAATCTACCCATTCATGGTGGACCTCAGCCGGACATATGCAGCGACGTTGAATTTCTTTTGGTAATGGGTGATGAATTGGGGGAAACTAGGGAACTTTGCAAGAGAGAAAAAGTTGAAAAAGTTCCGCACTTTAGGTTGGAAGAGTTGCGTCGGTGATGGAGACACAATCACAAGAAAAAAGTACCAAGAACGAGCTATGAGAACAAATGTGGAGAATAAATTTTGGGACTTGGAGAAGAAATTTCGAGAGAGCTGTAAAGAACATATTGGCAGAAGGAAGAAATTTCGAGAGAGGGGAGAGACGTTACTTTTGGGGTAGAGAAGAAAGAGAAAATAAGAAAACTTGGAACAGTTCACTCCAAATATGTTGATGAACTGTAGCTAAAAGCTCGTATGCTTTTGTGATGGCTAACTCAATGCCAGCTGAAATGTACCTCACATTCGCTTAATTATACATGCATTTGCAGTGGTTAATTAGCATAGTTGGCCAAGCTTGGGAGGACAGAATTTTGAGTGCTCCGTTGTTTCGCAAGCCATCAGGCCTTTTTACTCGGTTGGAAGCTCAAAACAAAATAGCTTCCAATCTTCTCAAGCTTCTTCCATGAATGATGTAAAAAGGTGTTCTTTCGCCGCAAGCGACTCTTTAGCATAGTTACTTTATCCACTCCACGAAATCCGCATTTCATTCTCACAATCCCTCCTCTTCCACCGACACCGTTCCCATTCCGATGATCCTATTATGCTTCAATTCTGCCACACGAATCTGGATTATGTACCCATTGGGTCCTCCCTATCCTCTTGCACCCACCCAGCCACACTCCAGCCAAAGTCTGCCTTTCACCCTTCTTGGAAAAGACCCTCAACAATCCCAACTTGTCGGCAAACAAATCGCTATCCCAACTGGCTCCAATCATTTCAGGACTTACCCATCAAAGGAAAAGGCTCTCCTTTTAAAGTGCTACTCCTATGGCCGAACGATATCTTAACAGAAGCTGCTTGGGGCATTCGGAACTCAGTCAGGTACCAAACTGAACATACGCACATTTCCTCGGTCACCAAAGGTGATATAAGATATTTGAATCCTGGTGATATAGCAGTGTTTTTGGGGCCAGAGGCTTCACCATTGTCGGTTCTAAAAGTCGTTACTGACAGTAGGTATCCAAAGCATGTGGCTTTTTTCAACTCGAAAAGTGTGTTTAAGGAGGAGAGCAATTTCGGTGATCTGGATTGCGTTGTTGGGTCATTTGAAGTGATACATTCATTCAAGGGGTTGGAGGTTGGTGGGATGTTTTGAGTGGGAGGAAGAGGTGATATTCAAATACGTGAGAGATGGGGGTTGTGACTAGTGAGATATGGACGGTTCTTGTTGAAGAAGAGGATGGAGAATCGAAAGTGATCTCGAGATTCAAGACACGGCCATCGATCACCGAAGTTGAGAGTGTTCTGTATAATTTGATGGCAATCGAATTGGCCCATCACGAAATCTGCAAGGTTCTCGAGGGATTTGGCGTCAAATGTAAGTGGGAAAAAGTAAGTTAAAACAACTCTGGTTTGATTTTGGATTTTAAGATTTATTTGGTTATGATTCGAGCTCTTTCAGAAGCTTCTCGTTGAGTTGCCTGAACGAATTCTATTTTTGAACTCTTTACTGACACCTGACATCTGTGCTAAACTCCAACTGGTTGTAAGACTTCTTTTTAAAAAGAGAGAGAGAGAGAGAGAGAAGAAAACATCTGTCTGATGGTGTTATCACGGCTCATTCAGTTCTCTAGGCCTTGAATTTGCAAAGAACCGACTCATTTTCTTCTTCATATACAAATGGATATTGTTTTTATCAAGATGGTCAGCACATTCTTCTTCTCAAAAATTTAGACTAAGAAGATGCCCTTATATGACAGCTCTCGATGAATTTATCAGTGAAGTTCACATACTTAGCCCACAATGGCCTGAGTTGAGGGAATGCTATCTCTAGCCATGGCTTCGCTCTTCCGTTAAAATGGATGACACCAGCACTCTCAGCATCAGCAAGGCTCGTATTTTCCTGGTAACCAAGCCCCAGCATGTGCCAAAAGGGATCGATGATATGGACGTGACCATGGAAAGCTATTAGTCCAGGGGGTAATGTCCCAAGTTGCCACAAGCTCAGGTCCGACTTCAAGTTCTGCATACAGGTAAAAACAGAATAAAATGGGGGATCCTTAAAACATTATTTGTCTTGTTCTTCTTTAAACCAAGGCAGTGTATGATGGAGTCATGGAGATATACCTGTTCAAGCCAGTAATGATATGCAAGGCTAATGTTTGTCTTCCTCCATGCCTCTAGATCAAAGATGTTCATGCCATAAGCCCATGCACATTCATTGGGATTGAAACTGTTTGATATCAGAGGATGGGAGAAGTTCAAATAGCTCCTGAACCGCTTTGACATGACAAACTTGTCTTCTCCCCTGCATGTTTCCACTGCTCCATTCACTTTTCCATTCATATCAACGTCCCATAGTGGCGAAAGATCTGTTTGGATCACAATGTCATCGTCCAGAAAAACCACCTTGTTTAGGCTTGGGAACAACTGCAAAGGAAATCAAAGAACCTTTAGCGGAGCAAGACAAGCGATGTTGCTTTCTTAAACAATTTGTTAAATCTACTAAGTTGATTACCTCTGGTAGATGTATTCTAATGTGATTCATCATAGAGTTGTATTTAGGACTCAATGCTTGTAACTTTGCTGCAATGACTTGAGGCTTCTCAGTATTATTTGCCACAATGGCCGATGACCCGCCTCTAAATTGCGATCTCACACGTTGATCCTTTTCCATTGCCTCCAAAACCGGCACTTTCCCCTTCGAGAACCAATCAAAATGGTGCAATGCCTTGACTTCAATTATTGCAGGGGATAACGGGTGCAATGAGAACCATGCCTGCATGGGAGAGTACGTCTTTCTATCCGTGATTATATGCAGGACAACCTTCTGGGGGTGCAACGAGTTGCGGACAAGTGACGTTGCAACAACAGAGGTGGCGAGCACATTGTCGGAGGCAAGGACAAAGTGGAAGTAAGAGGAGTCAACGAGGGCAGGGACGAGTTCAGCAGAAGGGAGCTGGAGGCGGGCAGCAGCATTGGTGGAGTGCTCGTTGGCTAACTTTAGAGCAAGACAGTGGAGCTGTTTGGGTATGCTACTTGATGCTACATGACGGTACAAGTATTCTTGAATTTTGGCTGTCCGGGTTCGTTGTTCAAGAAGGGTAACCTGATTATTTTAAAATATTCTTAGTTGAGACCATAGTCGATCAGGAGTCTTGTAAACATACCAATTATTGTGGAACTCAATAAAAATAAAGAAGTAATGCAAAGGGGATGGAAATAATTAAGGTAGTACCATCTCTCTAAGCTTGACAGCAAAGGTCTTGGCGTCTGATTTGGTTTTCTTAATCTCAGCCATGAAGTCTTCCAAAGTCTGAGGAACATCAGATCTTCCTTTTAATTCATCTTTGCCAATCGGCTCTTCTAGTATTCGGTATATCACTTCTGGGACCTTTCACACACCAAAATTGTTTAGCACGAGGATATAAAAAAATGCATAACTATTGAACAATTTTAAACCAAAAGCAAGAGTCCAGAGATTATTACATTTGAGTCGAGCCTTCTTCCAAAAATACTTGGTCTTAATCTTTTTCCCAGGCAACCTATACCATTAACATATAAGTCAGTTACTATAATAATTGAATACAACATTTTAATTAATTAATAAGCACCAAAAAGAGACATGATATCATTTATTATTATTATTATTATTATTATTGTTTTTATTACTATCATCTTCCTCACTTTAAGGCTGGAGGTGGACCGACCATGTACTACTTTTGTATGGTTACTATTTTTTTTCCTGTATGGTTACTCATGTACCCATCAATCATATCAGTAAACAATTAATAGCTGGGTATTTTCCAATAATTACGTATCAAAATCAGAATTTCACAGTGAATGTTTCCAATTCTACAGAAAAAATGCATCTGGCGGCAGAAATCAGCAGGCTCAAGTACAGTGTTGGATAGGGATTTTTCGCTTCAGTTTTTCAACTTTAGTACGTAGATATTACTGAATTGATAATTAGTTTGTGGACAATCATTATATCCTTAATGGTTACGTAGATGATTTAGGCTTTATTCCCATTAGGGTGTTTGTGTGTCATGCATGAAAGAGGGAGGGAGAATGAAAGAGAATGGCTTAGAATGTACCTATGGAAGAGCACTTGCTTTGATCTCCATCAATGGTGTCCACTGCTGTAAATACGAACGCAAATCGGAGAATAAACGTAAAGAACAAAAGCGAATAGAACAGCACTCGATATGAAACCCGCCTTGATCCAACCTTCACTTTGATAAACTCTTTAAAACCTTTCCCCGGAAACACTGATATGTGCCTCAAACTCGGTGATATGTAGAGCTGCATTTTGATATACACACGTACGTACAGTACCAGAACGGGAGAACTCACGTAAAGTTTCAAATTCGTAAGGCGAGGGCCGGCTTATTATTTCATTCGGCAATCACCCAAAGCTAGAAAGAATAACTGAGTTGAGAACCCTCCCCCCTTCCCTTGTGGTGGTCACTGGTTATGCGGTAAAAGTAAGGATTTGATCATTGTGTTTAAGGTAGCTATCTCAATCTGTTACCTAAACTTGCTTAGCATTTGGGCTAGAGAGACGTCAAGGTTCTGGGGACTCAATATTATTATGTTAGAGGCGAGCAGGGGGATGTTAAAGAGAAAGAGACAAGCGACTGAAAGAAGAGGCTGTCTTTGTTTATGTTGGGTTTGTTGTACTTTGGCTTGAGCTTAAAGGAGAAAAGTTGAGGAAAAAGGAGAAAGGAACTAAAAATTATATATATAATATGAGATTGGGATCTTTTGGTCTTTGCCTGTCTTTGCCTCCACATGAAGTTTTCGAGGCATTCAACAGAGTTTGAACTTTGACAGAACAGGGCTTCTACATGGAAAATGACTCTCTCCCTGGAGTAAGTTGGGAGTAAAAGTACAGGAACCTCGATATATTTCCATTTCTCTAACAAATAAATGAAGAGAAATTCAAGGAGGCTTTTGTTTATATGTACATTTGTTGATTGTATGACTAAACTTGTCGTTAACAAAAGACTAATTTCTCAAGTTAGCGTCAATTAATGTTGCCTTAGTGCACATAAAACAAAGAATTAAAAAAGGTAAGGTTATTTTTAATTTTAATTTTAGCATGAAAATGCGGTGGTTTTACCAAGTTGTGATCCAAGAAATTAGTGATTTATTTGCTTTTATGGCACCTCTAGAGATAAGAACAAGAGTCCTAATGAGCCACATGTGATGGAAAACAAATTGAGTCAACATCTATGCCTTTAACATGGGTGGTTCAGGTGAACGTAGATGATAAATCAGGTGGGTTTTTGATAGGTGCTTCCAACCTTTTTTATCCCAATCTGATCTGTTTTAAGTTAAGTTTTCCCCAATGATTTCCTTGTGACCAATATTGCAACTCGGCCTGAAGTAAAAGTTAGGCTTTAGTCAATTGGGTCAGGCAAAACATCCAAACCTGATTCAAATTAGACCAGATTTTAGGATTTGGTGTTGGCAAAGTTGGAGCTAAGTAGATTGAACCCAATTCAAATCCAAATGTTTTAGAAAATAATTAAATTATTAAAGCTCATTACTATTCACAAATCATCTTATTTCACTATTAAAACGGATTCTAAAGGCCTCGTACCCGAATTGCATGTTGTACTCTTTGAATCATTGTGGTCATATATATATATATATATATATATATATATATATATATATATATATCCCTACAAAACGCATAATTTATCACAAACTGAACCACACCTCTTCTTCTTTTAGTAGGAAGAGCAGTACCATTTTTTTTTCTTTGCTTTTACGAATAAAAAAATCTAACTTTACATTAAAATTAGAAGAATGATATTCGTAAACAAATGTATCATTATCTTCTTTTTTTCATTCTAATGTGGTATCAAATTATCAAAAAGTTTATGAATTACATTTTTGTTCAATTTAAAGTGTGATTTAGGGTTGAATTGCAGCAAACATTTAAATCTTGTGGAAGCGGAGAGATCAGCAAAATGTTCATCCCTTCAAAATCAAAATCAGAATCCAAATCCACCATACTTCCAAGGGAATTTTCCAAAAACGATCCACCTTGTTGAGAGAACATTGATCAAATACATGTTGTTAAACTTTGCTGTGGGACCCAAATATGTTCCCAAAGCAGTTAGATATATGATAACCCATGAGATTTCTTAGTATACGAGCTGCCGTTCTTGTAGTCTTCTCCAGAGAGAATATGCTAAAACTTAGTTGTGGGATCCAAATATGTTCCCAAAGCAGTTAAATAGGAAACTTCTTAATATACGAGCTGCCGTTCTTGTAGTCTTCTCCAGAGAGAATATGCCAAAGTAATAACTGACGACGTAAGAATTTATTCTCATCGTATGATGTTATGAACAGTCTCCAGAAAGGTTTTCATAAATGTTTTTCATGATATTATTTCCCTGAGGCTGGGAAAACTTGTGATTTTCTGTAGTTATTTGAGCTGGGAATTTCTTAAGCTTCTAGCATGGAAGTGGTGGCTTCGATTGTTGCCGAAGCAGTGGTAGCAATGGGCCGGCTTTTCTCTGGTTCTATCTATTCTATGATCGTGAACACTGTCAAATACCAATCAAACCTTGATGCTCTGGACAAGGAGATGAAACCACTTATGGCTCTCAGAGATGATGTCAAAAATGAAACCGAATTAGCTGAGATTGCAGGAAAAGTGTCGAGGACTCGAGTAATAGAGTGGCTCAAGGAGGTTGACGAGCTTCTGCTTAAAGTCGATCAGATTCAAGCAGTAAAGCTTTCTCGACTTCCCTTAAATTGCAGTAAGCGGTATAGAATAAGCAGGGAAGCGGCAGAAAACCTCAGAGAGATACAAAGGCTTCTAAAAGCTGGAAGTTTCCACACTGGTAGTGTGTCTGTCAGTTATTCAGCACCCAGTGCAGTAGAGCATATTCCAGGACATTCAATTCAAGATCAAACAACAGCATCAACAACTTTATCACAAACTATGACGCTATTGTCTGACCCTACAGTATTAAGGATTGGTATTTGGGGAATGGGAGGTGTAGGCAAGACTACTCTGATAAGAAACTTGAATAATAAGCTCAAAGGTACTTCTTCAATCCTGCCTTTCAGCATTGTCATCTGGGCTACTGTTTCCAAGAATTTTGACATGAAAAAAGTCCAAATACAAATAGCCGAGAGATTGAACTTGAAAGCAAAGGAAGAAAGTACGGAGAGATTGTCTATTCTACTTTATGAAAGACTTGAGAAGGAGAAAAATTTTCTGCTGATTCTAGATGACATTTGGGCGAAAATTGATTTGCATAGGTTGGGCATCCCGGAGCCTGAGGTTGAAAAGGGTTCTAAGATCATATTAACAACTCGATCTCTAGATATCTGTAGGTACATGATGACTGATGTTGAAGTTAAAGTGAATGGTTTAAATGATGAAGAAGCTTGGCAATTATTCAGTCGATATACGGGGAGTGTGGTTAGTTCAGAACTTGTTAGACCCTTCGCAGAAGCAATTGCTAGAGAATGCTGTGGATTGCCATTGGCTATAACCATCGTGGGAGCTGCTATGAGAGGAAAGACAATGGTGCGGCTGTGGGAGGATGCCTTAAATGAGTTGCAAAGATCAAGACCTAATATAGGAGGCGTTGAGGATGAGGTCTATAAGCCTTTGAAGTGGAGTTACGACTCACTACAAGGTAAAAGAATAAAAAGTTGTTTCCTGTATTGTTCTTTATTTCCCGAGGACTTCGCAATTGGAAAAAGTGAACTAGTAAAGTGCTGGCTGGCGGAAGGTTTGCTAGATGAACAAGAGAACTACGAGGCTTCACTCAATAGAGGAATTGCCATGATTGAAAGTCTGAAAGACTCTTGTTTGTTGGAAGAGGGTATCCGTGAGTGCACTGTGAAGATGCATGACGTAGTTCGTGATGTTGCCATATGGATTGCATCCTCATCTGAGGATGAGTGTAAATCCCTTGTCCGTTCAGGTATGGGCTTGACTGAGATTTCAGCCGTTGAGTTTTTAAATTCTCTCAGAAGAGTTTCTTTCATGAATAACAAGATAAAAATGCTACCTGATCGTGTGATACAATGCTCAGAGGCCACGACTTTGCTACTGCAAGGTAATAGTCGCCTAGACGGAATTCCAGAGAGATTCCTTCAAGGATTTGGAGCACTCAGAGTCCTGAATCTGAGTAGGACAAACATCCACTCATTGCCTCTTTCTTTGCTTCAACTTGATGACCTCCGTGCTCTCCTTTTAAAGGACTGCCTCTATCTTGGAGAACTACCCTCGCTGGAGAGGCTTAGTAGACTTGAAGTGCTAGATCTCTCTGCCACTCCTATCAAAGAATTGCCAAGAGGGATGGAAAACTTGAGCAACTTAAGGCAACTGATCTTATCCCGCACTCGACACCTAAAAACCATTCAAACTGGAATTATATCAAGGTTGTCTTGTTTAGAGTACCTGGATATGACACACAGTGGTTACCAGTTGAGGGTGAAGAGGGAAGTAGAAGACAGACAGACATCTTTTGAAGAGCTCCTATGCCTTGAGAGGCTACTTGTCTTATTCATCCATTTGGAGAGGATCCCATGTCTCAGCTCTGAACCTCTTTCCTCGGTATATAGATTAAGCAGATTCCAGTTTTTAATTGGCCCACATGCGCACCACTTGAAAGGTAGGCATGCGCATGACAAAAGAACAGTAACTGTAAGGGCTCTTGATCTTTCTGCAGAACCGATTTGGTGCTTGTTGAGTATTGCCAGCTCTCTACTGTTGAATCATTGTTGGGGACTGAATGAGATGCTAGAAAACTTGGTCATTAACAGCGTTGGCAGCTTCGCTGGTTTAAAATCTCTTACCATCAGACGATCTGATTGCAGTTTTCGGCCAGGAAGAGGATGTGCGGGTACGACTCTCTGTGACCTCCTACCAAATTTGGAGGAACTTCATCTCGAATATCTGTCATGCATAGAAAGCACTTCAGAACTAGTTTCCCACCTGGGGCTGAGATTTCTGAGACTAAAATCAATAGTAGTGGCCAATTGTCCTAAACTGAAGTATCTTCTCACATGTGGTTTCTTCATTCATGACCTGCCAAACCTAGATGTAATCAAGGTGAGCTTCTGTGACGAGTTAGACGAACTCTTTAATTGTCTTCCTTTGCAGAATATGGATCTATGTCCTGTTGTTCCAAATCTACGGGTACTGAAATTGAAGGACGTTCCCAAATTAAGGGCTGTTTGCAGAGACGAAGAGACATGGCCATGTCTAGAGCAGGTAGATGTGATCGATTGCAATCTTCTCAGGAAGTTGCCTCTTACAAACCGAAATGCAGAAAACATGAAGAAAATAAGAGGAGAATCACAATGGTGGAACGCATTGGAGTGGGATGCTGACATAACCAAATCAAACCTGCAGCCTTATTTTCATCCAGCCGAGGCCTCTAGGAGCCGTAAGGAGTGGGAGTGAATTGGGACATATGTTAACCAGCGACCCTTCACTATCTCAGCGCCCCTCTTTGCTCAATCCCATTTCTTTCTCTGCCTCACCCAGCCTCCTTTCTCCCCAAGACAGTGGAATGTCAATGCAGGTTAAAGGAACAATGTTTTTTCTCCTCTCTCTCTCTCTCTCTCTCTCTCTCTCTCTCTCTCTCTCTATATATATATATATATATATATATTCAGAGGGCATGTTCATGGATTTGGAGCATCATATTCACCTGTCATTTCCTTTGCCAAATACATGTAACAGCTTTAGAAACTTTATAGAGAGGTCCTGATTGCATTCAACAAGACGATCTCCAGTAAAGACAGTGGGTCGACCATGTATTTGTACGTGAATAATACAACCGACGCATTACCAGAAAGAGATACTGAATAAACACGCTTTCCATTAACGTCAACGTCAAACCCTAAAATGGATCCAAATTCACCATGCTTGAAGAGAATTTCCCGAAAAGATCACCAAATTCACCTTAGATAACTCCCAAAACAGGACGCGGCCCCAATGGCCAATAGGCCCCACCGCCTCCCCTCCTCCAATACAGAGTTGTAATAGAATAAATTTTAATTTTTTTTTTCTAAGCAATCTAGTTTTCATTCATATAAGGAAAAGAAGATAGATGTGGAGGGGTTGAGAGGTTCACAACAAACGTCCCATTACAATAACCACATTGCAAATGTGGAAGGGAAAAACAAAAACAAAAAACAAAAAAAGGGTTTTGGGACTAATTTCTTGGTCCCCACCTATGCCCTAAGAAAGTGCCATCTTAAAATACGGTTTTTAATAGTTCATATAGCCATGCAAATTGTGGAACCACTGTTGAAGGTGATGGAAGCTGTGTGTGCACTGCAGTTTGTTGTCTTGAGATATTTCTTGGAGAGATCAGTATTCCCTTTTTCAATGTCATCTGTTACGCAAAGCGATAACATAGTAGAAAGCACGGTATCGGATGAACTGATCTGTGTCAGAGCATGTCTTCCCGAGCACCTGTGGTGGCGCGTGGAGACCACGGGTCGATGGTTAGGAGGTGAGTTGGGGCAGATCTGAAAGATCTTGAGGTGGAGGATCTGCTGGTGCGGCGGGTGTAGCCAGCAGGCTCGTCGGGGAGCGGCGGCGCGTGAAGGCTACGCACAGAAGCAAGCGGTGCGTGAGGGTCACTCGCTTGGATTTTCGCCACGATTTCGCTTCGTCCCAGTAGATCGGCGCCTGTAGGGTTGCGTGGTGGAGCGCGTGTCGACTGTTGGTCGTCGGAGTACGATAGATGTGACCAAAACCGAATCGGTGGAGGGGAGAGAATAAAAACACTACCATGAAAGCCAAAACATATACACAAAGCGGTATCGAAAAGGGAACGGAGAGGAGGGTGAGAGCCTCCTCTCCGGTGGAAACACTCAAAGAGATTTGAGTTTTCTAAAGAGAATGGAGGGTTTCTCTTTCTAAAACCCACGAAAGGCAGCTTTTCAACATCATATGAGTTTAGAATAAATTTTAATTAATAGAATAAAGAAATAGAGGAATTACATTATGCCAATATTTACATAGGAGAAATGTTTTAACTGCATTTGAATTACATAAAAGTAAGCCTATAAAATGACGTGGCATACATTAGATTATAAAGTTATTTTTATCGTAAAATAGATCTAACAAATTCATGAAGGCACATCAGTTTGTAAGTTACTTTTGTATAATCTCTTTGTGTCTATAATATTTCTTCGTACATATTGTTACAACTGATTATTAGAAATATAACTATTGTTATTTACAAAGTCATCGGTAGATGAAACCCAATCAACACAATATCAACAATTCCGTTTCACAATAATCTCTTTTAAGTTTCCACCCATTCTATTTAACACTGTTAGTGAACCCCAAAGGAGAACAAAAGAATATCTGCACATGAGGGAAAAGGAACAGAGTAACTCAGTGCTGCAAGAAACAAAGAGCAAAACTAATCCAAATACGAGCAAATAAATTTTTGCAGAAAGGCTGTAGAATGGAATTCAATATTCGTCAAGAGAAATGATTTGTACAAGCTTTAAATATACAAGTCTCGTACAAGTCTTTGTAAAAAAGTAGACCCCACCTTAAAAAGGTATAAAAATATATTTTTTATTAGTGGAACTCATTTTTTTACAAAAGACTTGTATGAAATTTATCTATTTGAAACTCGTACTTAGCATTATACCACGAAGATCACTAATCCAAATACCATGAAATTTTGGAGAACCGGTGTAGTCTATGGTTGATTATACCACGAAATCTCATTTGCTTGTGAGACCTAAGTTGCCAAACTTTTGGGGTTGGGTTTCAAGTAATGGCTTGATGGTTATCTTCCAGAATATTCTGGTATTGTTTCAGACAATTGGAGGAGCTCCCCCTCGAAAGCACTTTACTATCCATTTCAATACAATACGTCTATTAATTCCAGATTCCTTCTACATTCATACATTTCATTGATTCCTAGTTGTAACACGGGAAAAAAATCCCAATATAGTCATCAATGGCATTGTGAAAAAAATATACAATACGTCTATTTACAAAGCTGTTGGTTTCTACCGGCATCCGAGGACCATCTGAATCAGTTTCTTCAATGGCATTGTGAAATTCTCCTAGTGAAGCATCACTGTCAGTCACAGAATCATGAGAGCCGGAACTGTTTCTGCATGAAAGCCCACCATTCGCCAACAGACCAGACCTCTGATGCTGGATTCGCCCATTAACATAGCTGTCCAGGGCAAGGTTCCTGTATGACAAGGAAATTGGTACTTCATAAATGACAATATGACTGCTTACTGTTGTGCACAAAAAGATATTACACAAGTGAACAGAAGCGAAAGATATTAATATGCACATCAAGCAAAACATACAGTTTTATTTGATTGATAAGCAGCACACCACCCAGTGGATCTTAATTTCACAACATCCCACTCTTATGGAAGGAAAGGTGTTGTGTTAGCTAGAGCCCAGTGGAACATTAAGCAAAACACACGATCCACAGGACCACAGATGTCAAGTTTTGTCCAAGATATTTTTCGATAAATAATTTTTATCCAAGATATAACTTCAAGAATGGAAATATAAAGAATCAGGTACCCATACACCTAAACCATAATCCATATTGATATAAGCAAACACTCGCATCCCCCAGAAAAATGTAATATATAAGGACTCACAAAGTTAGTGCACCTTGTTTGCTGGATTTTGGGAGTTGGAAGATACTCAAAAGCTGGAAACAAGCCTTTTCACCTTGCTTCAATTGTGTGAGTTGGAATCCTCTCTGTTTCAAATTCCCCCCCAGAAGCATTTTCTTCATCCATTTTGGAGCCTTCCACCATCATTGACTGAAAGTATATCTGGCAAGCAAACGTACAAGCATAAAAAAAATCAATGTGGTTGACATAAAACACACACACGCACACTTCATTAAAGCAGAATGCAGAAATACCTCAGGTTTTGCCCACAACGGGGCTCGAGGTTCATGCATCTGCAGTTCAGCTTCTGATATATAAAAATTATGTTTCTCCTCAGAAGAGTCAGAACTGATCTTTGCTTTTGTAAATATATCCCCAGCTTCAGGATAAATGCTATTTCCCTTCCTCACTCCTTTAAAATATATTCTAGTGCCGTCTGAATTTCGATTCTCACCATATATGTCAGTATTATCTTCTCTCTCTTTTCGGTTCTGTTCCAGACATATATTCCACTTCTGGACAGCCTCAATGACTAATCTTGCATCACATTCTGGAGCTGACTCAGCAGAACTGCTTAATCCAGGCACAACAGCCATTGGACCAAGACAAGTTGATGTTTGCAACATATATTGTGTCAAACAACTGGATGGAAAAAATACCATGAAGTGGTATGTTGCCTTTGAAGAGCTGCAATCCACATATAAAGCATTGCCTCTGCAATTGTGGAAAGAAGAAGCAATAGCCCCAGAAAGAAAACTCTTCCTGCCTGTTGCAGCTGCTGCTGCACCACTTACTGTTCCTCTCCATCCATTATTTCCGTTCCTTATCCTACTGACAACAGACAGTGTAACTGGAGGACCAGCTGCACAAAGGCTCTGTTGATTAGGTGGCCAACTAACTGATGGCTTAGTCAAATTTCTATTCCTGGTAGTAGGACTAACATCGGCGGACTGAAATTTTACTGATCCTACAACAGGATTAATAGCAAACAGATGGCTAGTCCCCCTTGATGAACTGATCATAATCCAGTTACTGTCGTCACTGAAACTGATATCCTGTATGACCTGAAAAGGTTACCCAAAAAACAGATAAGTGCGAGATGAAAACAATGACATATTCAATAAGGAACCTTGAAACATGTATCCTGCACTTACTGCATTTGTGAAACCGCGTTGCAGCCTGTAAAGATGTACATGAGATGCACCTGCAGCAGATGTAGAAGAGCTTCTCTGGAGTCCAGGCATTATTTTGAAAACATTTATGTTGTGCCCCTGGACCGATGCGGTAACTAAAAGGGTGCCACTAAGGTCAAAACATAATGCTGAAATATGACTCTGGTGTGCCCTGAACTGGGCAATCACAACTTTGCTGACAATATCTCTGACAATGACCTGATAATCACAAGAAGACGATAAGAAACATTGGGAAAAATAACTGAGACAAAAAAAAAAAAAAAAAAGAATCAAGCCAGTGTCAGTTCATGAATAGCTTGATTTGTGAATACCACAACAGTAAGATCTTGCACATAATAAATTGATACCATGCTCAGAACCAGGAAATGCAAGCCTCACAACAAATTATAAGCATCCATATTACAGGTCACACTTAACAACATCTGTCATACAGCTTTTATTGTGCAATAGAATGCATTCACCTAGGGAAAGAAGCAAAATCAAGTAAAAGTACATGAACTCTAGCCAATTTGTTTTGGAAAAAAAAAAAAAACAAGAGAGAAATGGAGCAGGCATATATATGTGGTTTCAGTAACAAGTAAACACAAAGTTGAGAAATGCATGTACCATTCCGGCATTTTCTGCATCTGTTAATTGGATATTGACAGTCCCATTGCTTTTCGAGGCAGGATTCCCTGATTGCATTGAAGTATTACTATCAGGCAGAAGCTCAGAGCAGTACCTGGACAACTTCTTATATCCCATGTCTCCAAGGGTCACAATCCCAGCAGCAAGTTGCTTGCTTGATTCTTTTGCATAGTGAGCCACAATACTCCCATTTGAAGGGAAATCAGGAAAGCTTGCAGAACGCATTAAATGTTGTGGACTGACACGACCTGAATTTGAGACTACAACCGGACTTCCACTATAAGCAAGCCATCGGGAACCGACAGCAAGGGGTCCATAACCTATGCCACCAGAACCAGGGCACACCGAAACTATAGGGTTCGTAAGAATGGTATATTCCCTCTCTAGAGTTTCGGTATCAAAGCAGTGTATCTGCAATTTGTACCACTTAACTTTTCACCTGATTAGACAGAAGAAAAGGGTGCTTGAAAACACACATAAGAAACGTACCTGAGCTGCTTGAGCAATAGCGACAAGTCGGGAACTGCACCGTATAGAGTAAACAACTGACCTGAACTTTAGCACATGAACATAAGATTGAGATTTAAAGGAATAAAACTGAACAGCAGTAGGCAAAAAACTGCAATCCACTGGATCCTGGCCATTTGGGATGTTCCCATTGGAAGGAGTGGCTACACCATCCTGAATGCTACTACCTGTATAAAGGGACCCATCAGTACAAACTACCAGTAGTGGGTGGCTGTCTGCAAACTTGCCCTGCAACTTCTTTTTTGTGATTGGTTTTGGGAGCATTTGCATAAATGAAACCGGACCGTCATGTCTAGAAACTAGACCTCGGACATTATCTGCATCTTCAACATCCCAAACCTGGAAACCAGACCAGTAAGCCAGCAGGAGAACGTGCCGAACGACATCTCCTTCATCCTCTAACTTGTCAAACCCGGCCCAGTTCACCTACATAAATTTTACATGAAAATATGATACCAGTTGTCTCCATGACTAAAACTACTATGATGGGAGTAATTAATATTGAAGCTACATGACTAACACCACTTCCACAAAATATACAAGAGAGAAAGAGAACATACAATAATGTAAAGAAGCATGACTAATCCACGTCAATGCAACACAAGATTCAACCATATAATGCATGTCTTGTCCACCATCAATGTGAATTTATCAAAGAAAAATAAAATATTGAGTCAGAAATTTCCAACTGAATGGCCATGCATTATTATGGCATAATAACACCTCACTCACACCCTTTATATGCTCATTCAAGCACATCTGACCTCAAGCAATTATGCAATCAAATTAACCCCCAAAAAAAAAAAACATACAAATACTCATTGCATATACACCATAGTCCATAAATGAACTGATTAGTGTAACAAGGACTTCACTTTTTCATAACAATTCCACTTGGGAAAAGCTAAAAATGTTTTATATATCTCGAATTGAAAATACTTAAACGAAAACAAACAAACCCATTACACTTCATACCTGATCATGGCTGGCATCATGATCCCTATCCACAATTGATGACGCCGCCGAGGCCGCAGAGCGCGCCACTGTCGATGCCCCTGATGACACGATCCTCAGGTAGCTGGAAATGGCACGAAAAGAGCTCGGCATAAAGCTGTTGGGCCGCCCTGTCTTTGGCACACCACCCTGCTGTTGTTTCTGGCCCTCATTCCTCATTCCAAAAACTAAAGAGAGCAAAATCGCCAATGTCCAGAAAACCAAAATCAACGATACTCCGATAGTCCTTAATCATAACCCCGAGAATGTTTCTGTTTTCTCTTCGAAGCAAAACCCAAGAAGCAAAGAAACAGTCTCAACACATGAGCTTAAATTACAAGTGTCTCCATTCCGCCCCTTCGCCTCAAACAACAGCATTCAATCCAAATTCAGAAACACCCACAAAGCACACAACCAACATCCACAAATGGATTACAAAAAAAATACCCACAACTTTAAAAATAAACGCTTTGATTTTTGTGGGCGTTTGCACCTCCAATTCTGTAATAAAACACCTCCAGTACTGCTAGAGCGCTGGCTCTTGCATATATTTATTAATGTGTTTTTTTCAGAAATTTTTTTAATATTTTTAAATATTTAAAAAGATAAAATAAATTTAAAATATTATTAAAAAATATTTTTTTCATCAAAAAGTAAAAAAATTATTTAAAAATACTTTCTTAATTACGAAGTAATTATTTTTTTATTTACTTCATAATTAAGAAAGTATTTTTTAATAATATTATAAATATTTTTATTTTTTTTAAATATTTAAAATTATTAACAAAATTTATATAATAAAAAACATATAAAAAAAAAAACACACGCGGCAGCTCCGAACTGGAAGCGGAACGCTTACCATTTTCCTTAGTTTATGAGTAAAGGCTTGCCAGTGAAGCCAGGTTTTCTTGTCAGCCAAGTTGGCTTAATATCTCATATCAATCGTATATGAAACACCTCCCGAGATTTTAGCAGCTTCTTGCAAATTAACGCAAAGTCAATGATCACAAAAAGTACGTGCCTTTTATTCTACCATTTTCATTCAATTTTTTTATTGACCTCATATAACTATTTCTTCACGGAATAATTAAAAAGATGAAATAAATGGCATTAAAGTTTATATAGAAAAATAGTAGTAATGAATTACTCTAAATAAAATTGTTTATTCCACATTCAATTAATAAATAAAATCATCAAAATATCTATATTTTATATTTTAAATTAAATAATTACTATTTATTTTAATTGAAGTAGAGCCAAAGTCTTTTATATGATTCATCTGGTTAGTTATAAATTTATAAGTATGTTAAAAGAAAAAAAAAAACTTTAAAAATCAGTGAATTTTTTATTTTAATAATCGCGAGACGATATGAGAGGAGAGTTGATGGGAGACGATGAAGAGACCATGAACGTCCTTTTTACGATGAACAAAGCGTGAAATGGATAGAGTCGGTGCCATTACAACCCTTAACTTGCTGGCATCTCTCAAGTGTCTCTTGCAAGTTGCGACTTTTGTTGCTTGTTACCTTGCATTAGACACTTTGAGATCCACGCTTCTAGAACGCCAAAAATGGAGTCGATTCTGGCCCCGGCGCTGGAGTACACGCTCAAGTACTGATTGAAATCCTCCTCAAGTGATCAGTTCAAGTTGCGGCGCCGGTCTGTACAGCTCTCCAGTTTGGGTAAAATTCCGCAATTGCTCTATCAAAGGCGACGCTTTGTATTACAGCCTCAGATTGCCGCCGGCGCTGAATGAGACGACGAGAAGGTCTGCAAATTAGAGATTATGGTTGGTTGGTGACTAATTGTTAAGCATCACTACGAACATGGGTGCAAATGAGTCACATTTATTCCGGTCCACTTTTCACCGACTTCAAGATTGCACTCAAATTAACTCAAACTTAATGGGTAAAATTTAAAGCAGTTTCTTCTAACTATTTAGTGAATCAAACGGTAGTTAAGACTTCCATTACTTCTTCAGCAATTAGACTGGATTTTATTCAGTGTTAATACTGCCTTTTCTCCCCATTATTTTCCAATTTTTGGATTTTTTTTTAATGATTGAATTCACTTTGTATGCTTTTGCAGTTGCCATCTGTAAGTAACGTTCAAGTAGAGCCAATTGTTGTGCAAATCGATAGGCTTGATTTGGTTCTAAAGGAGTACTCTGATTTGAATGAATCTAGGAGTCTGAGCAGGTATTGTTACTTGCTTTATTGCTTAAGTTTATGTACTTATGTTTCAAGATTGGGATGTGATTTGGACGGGTTTGTTTTGATCTGTTGAAATTAAAATTAAAAGTTAAATAAAATATTATAAGAATATATTTTTTTAATATTATTTTTATTTTGACATTTGAAAAAATTGAATCATTTATTTTATTTTGTGTAGAAAATTTGATAAAGTTGTAATGATTAGATGAGATAAGATGAGATGAATTGAGAGGAATTGTGAAAACAAACAAGACTTGTGTTGATGGTTAAGAACTGCCGGATGCTTCTGCTTTCATCACGGTACCCCAACATCTGCTAGCTCCGGGAAGGGAAGTGGTCATGGATTTGCGAATAAGGTGTACATCTACTTTGGCTAAATTTGGCACTTACATGCACACAATTGCTAGAGAAATGATATTTGCACTCCACAGGACAAAATTATATTTTTAATAATGGATTACATTTTTTTTTAAATGGAGTGTGCTGGACTTACACAATCTAAGACTGAATCTAGCATTATTCTTGCAATTATTGAATTTGAAAGATTATCTCTCCTTATATGAATATCATATTGCAGATGGAATGACTGGGAGGGATGAATCTTGAACTTGGCTTGGCAATTGCCTAGAACTCTGTTGATTATGAGCTAGCCAACTGGGAAATGAAAAACTTGAAATTCTCTATTAAGCAACCGGTAATAGAATCTTATATTTTACATGTCTATCCATGTTAATGTTGCATAGTAAGGTCTAGTATCGTGATGATCTTCACTCTGCAGACTGAGGCAGTTGTTACCAAGGATGAGCTGCAGCACCTTGCTTTTCTCTGCACGTCTGGAGTTGACTCAGTGGATTGAATAGCTGCTGGAAGAGTAACCACGTTGTCATATTATCAAGAGTTAAACAAGTTCCTATCTTTTGTAATTAGAATAAGTTCTCGTTATCCTCCACTTCCTTGACTACAAAGCTAGACAAGCTGTTTCAGAGTAAATACAGGCAGCAAAAGCGTCGTTTCTGTCAAAGTCGTTTCTATGTTTTGTTCCATAACGTGAGCCATGAAGATCACAAAACATGTTTGTCACTGTAGATTTTCTGTTTGAAGCCACTTCTATACCTTGTATCTTCGGAGGAAAATCATCAGCACTGCAATCAATGGGGATTACATCTGGTTTGAGTTTGAGGCGGTGGTGTAACTTTACTTTTGAGGTTTCTTATCTTTGAGCACCCTAACGAGGCATTACTTTACATGCAAGTATTGTATTATTTTGCATAAAAAAAAAAATATCAATTTGCAAGCATGTTTACTGACTTATCAAACCATGGTGGTTTGCTACGTTAATGAACATACAAACAAAAAATTATTTTATTCTCGAGTCGGTGTGTAGAGCACACCATCGATATCACTTAAATGATAAAATTTGATTTGTAAGATTCAAAATTTAAAATTTATCTTCTGAATCAAGTATTGTTATGTATGTGTTATTCGCACTGGCTTATAAATAGAGTTTTTTATAATAAAAAAATATTTGTATTTTAACTTTTTGTATAATTATAAAGAGTCTCAAAGTAAATAATGGGAATATAAAATTACTAATTAAGAATAGTGAAATTCTTCAGCCACAAAATGGGCACCTCCACACTGAGTAAGTACAAAGGTGAGAACAGAATGAATTAGATTGTATGAAGAGTCATCGGTCTTTGAATCATGTGATAGAGAAAGATGAATATTAAAAAGAACAAGAAGAACAAAAACTAATGTTGATGCAGCAGACAGAGTCTGGTATACACATGTTGCAAGCAGACCATAGGACCAATATTCGTTGGTCCTACCTAAGAGAATTTAATTTTTAAAAAATATGGGCAACTTCGTTTTTCTTTTTGTATTTACTTTCATATATGGCCACTTGATCTTTAGACAAAGTCAGAAAATTATTGGGGTTGCCTTTCAATAGGGGAAAGCAATCACCATTCAGACATAGTAAATTATAAACAAAAACAACCATAACATGGCAACATAAAAATGGACTCTTGAGTCTGTACGCATTGCAAACTCAGAAACAAAGACTCTTACCTACTGGGTGCCTCAAAGTCATCAAATGATCAAGATCATTTTCAGCTGCTGTCATCAGCTAGATACGATTGGTTAAACATAACTTCACTCGTAAGCACAGAGAGCAATCTCTAAGGAAGAGTTTCCAACTGTATAAAGAACAATCAAACAGTGAACCAAGAGACCATATGCCGGCGGGTTCAAACTACTGGTTGGAAACTTGGAGTTATGGAAGCAAACATTCATGGGCTACCAAAGATATACCATCCACGCCGGCTAATTTTAAAACCAATTTAATCCATTCGTTTGGCATTGGCTTGACGTTTGTTATGAACAAAAGACAAAATAGCATATACTAATAGCCTGCCGAATTTCAGTCTAGAATAAATTAACCATGCGTATGTATGTATACAAGTTTTAGTGGTGATAACTGCAAATATATAGTTGAAAGCTAATTCTCCATCTAAAAGTTGGCCGCCTCGGCTAGAAAGAGCATTGGAAATGGGAGCCAAAGGTCACTTTTTCCGGTATGCGGATAGCGTGGACATGTTCTTGATGTTTTGGGGGACTTTGGGCAGCATTGGAGATGGGTTGCAGACACCTCTGACGATGTTCATTCTAAGCGATGTGATCAATGACTACGGAAGTAAGACTAGCTTTTTGACAAACGATATAGTAGACAAGGTAAGCATGTTAAATGCTCTCATATAACCTGTTTTTGGTTGTAGTAATAAGAAATTATGTAACCTTGAGAGTTGAGACACCCATTGCTGCCACCAATATTATTCTTGGGTAGCTAGCCACATCTCACACGATGAATTTATATTTTGCATGGGAGACATGTGAGTCACACCATTTTAAATCGAAGGGCTAAACTATCAAAGCCCTGTTGTTTTTAAGCCAGCATATTCTTTTAGTACCATCAAGAGCAAGTTGTAAATTTGTATCAATCGTTTCAAGGATTGCTATTTTCCTTTTTAGCAAGGAAGTGATATATCTTTTATTTCTGAAGCCATATAAAAAATGTTTTTTAATTTGTTATCTTAATATACAAACCATAAGAACATGAAAACGATGCACACCAAATGTAGAATTCCCAACTTCCCTGATCCTTCTTTCCATTACGCTGCTTTTAGTTCTCCAAAACAAGAAGCCAAACTCAAAGAAATGCTGTTTCAAAGATGTAATTAATTTTTCTTTCTTTTCTCCACAGTATAAAAAATAAATGGAATTTACATATATGAAGTTATGAACTTGCTAGTTGCTACTATCATGTCCATTTTTTCCAGTATGCACTCAGGCTACTCTACGCTGCAATTGGAGTTGGACTTTCGGCTTTTGTGGGTATGTCGAACTTTTTGAAAGTATAAAAGAACTGAAATCTAGACCTCTCTCTCTTTCTCAATGAATCGCGTTCGACATTTGCTCTTGCAGAAGGGCTATGTTGGGCAAGAACAGCCGAGAGGCAGACATCTCGAATGAGAATGGAGTACCTGAAATCTGTCCTTAGACAGGACGTTGCTTTCTTTGACACCCAAACTGCTGGTACTTCAACAACCAACCAAGTTGTGACACTCCTCTCCTCGGACGCCAATTCAATCCAAGTTGCTTTATGTGAGAAGGTATAGTTTCCATGATACCCTTCCCTTATTAGGCCTATGATGAAGGAACTAAGCAGACGAAGTTCTCAAAACGATATTCTAAAATTGCACTGAATGGAAAGTCCTACCAAGAATGACAGTCTAATATATGTTTCCTACAAATATAAACCCGTTTATATAAGAGGAACAGATATAATGATAAAAAAGTGATAGACCCTTTAAAGCCAGGGGTACTAGGCCCCATGAAATAGATATGCCTCTTTGTTAGTTGATTTACAACATGTTTGGGTCGAACTGGTTTGGTGGTTTAGGAATTGGGTCGAAAAGGGGTTTCCTCTAAATATCTGCCACCGTTGATAACTTGCTTCACTTCCTCGAGGGCGCAGGCTGAGAGATAAGTGAAAGAAAATTTTTGTAAAAAAGAAAAAAATGAGTTAATACTTTTTTCTTTGTCTTTGTGCTGTTTGATGAAAAACCGGATTCCTTTCTATGTGCAGATACCCGATTGCCTTGCTTACATGTCAACTTTCGTCTTCTGCCACATATTTGCCTTCAAACTTTCGTGGAGACTTACACTGGCAGTTCTGCCGCTCTCAATCATGTTCATTGCTCCAGGACTTGTGTTTGGGAATATGATGATGGGCCTGGTAATGAAGATGATTGGATCTTATGGAGTTGCTGGTGGGATTGCAGAACAAGCAATTTCTTCAATAAGAACTGTGTATTCTTACGTGGGAGAGTGTCATACACTAGACAGATTCAGCCATGCACTTCAGGAATCTTCGGAATTTGGGATAAAACTAGGCTTTGTAAAAGGATTGCTGCTGGGGAGCATGGGAATTATATATATAGGTTGGGGTTTTCAGGCTTGGGTTGGGATTTATTTGATTTCTGAAAAAAATGAACAAGGTGGGCATGTCTTGATAGCTGGGTTCAATGTACTCATGGGCGGCTTGTGAGTCATTTCATTGGCACTGATCTTGTGTTTCTCACTACTTTCTTAGCCTTCAGCTCCTTGATTTCAATTTAAAACTAAACACCCTGGTTTGGTGATTGCAGGAGTATTTTGAGTGCCCTCCCAAATCTAACTGGGATTACAGAGGCAATGACTGCTGCCTCCCGGCTCTCCGAGATGATTGAACGGGTTCCTACCATAGACTCTGAAGATAAAAAGGGGAAGGCTTTATCACATGTGAGAGGCGAAATTGAATTCAAAGACATATATTTTAGTTATCCATCAAGACCTGATATGCAGATCTTAGAAGACTTCAATCTGAAGGTTCCAGCAGGTAAAAGAGTAGGCCTTGTTGGGGGCAGCGGTTCTGGGAAGTCCACAGTCATTGCACTGCTTCAAAGATTTTACGACCCAATTGAAGGAGATGTAATCCTGGATGGATACAAAATAAGAAGACTTCAGCTGAAATGGTTGAGATCCCAACTTGGTCTTGTGAATCAAGAACCTGTTCTATTTGCAACATCCATTAAAGAGAATATCCTATTTGGGAAAGAAGGAGCCTCCATGGACAGTGTCATAAATGCAGCCAAAGCAGCAAATGCACATGATTTTATCACTAAGTTACCTGATGGATATGAAACTCAAGTAAGTCAACTTCTACAATTCTTGCTCAAAATATCTTGGTTGCCACGCTTGAATTGACTTGTCTTCAGCTAATTTAGAAAAGGCAGATTTCTGACGGTCATATTTAGCATTCCAATTCTCAATCTTTCCATGCATTAGTAACACAGAATTATGAACTTTGCCAGAGTTCAGCATCGTTTTTTCTTTTAGTTCAGCCTCTAAGAAATGCGTTGCTTTCAGCAATAATTAGCATGTACAACTATGGTTTCACCAGGTTGGGCAATTTGGATTCCAATTATCTGGAGGCCAAAAGCAACGGATTGCCATAGCCAGAGCCCTACTCAGGGACCCAAAAATCCTGCTGCTCGATGAAGCCACTAGTGCTCTGGATGCACAGTCTGAAAGGACGGTGCAGGAGGCAATTGATCAGGCTTCAAAAGGGAGGACAACAATCATCATTGCCCATCGCCTGTCAACAATCAGGACAGCAAACTTGATTGTGGTTCTACAAGCTGGCAGAGTGGTTGAGTCAGGTTCACACAATGAGCTGATGCAAATGAATGATGGACAAGGTGGGGAATATTCCAAGATGGTGGAGTTGCAGCAGGTGGCAATGCAAAATGAAGCTCCCAACACTCCCAGTACTCCAGTAAAAGGAAGAAGCCACCACAGAATGACCATTCCCCCAAGCCCAATCAGTGTGAGGTCAAGCACTCACAGCAGTCCAATGTTATATCCCTTCAGCCAGGCATTTTCCATGGGCACACCCTATTCCTACTCTGTCCAATATGACTCTGATGATGATAGTGATCAAGAGTATTTAAAGAAATCTAGTTATGCCCCTCCTTCCCAGTGGCGTTTACTGAAAATGAACACTCCTGAGTGGGGAAAAGCTGTGTTTGGTTGCCTGGGAGCCTTGGGTTCGGGAGCAGTACAACCCATAAATGCCTATTGTGTGGGATTACTTGTATCCTACTATTTCCTCCCAGAATCCGAAATGAAGTCTAAATCCAGAGTCTTATCCCTCGTTTTCTTGGGTATTGGTGTTTTCAACTTTTTCACCAATATCCTCCAACACTACAATTTTGCAATTATGGGTGAAATGTTGACAAAAAGGGTACGGGAGAATCTTCTCGAAAAACTGATGACCTTTGAGATTGGGTGGTTTGATCAAGAAGACAACACAAGTGCAGCCATATGTGCAAGGTTAGCCACTGAAGCCAGCATGGTCCGGTCCCTTGTCGGGGACCGGATGTCATTGCTGGTTCAAGCAATTTTTGGGGCTACTTTCGCTTACATACTAAGTCTTGTGCTCACATGGAGGCTATCCCTTGTAATGATTTCGGTGCAGCCACTAGTCATTGGGAGTTTTTATGCAAGGAGTGTTTTGATGAAGAATATGTCTGAGAAAGCCCGAAAAGCACAGAAGGAAGGAAGCCAACTAGCAAGCGAAGCAGTCATTAATCACAGAACTATAACTGCTTTCTCTTCTCAGAAAAGAATATTGGGGCTCTATGGTGCAACCTTAACAGGTCCTAGGAAGGCTAGTGTAAAACAGTCCTGGGTTTCGGGCTTTGGCCTGTTTAGCTCCCAATTTTTTAACACAGCTTCAACAGCTTTAGCTTTCTGGTATGGTGGGAGGCTCCTGACGAAAGGAGAAGTAGGACCAAAGCAACTTTTTCAAACATTTTTTATTTTGCTATTCACTGCTTATATTATAGCTGAAGCTGGGAGCATGACTAACGATTTATCTAAAGGAAGCAGTGCCATTCAATCACTTTTGACTATTCTTGACCGGAGAAGTGAGATTGATCCAGACAGCAAATGGGGGACGGAGATTAAAAGGAAAATAAAGGGACGGATTGAGCTTAAAAATGTTTACTTTTCATATCCAACAAGACCTGAACAGATGATCTTCAAGGGAATGAGCCTTAAGATTGAGGCAGGGAGAACAGTGGCACTAGTAGGGCAAAGTGGTTCTGGCAAATCTACAATTATCGGGCTTATTGAGAGGTTTTATGATCCTGTAAAGGGATCTGTTCATATAGATGATCAGGAAATTAAGAACTATAATTTGAGAATGTTGAGGTCACATATAGCATTAGTCAGTCAGGAGCCAACTCTTTTTGCTGGAACCATACGCGAAAACATTGTCTATGGGAAAGTGAATGCGACAGAGTCTGAGATAAGAAAAGCTGCAGTTCTTGCCAATGCTCATGAATTTATAAGGTATGAAAAGAAATTGCTGGAGCCTTTCTCCTTGTATCTCAAGAGAGTTTTTTATGAAAGAAAAAAACCATGAACACTAAATAGAACTAAAATAAATAAATAAATAATTGACTACCTCATCATGTAACCTCAAGTTCGGTTTCTTCAGTGCGTGGCCTGGAAAAGGCTACCACGGAATGGAAGCAAAGAGAAACTAGTAGCATCTTCAGTGATAACATATTTGTTTATTTCTTGTAGTGGCATGAATGATGGGTATGATACAAACTGTGGAGAAAGAGGAGCTCAGCTATCAGGAGGCCAGAAGCAAAGGATAGCACTAGCTCGTGCAATACTAAAGAACCCTGCAATCCTTCTATTGGATGAAGCTACGAGTGCACTTGATAGTGTGTCGGAGAACCTAGTTCAAGAAGCGCTTGAGAGAATGATGGTTGGAAGGACGTGTGTAGTTGTTGCTCATCGGTTGTCTACTATACAGAGAGCCAACACAATTGCTGTCATCAAGAATGGAAAGGTTGCGGAACAAGGGTCTCATAACGAACTCATTTCCTTAGGTCAAGGTGGAGCATACCACTCTCTCATAAAACTACAAGGCCGCAGTTCGGGATGAACAAGGTTCCAACCTCTTTTAAATATATATATATATATATATATATATATATATAACTTGTTCATATAAGTTTTGTGATTATATGGGATTGGGAAGGATTCAGGCTGTACTTTGTTTCAATTACCGTGTTAAACGGATTATCTTCAGGTTTGATACACTGCTTCCATAACAAGGTCTTTTTTTTTTTTTTTTTTTTTTTGGTGAAATTAACAAGATCTATACCTTCACATTCCTCGAAATAATCAGAAGTCATAGTAAGTTAAGCAAAAAAGCCAAGACCATCAGACTAATTAAAAATCCCACCTGCGAACAACGGCATCCATGCTCCCCGGCGCGCCCGACTTGAGCTTGACACCCTTCCTGTAGATTTTAGCAGCTTGATCATTGACTTTCACGTGTACCCCTGTCACCACTCACCAGCCTGGTGCCTCTTGGTCGTCCACTTCCGCACAACGTGCTCGAACCTAGCTCTCTCCTGTGGCCCGGAAAACTGCCGACCCATTTGGAGAAACCGCTCGGAAAACAGTATCCTATTGACCTCCACAGGCACTCCTCTATTGCCTTTCATGGCTCCTCAGGTAGAACCCAGGAATGGTACTGAACAACGGCTGTGAGTTGTGAGAGTGACTTATCGGGATTGCCAAGAAAAGCGAGGTTGAGGGCATCATAACAGATTTCCTCTCTTCCTGTTCCTAATGTCAAGCACCAGCTCAAAGATGAGGGTAACTGTTTGCGGAGGAATTTAAGGTTTTGCTATTGCCTTACCAAATAGCAAACAATAACTGTTGTGTTGGGCGGGTGTTGTTTCCATCTGAACTCAACTATCCGAGTTCTCGTCGACGTCGTCGTCCATAAGAGAACGGGAAATTCACGTTGGATAGCTAACGTTGATGGTTTGTCCCTACTGATTGACCCGTTACCAGATCTCTTGCGGGACAACGTTTCAGATTACATGATGGTTGTTACCAATCTTTCCATTGATGATGTCTGCTGAGGAATAATTGGGTGATCATCTATTCTTCTGAAATTGGTTTTTTGAGCCCCTCGCTAATTTTGGTGACAAACCCCAATGATCTTTATTTTTTTATTTTTTTGATAACTGCCATAGTTATCTTTATTAATGTAGCAAATAATGACCTAAATTTCTACTCTTCTAGCACTTAATAGATTATAAACCTGTGACTTTTTAAATTACTGCCTGAAAAACTCGCTAGGCTTAATTTTAATTTTCAAAAAAAAAAAAAAGGAATTCTTTGTAATTTTTTATAACATACAAAAAAATTAAGTATAGCTAAAAATAATTAAACGTAAAGAAGGGATATACATTTAATAGGAGAAGGAAAAAAAGGAGTCTGCCCAGGGTCAACATGGACGCGGGCACAGCTGTGATACAAATAATCTTCATCCAACCCTATAACGTTAACAGGTGTCAAGTGTCAAACCAAGTTACCACTAGCATTCTATTATTTGGGAAACAAAGATGAAACAAGAATCATGTATTGTGTACAAATAACATTCGAGCTTTGTTGGTTATGTTACTCGTCATCTTTGTAAGGATACTCTTCGGGAACTTGCTTCAAAAGTTTCACCTGCAACTCGAATGCATCATCCCCTCGAAGCATGTCACGGACCCATGTAACTTCAGTCTTCATTGACACCTGATTGTAGGAAAACATTGCAAAACTATTTTGAGCACCAGTTACATCCAACAAACTACGTTTATCGAGATACTATAAACCAGAGCAACAAGCGGACTATTCTCCTACTTAAAAATAATAATAATAATAATAATAACAATTCCATGACTTTTTTTTTTTTTTTTTTATGACGGGGGGAACCACCGCACGACAGAGTCCTTAGAACTCCTCCATGGAACCTAAACCCCCGGCGAGACTAGCACAACAACCCACCGCCATGACCTCCCACTTAAATTGCAGTTTGATCCCAGGGGGAATCGAACTTGTGACATGGGGTTCAAGCACACAAGTTTGCCCTTACCACTTGGGCTACGGTAAATGAAAATTTCAATTTCTAGAAAAACAATTCCATGATACCATATTCATAAGGTAAATAACATGAGATATGGAAGTGCTCAGATAAAAAGACTACATTCTCTGACCTTACAAAAAACCCATTCAGGTTCACCCACTTAAATCACGCACCAAAAAAAAAAAAAAAAAATATCAAGTTGGGTGGCCTTAGTTGCCCTACTCTCAGGTATTTTTATGATGTGCCAAGGAAAAAAAAAACAATGGAAGGAAAATGATAAAGATATGCAGTAGGATGAGGAACTAACCATCTCTAAGGCTCCTCTGATGACTCCACTCAATACGTTGCAATAGTATAGACCTTGACATGTATCAGGGAGCTCAACAAAGTCTACCAGAGGATTATCCTCCAAAATGATGCTGCAACATGTACCATCAGCATCCCAATTGCTTACAGATGCAGTGACCCCTAAGAACATTTTAAAACCAACCTAAAAAAAGTATCATGAGTACATACATGGACTAATACCCATTTCATATTAGAGAGCTGATGCAGTACAATGGCTTGCAATCACACATACATGACACTTAAAAATACTCTCAAACCTAGCAAAATGTGAGAAGAAGGTTATGCTTTTAAAACGCCAGCCAAAACATGTTAAAGGGAGCCAACAAAATCCATACTACATCATCAGAAAAAACAAGATCCACACTAAAACAAAAGCAGAAAAGGGCAACACATACATTCCATCAGACCCCCCCCCCCCCCCCCCCCCCCCCCACCCAAAAAAAAAAAAAGACAACGTCATTTTTTATTCAATAAGATTTTATAAATATATTCAGTTTAAGAAGCTGTACTAAAAATAGGACAGGTTTTTTGAGGGAATGGTTCATATATTGGACTAGAAGCAGTAATAGAGGCCATAATTTATAGAACACTTTGCAATTTTTTAGAAACTGTGAGAAGATTAGAAGCAAACAATTAATTCAAATGATAATAGCACACCTTAGCAATTACTTCAGCGGTCTCTTTGAAGTCTATGCATCTGGAAACATTAGACTTCGCTAGAAACTCGTCAACCAGTCGAATTCCTATATTATAGCCCCTGCAAGGAAACTAGATGCTTGATTAACATGGTAACTTCCCGTTTTATAATAATCAATCAACAGTCTTGCATTAGATGCTTTGATATCAACACTTTGTTGGCAGAAGGGAATTACTGATAGACACAAGGGAAATATGAGTGTTGCAACGCAATATCAGAGGGGAAGAAAAAGACCAAAAAGCATGTCATATTCACTACAAATTAAATAATCATAGTAATAAAAATATACTACCAGATACATCAATTTTTTTCAGGCTGGTTTGGCAATTGGCAAAGATAATTCATCTTCTGTGCACTTACCAAAAACAAGTTCTTCAACTGATATTTTGGACATTTACCTGGTGAAAACTGGTTTGACTTTGTTCAAAGATACTTTTTAATCCAAACTAAATACAGAGATTCAAAACAAAACCCTTTCATAGTAATTTGGGCAAAGCCCCTTACATGTCCCACGATCAGCATCAAAAGTCAATCCTGGCCTATATACCGCGCTGAGAGGTATGTAACCAAGGTAGATTCTTACAAGCAAGTCGAAACGATAACTTCCGTGTCATATTCATTTTCAAACGAAACATAAACGGAAAAATCACATAAATTACATTTGGTCCAGCTGTTTATTCACTTCTTCAACCTCCTCCAGATCCGTAAGCAACTGGCGCACAATCGCCCCGTACGTCAGGGTGAACAGCTCCGCATTCTACATGATTTACAAATTTAACGAATCAACAGCACAGTAAATAAAAGAAAATAGTAGATTCAGTCTCAAAATTACGAATCAGTGGTTAGTGAATTCTATCACGAAACGCAATAAGAAAAGGAATAGGAATTCAGTCCCAGTACGACAACCTAGCGCGACTTTTCTATTTCTTTCTAAATGTTTAATGTCGATGACAAACGGAGAGGGAAAATGGGAACTGGGTTAATTTTGCTTACTACGCGTTCAACACTAGCGAAGATTGCGTCGCCGGATCGAGGACCAACAGGAGCCATAGCGGATCTGAATCGAGCTCCGGAGGCTGCTTAATCTGAGCTTTCGGTTCGAGAAATAGTGAGGGTAATGCGACAACTCGTCGAGTTACAAGGGGAAGGCTAGGCCGGTGGCCCATTGAGTCCGTGTGTAATGGGCCTTCAGCCCGACGTTTATCCCTGATGAAAGTATTTTGAAGTACAGAATCGCCATCTAATTCAGCATTGACAATGGTTATCATTGTCTAAGTCTAAAATTTGATTAAAAGTTAAGATTTTTATTAAAATCAAAATTATTAGAGAGGTTAATCGATATTGAATTATTTTATTATATTAAATATTTTAATAATAATTTTTTTATTTTTATATTTTACAAATATATAATATATTAATTAATAATTTAATTTTTACTTAAAATTTTTATTTTCCAACTATTTCTTTCCTCAACCTAATTATCCAATAGTAACTATTGAAAATATTTTTAGAGTAAAATATCATTTTGGAGATGAATAGTGACTGACTAAATTTGGATAAATTGATGAATTTACTGTAGCTCAAAAATTAAGCCTTTAGAGTTTTGACTACTTCAATACAGATCAC
Organism: Juglans mandshurica; assembly: GCA_022457165.1. Classification (NCBI taxonomy): domain Eukaryota; kingdom Viridiplantae; phylum Streptophyta; class Magnoliopsida; order Fagales; family Juglandaceae; genus Juglans; species Juglans mandshurica. The sequence continues at coordinate 1,216,081 of CM039632.1, read as the reverse complement.
TTTTGAACTACTTAGCTAACATTTGACTAGGCACTGGCATTTGGCTTGGCATTGGCCAATGCTAGTGCTCTTAATTATGTTTTATTTACAAGTTGGAGTGTAAAGATATTATTTAGATTTGATTTTTCAAAAAATTAAATGTTAAATTATCTTTTAAATGGTGAAGGTATATCTCTGCATCATTTTAAAAATAAAAATAAAAATAACTAGTAGATAATTAAAACATACTTTTTATAGAACTATTCGTGAAATATTTTTAAATTTAGATCCATTCAATTAGATAATTTAATTAAAAAATTAATAATTTAATATGTAGTTGTGAAAAAGTGCTTATATTGTTGTCGACCTTTTTTTACAAGTATCTGTATTGTTATCAGCCTATCATTTATGAAATAAAAATATTCACAGTTAGAATTACAATATGATGGTATAAAATAAAGAAAAATGCTTCATTTAATGTCAAAAAAGTATATTTATAAATTGATATAATTTAATACAATCTATCAAATTTATTTTACAAAAAAATAAATTTACAATATAAAATATATGGTTAAACACAATTTATAAATTTAATTTTTAAAAACCAATTTGTATATCGTTAACATTTATCTAAAGTATTGGCACGAAAATATTTCATAAAAATAAATTTATAAATTCATATAATTTAATATAATACATTAGATTTATTTTATAAGTTTATAATATGATATATTAGAACTACTAAACTACTCTATAATTTTATAATATAATGTAGCGTAGCAAAATACCTATCTTTATAAACTTTTTATTCACACCTCGTTTGTTTTTACAATTTCTTTCAACTAATATAATTTAATTATTATAATTTTTTAAAATTTTTACATAAAATAAAATAAATAATTTAATTTTTTCAAATCTCATAATAAAAATAATATTAAAAAAATATATTTAATAATATTAAAAAATATATTTTAATAATATTTATTTAATTTATAATTTTAATCTCAATTCATTCCGCTTTATCTTAGAAAACAAAAATATTCAAATGTTTTCCAAATAAATACGGAGGCTTGGCTAGGTTCGTGGAGCATTAGGTGGATGAAAAAAGCGCGTGAACGCCCACATTTCAGAAGAAGCGTACTGATTGGAGTGATTTCCTTCTCAAACGAGTCGGCAATCCCACCTATAAAGATAGCACCTCAGAATAGATCCCTAACCTTCACAATTGCAAGAAGATAAAAATATCAGAAATCTCAAGCGCAGCTTTGTTCAAAACTCTTTCAAGGTATTTTCCGAACCTCCGATCTCGTTTCGTTATCTTTTGCCTTAAAGATATTTTATCGTTTTTCGTTAGAATCGATATTTTCAGATCTTTCAAATTGTTCTTGATAGATGCATTTTTTCGATTTTCTAACTGTGGTGGTCAATTTTGTTATACGAGTCGTAGCTTTATTCTAAACTTGGTGTAAAAAACTCAACAACGTGTAAACACTAAACACATTATTTATAGTGGGATTCATTACACTTATAATAAATAAAAAAATTCTATATCTATATACTATCCACTCAGCGAGAACACTTTCTTTATACTAGTTAATTTGGATTGATTTTATATCGATAATGGGTTTAATATGCTAATAAATAAATTTGCAAATGAGATATTACGAGAATGAAGTTGGAAACATTAAATAAGAAAAGAAATAATGTAGTTGGATAGCTAATATCAACGGGTTAGGTTGTTAGCCAGGTTTATTGTCACTCAAAAGATAGCGAGGTCTGAGCTGAGTTGCTTGCAAACTTCCAGCTCTTTTCTTTGGTCCTTGGTGTCCTTGTTACAGTTGTGGGATCATATGCTTTTGCAGCTTCACGATATGGGCATTCTAAACTTGGGAGTTTGCATGCTGTTCAGGTTGGATTAGATCGAGATTAGAGTAGGGTATACAATCTTTCTTAAGTTCCTGTTGCAGTCTTCTTAAAGAGTCACGTTGATATCTTCTGGGTATGAAATTGTTTTATTCTATTTGCATATCGGTCGGATGTGTACACCAACAATGTAGAGAATTAGAATTGCTGCTCTTTTTGGCTGGTAAAAATAAAACAGTATTTTTGTCTATGAAAAATATATAAAATTCTATGTGCGTCCTTTTCCTTTTGAGTCTATTTTCAGATTAGAAACAAGTCTTGGTTCATTGATCACAATTAAGCCATTCACTATACATGATGTACTTGGAACAAATATGCTGTTCAAAATGCATGATTTGGTAGTGGCAGCCAATGCTGTGGTCTGGTATCTTATTCTACTTATGGTCTGGATAGAAGAATGGGCATCTACTGCTCTGTTTTGATACTCCATATGATAAGGATAAGGGTAAGTAGTGTATGAGATCCCACATTGTCTACAAATAAGAAGTTATTATTCTTTATAAGGTTTCAATGAGGCTCTAATTGTATCATTGACTAGTTATTTTGGAGTATAAGCCATGTGGTTTGGGCCTTCCATTGAGGCTTTGCAAATGGTATCAGAGTCTATCCCAACCACAAATATGGGATTTGAGCCGTGCCACCTACGATGGACTAGCCCGACGAGGACGTCGAAAATTTAAGGGGTTTAGATTGTGATACCACATATGATAAGAATAAGAGTAAGTGGTGCATGAGATCACACATTGCTTGGGAATGAGAAGCTCTTACTCTTTATAAGGTTCCAATGGGCTCCAATTGTATCATTGACTAGTTCTTTTGGAGTATAGGCCATGTGGTTTGGGCCTTCCATTGGGGCGTTAGATCTGCTCTTGGTCTTGGGGCATCTACTGCTCTTCTGGATAAATGTAATGAACTGTGAAGTCCCAGGTTTTGTTCCCCCTCATGCTAGCATGTTCTTGTCTGTGTGAGTACTGTATGAGCTTCATTATTGAATGTCTGCTTCTAAATTCAAGAAAAAGTAAATGAATAATCTGTCTCCATGTTGGGAAATTTCGTCAATAATTTCCAATAGCATCTTGGGAGTGTACAAGCTGATTCAGTACCTTCGTCTTCAGCTTGTTTTCACTGTCACCTATGATTCTCATGTAGATCACTTATGACATCGAGTCAATCATCATCATCTGTAGTTGATACGTTTGAAATGGAATCGCCAAAATGTTGGCGTGGTTTGAAAGCATCTTCTATCTTCGTCCTCACCCATCACACTATTTCAACTAAGTTTGGGAACAACAATTAATATCAGCAACCAAACCAACTGATATGTGCAGGAGTAAACAATGTCGCATTCAACAAAAGACTCAAATTAGATCTCAATCACAATGTATAAAAAAAATGTATGAAAAAAATCAGCAACTAGTCCAACTGATGATTTGTAAATAACTAGAATATCATTCAGCTCCTTTGGAGTTGAAAACTTCACTTCGACTACACTCTTCTCAAACACTCTAAAGATAAATATTCAAAGATGATTAGCTTTGATTCCAAAGTAGGTCCAGTCCTGTTTTGATAACTTTTCACCATGACGATCTGGATTCATTAGCCTCTCTCTTCTTCTTTTTTTCCATGGCATGGATCCCTCACATCTGAACTTGTCCAGAATTTGCTTATTGCCCATCAAACATCAAACAGTCCAAAGAATTTTCATGCAGATTGATCAATTCAGAAGTCACCCACATTCTAAATTTTCTGATACATCTCAAAAGTAAGTATTTTATGGTCTGCACAAGTACAAACAACCTTCGTTTCATTCAATTACATTCAATTACTACAAAAGCCTCAATTAAAGTTCTTCACAGGCAAACCCAAAAAGAAAAAAAATTAATTCAAAGATACATAATGCTTTTTGGTGGGCTAATTAAGTGTCTAGTTTTGCATGATCAGTGTATACAAGAGGCACAACAAATGGGGCATTGTCTATTTTTAGCTGGTGTGAAAGAAATAATCTACTCACATCAATTAAGCAACCCCACCAGTTATTGCAGCAAATAAAATATTATCACCACTATGGTTGTTAGTGTAGGATGTGGGATGTAAGGTGAGGAAAATAGCAAATAAAAAATATACCAACATAAATCTTCAAACAGAAAATAAACATGACATCTCCCAAAAATAGCTTACATTGAGGCACCATTTTTCAATCAGAAAACTTAAAAGGAAAACTTTTCTTAGCAGAAACAACCAAACAATTTGGATTGAGATCTTCCCTACATTTTCTCAACAACCAAACAAGTATCCAAAAACATAAACAAACAGTGGCTGAGAAGAAACTAATAACGAGAAAATACCCAAAATCAGCAACCAAAATACACAAAAAGCACAAATCCAACAAACACAAACCCGCAAATCCAAGAAACACAAAAACACACTAAATGATTCATGCTGGGAAACGGAAACGGAATGGAGAGAAAAAAACATTTCTTTCGGTTAGTTCTTACCCTTGTCGGCGGCACCAGACGGTGGCATTCAGAAGCAGTGAGAAGCACTATGCAACGAAGCCAAGCGGAAGAGAACCAAGCTTTGGGGGGGGAGGGGGAACGCATGGGCGGGAAATTGTATTTTGATTTTTACAATTGGTTCTACTAAAACGCATGTTTCATAAAAAAAAATAATAATAAAAAATAAAAAATACAGGTCAGCTGGTGTGTGGAGGTTGAGCTACAGTGGGGAGGTTGTATAGAAGGACTCTTTTTTTTAATTTCTAATTGGGTTTGTTTTTGTATTCTGAATATATAGGATTTTTTTTTTAATTTCTGAAACTGTTTTCTTTTTTTTTTTTTTTTTTTTGGGGGGGGGGGGGGGGGGGGTATTGTACAATATGTATATTAGATTTGGTGATTGTTCCTTGATAGAAAATAAATATTTTTATTTAATGATTCTGGGAAATTCAAACGGATGATGCTAGTTGCCCTTTAGTATATCGTGAGTGGGTCTTTCCACAGGGACTGGCATGCCCTGTGTCCGTTGCCACAGTGTTATTGAATTACTCTCTTAGTATCTTCTTGGATTTGATCGAGCATTCATCAACTGCTTTCCAGAATTTCCTTCTGTTTGATTCGTTAATGAAGTGTTAGCACCTGTTCCTTTCCAAAATAAAGCTGCAGTTCCTTTTGAGACGAGTAAAAAATTTCCTGAAGGGACTTCTCTCTGATGCACTTAGTCTTATCGCTGTATCCACCGGAGGACTCAAGAGGACTTTCGGGCCCTGAGCCATAGGAAGAGTACAGTACTCTTCCTGAGTTTCTTTCAATTATTAATACCATCTAGTCTTTCTTGAATTTTCCATGTTATGACACAAGTTTCATTCAAGCCATTTACTCAGTTACATTTTAATTCTTGCCAATTTTACCATATTGCGCATAAAAGCTTTTATTCTTTTAGTTCATAGTTTTGCATGTTAATGGTGGGTTGTAGCAGCACATACTAAAAGTTAACTTTTTTAGGTTTATATGGCATTGCAAGAACAATTAGATAAATTCAAGAAGCAGCAAGAGAAATGCCAGTCAACCCTCACAAGCATTGCAGCATCTAATAAGGCCACAAACAAAAAATCCACGTTTGTACCTGCAGCACCGTCAGCTAATGCAAGAACCCCTGCTCCTGCTGTCAAATTTTCTAATGACACAGAGAGACTTCAACATATCAACAGCATTCGGAAAGCCCCTGTAGGAGCTCAGATTAAGCGTGTTATAGATCTACTGCTAGAGGTTTAAACCCAACTTTTCCATCCTTTATATATCCATATGTATTGTTAGCTGATGCAAATATTTATTCTTATTGCGATATTTGTGTTTCTCATTGCTGTGATGATTGAAAGGCTGTGAGTTTCCTCTAGAAGACAGTCTATAAGTTTTTTCGTTGATTTTTCTTCAAAGTTAGATATTTTTTAATCAAACTTAGATTTGTGTAACTTTATTTTATAAGAAAAAATGCAAGTTGTGGGATTTGAGCTTTGCTAAATCTTGAGCCATGTTACAATGGAATTGGCCAAAGAGGAGTTGGAGGAGACTCCAATACTCAACATTTATGAAGGGGTGACGATGGCTTGTGAATGGGAAGGAGAAGTTTCTGGAGTTGATGTTCCAAGAAGTTTCAATTTTTACCAGTCCACTTGGAGTATTAGCCAATATGTGGCCTAGCCTTTCATTGCATTGTTACACTATTATTGATATATCTCTTTCGCTGTTTTTTTTCTTTTGTTGATAAAAAGTGGTATCTCTCTTTATGGCAATGTTACAATTATTTTGTGTACCAGTGACCTGAATTGGGGATATTAGGCCTTCATAGGTCCTTTTTTTTAAGAAATTCAGGCTAAAGTCATGTTTGGAAAAAAAACCAAGATGGCTTGGTCCAGAATTGTGTTATTATCTATGACTCTACTGGTCTCTTTGAGGGTGGTTGTGTCATTTTCCACACAAGTCAAACGGTACCCTTTTCCTCAAATAATTGGGCAGCCTTAAAGCCTTGTTCGTATGGCCTTGATATTATGGGAAAAACTGATAATACTTGATAGACAGTCGTACTCCCAATTGAAGGTAATTGTAAAGTCTATATATATTTGTGGGTAATCTGTGGTTATGGTTTAGTTTAAAATACTCATAGGTGTGTCACCCCTTGATGCAGGAGGAGGATCGATAGATGCTGGGTTGTCGAGATATCTCAGCATCTGTCAATCCAACTGCATCAGCCCTTCCCCTTCTGATTTATGAGATCATTAAATGTCAACATGAGTTATACTGTTATAGTGGCCTTTCAGGACTAGGTAAAGCTATTAACAAACAATTTAATCCTGTTCATGTTTGCAGACTAGGCAAGCCTTCACACCTGAGCAAATAAATGAAACCTGCTATGTTGACACGAATGCCAACAAAGCTGTCTTTGACAGTTTGAGGAATAACCCGAAAGTGAACTATGATGGGAAGCGCTTCTCTTACAAGGTAAACTGATAAACTTACGTTGCTGGCGTGCCGCATACTTTTATAAACTGATACCTTTTGGCTTTACCATTCAAGCTGTAAATAATCCTTTTTCTTTATATCTCTTTCATGGTAGATGGCATTTTGACTTTTCTTATTTCATATGCAGTCCAAGCACGATCTGAAGGACAAGACTCAACTTCTTCACTTAATAAGGAAATTTCTGGAGGGCATAGCAGTCATTGATCTTAAAGATGCATATCCAACGGTGATGGAAGACTTGCAGGTACATGCAATATGTTTATGTCTCATTTTGTTTTATGAACTTCTACTTCTTAATATTCACATTTTGAGAATACCAACAGAATTTTGTTTATAGTAGTCTCTGAAAAACCAGGGTTTCTTTTAACCTAGGGGTGTGCTTTGAGCCTCCCATTTCTGTAAGGGGCAGTTTTGCATTGAACACATGGGAGAGGAGGAACTTGGGAGGTGAATGATTATCCCTAGCCTATAAAAAACTGATTGATAAAGAAAGGTTGCAAGGAAAGAGTCTCATATTGCATGGAAAGCTACTTATCAAAAAAAATATATATATTGTATGGAAAGCTGCTGAACAAACCTTTGAGTTCTATTGATTTGATTCTCTGTATACAAGTCACCAATTTGGTTCAAAGGTGGCTGGTAACAGTTTAATGGTGGGATTTGAAAATCCCATCAATTAGTGATTTCCTGCATTCCCTTAGTGTCAGAGTCGCTAACAAGGTGGAACTGAGAACTCTTTTGCTTAGTATGATGAAGCAAAAGGTTCTAGTTTTTGAATTGTCATCAATAAAAAAAGGAGCAAATTCTGTAGTATTAATGTGTTAAATGGCCTTAGAACTTATCAGGAAGAAAAAGTTGATAAATGGCCTCGGAGATCAAGTCAAGAGTATGTCATCATCCTGGAAAAAGCTTACTACATTGGCGTTATATCCTAAAAGTTGCATGCCCAAGGTGGGACTCAACACGTATCTACAACAATCCGGAATATCACGAAGTATTCTTGCTTTTGAAAGAAGCCATTGAAATATCTATATGTTTTATACCTTTAAATGTTAGATTAGATTAGTTTCACAAATAGATTTTCCTTACAAAAACAGGAAGTGTGGCTTTGGAGGTGTATTTTGGGAGTTTACCATTTCTTTTATTGTCTATCTTGCTTGCTCTTTGTTTCAGCTCTGAGGAAATTCCTTCTTATATTGATTTTTCATTTATCTTAAAAGCAAAAGCATCTTCAATTTTGAACAAAAAAACGTCATGGTTGTAGTAATGGACTAGTTGCCTATAACGTGAAACATTATTTACACGTTGGTACTATTTACCTATTTTTCTTCCTTCAGGCAATAAAATTTGTTGAATTTTTTTTCTTCCTTTAGGCTTTGAAAGCTGCGGGTCAGATTTGGCTGCTATCAAACTTCGATTCACAGGAAGACATTGCTTACCCAAATGATCCCAGGGTGCCCCTTAAGGTTGATGATGACCTCAAACAGCTGTTTCGGGGAATTGAACTGCCTCGTGATATGATAGATATCGAGAGGGATCTACAGAAGAACGGGATGAAACCTGCCACTAACACTGCTCAAAGGAGGGCCCGGTCAGAGGTTCATGGCCTTTCCTCAAAGCAGAAGCCAAAGAAGAAGAAGCACGAGATCACTAAGAGGACAAAGTTGACCAATGCCCATCTACCAGAGCTTTTCCGGAACCTAGAGAATAGTAATTCCTGAAGTTCGGACCAGCTGTTGGCGAACCTTGAAAAGAAGATCAACAGCAGGCACCGATATAGCAAATGTTCTTATGTCCACTCGCATGGATTATGTTTGTAGATATAAAGTGTTCTAGTACTGAGAGCATTAAAGCATTAGCATTGGTTTATGAATATACATATGAAAAATTACTTCTTTTACATAGCCACTTTGCCATTCAAGCAAAATTTTTACATTGGTTTATGCATATTTGTGACAAAATAATAAAAATAATAATATTATTTTATTATTATTACTTTTTTGCTAAAATCAATTTTTTTATATATATTTTACAATTAACATCCACTACATACATTTGACATTAATAATATATTAAAAATATAATAAAATGAAAAAAAAAATATATATATATATATATATATATATATAATATATTATAATAATAAAATGAATGTGTAAGTGAAAATTTTTTATGTTATTGAATGAGGGAGAAAATGAAAAGATTGTGAGAGAGAGAGTGGGAGGGGAGAGAAATAATGATTAAAATATGATTTGTAGGGTAAATAGTGGTTATCTAAATTTAGATAAGTATTGTTCATAGGTAGCTAAATATTTGGATATGCATTAGCCAATGTGGAGGATTTTAAGGCCATATTATGCATATGACTTTACATATGCATAGACTAATGTTAATGCTCTTAGTATTGGTCTATGCATATGTATATGAAAAGTTATATTTATATAATATGACCCTAAAATCCTCTATATTGGCTTATGCATATCTAAATATTTAGCTACCTATGAACAGTGCTTATCCAAATTTGGATAACTACTATTCACCCTACAAATCATATTTTAATCATTATTTCTCTCTTTTCTCACTCTCTCTCACAATCCTTTCATTTTCTCCCTCCTTCAACAACACAACAAACCTTCACTTGCACATTCATTTTATTATTATAATATATTATATATTTTTTTACATTTTATTATATTTTTAATATAATATATAAAAAATTATATTTTTTATTATTATATTTATATTATTAATGTCAAATGTATGTAGTGGATGTTAATTGTAAAATATATATATAAAAAAAATTGATTTTAGCAAAAAATAATAATATCATAATAATAATATTTTATTATTATTTTGTCTCAAATATGCATAAGCCAATATGAGAATTTTACTAAAATGTCAAAGTGGATATGTAAAAGAGGTGATTTTGCATATGTATATGCATAGACCAATGTTAATACTCTGATAAATCCAAATTGATTCTCTTTCCAGATTTGCATACAACTGTCCACTATTGTTGTACTCGAGCTCTTGTTCCATCACTTTGATAGCTAATCGTAGATAGAAAGAAATGCCCCATAACGCATGCTCATCATTACCCTTCCCTTCCGCCTTCCTGTTAGGTAGGCCTGCACACAGACCCGCCCAAACCAGATTTGGGTCCAACCTGACCTAACCCGTGAGAAAGGGCACATTGATTCAGCCCGGCCCGACCCGTAAAATTCGGGTTGGTTCAAAATCCATTGCTCTGCTTTTCCTCGTTCGTTCCAGCCAAACACATTGGAGGGCAAAAAACTCAGATGACAACAAAAATCTTGAACGAACAAAAATCTTACGGACGATTGCAAAAGAGAGGAAATAATTTTTCTCTAAATTAACCATAAGTGACTACTCTCTCCTCCTCTCTCTCTCTCTCAATTTAATTTCTCTTTTCAAACCTTCTCTTTCTGGGTGTTATAGGAGAGTAAATAATAATATCAGGAGGAAAAAGTAGGATGTGGTTTGTCCTTTAATGGGATTTTCATTAACTCTTGAAGTAGGAGAAGAAGATAAAAAAATACCAAGATTTAAAGGGCTAGCTCCTTTCATGGCTTCCTATATTAAGGCCCTCATCCAATCAACTTGCTGCAGATGTCAGCTTGAGACCATATTTCACCACAATAGGTTTCTTTGCTTCTACAAGTTTTCCTTTGGCCTCTGCCCAAGCTCTTTTCAAGAGGCGCTCCTTTTTTGCAGCCTTATCCTCAAGCATGTACTTGAGAAGCATCTTGAACAAATTTGTTACTAGGTTCTTGTCGAGAGTTTGGTAAATTGGTTGAGTGTTGGAGGGACCTTGAGCCTCTACTTGAGGATTCTCTTCTTCCTCCGGATCTTAATAGTCTTGCGCCACAAGTGAAGACAAATGAAGATGAAAAACAAAGACAACAAGCGGAGAGGAAGAACGGCAGCTAGGGTTTGAGGAGAAAGAAAAACATTATGGTCGGGTGATCGGTTTCGACCAACTTTGAGAGTTGTTAAACCAACTTGTTGCTTAACCTAATCAACCTAATTTTATTTGGACAGGACTCAATTGGGTCTTTCGGTTGGATCAGATCCTTTTGCAACCGGATCCTTATATATTGCCATAACTGGATCCGGATCCAATCCAACCCGCTCGGATTAATCGAGAAATCATCCGGGCGGATTACCGGATTCAATCCGAATTGTAATCGGATATCCAGATTTTTCACTTTTTTTACTATAAATCCGGATATCCGGGTTATAACCAGATTTAATCCGGGTTTTTAAAACTTTTTCTTAAAAAAAGAAAAAAGAAAAAGACTTTAAAACTTAAAAAAAGTTTTTATAGCCCTTTTAAAATAAAAATAAAAATCTGACATCATGCCTTAAAATTTCCCATATTTTTTTTTTAAATAATTTAAATATTTTTTAAAATATTTCTATAAAAAAAGAAATTAAAGAACAAAATAAGTAAAAATGCAAAATAGATAATATTATTTTTACATCACAATGCAAAATATAAATTTACAAATAACAAAATAAATAATAATACATCACAACTAATTAAACTAATACATAACAATGCAAAATAAATAACATTGTTGAATATTTTCTGTATAATTACTGGTCAAACAGCTTGTATTATCAAATTTGAAACAAAAATAGTGTTTTTAAGAAGAATAAGAAGAAGGAAAATTTTATAAAAAAAATAATAATAATAAATAAAGATTAAAAAAAAAGGTTACGGAAAACTGGGTTAAAAACCGGATCCGTAACCGGATCTGGACGAATACAAAATTTTTTTACCCCCCCAAATTCACTTAAAATTATTGTTTTTCAACTATTTTTTTCTTCAACCTAATTATTCAATAGTAGTCATTGAGAATATTTTTTGAATAAAATATTATTTTAAAGATGAATAGTAGCTGATCAAATTTGGATAAATGAATGAATTTATTGTAGCTTAAAAGTGGAGCCTTGAAATTTTAACTACTCCAATGCAGACTACTTTTGAGCTACTTAGCCAAAATTTGGCTAGACACTGGCATTTGGCTTGGTATTGGCCAATGCTAGTGCTCTTAATCATGTTTTATATATAAGTTGGAGTATAAAAATATTTTTTAGATTTGATTTTTCAAAAAATTAAATGTTAAATTATCTTTTAAATGGTGAAGGTATATCTCAGCATCATTTTAAAAATAAAAATAAAAATAATTAGTAGATAATTAAAACATATTTTTTATAGAACTATTCGTGAAATATTTTTAAATTTAGATCCATTCAAATTAGATAATTTAATTAAAGTACTTATATTGTCATCAACCTTTTTTTTTACAAGTATTGTTATCAACCCACCGTTAGAATTACAATATGATGGCATAAAATAAAGAAAAATGCTTCATTTAATATCAAAAAAGTAAATTTATAAATTGATATAATTTAATACAGTCTATCAAATTTATGTTACAAAAAAATAAATTTAAAATATGAAATATATGATTAAACACAATTTATATATTTAATTTTTAAAAATCAATTTGTATATTGTTAACATTTGTCTAAAATACTGGCACGGAGATATTTTACAAAAATAAATTTATAAATTTGTGTAATTTAATACAATATATTAGATCTATTTTATAAGTTTATAATATAATAGATTAGAACTAGTAAACTACTTTATAATTTTATAATATAATGAGAAAAAACCCTAAGTGCCTCCTCTTTCTTGTAAAAAATCAAGGGTTTCTTATCTGATTTTCGCCGGAGAGGGAGGAGGTTTCGGCTTCTTCTTCCTCCTCCTCCCTATCCTTCCCTCATTCATTAATTCACTCACCTTGTCTATCAATATTTTTTTAGTTTAGTTTTATTTTATTTTCTTCAAGGTTGAAAAAGATAGATCTACAGTTTTTCGGCAACCCTCGAGAGACATGCGCGGCACAAACATATTTACAGGTCGAAAATCGTTCCAAGGAAAGTGGTAGTTTTGCAAAAATCACCACGCGTAGTCCTCATGTGTCATCCCTTCTAGTAACTCTTCTCAATACACGCATCCAATCACCGGACTAGCCACCACCAGACCTTTCAGATATGACATTTGTGGTTGAAAAGAGACAAGTGTACTGCCTTTACGGGCTGTCACAAATTATGAAATCTACCATAGTTAGCCCAAACTGTAATCTGTTCTTTTTCGCATCTATCTCACTGATTTCTTTTTTGGTTTCCTTATTGTTAATTAAAAAAAAAATAGTTCGTCTCTCGGAAGTTTGTCTGTAGAGGTTGAGTCATCTCTTTTTGTAAGGTTGAGTCTCTGTTTAGGTAGAAAATGTTATCTCTTGGAGGTTTGTCTGTAGAAAGTATCAATAATAGTGAAGACGAAACCAGTCACAAAAGAAAATAATATATTGGTGGAGGTTCAAATACATTATTTTAGTTTATTATGTTATGTTTGATATGAGGACATCTCAGAATGTATAAGTTAAAAAAAATTTATAATATAATGTAGCGTAACAAAAATACCTATCTTTATAAACTTTTTACTAAAATGTTATTCAAATAAATACGTAGGCGTGGGTAGGTTCGTGGAGCAGGGCAGGTTTGGGGTGGGATAACACACAAAATTCACATCTCATCTCATCTCATCTCATCTCATTATTACACATTTTTTAAATATTCATATAAAATAAAATAAATAATTCAACTTTTTCAAATTCCAATTTAACTTTTTCAAATCTCAATATAATAATAATACTAAAATATAATATTTTAAATATTAAAATAAAATACAAAATTTTCATCTCACTCTCCAAATCTTTCCTTGGATGAAAAAAAGGCGCGTGAACGCCCTCATTTCAGAAGAAGCGTGGCGTAACTGGCGTTTATCAGAGAGACGAGTATAATCTTAGCGTGTAGGCGACGACACGTGGCACTATCCTACTGATTTGAGTGATTTCCTCCGAGTCGGCAATCCCACCTATAAAGATAGCACCTCAGATCCCTAATCTCCACAATTGCAAGAAGATAAAAATATAAGAAATCTCAAGCGCAGCTTTGTTCAAAACGCTCTCAAGGTATTTTCCGAATCTCGTTTCCTTATCTTTTGCTTTAAAGATATTTTATCGTTTTTCGGTAGAATCGATATTCTCAGATCTTTCAAATTGTTCTTGATGGATGCATTTTTTCGATTTTCTAATTGTGGTCGTCAATTTTGTTATATTTCCTGCGGACCGGTGTATTTTCATACGACTCGTAGCTTTATTTAGTGTTTGTGGATCTTCTTGTTAGATTCTTAACGTATTTTTTTTTTTAATTTTGAAATTTTGAGGAAGTTCAATTTTGATCGGGATCTAAAAAAAAAAATAGATTTTTTAGCCAGATACCATTTTCTATTTACTTTTTTCTTCTTCACCGCTGAGACGATGTTAGGATTTTTAGTGGTTTGTACGCCTTCGTGAATAGATCGTGGTAGTCGCATCGTGGATTGATGTGATAAATGGTTTTGATGATTTTTACAAGCGTAATGGTTATCTCCGGTATATATTTCATTCGGTTGATTGAGAAGTCTAATAATTTTCAATACCTGTGAATTGGGGTATGGAGGTCTGTGTTTGATGATGAAAGAAAATAGGGCAGTGGTTATTTTTGAGCAATAATGATTGAAAATTCTGAAAAAACCCTTACATTGATGTCTGGGTTAGTGGTTCAAGTTGTGAGTTGAGATTCGCGAGTAATATTGAGGAAAGGGAATATGAATTTTACTTCACTTTGGAATCTGTTTGGACTATTCATTTTGTTTTGAGTTCAAATTCTTATCTGAGCTTCGGAAGCAATTCTAAGAAACTGAGTATCAGTTTTGACTGTTACATTTATGAGCAGAATTATTCAAACACTTTTTTAATTTGTATATTTTTTTAATTATTTGGAATTAAAACAGATGCAGATCTTTGTTAAGACTCTCACTGGAAAGACAATCACCCTTGAGGTGGAAAGCTCTGACACTATTGACAATGTAAAAGCCAAAATTCAGGACAAAGAGGGTATCCCACCAGACCAGCAAAGGCTCATCTTCGCTGGTAAGCAACTTGAAGATGGTCGCACTTTGGCTGACTATAACATCCAAAAGGAATCCACCCTTCACTTGGTGCTTCGTCTCCGTGGTGGTATGCAAATCTTTGTTAAAACCCTTACCGGAAAAACCATTACGTTGGAGGTCGAAAGCTCGGACACTATTGATAATGTCAAGGCAAAGATCCAAGACAAGGAGGGTATACCACCAGACCAGCAGAGGCTTATCTTTGCTGGAAAGCAGCTCGAAGATGGTCGGACCCTTGCGGATTACAACATCCAAAAGGAATCAACCCTCCACTTGGTGCTCCGCCTCCGAGGTGGTATGCAAATCTTTGTGAAGACCTTGACGGGAAAAACTATAACCTTGGAAGTTGAAAGCTCGGATACCATAGATAATGTCAAGGCAAAGATCCAAGACAAGGAGGGTATCCCACCGGATCAGCAGAGGTTGATCTTTGCTGGGAAGCAATTAGAAGATGGAAGGACATTAGCCGATTACAACATTCAGAAGGAGTCCACCTTGCATTTGGTGCTTCGTCTGCGTGGAGGAATGCAGATTTTTGTCAAGACCTTGACTGGAAAAACCATTACTTTGGAGGTTGAGAGCTCCGATACCATTGATAATGTGAAGGCTAAGATTCAAGACAAAGAAGGTATCCCACCAGATCAGCAGAGGTTGATTTTTGCTGGCAAGCAGTTAGAGGATGGACGGACCTTAGCCGATTACAATATTCAAAAGGAATCGACTTTGCACTTGGTGCTGCGTTTGCGAGGAGGGATGCAGATTTTTGTGAAGACTCTGACCGGAAAAACCATTACATTGGAGGTCGAGAGTTCAGATACAATTGACAATGTCAAGGCGAAGATTCAGGACAAAGAAGGTATTCCACCAGATCAGCAAAGGCTTATCTTTGCAGGCAAGCAGCTTGAAGACGGGAGGACTCTGGCAGACTACAATATTCAGAAGGAGTCTACCCTTCATCTGGTGCTGCGCCTGCGTGGTGGGATGCAGATCTTTGTGGGAAGATCGACCTTGGAGGTCGAGAGTTCTGATACAATTGATAATGTGAAAGCAAAGATTCAGGACAAAGAAGGAATACCTCCAGATCAGCAGAGGCTTTTCTTTGCGGGCAAACAGCTTGAAGATGGAAGGACTCTGGCGGATTACAATATACAGAAGGAGTCCACTCTGCACCTTGTTCTTCGCCTCCGTGGTGGTTTCTAATCTGTTTCATTCCCGTTGTTTAATGGCTCATAATATTTGTCGAACTTGTTATAATTTGGTGCTTTGGCATAGTAGTGTTATCCTGTGGAAACTGTTGAGTGGCCACGTTCTGGTCATGTTATCAGTCATTTAAATAAAGTCGTGCTTTCCCTTAATTAATGCATGCCGCTTGCTTCGTGTTTTAAGGTGTATATGGTTCTTGAATAATTTTTCATATTTAAGTACAACCTCTCAATATCTTCTTCACCTTCTTGATTCTGTATCTGTCTGCATCCATAGACGGTTTTTGATATCTACAACTTCAAAATAGGGCAATGAAGCCATTAGCAATATAATCATCTATCTACCTTTTTTTTCTCTTTTTATTTTGTCTTTCCTTTCTTCTTAATTAACAATTTTTTACTCAAATCAAATGCCAGATTCTTTTGAGATTTTTAAATAATCCAGTTTGGTTGGCAAACAAATATATGAAAGCCGCAGTTAATTAGCAAGACGAGGCATTTTATTATTTTAACTAGTTTTTATTTTACTTAAGAAAGCCTGCATACAAAGGCCCTAAACTACTTCAAAGGCCAGGATACATATTGTATTACACACGAGGATGTGCTTGCTAGTTGCTAAAGCTAGTCACCAGTTATCTTCCAGCGACAAATGCTAGAGCTAACAGGGACCCTTATTATGGTGCATGATGTCCTAATCTAGAACCAGCTTCTGCGAATTTCACAGCGGTGGCTGCTGATACCGCATTCATTTGGCAAGTCCCTAGCAGACTGCACCATCTCCTCCATTTCCTCACCCCGGAGACCCTTCTGCTGCTGCTGCCGCCTCACCACCTGCCTCAACCCCTCACACTGGCACTGCTCGTCCATCTGACTCAGCTGCTGGCAGCACTGCCTGAAATGCTGCCGCTGGTTGTCTTCATCATAACCCCCTGACCGGCTTTGCTGCCTCAGGTAGTACTGGCAGTGGTTGAGGTTTTGCTGGCGTTGAATCTGCTCCCGGCAGCCCTCGCCTTGCCACCTTGGGTTGTCCATGTCCTCGTCGATCTCCATGGTTGTTATAGTGGTGCGGAAGGCAACGGCGTTGGCTACGAACAAAAGGGCTACAAGGAGAGCTGCTATAGTTGCGAGCCTGGCCATTGTTAAAGAAAGGTATGAAATATGCACTCTCAGGTCTGTAATGGTTTGATGAAAATCTAAGGTGGGATTACTGCTTAATTTATAGCAGATTTTGGGGTGTGCATGTCAAGTACGTGTAAGGGGAGATGGTCAGGTTGAATTTTGGCATGTTGGTGTGGTGGCTATGCTTGGGATGGGATTGTTACATTCATACTTCCACGTATGTATCTAATGCATGCAAAATGCTGTCATGTGTAAACAGATTTGTTCGGCTGTCAAATTTGCTTTCGATCAATTAATTATTAAGAAAGCATTAATGGTTAATGGGATTGAATAACCAGCAGCTTTGTTCTGCAATTAAAGTATGAGGAAGAAGGATCTGATGATCAAATACAACAGTCGGCGGAGTATCATGTATATATAGGCATAGCATCTGAACCGGCGGCTAATCGGCAGATCAATGTCTCAAGAATTATTGTAAGGGTCCTAATCCTCCTCAAATTTAAAAGCAACGAGATGTAATTAATTAGATAAAGAATCATCCTTACCAGATATAATTTGGAAATACCTGTATATTTTTTTACGTGAAGTCCTTATCATTTATGAAAAGATGTGGATCTGTCTCTAAATTAAATTCAAATGCAAAGAGATTTAATTAACGATTCATCGTCACCCGTAAATTTGGAATAATCTGCATGGTTTTTGAGGTGGAATGCATATATATATATATATTTTCACGATTCAGTCGAATTTAAGAGGTTAAAGTTAGTAATAGTACTTGAGGAGTCTTAATTGGATTTGATGAAAAAAAATTTATTCTCAAGTTGATACGTAAAACGTAATTAATAAAGTATTCACATATCAAGATCATCTGGATCAATTGGCAACACCTTAATTTCTTATTAAAAGAATCAAAGATCGAATCTCCCTCCTCATGTATAAAAAAAATTAATAAAATACTTACATAATATAATTTGAAATTCGGATAAAAATATTTAATATAATTTTATGATTTAAAGATATAAATTTATGCTAAAAAGGAGGATAAAAAAATAAAAATTAAATTAAATTTTGTGGATTAAGCAGAGAGTTTAGCGACAACTTATGTCCATCCTCCCCAATTTCTTCGGTTGAGGATGACTCGAATGTTGCTAACCGTCAGATACGTGTCCAGATAAGCATGACAGGTCCCAAATGTTACATACGAATCCCAAGGCGCATCATCATCATCCTCCACACAGCGCACATACAACATATATGTCCTCACGAGTCTTTACCAACCTAACACAATTGCTCTTCTAATTATATATATATTTTCTATCTCAGATACCCCTTCTCTTTAGTTCTCTCTCTCGCGGCCTCGCCAAACAGCCTTCGGAAGAGCGCGCGCGAAAGAGAAAGCTCTTACCCAATTGAGGGTTCCCTCTAATCACCGACTCCTAATCCCAAATCCAAAGATTCGATTCAGGTGCTTTTCCTTCCTACCCCTCTTATAGATATTCGCGATCCGATCTTATTTTCCAGCACTGTTTACTGTTTAAACGTTCTAAATTATAAAAGATTTCTGATTAGATTATTATTATTTTTTTCTTCGTGCTTCGTGTCTAAATTTATGCAAATTTTTTGTTTCGATTTATTTTGATTTACAATTAATCGGCTATTCAATTAACTCTTTTTGTTTTTATGCTTGACTTGGGAAACAATTTTACTTGAGTAAGATTTTGGCCAAGTATGCGGCTTGTGATATGTTCTTTTGGTATTACCCTTTGGACGAATTTCTGTTTGGAGTTAACGTCAACACAACGGCTTTATTGTTTCTGCGTTGCTTGATTTTCGTAGTTTTCTATCGCTACGCTTGCCTGTCCGGATGTGTTTATTGCTGGGTGTTTAATGATTAGTAGAGCTATTTAGGGAATTCGAGGATTGGTTACCTGAATTTTCCCCACTGTCCCTTTGTGATGGGGCTCATTGGGTACACATAAGGCTGTAGATTCTAAGGATTTCTTACCTATAAAAAAATAGTTTCTAGGGATTGCTTAAGGTACAGGGTCTTTTTTTGTTTTGTTTTTGTCACATAATCCTATTTGGGGAGAAGGAATGTAGTAATCAAATGATCTCCTATATAGTCATTGAAGGTGTGTCTACAGTTCATTATGCGTTGCTGATAAAGTTGATGGCATGTGTATATCTTATTTTATGGAGTTGGGTGCAAAACGTTATAACTATGGAGTACAGTGTTTACAGAATAAAGAAGGCTGTATATTATATTTATGCGTCGAGACTTCTTTATAGATTGATTGATTGATATGGTGTCGCTTTATAATCCAGGTCTGAGGATTGCAGTTGTTTGGACGTTCTATTTTAATCAACCAAGTTTCATGTCTGAACTAGACGCCCAAATTCCTACTGCCTTTGGTATGTTTGTTTCTTTCTGGGCTTGATTTGTGCACATGATATGACTCGCCTTCGACTGTGTTTACATTTACCAGTTTTTTCATTTCCTTTCCCGAATGCCAACTTAAGATTTGAGAATCATAGACCCAGATTAGAAAACATGAACCACAACACTCCCATTATAATTCTTGAAGTGATGGGTTTTTATAGCCTCTTGATGGACTTCTCTTTGGAAGCCCATTGCTTCTTAAAATCATTGATGACCTGTCTTTTCTCCTTGCTTCATCAGATGGTTGCTTCATGACTTTGTGTGTAAAATGCTACTGCTGGTCATCTAACTCTTCTCCCTCAATATCTCCTCGTCAAGGATGCGCTTTTTCTTTCTAGTCTTTTTGTCTTTAAAATTGATCGTGACACAGACCACGATTTGACATCTTTGACAAGGCTGGCATTGATTGTCACGTAGAAACAAAGTCAGAGACTGACATCTGAAGAAATTTGAGGATCAAAAACAGTGTACTTTATTTACCTTTAGGAATGGTGGGAGAGAATGTTTGGATAGTGAGTTGAGATAGGATGAATTGAGAAGAAAATTGAAAGTTGAATAAAATGTTATTATAATATTATTTTTTAATATTATTATTGTTTTGGGATATTAAAAAATTGAATTGTTTATTATATTTTGTATGAAGATTTGTAAAAGTTGTAATGATTAGATAAAGATGAGATGAGTTGAAATACTTTTTGTATCCAAACATAGCCACATCTGCCCCTTCCCACAATGTTTTTTTTTTTTAAAAAAAGAGGAAGGTACCTCAAGTTTATTGATAGCCTTAACTTGTGGTGGAGGAAAACCGCGATTACATGCTGACCCCTGGGGGTGCCCCTTCCCACAATATAATTGCTCTCTTTCCTTCCTTCTTTGGTTGGGGATTCTAATTAGTTTGTTGTCCATATGGGGATATAGATCCGTTTGCTGAGGCAAATGCTGAGGACTCTGGTGCTGGTTCGAAAGAGTACGTGCACATTCGTATACAGCAGCGGAATGGTAGGAAGAGCCTGACAACTGTCCAGGGGTTGAAGAAAGAATATAGCTACAACAAGATACTTAAGGACCTTAAGAAGGAGTTTTGCTGTAATGGTACAGTTGTCCAAGACCCAGAACTAGGACAGGTGGGTTTTTGACCTAGATGGTGCCTTCTCTGATCTTGTTTGTCTTCTTCAAATGCCGAAATTTCTTGTGTGCGATGCAAGTTTTGATATTATTGTGTGTATAGGTTATTCAACTTCAAGGTGATCAGCGAAAGAATGTGTCCACCTTCCTTGTCCAGGTAACTACATAACATATCGTAGATTTCTCTCGATGATGTTAAATATAGATTATTTACTTCCTATTTTAAGTGAGTAGCCTTATCCAAATTATACTTATACCCTTCTTTCCCTTACTGAAGTTTCTTCTTGTGGTTTAACGTTTGTGTGATTCAGTTATTGTACTCTTATTTCTGTCTTTATTGTGGAGAACAGGCTGGCATTGTGAAAAAAGAACATATCAAGATTCATGGTTTCTGAGCTGCAGTAACTGAAAGCTCTGTATGGTTCATGCCCTCATATGTTAGTGCTTGATATGTTATCGACTTTTAATATGGTCCTCCGGTTATGTCATTGAAGGGTCTAGTCTTTTCGCTTTTTACCTGTGTTGCTGGTGTGCTCTAGTTTATCTAGCAGCTGTGTAATGATGTGTGATGATTATGGAATTCTCATGAGTACTTGTGTCTTTGTCCTCAATAACAATCACTTTATCAAAAAATTTATGCGAAATCTTATATTATCTTGCGTAAAATAGTAGGTTGTAGATTGTATGACCACATGGACCAGGTTTAGAGAACCTGGTCGTGGGTTTCTTTATATTACAATCCCTAATCAGTTCATTTTGATAAAGTGGGTACACTAAAGCTTTAAACAAACAGAAAAAAGTTATAGGATTTCATTCCTTAGACAAATCTTCCCTAGTTCAAACCTTATTTATGAAGTAGCTAATTCTGAATAATCATCAAATCTGTCCACCTTTTCCCTCTCGTATTTCTGACAAACATATGTATCTTTCTTTATGTTACATTTGTCCACATCAATAACAGCACAAACAGAAACATCCTCAAGCAAAATCCTTGCCATTTGAATGAAAGGACCCTCTAAAGAATCAACAATGAAGTCATCTTTATTCTCTTATTTTCCTTCAGATAGCACTTATCAATTGAAGGTGCAGTAATAAAATAAAAATAAAAATGGAGGTGCAGTAGCAGTCAATACGACTAACTTCTCATTGCTCGTAAACAACAGAGACTCAATGCAACACCAACCAACAACAAAAACAAATGGCTTGGTTTGTATGTGGTGACTTTAATGAGATAATTTCTTAGGATGAAAAAATAAAGGGCAGACCTCGTGAGGCTCATATGGAAAAATTCAGAAATGCATTGGAAATTGGTGAATTGTATGATCTAGGATGGAAATGCTCAAAATATACTTGGGATAATAAGTATAAGGGAAAAGCTTGGAGCTGGATGGGTGTCAAAATAATTTTCACACATAGGCCAATAAGAAACAGTCACGTAGGCACTCTTAAAAAATTAAAAATGAGCCCGCATACACAGAACAAACACGCTCCCTCTCCTTTCAGTTTCCTAACTTGTCTAAGCAACCAAACACGAAAAAAAAGTACAGTAAAAAAAGTATATATAGTAAAATACATATGGACAGTTAAAAATACGCACGAACAGAAAATGTACGGGACATTAAAGTTTGTACGGACATGAACCATTTTGATAATTTTCACTCATTTTTTAATCAATTCAACGTTATTTTCTTAATCGGAGTGTAAATTATCAGAATTAGATAACTTAATTAAGGTACTGCAAATTAACAATTTTGTAATTTACAACATATATAAATGAAAACTAATCGACAATTAAGGGATGTAAATTAAAAAATTTAAATAAATGAAAATAGGATGATAGACTTTAAAAATAAATAAAATATTATAGAAAATCGTTAGTTACAAATAGAAACCAACAAGTCGGCATGCATGCCTGTCATCGCAATTATAAATGTTACTTAGTCTTAACATAACACGGTTGAAACCATAAATATTAATAATATATCTCAATCGTTTAAACATATAATATCAATTTAATTGGTTGTCACATCATATGTACGTGTTGCATGAACATTACATTTATGATGTTTAAAAGTATAATGTTTTGTACATATCCAATATCCTGATTATAAGCATATATATGCAAACTGTGACAAAGGGACATCTTGTACATATCTTGGACTTTTTTGTGTCTTTAACCAAAAAAAGTGATGAAATGCCTAATTTCTTGTCTTCTATATCGTCGTATGCTCAATTATTATATATATATAAAATATAGTAAGAAGAACAATGACAAAAGCGTAGCCATCCAAGGGTAGATCGAACTAGCTGAACTTGCTCCAATTTTGTTATATATTGATTAAACTTGCGTTTGGATAATGAGATATTTTCAGATATTCTGATAATAGTAATAAAAAATTAATAAAATAATAATAATAGAATGATGAATAGTAATAAAAAATAATAATAAATTATAATGAAGTATTTTGAAAATATTTTAGTAATCAAATTAGTTTCATAAATAATATACCACTAATTCTAATTTTTCTTGGAATCAGATCATATACATGTATTAGTTTATGAAACGACGTGCCAAATGTCCAACTACCTATTTTGATTTTAATAGTTTACTTTAAACGCATGCTTCATCTTGGCCCCATTTTTTGCAGGGACAAAAAAGATTGTGCCATAAAGTTTGAGTATTTTAGGATCATAATATATTTTATATGAATAATACTATTATATTGCTTCATTTTATCTTTTCATTTTTATTGTTTATGTATTTAATTTTTTTTTTATTTACTAATTAAAGAAATGATTATTAGTATATTTTTTATTATTTAAAATATTTAAATATGTTAAAAAATGTAAAGAATAATAAAATAATAAAAAATAAAAGTTATACTAATAGACACGTTTAACTATCAAAGTTGAACGACACACTAATATTCATTATATATGAGTAATGCTACAACTCTCAAATTTTTATTTCGAAAAAATGTTCCGAATGGTATATTTCATTTTTTTATTTTTATTTTTTTTCATATATTTTTTTAATTATCATAAATATTTTTTTAAAAAATAAAAAATTTACTATATTAATAAAAAATACTTTTTTAATCACTCAAAAAAAAAAAAATTATTCGGGACACTTCTTCGGACCAAATTCAGGTCCCAAGGTATTACTTACTATATATTGACCACCCAACATGTGACATAATGATGCTTCAAGGCCCCAAGAAGTCAAGGTACACTGCACTACATGTCATCTTTGACCACTATTGTGTCCTGCATGCATGTTTTCAAGGCATTAATTTGTCCCGGATTATCGATTTCTCTCATACTTAATTGTTGTGTGGGCATAATTATGTTGTGATGATTGGAGAACACATATAAAAAGAGGATTTTGCTGTATACAGTTATTTTTATATATTTTATTAATTTAATTGATTAAGACAGTTATTTTATATTAAAAAAAATAATACAACTAATCATATTAATAAAATACACAAAATAACTATATATATAGAGTTTTAGATAAAAAGAATATGGAATAGCAGTTCATGTAATGATCAGAACACTGCAAGCATGAATGATCAACTTTTGAAAAATCTCTTTTAAGTACATTAAACTATCATATAAACAACAAAAGAAATGATTATGTAATCTGTTTGTGATGTAAATTCAAATCAAATTGAAATATCGAAAAAATAAATAAAAAATAAAAGTTGAAATACCGAATAAAAAAATAATAATCCACGTATAATTATTTTTACAATATTCAAACAGATGCCCAAAACCGTCTCTCCTAAAAAGCACACAAAATTGAATTTAGATATTGGATCATGTGTGCATGTATATGATCATGTGTCCTTAAATTTACAATCGTTCCTAAGGGTTTAAGATTATCAGTTCGGATCAGAAAAACCAATCGGACTGGACCAGATCAATAGTCTTATTAGTTGATTTGAAAATGTGATTTTTTTGAAGCGGACCGAGATTGACTGAATGTATATATATTTTTAAATATTATATAGTAATTATATAAATTAATTATATAATTTTCATCCAATAGACCAGACCACCATTGACCACATATATAATAAAATTATTTAATATTCATTAACTCTATAGAAAATGTTAAAGAGATCACTTAATTTTAATTTCATTAATTTAATTAATTTTTTTGTCCAAAAAGAAAAATAGAAAAAAAACTAATTATGGACCGAATGGACAAACCAGACCAATAGTTAACGGTTACGGTCGGTCAAAAATAATGGACCAAAATTTTCGATCCGTGGCTTTCAAAGCTCAAAGACAAACACGGTACCCTTGACATTCCCTTAGGGACATTGGAATATTGTTTCTTTTCTTGCATGCTATTTATATAATATGTGTTGCGTGAATTTTTAATAATTTACTATTAATTTTCACCAAACGCACCGTCCCTTCCAACTAACTTTCTACTCCTATTCTAATATTATCTTCTTTCTCACCTGCCGTTCTTCACCGCATCTCTCTCTCTCTCTTTCTCTGATCTCGTGGGAATGTTCCTTCTTTTTCAGTATTTAAGCGCCTCCATTAATACATGACCTACATCCCTCCCCCTTCATAGCTTGATGATCTTCTTAATACAATTACTTGATCAGGTGTCCAGCTTATTATATATATAAGTTCTCTCATCATCTGCATATTTTTCTCTCTGCTCGATCGATCGGTACGTATAAAATATGGCTGATTTGGATCATTCTAGTTCCAGAACTACTGAAACTACTTTGAACTCTGAAGGTAATCCCCAGTACTTCCAATCATGTCAATAATTTCCACTTTTTTCGGTAATAAAATTCAAGGTAGCATACGCAGTACTGCGCATGTACCCTACGTAACCCTTCAAACTTCTTTTTTTCCAGTGATATGTGTGATCTTAAGTTTATCATCCATTGATGATAATCAGTTGATTCCTTAATTTTCAATCTTATCTCTGATGGAAGTTTAATGCTTCTTCCTGTACGGACGTGTTTGCTCTGTTAAAACTTTGTATATTTGATGCATGCAGATAAAAACGTTAATAATGGCGAGGCAAAGCTTCGATTCTCTGAAGATGAGGAGACACTTATTGTAATAATGTTTAATCTTGTTGGTGAGAGGTACATGACCATCTCTCTCTTCTCTCTCTCTCTCTCTCATTGTTTATCAATCTTTTGTTGACCTAGCTAGCTAGCTAATGCGTGAGATTTAAAAAAGCAGATGGTCTCTAATTGCTGGGCGAATCCCCGGAAGAACAGCGGAGGAAATTGAGAAATATTGGAATTCAAGATACTCCACAAGCGAATGATCGATCAAGTACTACTACTTATGCTTAATTAGAAAGAAAAAACAGAAAGAAAGTTGTGATCGGGGAAATTTGGATAGGATGGCATTTGGAAGTTTGGTGTTTAGGTATGCATGCATGGTACTTCTCATGATTGAACTAAGTAAGTATGGATGTAATTAATATATATATATATATATAAATATATAAACATTGGTCTCCGATCGAATTAACGTGGGTGTTTATAAACGCATGGGAGTTTATGCCCTAATATATGCAAATAACATGAGTTAACTAAACTTGGAAGTTGGCAATTAATGCGAGTGAAAAAATGTCTTCCTATTTCTCGTCCCAAATCTTTTGAGGCAAAAGTAAAACCCTCGTGTGGAAAATTGATACGGCAAAATGATGGATGATAAAACTTCTTGGAGGATATTTGGGCCGTGGGGCCTAAGATGGAACAAAAAACATTAACCAGGTGAGCTAAAGGGGCTTTTGAGGCCCATCATAAAGAATGAAAGATGCAAAGGCCCAAAAGGGAGTTCAAATCACGTGGACTCTTCTATATTTCTCTTTCGTTCTTCTCTTTTTTCTCAATTTCTTTTGTCTTTTCCTTTGAAATTTATTCTTTTTCCAAATCAAATTTATAAAAATTATTTTCATTAGATCTAGGATATCAAAAGAAAAGAGAGGAGGTTTGTCTACTCTATCCAAAAAAACTGCGGAGTGCACATTTGCTTGAAACAGTTCCAAAATAATTATTTTATGCCTTTGAGCTCGTATAGGGCATTTTATTATATCTTTGGTTGTTGTGAATAACGTATCAAAGCTACATCTTCAGCTTGATCAGAATTATCAGTATTTTTTTCATTAGTATCGATATTCTCTAGATTATCAGTAAAAATACAACACGTTTGGCTTTTCGTGAACGAATTTGATAATTCTATGCCCCACTTTCTTCGGTTGTTACTTCCCGTTGTTTCAATTCGTCGATTAATTTATATAACCATCGAATAACTTTTTTATTTATTTTATTCTAATTTATTTTATCCTAATTGTTTTAATCAATCAATGCCATTCAGAATTAAATTTTTATACGGATAGCAATAAATAATGTGAGATCCACATCATCTGTATCTCTATACTTAATTTACTCATTGTTTTAAGATACGATTAGGGTATTCATTATTTCCTTTTTCAATCTAAGACACCTTAATAATTTTTTTTAAAGAAAATTGTCACTATTCATTCATCAAAAAAATTTATATTCATGACCGGATACATTCTAGGATGTCCACATATCAAACATAACATCATAAATCAAAATAATGCATTTGGAGCTCCACTAGCACACTATTTCCTTTTGTGATTGGTTGGTATTCACTATTGCTGATACTCTCTACAGACAAACGTTCAAGAGACAACACTCTCTGTCTAAACTGAGACTCAACCTCACCCTTCATAGAAAGAGATGACTCAATCTCTACAGACAAATGTCCGAGAGACAATTTTATTTTTTATATTTTTATAAATTTTAATTAATGATAAGGAAACAAAAAAGGAAAGCAGTAAGATAGATGTGAAAAATGATGAATTATAATTTGGACCAATTCCGGTAGATTTCAAAATTTGTGACGGCCTGTGAAGGCAACACACTTGTCTCTTTTCAACCACAAAAGTCAGATCTAAAAGGCTTGGTGGTGGCGCGTGTGTCGAGAAGGGTTGCTGAAAGGGGTGGCGCGTGAGGACCACGCGTAGATGTGGGCGGTGTGTGAGAACCACAAACGATGATTTTTGTAAAACCACCACTTTTCTCCGAATAATTTTTGACTTGTGAATTTATTTGTGTTGCACGTGCCTCCCGACAGTTGCCAAAAAATTGTAGATCTATTTTTTTTAATATTGAAAAAAATAAAATAAAATTAAGGAAAAGAAATTTTGATAGACAATATTCCAAATGGTAATTTATATGGGTTTGACATTGATTAGTCCTGGCCTACTGTCCAAGTCACAAATGGCAGTACTGATAGCTAACATCCAACCACGAATCTACCAATTTATAGCCCCACCATTTATTTCTACAACAAGCTGGCATAATTTCTCCAAAATATTTATGCTTTTATAATATAAGTAACATTAAATATAATGAAAGAATCAATATATTGATATATATATTAAAAATAATAATTTATCACTATACTGTTTATACCAATGATTTTATGTTCCGTTCAGAGCTTTGATTCAAGCTAATAATGTCTCGTACGGTTTGCATGCATGAAGATGGAACCACGTCTACACAAAATGATGTCCAAATTAAATACTGGTAATTGAAATGATCGGAAAAAATAAAATTAGCGTCGTACGTCTGAGGCCCAAACTTCATGCAAAGAAAAACAAAATGAGTATGGGAGTCGATCACTGTCCATTCTCAGCCATCGTCACGAAATTGGTAAGTAATTATTTTCGAAAAATCTAATTAGACAATACTATATACAAAATGAGGAAAAGGTCTGTAATTTGAAAGCGCAGATCAGCACTGAACAGTGAACACTCTCTCTCTCTCTCTCTCTCTCTCTCAGTCAGTCTTCATGGCTGCCACTTGTCTTGCTAAGCTAACCATTCTAGACCCTTCATATCATATCTCCTCCTCACGTGTCTCCCCCTTTACTTTTCTGATATTTTTCTGATCAGTACCATTCCTCCGCCACCATAAATACAGTCCTACCCAAATCCATTCCTCCTCATCGTTTTGTCCGTCTTCTTTTCTATACCTCAAGTTAAGAGTCCAAGACTCCCAATAAAGCTTTGTCTCTGAAGGCTCTGATCAAATGGCAACCATGGCCTCCACCCTCACCTCCAAACCCCAGAGACTCCCTCTCTTTGAAAGCTACTACTCCTCCTCCTCCTTCTATGGTACCGCTCTTGCCCCACCTTCCAGCTTCCGCGTCCAGCCTGTCAAGTCCGGCTCTCACCCCCCCATTTCCATGTCTGCCTCTGCGTCGCCGCCGTACGATCTGAAGGCTTTCAAGTTCGACCCCATTAAGGAGTCAATCGTCTCACGTGAGATGACCCGGCGGTACATGATGGACATGATCACCTACGCCGACACTGATGTGGTCGTAGTGGGTGCGGGCTCGGCTGGGCTGTCGTGTGCCTACGAGCTCAGCAAGAACCCGTCCGTACAGGTCGCCATCATCGAGCAGTCCGTCAGCCCCGGCGGCGGTGCGTGGCTGGGGGGCCAGCTCTTCTCGGCCATGGTAAGTAATATGAAAAATCATATTATATAGGATAGACGCTCGCTGGAATGGCTGATTTTTTTTTCCTTACATTTATTTATTTATTTATTTTGAAAAAATTAAGAGAAATTTCAAAAACTATATGAGCAAATTTACATGAATATTACACAAATCGAAGCTACATCCCCAAAATACGTTAGATTTTCAACTCTCGTAGTAAACTAACTAAATCTAAATACATAGGTCGTGCGCAAACCAGCGCATCTCTTCCTAGACGAGCTCGGCATCGAGTACGACGAGCAGGATAACTACGTGGTGATCAAACACGCAGCTCTCTTCACCTCCACCATCATGAGCAAGCTCTTGGCCCGCCCCAACGTGAAGCTCTTCAACGCGGTGGCGGCCGAGGACTTGATCGTGAAGGGAGGGAGAGTTGGTGGAGTGGTGACCAACTGGGCCCTGGTGTCGATGAACCATGACACCCAGTCGTGCATGGACCCCAACGTCATGGAGTCCAAGGTGGTGGTGAGCTCCTGCGGCCACGACGGGCCGTTCGGGGCCACGGGGGTCAAGAGGCTCAGGAGTATTGGAATGATCGATAGTGTGCCCGGGATGAAGGCGCTTGACATGAATACCGCAGAGGATGCTATTGTGAGGCTCACTAGGGAGATTGTGCCTGGAATGATTGTTACTGGGATGGAAGTTGCTGAGATCGATGGATCCCCAAGAATGGTAATTTTTTTATGTTTTTGTTTTTCTTTCATTGGTGTTCAGTATGTCGTATATATATGCTTTAGATTTCATGTCTGTCTTTCCAATCTACCATTTATCATCACTGATCACCTTAGGATCATCTTTCTTTGTTCACGGACACCAGAATTTTCATTATGGAGTACGTGCTCAGATATGAAAATAATGACACTGGTACTCTGTATGACAACCTCAATCATAGAGGTAGTGGTGGTCCCAATTAAAGAGAAAGATCACTGATGTTTTCTTCGTAGGATTATCTTTCCCTTTGCTTTTATTTTTTTTTCCTCTTTTCTTTTTAGTTAGTGTTCAAGCCACTTATATGTGAAACTCTAGAAAATTGAATGCTAGCATTATAATTCTTGGAACAGTTGTAGTACTAGAATTAAAATTGTCACAAATCAGATAACAATATGGTCATTTTCTTTTTGGGGCTCGTCTCTCTCTAGTAATGCTATGAACTTTTCTTGTCATACATGTTGGTCTGTTTTGTCCTTTTGTCAGTGTAAATGACTGAATTACTCTCTTAAAGATGAGAACAAGGAATTTTGAAAGGGAATGGTCCCTCAAAGCTTTTTCCTAAAAAAATGGCAAAAGAAAAAGCAAAAAGATACTCGTTGATGAACTGATGATTACAAAAGAGTCCTGATAAACTTTGTAATTTTGTTTGTTTTGGAAATACAGGGGCCCACCTTTGGAGCCATGATGATATCGGGGCAGAAGGCAGCACATCTGGCCTTGAAGTCGCTGGGACTTCCCAATGCTCTTGATGGGTCATACGTTGGAAGCATCCACCCGGAGCTGATTCTGGCTGCTGCAGAATCTGCCGAAATTGCCGACGCTTAGATCGAGTTTAGCTTTGTCAATGGAACGAAGAATTGCCGGAAATAATATTTAGTTGATAGGAATGAGTGGTGGTACTTTGTGGTGGATGGTTGGTTGTATGTGATTATGCGTTGAGTTTCGTTAATAATGAAATGAAGAAAGGAGGTGTCTTTGTCTGATCCTTTTTCTTTTTGGGAACTTGGAAGCGAACATGCTTGCTGTCATTTACCATTTAGTTTTTGTCACATCTTTCTCGATTTCTCTACCCTCTCTTAATTATCTTCTCTCTCCGTGTGCAAGCAAGCATCTTCTAAAAAATTGCAAACATTGTTTCTATAGCACATGGCCATCAAAGGAACATGATAACTCTACAAAGCTGGCTATCTGATGTCTAGAGAAATTTTGGTCGTATCTATGGTTTTATCAATGGCTGAAATCACCTATATAAGAGGGTGACGATCGAACCACGATTGGGTTGGTTCGTCGTGAAAACTTCTTGTCAAAACTGCTGATCTATACCTTTTAACTTACCAAATTGGCCACAGGTTGCATTCCTCTATCTCCGTCGAGCAATCCATGAGTTTAGTCTTCCGGCAACGAGCTATCCAAAATGACCTGCGGCATCTTAATGACCTGCGGCATGCATTGCAATTTGCAGTTTTTTCCTATCTGGTGGCATATGCAGATACAAAATGATCCCAACCCACCCTTCTGTATAACCTATTCACATTAGTGAAGTGACGACTGGATGCATAAGGGAAGTGCACGTTTGTATATGCCAAGATGGACCATGGAACAAAATTTGCATGTCTAATAGCTCAACTCAATTAACTAAGCCTAAATTGAAACTAATTGGGATCAATTACTTGGACCAATACCACATACAACTTGTATATGTTTGTCCTGTTTTCCTTTCTTACTTGAGAAAAACCAGCTTTCAGTTGTCCTGTGACTCTGGTCCACATGAGCATTTAACCTTAACCAAAGCAATCATCATTGTTAAGGGGAATGCTAACCCTTTGTTTAAGATAGAAAATAAACCTTATCTTCGATTTCAAATCAGGAAAGTGATGGAAGAGATAGTAGTAGCAATAAAAAGAGATCAGGAAGAAATCACCAAGGCTAGGAGAAGTCATGAATACAATTGCCATACATGTGACGCGTATGTACGTGTTGCAACAGGTTCTTAATAGACCAATTAGAGATAGTAGTAGATGGGAATTAAGATTAGACAATTAGGAGACATGTAATTAATGAAATGAAGAAGCTGGAGAATAATCTAGTGAATTTGATATTGCAGCTAACTAAGCAACAGTAGTATGCGTTATTGTCTTTACTGCTCTAAAGCATCTTCTCCTTGATTTTTTTGGGATGTGATGTTCAGATACCGCTTCTAGGTCCACAATCCAGCTTTAATTTCACAAAATATAGCTCTTTTTGACACTCTTCCGTATATATGCTATGTGAAAAATGTTGTTCTTATGAACGGATTGCTTGTGCACTCTTCGTTTTCCCTTGGTTTTGCTCTCTGTTTTCTCCATCTACTCAAACATATGTAAAAAGTTAGTGGAGGAGATGTAAGAGCATTGGCATTGGATTAGCCAAATACCTTTTCATCTTCAAATTTAGCAAATATCATCCATATTTACTCCACATTGAATTAGCTAAATTGTTTTCATCCAAACTATAAGCTACAGTAAATCCATTCTTCTTTTCAAATATAAAAAGAACTATAACAAGCCTAAAAGTATTTTTTGAGATTATTATATTATAGATATGAGATTTTTATTCATATGAGATTTTCCCATCTATATACATATGAGATTATTATATTATAGATTGTTAGATTGTGAAAATAAAAATGAATATGATTTGTTGGAGGTTATTGAAGATTATGAAAATAAAATAAAAATTCATTAAAAATATAAATAATAAAAAATAATAATATTTTATTATTATAGAGAGTGTGATGACTAATCCAATGTAGACTTTAAGTTTTGAATGATTAGCTAAAGATGAAAAAGTTATATACTAGTCAAAATTTAAAGAATATGATGGTCAATCCAATACTAATGCTCTAAAGTCTAAAGTATCATTACCCTATTTAAAAAAGTTAAAAGTCACTTCTTATCAACACATTTCTTTTGATATTGATTGATTTTTCTCTAGGAGGTGCAGAACTCTTGTTGAGCAATATAATGTTATTATTTTTTTTTTTTTTTGGGTTTAGGGCGACTCTCTGGTGTCATGGATGATAAAGGAAAATACAAATATAATCCCCCAAGAGGAAATGAAAGCTATTGCTGACTATATTAAGTAGGGGTGAAAACTGACTATATCAGTGCAGTAAATCAAAACCACACCGACATGTTTTTCAGGGAGTGATACCGACCAAAACCAGTCGATGAAGGGGGTAAAACTGACCGGCGTAGTTTCGCCTAGTTACCCTCGATTTATTAGTGTCCCCGTCGGTTTCACTTCTATCAAAAAGATTTCATAAATATGAGATCTCACAAAAAATATTAGCAAATCTCACAACAAATAATCAAATCTCATAACAAAAAATAGAAAAATGAAGACCTTTTGTGCGTGTGTCGTCCTATCAGAGCTAAGAGGGAGATGAGAGAACTGAGAGCTTGAGAGGGAGATGATAGGGAGATTGCATTGGAGAGAGAGATGAGAGATCTAAGAGGGAAGGAGGGAGAGAGAGAGAGAGAGAGAGAGAGAGTAGTGAAAATGATAGAGGGAAGGGGGGGTTTGGGTTGAAGCCCTAACCCAAAACGGCGCCGTTTGGTGTATTAAACCAAAAGGCGTCATTTCATTTTTTTTTTTTCAAAACCCTGTGATTAAAATGACACTATTTCATTTACTTAAAATGACGCTGTTTCATTTACTTAAGTGAAATGATATTGTTTTATACACGTATAATATAATATATATATAATCGACCGGTTTGCCGATTTGAATAAGGTTCAAATTGGAACCGAACCGGCCGATGTCGATTGAAGCCTATTTCTACTGCCGGCTGACCGGTTCTCTGTCAGTTTCAATTGGTTCTGTACTTCGGCGGCCGGTCTGTATCTGTCTCGGCCGGTTTTTATAGTTTTTGTACACCCCTAATATTAAGCGTCGGGAGAGGGTTAACATCTCACATCTTCTAGTAAGTCCAACCAGTCTATTGGTTTGGAGCCAAAAACCCAGTTTGTTGAGGAAATCTGCAGTGTCGAGGAGATTGCTGCCTCTTGACTCTAGTGAATCTATATCGTTGGAATACAATAGTACGACACTGAATGCATAATGAAAGAGAGTTTTTATTCCATCCTGTACTGTACATGACTTCCACATCATAAGCAACCCACCTTTCTTTTTTTTCCTCTATGTGCAAAGAAATGCAACATATGTTCAAAATGGGAAATTAGCATGATAGTGTTTGTGGACTTTGATTCCCTCAAGAGAACGTGGCTCCCGAACTCTTAAAACTCAAGTCGTATGGTGATGTTTCATTCACACATCATAACCTAATATGATGCTCAATGGCATTTCACTAACAATTTTCTCTTTCTATTTACCCGTTTCTATTTGGTTGTAATATAACTTGGATTTGAATTTCCTACCCGAATTCTAAGGTCTAGAGTGAGAGAAACATAGATAGATAAAGTAAGTCTCATAACATCTATTGAGCACTAAATGTTGTTTGAAAAACTCATTCGGATAACTCACATGGCCTTTGAAGATTTTACAATATATATATATATATATATATATATATATATATATATATATATATATATATAGATGTGATTAAGCCCTGGCCTCCGGTTGGTTCAATATATTTTATTAGTAAAGGGCAAGAAGATTTAGAAAAGTGATTCAAAATGTTTGGGCATAAAGCTTATGTGGTTGAAGATTTGTTGTGCATCCATGGTAAATGAGGCTCTTGCTAATCTCAAGGGGTTGGCCTAAGCGGTAAAGGTCTTGGTTTTGGGGTATCACTCATTTCAAGATTTAATATTCAACACTTCATGGGTGTAAACAATCTTTTGGAGTCACACCTCCTGATAAAAAGCCAGCGATTTAACCAGTTTCGTGTAGGAAAACTTTCAAGGATGCAGTATACGAGACTGAGATTTACTTTGCAGGAGTGGATCCGAAGGATCCTGCCTTAAAGAGGTTCCTCGACATCTAAAAAAAAAAAATGAGGCTCTTGCTGCATGCTTTCCTGGCCGGCATCCTCGACTACTTTAGACTTAGATGATTAGGTCATCTCATATTCCAATGAATTTCCTTTACTTGACGCAACGTAATAATTTGAAGAGTATTTTTAACTTGCAGTACTTTTATGGATCCAAATCTGTTGCAGGTTGAATATAAGTTTACACGCCCGACTTATAAATGTTTGTTTTGGTAAACTTGTTATTGTTGGTTCTTGACTTGATCCATTTTTCTTATCATTACGTAAGAGTATATAAATGTGTGTTTAAGACTTGTATTGATTATTGAGAAGTATTATTAAGTTTATTATGTATGTATATTCTTAAGATTTGTATTATTTTTATTTTGAAATATATATATAATTTATTTATATAGCGTCGATCTCGAAACGGTATACCAAAAAATATTGAAATATTCCGTTTAAGTAACTCAACCGGAACGAAATTCAATGCTTTGGCTACAACTAGTTTAGGAGACGAATCTCTCCTACAAAGAGGAACGCATGAACTAAACAAACGACGTCGTTTCTACCCTGTTTTTCTCCTTCACAAGAATGGCTTCCTGCAACACGTTGTGCCTCTGAAATCGTCTAAAAAGCGTCCAGACCCGTCTTCACACTTTCCCTTTCCTTCTCGAAGAATTTCAAGGTACGCCAGCCAAGGTGCTCTTCTTTTAAATTTTAATGGGAATTCAGTGTTAAAATTTGGAACCCTACTTATCTGTTTGGTTCCCGAGAAAGCTCCGGTAAAGAAAATGAAATAACAAAAAATAAAAATAAAAAAATCAATTGATGTATATGTTCCTTGTTGTCTTTATTCTCTGATTATTGGAAGGTACGCTCAAGCAGGCTGAAATGGTCGGAGTGATTGCGTTACCTTCAATTGAGCGAAGCCCCAAATTTTTTGAGACTTTAGAACGCTAATTTTGTTTCTTTTTCGTTCGTTTTTCTCAGAAAGCAAGCGGAACGCGAATTCTATCTAGCTCGAAACCATTTGCAAGTTCAATTTAGTCCATTCTGTAGCTTTAAAATCAGTCATCCAAACTTCTGTTGAAACCATTGAAATTGTGTTCCTTTTCTCCGTCCATTGCGTTATCGCTTCCTTTGCAGAGTTGCTCATTCATGAAATGATTTATTCCAGTATTGGATCATGAAGTATGATATTTTTTATATAATAGGCTGTAGGGGACTACGAAATTAGTGTTGTATGATGATGTTTATCTGATGGAATGTTGACTTGTTTTCTCAGTTTGGGACATGGCATTTCTCTTTACGGGATAAAAGACCTTGTTAGATTTTTATGTGTTCGTCTATCAATAGGTTCACCATAATTTTCTTAATGGCAGCTCGAGATTAAAAGATGGAAGAACTTTTTGTTGCCATTCTCTCTATGCTTCTTCTTGCTGCATTAATTCCTCTCTACCTATGGAAACGACGTCGGGATTCTCCATCACGGGTTGAAAATGAAGAACATGAGGTCTGCATCCTCTTCTTCCTGTTGCCTTAAGCTTCTTCTAGTGTGTGAGGTTCAATTTCTAAAAGGGACTAGTTATCTACAAAACTCTGATGTTCTCCTCTTCCACTCTTGGTTTTTATTTGATCTTTTAACCTACTATGAAGTTTAGGTTCCACGGAGGGAAACAGTTGTGCGTGCTACTCGTGCCCCTCGAATGCGTCGAAGGCTGGCTGCTGGAGCTAGCACATCATCTGCACCAGCAGCAAGTGTTGAAGGTTTGTGAAGTGCTGTTTTTAGGCTTTTTATTCTTATCTTTATTTCTGTAATTGATAAAAAGTTTATGCTTATGGTTTTGTCTCTTTTTTTTTGTTATCAGTAAAACAAGGATTTTATTGATATAAATAGACATAGCCCAAGTCCACTGGACATATACCAGAGCTTTGGTTTTGGCTCTGTTATGCAAAGTTTTCAAGTGTTTACTCTTGTGTAATTGGATAAATGGGTCAGATTGAATTTTGAGTTTAGTAAATGCTCTACAGTAAAATGGGCAGTCAGGATATAGCATGTTTTGGTGATGGGATGTAGGGAGGGATTGTGGGCATTACAGGAAAGGATAAAAAAAAGAAGTAAATGCAAATTCGTGAAGGTAAAGGTTGCAGAATATGGGGATTTGTGAATGACAGTTTAGATGATTGAATAAATCTACTTATCATCCCCACACACCACACACCACACTTCTTTTAATTGTTTTTCCTTTTTCCCATAACAAGTATGTGATGTATGGATGATAAGTAGAACAACTCAATTAGTTTAACAAAAATAATAAAATTAAATAAAAATTAAATTATATAAAGTGTGTGGTGTGGGGTGATGAGTAGCATCCCTCTTAGATGATTTTATATAGTCCACTGCAGCGAATGATTGGTCGTAAGATGTCTAACATGGGTTATATGTTCATGTGGAGGCTAGAAACTTGAGGTGAAGGAAGTGCACATCGATAAGAAGTAATTGAGAAGATATATGGGCCTATCATGTAATAGAGATTGTGGCCGTAGATAGATTGAATTTTGCAAATCAACAAACTGTATGATAACTTCATAAAGTGTGGATCTGGAATGATTGCATTGGGTTGAGTTTCTGTGATCGTATACGTCCTGTGTACTTGGGCTTATGCATATTTCTTTGAATAAAATTATTACTTATAAAAAAAAAAAAAAAATCTGTGATATGTACGACCTGAGAACATTTTAGGATGGTGTGGTCTCTTGGAAATAGTTTGCTAGTGTGCTGGTTAAAGCATCAACTTTCTCAGTTTATTAAGTTTACAGAGTTGTATGTTAATCAGTTTTCTGTCTTTTTTGTCATATCTTTACATATATGCATCTATAAGCTGTAAAAAGCATACATATATTGGACCTTTATGATCCTAGATGTGCTTCTAGGACCTGGTTTTGCTTTCTTTGACTACCTTTTGTAAGTTGGAAAACTGGTGTTGCATCAAGTGAAGTAAGTATTCATATGTAAACACAGAAACTGTCGACGAAAGTGATGATGAAGCTGTTGCGGGTGAGAATTATGAGGCTAAAGCATCAAAGAAAAAAGAAAAGAAGCGGCAAGAGCGGGAAGCACAACGTCAGGTATGGTTAATCATCTTTGTTTTTTAAATAATGTGGTTACGGAACCCTAAGGGTTGGCTCAAGTGGTAAGGGCCTTGGTCTTGGTGGTATGCTCCCTCCAAACCTTATTCTCTTGCTGCAAACAACTTCTAGGGGCTATCGGACTGGGGGAATTTTCCCTTGAATTATCCGAGGTGCTCTGGTGTGAAACTCCTTGTCGAGAGAGCAATTCCTTGCTGAGAGCTTGTGCAACCCCGGGATTAGTCAGGACTTTGTTCTTGGACGCCTAGTGCCAATAAAAAAAACATTGTGGTTATGGACTGATAAAAAAAAACTAATGTAGTTACGGGTAAGGCACTGCTGCTAGCCATGACCACTTAACGTCAGATCAAATGAAAATCCAACGTTGGCATTACATTTAGAACAAGAATATCTATCGGTTCCCCTGATTTAGGTCTAATGGAAAATGGAAAAAGGGGACATGTTATGGTTACTAAATAATCTCAATTTACCTAACCAGTGAGAATCAGAAATGAAGGAAACTCTGGAAAAACATAGAATGCCCGTCTTGTAGAATTTTAATATCTTCAAGATCTATTTGAAGATTTTTGGTCCTTGGTTTATGAGAACTTTTATGTTAAAAAAAAGTAACTTTTGTGTTTCAAATTTTGTTCTTGGATCTTTAGTATTTTGTTGTTCCATGTTCCATATGGTTGTTTTGAAGGTTGATCATGCTGCAAGAGATTCAAGGCAAACAAAACAAGACAGGTATGCAGAAATGCGGAGGAGGAAGGATGAGGAGCATGAAGCAAAGGAGCGTATGCTGGTTGGTGATCATTTCCTTTTTGTTGGATTTTAGTCTGTGCACACATGTGGGATTCCTTTGCTGAAGAATTTTTCCATGGTTCATTAGGAAGAAGAAGCAGAGGCTCGTAGGGCCAGGGAGGAGGAAGCTGCTGCATTAGAGTTTGAGAAGTGGAAAGGGGACTTTTCGGTTGATGCTGAAGGAACTACAGAGAACGAAGTGCAAGATGGAAATCAGGGCTTACTTTCCAATTTTGTGGAATACATAAAGGTGATTTTCAGTCCTGTGCCTAACAAACTTTTTTAATGATAGATTTTGCTTTCCAACTCGTTTAATGTGATCTTGCAGAACCACAAATGTGTTCCCTTAGAAGATCTTGCTTCAGAATTCAAGCTACGCACTCAGGTATTCCCTGTTCACCCTTTAACTTCCGTTCAACTTTTATTCTTCCAAATGCTATAATAAATAAGTTTTATATTTTATAGTAAGGATGAATTTAGATTGGTTCAGTGTTTTGACATCAATACCCATTTTTTATTCTTTTAGAATGTATCTGGTATTTATTATCTGTCTGTGAACACAAGAGATAGGAATTATGAATTGTGGTTTGTATTGTCATATTGCTTTGTTTTATGTTTAATATAGGTCCTAATTTTTGCTTTATAACTTTGGTTGGGTGCAGGAATGTATCAATCGTATCAACTCCCTGGAAAGCATGGGTGTGTATATTTCCATTTCCTTTTAGTTTTGTTGCCTATCTTGTTTCAAACAGTCAAATGGAGCGTTGTCTATTCTCTCATTTCAACATCTAAAAGATTATGTCATGAAAAAACATATTTCTAGACGCGTTTCAGAAATCTTCCAAGTCATCATTAAATTTTCTTTACTTCTAGCGATGCTGACTTGTACAATCATATTTTTTAACCGGTGCAATATTCAATATTCTCGTGTTTTACTTGTTCTCATTTGTTTGCTCCATATATTATTTATTTGTCGCTGACATAGTTGTAGTAATTTTCCTGTTCATGATATTGTGTTTCCATCCAGTATGTGTTATTGTCTTTACTGCTCTAAAGCATCTTCTCCTTGATTTTTTTGGAATGTGATGTTCAGATACGGCTTCTAGTTCCACAATCCAGCTTTAATTTCACAAAAGATTGCTCTTTTTGACACTCTTTCTGTATATATGCTATGTGAACATGTTGTTCCCCTTGAATGGATTGTTTGTGCACTTAGTTTTCTCTTTTTCTTTTGCTCTCTGTTTTCTCCATCTTGTCAAACATATCACAACCCATTATCCTTAGATGATAAGAGCTTACCCAAAAAAAAAAAAAAAAAACGAAGAATGCCAACTATCACCTGCTAGTTATTTAAAAAGTTAAAAAGCCACTTCTTATCAGCACGTTTCTTTTGATATTGATTGATTTTTACCTAGGAAGTGCAGTTCTCTTGTTGAGGAATATAATGTTGATTTTTTTTTTTTTTGGTTTTAGGGCGACTCTCTGGTGTCATGGATGATAGAGGAAAATACATATACATCTCCCAAGAGGAAATGAAAGCTGTTGCTGACTATATTAAGCGTCAGGGGAGGGTTAGCATCTCACATCTTGCTAGTAAGTCCAACCAGTTCATTGATTTGGAGCCAAAAGCCCAGTTTGTTGAGGAAATCTGCATCGTCGAGGAGATTACTGCCTCTTGACTGTGTCGTTGGAATACACTAGTAAGACACTGAATGCATAATGAAAAAGTAGGAGTTTTTATTCCATTCTGTACATGAGTTCCACATCATAAGCAACCGACCTTCCGTTTTTTTTTTTCCCCTCCCTGTGCAAAGAAATGCAACCTATGTTCAAAACGGGAAATTAACAGGATAGTGTTTGTGGACTTTGATTCCCTCAAGAGAACGTGGCTCCCGAACTCTTAAAACTCAAAGCCGTGTGGTGATGTTTCCTTCACACATCATAACTGAATATGATGCTCAATGGCATTTCACACACAATTTTCTTTTTCTGTTTACCCGTTTCTATATGGCTGTAATATAACTTGGATTTGAATCTCCTACCCGAGCTCTAAGGCATAGAGTGGGAGAAGGATAGATAAAGTATCATAACATCTATTGAGCACTAAATGTTGTCTGAAAATCTCTTTCGGATAACAATAAATGATGTGAAATTCATTTTATGTATCCATTTCTCTTCATTTTACGCCTTAAAGTTCAAGTAGAACTCTCTGGCTTCATTTCTACAAGTTAATATTCCTGTACATGGTTACAATTCTCTTTCTAACTTTGCATCCTGACCTTTGGATTTATTGGACCGATGAAACGTTAGCATCTGATTGAAGCGGCTTGTAGTAAGTTGTCTATGAGAATGCAATTATTTTGTCAAAATCTCAACTTGACATATGATAAGAGATCCACTGGGCAGTGAATTGGTTCAATCCGGCCACGACTGGATATATCATGAATTCCTCTTAACAGAAATGCCCAAATAGATTCCAACTATCATTTAGAAGGATATATCCTACACCATAACGTACCCAAAGAAGGGGAAAAAAAAGAAGAAAGAACAGAAGGGAGGAATCAATTTGATTTCATTGATATCGTGTATAAGCTTTCTTTTGTATGTTTGCAACTTGTTACAATCAATAGGTGATTACAAAGTAATTAAAATTCGTATAAGAACTTTCAAAACATTGTTTCGGATTTACAAATACAATAGGTACACTCTTACTTTCTGTGGAAGATTTGCCGCTTCAGCAATCGTGCATATCTGTGAAGGAAAACATCACCAGGATGAAAGAAACATCCTATTATTTCTTCATAGGCCAAAAACTCAATCGTTTTCTCTATAGCTATGTCTTCTTGGCCTGTAGTATCAATGAATGAACAGTGAGGTCAGGGGATAACAACCAGAAAGTTTAAAGTTACTTGTTCATGGAAAGAGGATTTTACTATCCACAGATTCATTTAACTTTACAGTTTGCAGAAAAGTGAAACCAAGTAGAAACATGTAATGCAATATCATACAACTGGTTGATCCGGCAAATACAGCAAAGTGGTTTCACTCCAGCATAATATTAGTAGTGAATAATGTTGTTCAAAAAGTCATCAGCAGATAAAAAAAAAAAAAGTTAGTTCACCATGAAACTTATTTTTTTATCAGTACCATGAAACTTAAATGGTGCATGTTTCCTATTTCTTCCTACTTCAGCAAGAATTTTTAATGCAACCTCAAGATTTACAATAAAATTCCAAGAAAAGAATGTTACCTTTCTTAAATATTTCTTGTGGAGTTTCATTGCCCCAGTGCAAGCTCTTTTAGCATCTAGATTTCCAGTAATGTCATTCAATATCTAGAACAAGAGAAGACAAAAATGAGTTAGAAAGTGCCGGCATGTTGTGTCTACTAGACCTTGATAATTAGATGAATATGAGAGAAGGAAAAAAAATTGTAACTACTTGACACAATTGCAAATTTGCAACTAATAATAATAAAAACTTCTAGCTACTAATGCTCTTTTGTTTTTTGGCCTGGAGGGAGGGGGGCGGTTCAGAACTATTGAACCTAAGACCTATGCCAATCCTGCCCACCTCTTTACCACCAGGATTAACAAAATGGCATCTTTAATATTTTTAAACTTGTGTTCTCCACTTATTGGTAGAATTCCCATATAAAAATAACCAGCATATTGTTGACATTTGAAACATTGCAACTTATCAACTCATCAAGCAAACCTTGACAACATCGTCGAGGCCCCGAGCTTCTTGTAGTAGCTTTGAGCTCTTATCTTTTAAGACACTAGCAACAAGGAAAACAGAGATGGGGAGGGGGGCTTCTGAATTCTTCGATGCATTTTTCATATTTTCCCTTTCATACTTCCCACAGTGACGTATTGACTTCGGTTTTCCTTTAGATCCCTCAGCTTTTTCACTAGCTGACTCAGATTCTTCATACAAAGAGAACAAGCCAGGATCGTATTCCAGAGCCCACATCATCTGTTAAAAATTCAAACAACCAGACAATAACTATTAAAAAAGTACCAGATATATCTAATGCGTAATTACAGCAAGAGCTATAATAGACAAATGCATGGACAAAGATAAAGGAAAATGAACAAAATTGCAGAAAGAAAATTTGAAATAAGAAAAGGACACAAAAATCCTCTTATGCATTCTTGAGGCCAGTGGGAATATGCGATATGCAACACCCTGAGGTGACGGTATTCCTTTGATCAATTCCTTCTGCATCATCTGGCTTCCAAACTTTAAGGAATTACAGATCAGACAAACAATGGACTTGGCACTTCTTAAAGCCATA
Source organism: Juglans mandshurica (assembly GCA_022457165.1). Taxonomy (NCBI): domain Eukaryota; kingdom Viridiplantae; phylum Streptophyta; class Magnoliopsida; order Fagales; family Juglandaceae; genus Juglans; species Juglans mandshurica. The sequence continues at coordinate 1,172,679 of CM039632.1, read as the reverse complement.
TAAAATAGTAATTGTCATCCTGGGATTTGGAATACAAGACTTTTTTTTTTTGGGGGGGGGGGGGGTGGGGGGATGGGGTGTGTGCTTGCCCATAGGAGGGAGGGCCTAGGATATAAAATATTAGAAACAAAAATGAACCAAAAAATAACAATCGTGTTCTACCATCACATTATTGGACTTGTTCAAGTGAACTTAATGGATAAAACTTGAACCAGAAATATCAGAATAGGACTGAACAATATACATAAGTTCCACTAAAATGGTGTGCCTCTGCATGAGTCACAGCTTAAAACTTAAATTTGAGGATGTAAAGCTTGATATTGAAGCAAAGAGCATTTGGATGCTCTGGATTGACAAGCAAATTGATGCCGCAGATAAATCACATCATAATAAATCCTCTATCAGGAAAACTTCTGGATGCAATGTCTTGGCATTCATAATCAACGAACGGTCACATTAGATGAAAGATAAGTCTTTGATGGAATGTGCATGTGATATTTCTCTTAACAAAAAAGGAAAAAGATACAGTGGAAGTTGAATCTACCTCCCAAAGGTACAGAGAGTCGCAAAAAGAGAATTCTCTCCGGAACAAAACCATGAGCATCCGAAAAGCAAATAGATAATCACCTCCACCTAGTGTTTCTGTGCTCCCAGATCAAAAGAAAAGTTTTGCAGTTATTTTCTTTTCTTGTGAACTAAATCAAGGTATGTGAAAATCAAATGAAGACCATTGAGGGGAAATGGTTTCAACTATTGACTATAATCAGATATAGTAACTATGTGAATAGTGTTTTGAGGCTGATGTTTGGCAGCAAATACCAGCTCAATGGTCTAGAATTCTTCAACCAAGCTTTTACTATCAATATTTACTGATTGATAACATGGGTGAGTTACAGAAAAATTAACTGTTATATGCTCGGTAACATTGACGGGTCAAAGCTTTGCAAACTGAAATATGACAGATTATGGGCTGGATATTTCTTTTAGATGAGTATTATAAGCTAAAAGATACACAGGATTAAGCAAATACCTAAATGCTGATGAAGTTTTGGATCTATAACTTGAGTAATTGCAGCCAAATTACTAAGTTGTGCCTCCACCCCAACAGAGCTATCAGTGCATCTGAAATTTCCCCGCTATAGATTTTCAAATATGAACACATATCGTAAGAAACTGGAATTAAATTTTTTAAAGCATAAAGATTAGTAAAAAGACGGCAGATCTGAAAGAAGAATATTTAACAGATCATATAGAATGGAACATGTATGGTCACTTGTGAACTGAACACAAAATATATTCATGTAATATCCACAGGTAAAATTAGAGTGATCTTCTCGCATATAGGCATTGGCAAGCCTCTATTGAATATGTGCAGCGTTAAGTTGCTGGGATAACCATGACTAAGCAAATAATGGAGCAAAGGCAAACATTAAGTCAATATTATAATTTTTTACAATATAAAAATTTATTATTAGGAAACGCAAAAGGCAAAGCCCAATTACATAGGTCGTATACGTGTATCGCAAAAATTATTAGGAGATAAAATAATACTATAGAAACTAGTAACTAAAGTACACTAATCAAAATGAAATATCATTGCCTATGAAATATTATAATCAAATGAAATATCATTATAATGAAAAATTATTAGGAGATCAAATAATACTATAGAAACTATTAACTAAAGAAGTACACTGTTCAAAATGAAATATCATTGCCTATGAAATATTATAGGGGATAAAAAAAGTACCAATCTGCGCATCAAGCGTTCAAAGCACCAAAACGCATCTGCTTCATCTTCAAGAAGAATTATCATGGGGGAGCAAAGATCACTCATTCCTGTTCATCATTGTCATAAAGTATAGATGAAGCGACACTTTGTTGCAAACAGTAGATGCAACAGTGTAACAACACTAAAATAGATTATTATTCTTTTCTTACCAATTAGTGAAATCACCAAAGCTTGTTGTTTCTTGAACCTTAGAAACACTAGTATAAAGGAATATATACACACAATGAATAATGGATATTGGGCAAGTATTAGGAGCCATAGTGTAACACTCCTGAATTAGGTTCATTTCACTGGTTAGAAACAATGACAAAAAAGATTTATGGAAAATCTGAGAGAAATTATTGTTTGGACATCTTTCTACCTGCTGATATTGAAAGAGGGAACTAAGGAGCTTCCTGGACCCAGCTACTGATACTTTCATGTCATGGAATGCCATGAGAGCATGATAAACATATAATTAAGACCCATAGTCCAATGGGCCACAATTAGCAGATCATCAGCACAAATAATCGATATTTCAACAATTTTTGCCCCTTTGTTTTCTCATTGAAATGTTATAAACAAACAAATAACCTATATGAGAACATTGCAAAAAATATGGTCAAAAAGTTAGCTTAGGTTTGAATCTCTGGGCACCGTACAAGAAACCTAGGACCAAATCCTACCCACACTATGAGATGAGAACTTTAAGGGATGGGAAAGGGCTGTGTATCCAATATGCCCATCTGCTCACCAGTTCTTTGATAAGATAATATTTTATTAATAACTAAAGAGGGTGACACCCCTGGACGTAGGAAGTATACAAGAGATCCATCTAACTAGCAAAGGGGAAAAGGGCCCATTTGCCCACCAATGAACCCACAAAGAGGGAAAAAATCACAGTCAATTAGGCTAGATTTTGTTTTTGTTTTTGTTTTTTTGGTATGTAAGAACAATTAAGCTAGATATCTATACACTTTACGCTAAAGAAAGGCCAGAGAAATGTCTCCATCCTTCATGTTGAATGCTTACCTCATAATTAAGTATTCATATATGATCTTTTTCTCTCTTTCTGGAGCAAGCTCATATTTACTTAACACATGATCTACATGCTATAATCTTATTTTAAAGTTAAACAGCTGAGCGGGAAATCTGATGAAATTGGGACCATGTAGATATAGTGGATAGAGCAGGTTTCCAACATACTAACGATAATTACATTATAGCAAGCCATTAACAGGACAATAAACGCCCATTTGAATGACTCACCTTGACAGTAGCCGACATCTGTATCTATCCAGGCATAAACAGCAAGGATATCCCAAAGTTTTGACAAGTTTTCTTGCTTCTCATAAAACACCAATGTCCGGTCCGTCCGAATCACATCGAGACCTGAAACAGATATTCAACCAACAAGAAAAGGAAATTTACTAAATAAGCCTCTTCTTACAACAATGTTATATAACTAAATAAATGCAAGTTTCAAATACACATTTGGCAATTGCTTCACACCAGCAGATAAATGAATGCTCCAACCTCAAGTAAGCAAGAATTGACGCAGTCAAGCAGAACAGACTGACTCGGACTAGGTGATTTGTGTGCTATCTTGAACAGCATTTTAATTTCACTCCCAAGTTATGGAACCAACCATACAAGAAAACCAAGATCAAATGCTCGATGATATAACCAAATTTGCATATCCTTACAAAATTGCTGAAACATACTAATTAGTAGATAACCACCACTCCATCAGAATCATGACGCACGTCACTTTTGAAAGAAAAAAAAATGCATTTTATGGAATGCTAACTGTATTGACAGTTCAAACTTTTTGTATGCACTCACAATAGTGCTATTGTATTATTTGTGTACATTAGTATTTATGATGACAAACTTCAAAACATGGATAACAAGAGATGCTAGATTTTCTGAAACTTTAACTTTTCAGCATGCAACATATATCTTCAGACAAGCAAAATCAGCAACTGCAACACTCATCACAGGAAAAAGTAAGCAAGGCAAAGTGATCATAGCAGAAGTAATAGAATCAACTCAAAAAGATTTGGGAGAAAACTACAATTTTGACAATCTGGCAGGCGAGAGAGAGAGAGAGAGAGAGAGAGAGAGAGAGAGTTGAACACTACAAGATTCCAGGCTACTGGAATTTATGTTGAAACAACTTTGTATAGATGGTATTTCTCTGAGATTGTGGCAAGGGATTTTCAGATGACAATCTCAAGCCTACAATGCATTCATCTAATGCTTGCCCATCTTCAATTGCAACGTGTAACAAAGAAGTGTGATATAATAAGTACTTTATACGCTAAACATCATGAAAATACTAGGGAAACCAGAGCTTTACATGAAAGTAGAAGTTGCCCTAATACTCATAAAAACATTGCCATAACAGAGAAAAAAAATGAGCTTTCTAGATAAGAGATACCACCAACCTATTTGATGTAGAGTAAGCATCCACTGGATCACTTTCTTATCCTTCAGTGGTTCCAAACTATTGGCTGCATTTTCCCTTGAAATATCTGTGGTTTTAACACCAGCCCCACCATTCCCTTGAGTAGGTAAAGCCAGTCCTTTGTCTGGGTTTGTTTCTAAAAGTACCAAAGGATCTTGAATGGGCTGACCATCTTCAGTGATTACAGGAGCTGTGATAAATCTACCACTTCCAACAACAGGAAAATTTTGGCGGCATTCTTCTTTCCACCTAACATATTGCATCCTGAAGGAGCAGACAAGATTTATACTTTTTTTTTTTCTAAATATCAGCAGATAGTGCAGCAAAATTTGAACTCTAAAGGATAAAACTTATAGTGGATCCAAAAGTAACACATAATAATAAGAAGATGACTGCTATCGTGTTTTAATTAATGTTGTTATTTTTATGTTGGCACAATAAGACTAATAATAATCACTGTACTTTTTCACTTTAATCCCATTTTTTGGGGAGAATATAGGTTATCTTAAGCATAAATTGGTGGTAATCTGTTCCCATATATAGGAAAAAAGAACATATTGGCCATTTAGCTCATTAAAAGATGAGGATAATTGACTTGAGCAAAAGCAGTCATTTGAACTCTTGAAGTAACAACAAGAACCTAAATCTGTGCTACCCATGGACTCCCGATGTGTTACCCATTATAAACCTGACTAGTGAATTTTTGTACTTCATGAGAGAGGAAAAACGTACTACCTTCGATATTGCCGTCTCTGCTCTCGTTCATCAAATGTACTCTTAGGATCGTAACAACCAAGTAAAAACTCCCATACTTCTCCTCTAATGGATGGATGGATTCCCTAATTTGGCAAATAAATAAAATAATATTTGCTAAGTATCATCCCTCCAGGTTGAATTCAGTACTCATAACATCTATCTCAAGTGGGATTAATTCATATATGACATATAATTAATATATCTTAAATAATATTGACATCACATGCGTATGGATCAGATGTTGGAATTTATTGTAACAGTGGAATCAGAGAATAAATGTAGCCTAAAAACTATCTTTGAGACAATTAAGTTGAAAGATAGGAGAAATGCCAATAATATTTTGTTTAAAAACTATCTTTGAGATAATTAAGTTGAAAGATAGGAGAAATACCAATAATATTTTGTTACAATTTATCAGGTTATCTGAAACTTTTATGAAACATGGAAATTTATTCCTTTCCTTGTTATTGTCAACTTGTGTTCATATCTTCGTAAGACGTCTATCCTTATGAATTACGTATGCACTTTATCCAATGAATGACTAGTAGTACAGCACAGCCGAATGCAAAACTTTATATTTATGACTTGACGAAGATTCCAATTAAAGTCTTTAAGAAGGATCAGGAGGTCAAAAAGGAAGCATAATTATCACAATGTGCACATCAAGTAATATATTAATTTAACTTCAAGGTCTCGCTAGTTATATGGCACATCGAACTAGTCTGCCAGATTATTGGATTCTTTATTTTTATTTTTTTTATCAATAAACAAGAATTTTATTGATGATATTGATGCTGGATTCTTTATAGTCATGAGCGTGCAGTATTATTATCAAATATTCTAGGAGGAGCAACATAATTATTTTTTTACAAATAGTGCAATCTCATTCAAAAGCACATAGGAGTGCAATCCTAGTTCACAGGAAGCAACGTTAGTTTTGAGGTGTTCATATTATTTTTCGGAAAGATCTTTGAATCAAATGCAATGTCCTCCATGAAGGGACTGCATTATGAGGAAGTGGCTACTCTGTAAGGGTCCGTAAGTTGTGTTGACAAAGTCAGTGAGTTAATTATCCAAGTCAACACTCGAATTCAATTTATAAGAACAAAGATTTGCAGGGCTTTCTCTAACTAAAGATATCAATATATCAAGAAACAAGAAGAGAGATTGAGATCAGATCTTGTTATCAACTCATAAACCTTTGGCTAAACAACTCTTTTCTTGGAAAAGAAGTATATGGCAGATCAAGGCACCTTCAAGAGTGACTTTCTCTGTATGGACAGTAGCTCTAGGAACATCCTAGTGAATGATAGTGATGTATTGATGTTGTCTGTGTTAGTAAAGTGAGGAAACTATCAACCATTTGTTGCTCTGTTGTGCAGTGGCTAGGGCTTTATCTCGATATTCAACCTCTTCGAGATGTATGGGCAATGCCCCAACAGGTGGTGAGCTAACAGCGGCATAGGGACGAATATCAGGATGTAACTTGTGCGAAGTAGTATGGAGGATGGCTCATTTGTGCTTAATGTGGAGCATTTGGAACAAATACAACAGACGTAAGTTTGAAGATTGCAAGAGAACGTTGCTAGAGTTAAAAATACTCCATACTCAAATCCTTGAATGAGTGGACAACCGCCCAAAACAATACCTGCTTTTCCTCCTTTGTAGAATTTCTAAATCTTTGTTGCCCTTCCCTTTCTAGCTAAAATCTAGATATTTTTACTTATCAAAAGATGTGTGTGTGTGTGTGTGTGTGTGTGAAGAGCGATGCCCATGCTAGGACACAAAGTGCAAACTGATTTTCATACCATCAAATTGAACTTAATCGTGCATTTTTGGCAGGTAGTGAACCATGAAGAGGCACTTACCCCACGATGGATTCGACTTAGAGTCTTGCCTATATCCAGATACCCTTCTGGAGAAAATGCAGCATGCCATTTCCTTACACTTAGTGTTTTACCTGCCTGCACAAGCAGATTAAAAGTAGACGGTTCAGCAATACAAATCGCATGCAACACAAAGGATGCATTATGAGTTGGGAATTTTATTCAACATGTATTCTCACTACTCAGGATGAGTTCATAAATATAGCTTTTTGTTACATACAGCGCATATTCATGGTATCAGGAAACATCACTAAATTTTTGGTAAGGAAGCAAAGAAATAGGAGAGATATATCATCAGATCTCCAATGCAGAGCATGAAGTACCAAGAATGGTAGACTTGTAACTGCATGTGATCACTTCTTTTATATTTATTTTCTAATGTTCGACTGTTCAGTTCTTACAAAGACCCTGTCATTTACACCAGCAATGAGCAAAAGAGAGAAAACTATAAAATATTCTCTAAATTGGAAGCAAGTTGTCCGCATAACAGCAACGATTTTTTCACAAATAATAACGATACAGTATTTGCCCTCACAAGAGAATTTCTAATAAATTTGGATTCGCATACAATCTAATCTTTTTAATAAAAGCTTAATGAGACCAAGGTCGCCATCTGAACAATCCTTAACTACATTATCATAAAGATCTTCACCAGAGAGGAATTCACAATCTTCTTTCTTTTTCACTAATCTTCAATATAAACGAACAAATCTCTACCATGTATCTTCCCCTTATTTACTTCATGCCACGTATATGAATCATCAACAGGATAACTCGTTCAAATTACAACATAATGCACCCACTCCAAATTATGATCCGAATCAACGCTTAATCATAGTCTTCATGGAAAAACCAATACCATTTGCTTCGAAATGCATCACAGAATGTCTCGATTATTCAAAGAAAATATATCCAAATCAAGAAAACGGGTATCCAAAAAATTCAAAAGAGTATCTAAAAACAAAAAATATAAATCATAAATAACCAATGGACCTTGATCTTGAAGCGTGTTTTGGGAACATCGGTGCACTCGGGGCGGACCTGGTAGAAAGAATCAGCAGGAGCTCCAGGGTCCCTCCACATTTCCAGAAAACCAAAAAGACAGAAACTCAAAGAACTTTCTCTGCTTTTGAAACCAAGAAATGCAACCACCACCAACACTTAAAATCAAGAAAACCCAGAAACGTTATTGCCGGACTCCTGAGTGGATGGTTCAAAGGGGAAGCGATCAGGAGCTGAAAATTAAAACAAAAAATGAACAAGAAACGGAAAATGTCCCTTTTTTGCTTTATAGTGTAGAGTTTTTCCTTTAAATTTGGAATTGTGGGAGTCAGTTTGGTGGTGGTTTCGGACATGGACATGGTCATGGTGTATATTCTGTCAAAGGAGGGTTCGTGAGGTGTTTCCCAACCTCACAGACATCATGACTGACCGTTGACTGCGCTAATTATCGATCCTTCTCTCTCCCTAAAATGAAAAGATCACTTTTTTATTTATCTATCCTATTATTTATTTTAGTAATAAATTCATCCAATGATTTGAAATTACTGAATATAAGTTTCACATTTTCGTGGGTAATATAAAATTTTTTATTTTACTTAAATTTGGCTGGATGGAACGAGTGGGTTGTAGGAGTGCGAAATGCACGTGGGACCGATGATCATTGGACTTGATTTTTAGCCGGCAATTTTGTTTATTAATTAGGAACAACAAAATGAAAGGAATCCCCAAGGATTTGGAAACAGATGGCTGGCTATATATGACTGTGTCCGCTTTTTTGGGTCAATCTCAAAGGTTGCCGGCCTGTGTGTCAGTTGGGTTTTTGACGGTTACAAGTGGGCCTAGAAAAGCGAGTCAGATTGCCTAGAATCAGAGCGACGTGTCAGGATCATCGGGAGTGTAATACCTTAACCTGAGATTTTATAAAACAAAACATTAGTATAATTAACGTAGATTTATATCATAAAATTGTAAAATTACTTATATTATAAAATAGATATAATATATTATATAAAATCATGGATTTATGGATTTACTTTTATATATAGAATCTCTCTTTATAATTATAACATGAGTATATCATAAAAGAAAAATATTATTCATAAGCCTCACACACCACATTTTTTATTATTTTTTTAATTTTTTTTCTCTTACCAAATGTGTGGTATATGAATGATGAGTAGAAGAATTCAATTGTTTTAAAAAGAATAAAACCAAAAAAATTAAAAAAATTAAAAATAAAAAAATTATGATGTGTATTGTGTGAGGCTTATGAATAACAAAGCTCATCATAAAAATGCTTGTTTCACACAACTGACATAAAAGATATACTAAGCTAATTCAACCATCTATCTTGACTCGCTCATCTTGATTTTCTTGAGTTTTGTTTGGTTTTGCAGTGAAGATCACCGGGAGCCTTTTAATTATAACACCCTCAAGGTTCCATTTGATTTGAATGATATTCTCTCAAGATGCCCCTGCAGCTTCATCATGCATGCGTGCCACTTGCAGTGTTGAAAGTGCCCAACGCCTAGCTGCCAATTGTAAATGTGCAATGTAAGCTCGATAATGATTTTAAAATGCGGAATTAAACACTTAAAAAGAATAAAAAATTGAAATGCCCAAGAAATCGTACCTTAGGCCGTTGATGCTTACTCACACTCTCTCATTGTTTCTCTCTCATCTTGGTACTTCCAAAACTCTACTCACTCTGTTTAGATGGTGTAAAATTGAAAAGGATTGAATGATTGAGTTTGGAGACCAAACCGGAGTATTTATGGCCAATCTTCCATCAAGCTTTCGGTGGCTATGTATCAAGTGTTCCACAGCTTCAGTTGATCATGGAGAACATTCCAACTACTCTATGAACGTGGTGGAGACTTGGAGGGAAGTTGTGGACCACTTCAAGAGCTCCCTAGGAAAAATGGGAGCTTGAGACCCATCCGTGGACTTGTTCCCACGAACGGGTCTCCGTGAGAAACGGCCCTAGAGAGCTAACATTCTCTCACTTGGTCCACACTTCTAATCTAATGTATCATCTTAAACCCATTGATAATCTGTATTAAGTAATAAATATATTAATCATGGCGATAAGTCCTCTAATGATAAGTATTATCTTCCATGTATTACTATGTATTTGTTTCTTAAATATAAAAATTTATGTGGCAACAATTTCTTAATGAATAAACCATATGTTTATCCTTGGTCCTACACAGATGAATTTTTTTAAAATTAAATTAAGATACATATAAATATGAGAAAAACATCATAATAATTAAGAATTTCATTAAAATAACATTGTTCATACAATGAAAAACTACATAATAGAACCAAATCTCATATTCACTACATGATCATTGAATTTCAACGGTGGCATACCCTTAGTCAAAGGATCAGTGATCATCAATTCAGTGTTGACGTGCTCAATGACCACTTTCTTTTTTTTAACACATTCCCTTATGGCTAAATACTTAATGTCAATATATTTACTTCGACTCCCACTTTTGTTGTTTTTAGTCATAAAAACAACAGCTGAATTGTCACAATACATTCTCAATAGCCTAGAGTCAGAATCCATAATTATAAGCTCAGAAATGAAACTCTTTAAGCCATACACAATGTGAAGTAACTTCAAAACAGGAGACGAACTCGGCTTCCATAGTGTAAGTGGAAGTGGCAATCAAGGTTTGCTTGACACTCCTCCATAATACAGCTCCACCGGCCATCATAAAAATGTATCCTGTTGTTGATTTACATGAATCAAAATAGTCAGCAAACTCAGAATCTAAGTAGCCAATTACTTACAGATTATTCGTCTGTCTATACATAAACATGTAGTATTTGGTTCCTTAAAGGTACTTCATTACTTTCTTTGCAGCTCTCTAGTGGTCTAAACCTAGATCACTCTAATATCGTCCCAACATTCCCACATCAAATGCAATGTCAGGTCTTGTGTAAACCTGAACATACATTAGGCTTTCGACAGTAAAAGCATATGGAATGTTTTTTATTTGTTCCCTTTCTAAGTCGTTCTTCGGGCATTGATTGAAATTGAATCTATCACCCTTCACAATGGGAGTTACACTTGGTGAACAAGCTTTCACCCGAAATCTCTCTAAAACTTTATTAATATAGGTTTTATGAGACAGACTCAAGATGCCTCAAAATCTGTCTCTATGGATCTTAATGCCAATGACATAAGATGCCTCACCCATTTCTTTCATATCGAAATTTTTAGAGATGAATTGTTTCACCTCATGCAGCAAATCCTTATCATTGGTTGTTAGCAAAATGTCATCCATATATAAAACAAGAAACAAATTATACTCCCACTGACATTCTAGTATATACATTGATCCATAATGTTTTCCACAAAATCGGATGAAAAAATTACATTATGAAATTTCAAATATCATTGGCGGGATGCTTGTTTTAAACCGTATATGATTTCTTGAACTTGCAAATCAATTGCTTACTATCACTAGAGGAGAATCCTTCAAGTTGTTTCATGTAAACCTTCTCCTCTAAATCTCCATTGAGAGATGTCGTTTTCACATCCATTTGTTGTAACTCCAAGTCAAAATGAGTTATTAATGCCAAAATAACGCGCGAGAAATCTTTCTTAGATACAGGAGAGAAAGTTTTGGTGTAATCGATTCCTTCTTTCTGAGTGAATCCCTTAAAAACGAGGAGTCTTGCATTGTATCTCTCAATGTTGCCTAATGAGTATTTCTTTGTCTTAAAGACCCATTTACATCCAATGGTTTTTGCACCATTAGGCAACTCAACAAGACCCAGACTCCGTTACTCTTCATAGAATTCATCTCTTCCTTTATTGCATTGTACCATAATTCAAATTCTTTGCAACTCATGGCTTGTGAAAATGACTCGGGATCATTTTCGACTCCAATGTTGTAGTCAGATTCTTGCAGATACACAACATAATTATCAGAAATTGTTGATCTATTTGGTCTAATAGATCTTCTTAATGTTGTACCATCATCTTCCTGAGAAGTATGTGATTCAACTCGTTGTTCAAAACTTCTTGGCAACTTTTGAACTACCTGATCTACTGTAATGTTGTCAGCAACTTGTGGAACTTCAACGATTGATTGTTCAACACCAGTTTGTACTTGAGGGGTGCTGTGAACAATAACCAATCTATCACTTGAGGTAGGAGGTTGAGATTCTGAATGATCATTCTCAGAAATTATGTTCCTGATTTGATTGCTCTCACTGATCAAATCATTTTTACGAAATTTTGCATTTCTTGATTCCACAATCTTAGTGATGTTAGATGGATAATAAAATCTATAACATTTAGACCTTTCAGCATAACCAATGAAATACCCACTTATGGTCCTTGGGTCCAGCTTATTCTCTTGTGAATTATAAATTCTCGCTTCAGACGGGCATCCCTAAACGTGCATATGTCGCAAACTTGGTTTCCAACATTTCCATAATTCAAATGGCGTTTTAGGAACAGTAGCCTTGGTTGGAACTCGGTTTAATATATACATTGTCGTCTTAAGTGCTTCAGCCCACAAGGATTTAGGAAGATTAGAGCTGCTAAGCATACTCAGCACCATGTCCAATAATGTTCGGTTTATTCTTTATGCTATACCATTTTGGTCTAGTGAACCAAGCATGGTGTATTGGGCAACAATTTCATGCTCTTGAAGAAACTTTGCGAATGACCCAAGTGCTTGTTCATCCTCTGTGTATCTGCCATAATATTTTCCACCTCTATCTGATTTCACGATCTTAATTTGTTTGCCGCATTGTTTCTCTACTTCAACCTTAAAGATATTAAATGCATCTAATGTTTCGTTCTTGTTATGAAGCATGTAGGGATACATATATTGTGAGTAATTATCTATAAAAGAGATGAAGTATCTCTAACCATATGAGTCCATGTCTGGACTACATATATTAGTATGTATGATCTCTAATATATAAGAATTCCTATTGGCACCTTTTTTTGACTTGTTGATCTGCTTTTCTTTTATGGAGTCCACACAAGTCTCAAAATCAATAAAATTCAGAGTATTAAGTACCCATTCATTTATTAATTTTTTAATTCTTTCTATGAAAATAAGACCTAATCTCCAGTGTCATAATTTAGAGGAATCCTCATTAATAACACATCTTTTAGTGCCAGTGTGAACATGCATTGAATCATAAGTGGTATTGTTTTGTAAATTAATGCAGTAAAGACCATCAGACAAAGAATCCAAGAGTGATTATCATTCTTAGAAGGTTTCAGCAAAGCATCATCAACAAAACAAAGTTTGTTTTTGGCAATAAGAGCCATGGACATGGATCTATTCCATGTGAAAAATTTATCGCCAGTGAGGGGTTGGGAGACGAGCATCGCATTGAGATGATCTCCACTCTGAAGATAATATGGATTCAAATAATCCACAGAAGAATGAATAATAGAATGGTTAGAGTTTCATTTGATACCATGATAAGAGAGAAACCGAGAGGGAAATTGAGAGAGGGGTTTGGAGAAAATTCTAGAATATCTTCATTGATTTGAATATGTATTTACACAAAGTGTTTATATAATAGGGTAAAAACTAACTAAAGCACATGCTAGCTTACAGTGCACGTGAGTGTAGATGATTTAAATAAAAACTTATACAATATATGATAATAGAGGCAGCCATCTTTATCTCTCAGCTTATCCTATATATCCTTCCTCTTTTTCACCTTGCTATGAATAGGGGTGTAAATTTAAACCGGGAAACCGGAAAACCGGTCCGGTCCGGAACCGGTTCCTATTTTATGAAAACCGACCGGATCCAGTTCTGTAGTTTTCGGGACCGGACCGAACCGGATCGGTTGGAAAAAAAATATAAATTAATTTTATATATTATAATTTCATATTATAATTTATAAATAATAACATAAAATGTTAATCTTAAATATGAACATTTGTAATTTATTTGATCATATGTTATTAATATAATTATATAGAAGATAATATTGTTATAATTTATAAAATAAAGCTTAATCTTAAAGATGAAAACTTAATTAATCATATGTTTTAAGCATAATATATATATTAAATTATTAATAACATATTATAATAAGAAGTAACACTTTATTATATGTTTTTTACATTTAAAAAGAATCGAAAAATCAGATCGGAAACTGATAAAATCGGAGTTACCGGTTTAGGAGGGTAATCGGAACGTAATCGGTTTTGAAAAATATAAAATCGGTACATACCGGTTCGGTCTTAGATTTTATCCAAAACCAAACCGGACCGGACCGGATCGGACCTGTTACACCTATAGCTATGAATAATAACTAAAGTCACCTCTTAAAGATCATTTATAGACGTGTACGACAAAAGATTAACCCACATGCATGAAGTGTACGTACGTACCATAAGGATGATCTAGCTCAACAGTAATATTCCCAATCCAACTGAAAATGTTGTCAGATCGTCATATTCCCAATTAATATCGCATATATGCTTCTCGCCTCTATCTTCCTTAAATTTGACTCTCATTATTCACCCTTCTTAGTTTGCCATACGTGGATGGATAAAGGGTTAAACGCACGGAAAGGGCAGCTCATGAGCCGTAAGGTCCTAGATTTATGTGGAAAGGCAATACAGATAGACATGCCACTAAGGCCGGCAATTAAGGTGCATATATTCCACAGACGTTGCTTTTAATTAGTACTTTTATATAAATTAACTCAGTGTGCATGATAGATATATATATATATATATATATATATATATATCAATTAAGAAATTGGTTGGAACGTTAAAACGTGATCGGATGACATATAATCCATTACATGCCGGGCCTTGGAGAGAAAAGAAAATGTGTCGTACTGCATATTGGATCATATATGTGGCATAAATTTGATTAACCCAAGCGTCTGTAGTAGAGAAGAAGCTGATCATGATAGAAACTATATATATTTTTAGCTAAATCATAAGCTGTATATAAATAGCTGTTAATAAATTAATTGGGTACTCATGTCCTCTTCGATCTTTACAAATAAATAAATAAATAAATAGGCTGTAGCTCTTGAGCGAATTCCATGAAAGTGGTGCGAAGACAGCTGGGCTTTGCGTGGATGTTCTTCAGATATATGCAGTATATATTAAGCTTAACCGAGAGCACAAGACATGAATATTCCTGATAATATTTACGCAAAGTATAAATCCATAGATTAAAAAGTGCCCCAGAACCATCTATCTATCACCATGCATGAACTGCACATATGCTTTGCACCAGAAGTGAAGATATCTAAAGAATAAGAAAAAGTTGCAAAAGCTTCTCTGCCACAAATTGTAAAGTTCGACGCAACTTGGCCTACAAAAACCTCGATCCCCAAACCATTCCTGTCACCCCTTTAGCTCCACCTAAGTTTGAGATTTCAGTTTTTTGGCAAAAACAAGGCCATTTTGAGATTTGAATGCTTTTCTCTTTGACAATGGCTGACAACATCTTCCCCTCAAATAACAAAAAGAGAGCATTGCATGTTGCGGGCCTCGTTTGTCTCATGCTGTTGATGCAGATGGGAGATGCGACTCAGTTCAAAGTTGGAGGCTCCAAGGGCTGGACTGTTCCAACTGATCCTAATGAAGTCCACTATAATCAATGGGCAGAAAATAACCGGTTTCAAATTGGAGACTCCCTACGTAAGTTGTTGTTCAATTCTAAGCTTCCTTCATTTTGAGAGTATTTATAAGCTCAATCCACAAGTAAAGTTAGATCAGCTTGAATCTTTGTTTAACTTCCTTCCGGCCGGGAACTTTTTTGCTAGCTGTCGAATCGATTATTCAGCATAATGAATAATCTTTATTCTTTAAAAGCTGCATAAATCGGTACTATAAGAACTGCATGCATGCATATCAAGATTAATTGCGGATAAAGAACAAATTTAGCATTTTATCAATTCTTTTAAATAACTTGCATTAAATTTAACATGACTATATTAATACACTTGCAGTGTTCGTGTATCCACCTGACCAAGACTCAGTGCTTCACGTAAAACAGGAAGACTACATCAATTGCAACACTGAAGCTCCCATCGAAAAATTCTCCGATGGCAATACTGTCATCAAGCTAAGCCAATCTGGGCCTTTCTACTTCGTAAGCGGCAACAAGGATCACTGTCTAAAAAATGAAAAATTGGTGGTGATTGTGCTGGCAGATAGAAGCAACCAAACAAGGACAGGTTCTCCAGCTCCAGCACCTGCCGGTGAAGAGTCTCCGCCGCCACCCGCCGGGACAGTGGAAATAAACCCCTCTCCAGCTCCTGTCAGTGAACCTCCTCCTCCAAGTGGAGCTTCTTCAATCTCAATTAGCTCTATCAGTTCCCTTGGAGCATTCACTGCTTCATCTCTTCTTCTATTATTCTCTGCATGAATATGTTTGCATAATTGAGTTGATTTTTTTTTTTTTATCACCATTGATTTTCGTACAGACCTTGAGCTCAGTGATTTCAACTGGGTTTTCAAAGGTTGAATGGCTTGTTGTATAATTGAGAAATAAGCTGACAGTGACATGCTAGTTGGTGTGTTTGATAAAAGAACATTTGTACGTACATACGGAAATAAATGGATTTGTACACTGAATGCTCAATTTGGAGTTTTGCATTTGTACATACATTTGATCAAGCTGCTGTGGGCTGTGTACTCTTACTCTTCAATTAATTGACGGGATCCCCATGTTATCATCTCTGTTTTTAACTATTTGAAAAACAGAATGGGGAGTGAAGCCTCATAGACACAGTCAGATTCAAAGATGTTATGCAGTGAAACTTCATTATTTCGATCTAAATCATGATATCAAACACAACAAAGGAACATGATAAGAGATAAAAAGAGTCCACAAATTTATCTCCACAATGATAATTTTCAAGAGAAATGATACTTGCAGCCGTGAGTGTGCAAGTGTCGTGCAGTCGCTTTGAAAAAAGTGAATAAATATGGGATCCACATGAAAAGAAATTAATTTTTTAATAGTGAACCCCACACTTTTTTAAAGCAACTGACCGTGTTTGCACATTCCACGACTGTATATAGCATTACTCAATTCTCAATGATGGAGACTGCAAAACTCAAGCCAATTAGGCAGCAATGGAACAACTTCACTTCCAGAAAACCAGGCTAATAACAGCACAAAAACTACAATATGTAAAAGAGGAAATCAAATTCAAATGAGAAGTACTACAGTTTGAAAGAGATCTTATAAAGATAAATCCACAAATTGACGTGGTTTGATATAATACGTTAAATTATAAAACTACTTTTATAATAAATTAAATCTAGCGTATAATATAAAATCATGTCAGTTCTTTTTATAATTAAATCATTTCTCTTAACTAAATGTTCTGCTCCAAGGAAATCAGCAATTATTTAACAAGGAAGTTACTCAAGATTGGTGCTTGGAATACTCGAAAGCACAAAGGGTTTTTTAATATTTGTTAAAAGTTCGAGAACTTACCACCATCGATCAGTTTTGATACTGAAAAAGCGAACAATTATAGGAGCGGTCTCTGGCACTCACTGCTCTTTACCAAGCCTGTAAAGATTTATAAAAAATACCTTTAAAATCTAAAACCTAAGAGCGAAATCCTCAACAAGCGCATCTAGTGTAGTGGTATCATAGTACCCTCCCACGGTACTGACCGGGGTTCGATTCCCCGGATGCGCATTATTTTGTTTTCGTTCCTAATTTAAGTTATATATATTTTTTTCAACTAGAGTAGGTATGAATAGTGAGTTGAGTTGAATTGAGTTGAGTTGAATTGAAAAATATATTATTATAATATTATTTTTTAATATTATTATTATTTTAAGATTTGAAAAAATTGAATTGTTTATTATATTTTATATATAAATTTTAAAAAATTGTAATAATTATATGAGATAAATTGCGATTAACTCATTTGATTACGCAGTTTAGATGTGATGAGATATTTTGTTAAAAGTTTAATAAAATATTTTTATAATAAAAAAATTTTAATATTATTTTTATTTTAAAATTTAAAAAAACTAAATTATTTAATATATTTTATATAAAAATTAAAAAAAAATATAACGATTACATAAGATAAAATAATTTAATTTTATATTCAACTCAAATCTCAAATCTAAACAATTATTTTGTTTTCCTACCTAATTTAAGTTAATGCCGACCTGTACTGAACAGCCTAAACATTCGAACATGCTTGGAAGTCTCCTCAACCTGTTTACTGTTTAGAGATAACAAAAAGTGCCGTTTTGTCTTTTAAGTAATGCTCTATATCGTCGTGGAATACGCAAATGCCATGTAGTCACTTTGAAAAAGAGTAGGCTCCACTATTAAAAAATTAGTTTCTTTTCATGTGGATCCTATATTTATTTACTTTTTTCAACGACTGCACGGCGCTTGCACACTCACGACTGCAAGTATCATTTCTCTTTGTCTTTTCTAGACTGCCAAACATCGTATCCATCCTTCTAATTAATTTGGGAATTAAGATTAGTTTAGTTGAGTTTAGTTCTTTATGAATAATAATAAATTAAATAGTAGATAAAATTATATATGATCCATCTAAATTAAGTTAAATTAAGATGAATTTAATAATTTAAAAATTAAATGTTTGAATGTTAGTCAGTTGCCAAACGAAGCCTAATCTTTTAAGTACTGTCTACTGACCATCTCTATCTTGAACAATTTTATATACGCTCGAAAAAAAAAAGTGCTGTTTTGTCTCTTATAACATGAGTACTTGACCCAATCCTCGTGCCGCCCCAAAGCATCTTGAAGAATATCTCTTTCTTTAATTTTTTTTTTCCCTTTAAAATTAGATGCGGAGACAACAATGTTTAGACTAGCAAGCTCTTGTGGTGATGCGTTGTTCGTATTGTAGGAAATGAATAGGGGTTATTAATAGTATTTGAAATTATTATTATTATTGTACGTGTTGTTGTTGCTGCTGCTGCTCTAGCTACAGCATGTTATTAATGTTGTTATTAGGTTATGGTGGGTGATCTGGACTGACCATTTATGGAGCAATATTAATTAAGGAGTAATACTATATATAGTCGTGAAATGTGTAAATGTCGTGTAGTCGTTTTGAAAAAAAGTAAGATCTACTATTAAAAAATTAATTTCTTTTCATATGAGTCTTATATTTATTCACTTTTTTCAAAACGACTGCATGGCGTTTGCATACTCACGATTGTAAGTATCATTTCTCTTAATTAAAACCAGTTTCTTATTTCATTTGTTTACTAATAAAGTTTATATATCTTTATTTTTATTACCAAAATATATATATAGGAAAAAGTTTTTTGCAAGCGATTTCGCGTACTAAACCGCACACCAATATTAAATGAAATGCATTCTTAGCGGGAAAAGATATAGATAGGAAACATTTAAATGTTTTCGGTCTTTATTTTTTTTTCTTTTTTTTATAATGCTACACTTATTAAGAAAGGGTGTTTGTCAAAATCCTCCACCCCTTCATGTATTTTATTTCTGTATCATTTAATTATAATATATGAGTTTATTTTATATAAAAAACAGTTCTTAATTTCTGTTTTTGCATAGACAATCACCAAAAGAAAAAACTTATCCCAATTATATATTTCCGACAAAAAATAATTATTTTCTATTAAAATGAGTAAATTATTATTGTAAATAATCTTTTTCATAAAAAATCATTTGTCACCAATAATTATTTTTCTTACAGTGTAATTAATGGATCTCAAAATAAGTAATTAATAATGTCTCTCAATTTGATTACATACAACAACAGCTAGCTGATCAGCATGACATGTATATATGCTTTTGTTCATGCACAGATCACAGAGAGAGAGATGCACTGATATATATTTTACAGATCATGATCATGAGGAAACTGGAATCATCCAAAATAGTTCATTATCCTAGACAGAGGAACTAAGCAAAGGCCCCTCTTCTTCAATATTTCTGCGCAGTCGCAATAATCTCTTTCAACAAAACCCACTACTTCAGTTGATCTCTCATCTATCTTTCCTGAAATGCGGACAGCTTTCTCCTGTTGAAAACAAATTAATTACAAATTAAAGGACCAGCTAGCTAATTGTTAGGTAATGTACGTACATGAAATCATTCATCACTGCCACGGGCCACCAAATTAAGAAGATCATGATCATATATGTTACATATATACTGGCCTATTGAAATCCTGATAAATAATAATAATAATCATCGTATATTAATTCTTATTCCCACTAAGATTAATAAAGAATTAATCTGACTATGAAAAAGAGAATATGAGATCAAACAAATCAGACCTCGGCCGGAGTGGTACTGTTCAAATTAGGAGAACTAGCAGTATCTTCTAAAGCATCGTGATCATCTACCAAAGCTCCTTTTGTTTTCATCTTCTTGAAGCTCGATCTGTTGCTACTTTTAACCATAGACAAGCTTCCACCTCGTTCACTCCTATCAGACCTTTTTCCGGCCAAAGAATTATTAGCAGCATCAGAAACCAGATCAGAAGAGTTTTCAAAACCAGACGAGCAATAACTGTATTGTTCTCTGCTGTTTTTAACTGAGAAATCCTCCAAATACATCGTCCAACCACTCTCCTCTGGAGATTCAGAGGTTCTTCTTTGATCAGAACAAATGGAACACTTGTTCATAGAGTTCGTTGAATTTTCCATCCAAAAAGCAATAGAAGATGGAAGAAAGGATGAATCATGAGGTTGTTTTGGAAGCCGGTTTGAGAGATCAGCCCTCTTAGGAGGCATATATAGAGATCAATAAAATAACAAAGTATTGAGAATGTTGAAGCATATGATCCATTTAATTAGAATATTCTTGTGGGTCATGTATAGGAAGTTGGGGAAGCTAAACTTAGATGCTAGAGAGAGAGAGATCGAGAGAGAGAGAGAGAGAGAGAGGTTTGACATTTGCAGTACTTAAAAGTGATCGCTTTGGACCAGTTCTATGGTGATTTATCTGTTTGTCTCCTGACATAATTTGTTACTCCTCCATTACATATTCCACTCGAGATCCGATGGTTTGATCATGAGTACATTAATGATTTAGCCGCCTAGGTTGCACAATATGTATGATCTTCTTTTCCAACAAGGATCCATTCTCCCTATTCAAAGATCATGACCACTACTATATCTTCTTAATTGCGGCCTTCGAACCACGCACGGCTATATGTCATATATAGTTTTTGGCAATCTAATGAAATCCGTAAAGAGATACTATAAAAATAAAATCACAATCTTACGTGATTAATTCATGATATGATACGTCGTATCACATATAAACATATCAAGACAGTAATTTGTAAATTTATTTTTATGAAACTTTTTTAACTAAAATTACCGATTATCACCTTTCCATATCCCTTTTCTCTCTCTCAAAAGTCAAAAATATGGATCTTTCTCTTGTTGATTTGTCAGCCATGCCCCCAATTAAAGTACCCACCATTAATATGTAATATTGGATAGTTCTACACACGAATCGGTTTTATGAGATAATCAGTTAGGTTCATAAATTTCTTCATGATATTATCAGAGTTTGCCACAGGACGAATAGGAACTCACACTACTTATCCCGTGACAAGTACCAAAAGAAATATTGGAAAAAAAAATACTGGACAATTCTAGAGAGAGAGAGAGAGAGCTAGCTAGGCTCAGTACTATTAAATATTGTTGGCGATAAATGACACTAAAATATATTTTTTGAGTCAATTTATCGATTGGACCAGATTACTACTATTACTTTGTGGAATGAGACTATCTCTCAAACATTTAAGAGAAGTTTATAACTAGCTAGCTAGCCGCCCCACATTTCGTTCAAAAGGAATGTGCATGTGGAAATTAGAAACTAAGCCACCCCTCCGGCCATTTTCTAGGAATCGGTCCTTTTCAGAACAAACTAATTGCATTTGGCCATCAAATAGGACGAATGGAATTCCATCTAATGTATCGATGAGACTATTGACTTCGATATATATATATATAGTCCGAACCAAACATAAAACAGGGAATATAAATTAATGTTTTCGGAAAACAAAAGTTGGTTATGTCGATCATGATGGCCTGCTTATAAGCTTTCATTTGAAACCTACGTTTTTAAACAGTACCTATATTAATTTCGTATTTGCTTATAAGCTTTAAATCAATTATTTGCCAAGCTGGAATGCAACACTAGTATTAACAGTACGTAGTCTCATTCTTATTATATATAGCTATTTCTATTAAGAAAAGTGCTACAACGATAAAGAGATTTCATAAAAGTAAATTTACAAATTGACATGATTTTATATGATAAGTGTTAGATCTACTTTACAATCTAATATTGTACAACATTAAATCACGTCAATTTGTGAGTTTACTTTTGTAGTATATATCTCTTTCTATTAATTCTCCTATATATTTCACCCATGTATCTCACTAGCTCAATTATATATATATATATATATATATATATATATATATATATATATCACTCATTTTACAAATAAAGCTAATTAAATTTTATGCTACATTATTAATTAAGAAAAAAGTATACAAATTAAGTACCATCTTTGAGGCACTAATTTCTATATTCATTATTTGACAATTTGCAGCAGCTAGCTAGCGGAATTAATGCCATCAATTCTTAACCTGAAGATTTAGGCAGATTTGATTCTCATAAAAAAAAAAATGTAAATCATGTTAAACAAGGCAGGCCAAATAATGCATGAGGTCAAGCATTTAAGTCGCCCACGTATATCTAAGATATATGGATATTAACCTAAAAAGTGGGTGCGCGCCTTATCATATGCATGCTCCCTGGCCTGCATGCTCTATTTAAGTCATGAGGAATTCATAGTTTTTTTTTTTTTTTGTGCGTTATAAGTTTCGTTATTAAAAATTAATAGAAGATAAACTGATAAAGAGGGGTTATATATTATATATATATATATATATATATATGGGGATATATCTCAGTAGTTTCTAATTATTGATTAATGATCGATATACGGAGAAGTGAATTGAGTCGATCACTTAATATTAATATTAAGAAAAACCCCACGTTGGATTAAGCATATTTGAACCAAATAATAAAAAAATATTATTATTTTTTAATTTTTTTCTTAAAATTATTATTATTATTATTATTATATATTTTACAATTAGCACCATGTGCTAAAAAATACAAATTCCATATATCTAAATATTACTAATTTCATATATCAAAATAACAAATTTTATCAATAAATATTATATGTACTAAAAAACACTTTGTATCATCAATTTAATACAAATTTCATATATCAAAATCATCTTAATACAAATTCTACAAAATTGATTTTAATAGATTGGAGAGAAAAAAAATATTAAAAATAATGTTTGGAGAGTGAATAGTACTTCTTCAAACTTGAAGAAGTACTATTCATAACTATGTAAAAATTTAAAGATGCATATAGATAAATTTAAAGATATATTTTGTAAATATGAAGATGAAGATAATTAAAGACAAATAAGCCATTGCTAGTGCTCTTTAGTAGGGCCGGCTGCAAGCTAACGTATAGTACTATTACGTACGCATGATTTTTGTCATGGTTAGGGGAGACTCGAGAGGCATGGCTAGCTCTTCCAAAGTTCAATGTCATTATCCGCGCGCAGGGCTAAGAGCATTCTGCAAGAAATGGGACATTAATGGCATGTAATTCATACACGTGCGCCTTAATTAGTGCCTGCCAACACATGGCATGATTACGTGCGAAAGTTGCACGCAGACAATCATGAGTCTCCGAACTTCTAATTTTTGAATTGTTCATCATGATGATCAGAAGAAAACTGATGTTAATTTGAATAAGACCAATCTTTTAGACTAGCAATGGCGCCCTTTAATTAATTTATTAGATTATAGCTTAATTTAAGATTGTTTACTTCCAATAATGCGTACCAAAAATTTTGAATCTTAGGATCTTAATTACTCACTTTGTAAGGGGGTTTTTTCCCTCTCGGCCCACGAGGGGTCACTAGGAAGTAGGCCCGAGAGCCCGGCCGGGACCAACGACTCTCCCATGAAAGGAGTCAGTGAGCCTCTGTAGAATACCAAGTCTATGAGTGAAACTCATTCCCGAAACAACTCACGCATGAGGAAAGTGGATAGTAGGGTCAGATGGGACTCGCCGCCCTAACACATTTTTGAGGGCACCCTACCCCCTTAAACCTGCGTAGATAAGTGACGGGAAGATAGGGAGAACCATTGATCTCCTAATAGCAAGTATGTATGGGTTTAACAGGGAACGTCTGCAGGGTAAAGCAAGTCAGAAAGTCATGCCGCATTAATGGTATCACTACCCGTACTCCACGCCGCATTAATGACGCCGCCCCAAAAGCTACATCACATTAATGGGATTTTTGACAAAGGAACAGTGGAAATGACATAAGTTCCTCAAATTCAGGAATAGGTGATTCCCACCAGAAATCTAGTATAAAAGTCAATCCCTAGGTACAAAAAACTTTATCTGATTCTTCTAAGTTTATGCACAAACTACTAAAGAAATATACTGACTTTAACATCGGAGACTCCTCTGCCACCATCAAGACCCCCTATTCTCTGTATTTGCTCAAGGGTACAGTGCAGGTAAAAATCCAAAACTCCAAGTTTTTGGAACTCAGCCCAAAAGTGAGCAAAATACGACATTAACGCACTTGCTTCACTGAGGTTTACAGATGCACTAAAGAGAAATTAAAGAAAAGAAGAAGAAGAAGACCTGGCTGCGCAGCTTCCTATATATCATGTTTTCATCAGGATCAATACTCGGAAATTCGTATCATGTAGGAAGAATTAACAGATCATAAAAACTTGAGGAGTATCTTTTTACATTAATAGGAATAATGGCAAGATATATAATTTATCATAATAATTTAGTATTTTTTGAGAATTAAATATGTCAATTACAATACATAGGTTTAGGTTCCACGTACTGCTCGCCGGCCTGACATGACATGAAAGATCGATACTGGAATATAAGTCATGAATAATTTGGTCGAGAATGATTTGAAAGTTTTGCGTGCAAGCCTTTAGTTAAAAGAAAATAATTTATACATAATATTTTTTACAATACTTTATACAATTATATTTTTAATAAAAAATATTTTATAAAAATAACATAATTTTATAAAAATATCTTCATTTTATAATATTATTATGCAATATGTTGTACCATGTATTGTGTGTATATATATCATTACTCCCAGGTAAAAGTGTACGTGTGCTTTGAAGTCTCTACAAGAAAAACGGATTTTTGCAGTCAATTTATTGTGACTAAAAGACTTTTCACAACTAATTTTAATTACAAATAATCATTTCATTAGAATTAACTGGTCACAAATAAGCAATTTTTTTGTAGTGAGTTGTGCTCGTTTACATGGATAATCTGAGATCGAATTAGGCGGTCAAATTTGGAGAGAGAAAAATAACATGAGGCCAGGCTCTTTAGGATTTAATACTAATATATATATATATATATATATATATATATATTATATAAAAATCTTGGAACAGGATCATATCTTTTCATTTCAAGTGAAATATGCCAATTATATGTTGTCTTTTTTTATATTTGTGAATTTGATTCGCAAACCATTATAGAAAACATGCATTAAATGGAATAAAACAACCCAAAACAAAAAACAAAAATAATTAGTGAAATCAATTCCACTGCATTCGAGTTTGGCCACATAACTTATCCGCAATATTCCTACACGTTAATTAAAAAATAGATGCAGTTTTCCACCAGAGATTGAAAAACAAAAGGCAATGGATGCAACGACTAAGAAATAAATATTCGATGATTTGCAGCTTGGTGTACGTATATACGTATACGTTGATCATGAATTGGGCCTCGGCTAGTACTTCAATGGTGCTTATAATAATTCATCGTGCATGTGTTGGTATCTTCCTCGATCTCGTTATATATATATGTCACTGCATGTTTGGCTGCATGCTTATGGTACCTTCATATTCATGATTATTGCGCTAGCTATGCTTTTTGCTTAAAAGCCCTAATTTGTCATCGGCGGAGACCAGCAGTAATGGCTTTGGAGATGAGATATGAAGATAAAAAAAATTCAGTACCATGATCATTACATTTTTTTTTTTATCTTTGTACTAAACTGAGTTTTGATCATCTTAAAGAATGTTTGAATTAAAAAAGGAACTTCAAACTTATTCTTGAAAAGATAAATCCAAGTAGCGCTAGTGCAATCATTAACAATTGTTAAAAAAAAATTGTAACCTTCAACAGTAGGGACTGAAAAGAGATCCCAAACATCACAATGAACAAAGGTCAAAAGGTGAGTCAGAGAAATTATTATTATTTAGGAAAGGCAACTTCTTTGTTTGGCTTGTGGACAAACAATGCAAGGGTTATCAGACACAACCGAATTAGGTACAATTTTATTCAAGAAAGACATTCTTGAAATAGATGGATGTCCTAATCGATTATACCAAAGGTGAAACAATGAACATTTAGAGGAAGCAAAACAGGCATTTGATAACAAAGTATCATTGTTATAACAATGTTTATTGTGAAAAAATAATGGTAAATGAGGGTTGAGAAAAGTCTCTGGTTGTTGCAAGATATAGAGTCCTCCTTATTGTCTACCCATTCCAATCAACCTCGAGGTGGTCAAGTCCTGAATTAAGCAAATGTCAGAAGAAAAAAGACAACAAGAGAGATTTGATGAGTTTACTAACAGAAATCAATTTAAAAGTAAAGGTAGGTACATAAAGAACATATTTAAGAACAAGATGTTCAGAAAGATGAATAGTGACAATATGTGTAGCAGGAACACATTGAGTACCCTTTGGTAATCTGACAGAAGTGTTTAGAACAAGAGTGACATTTGTAAAAGAATCAATTGAGGAGACCATATGGTCTGTAGCCCCCGTATCAAGTATCCAACGAGAATTAGAAGGATTAAATGAAGTATGTCTAATAGAGTTAAAAACCTTATGTTTAGATGAAACGATAACATAAAAAGAATGAGGAAAAGAAGCTACAACATTCATCACATGGATAGAATCATCAGACTTATGCTGAGGATTGAGAGTGAGCATAGACAACAATTGTTGATATTGGGCCTCAGTCAAGGAGAATGGAGATGCTGCTGAAGAATTATCACTGAGGATAACTTGGTTGGCCATGGACTACTGCCGTGGCTTTTGCTTGTACCCCAAAGGAAAACCATGGAGTTTGTAACATTTCTCAATAATATGACCAGTTATTCAACAATACTTACAAATTGGTCGATCTTTCTTAGAAAAAGATTTTACAGATCTTGAAGTATTAGAGTTAGCAACAAAAGCATCAGCATTAGCAAGATGAGGAGTAACATAAATTTCTCTTTGTTGCTCTTCCTGAAGAACGAGAGAAAAAACCTTGTTAATCGGCAGCAAGAGCTCCATCAATAAAAGATTTATTAAGTCTCATAAGGAACTCTAAAATACGCTCATGTTGAATATAAGAATTTAACATATTCACAGTAGCACAAGAACACACAGGTAATTAACCAATTCATTCCAAAGAGCCTTCAATCGAGTGAAATAAGCACTAATAGAAAGTTGTCATTGAGACAAGGACGAAATCGATTTCTGGATTTGAAACATCCGAGGTCCATTCTTTTGAGAGAATCGTTCCTTTAAATCGGTCCAAATCTCAAAAACAGTGGTAACATACAAACACTAGTAGCGATTTCAGAAGAAACCGAGTTAAATAACTAAGAAATGACCATATTATTACAACATAACCATGAAGAGAAAAGTGAATTGGTGGAGTCTAGATTAAGAATCGTACCATCCACGAGCCCTAACTTGTTTTTCGCAAAAAGGGCCATAGTCATCGAATGAGACTAGGTGTGATAGTTGTCTCCAAGCAAGAGTTGCATAACCAAAACAATGCCGGGGTTATTGTTGTGATGGAGGAAGAAGGGACTCGTAGCATCTTGAGAAAAAGAAGAAGAAGAATTCAAAACAGCCAATGCCAGGAGGGAAGAGAAAAAGCAAACCCTAAAAAAGGTTTGATACCATATCAAGAATAGGAAACTAGAAGGTTCTTGTATTGATGAATACCGAAACTGCCCAAAGGCCAAATGTCCAAGTGAGTAAAAATAAAACTAATACAAGTATTTATACTAAGAGCTAAATAAACCAGCCTAAAGTAAATACAAATGAAATGTAAAGTAGAAAATAAAATACAAATACATGACATGTAAAAAAACTATTTTACATCTTAATAATTTCTTTTAGATTTCTCTGACAAATCATCTGGATTCTGGATGTCATGAAAACGAACGAAATTACATTATCATGTAACCGAACGCAAGAGAATGAATTAATGAAAGGGGGCAGAAGGAAAGAAGTTATAACCTTATACGTACGTCACATTTGAACAATCTATATATATATATATATATGATGACCAATCTGAATCCATAATCATCCAATCTGAGCGTTTGTTAGATAATTCTACCTTCTGTCCATCGTGCTACCTTGATGCTGTCCTTAGAGTACTAATTGCTTTTTGCAGGTAGCTGTATTTGTTGCAGTTTAATGTCCAGTACTGTGCTGCGTGTTCTTTTGCTCTTCTTCCCTAGCTCGGTACTGTAGCTCATGATAATTTTGCTGCATGTCATTTGATGCTGTCTATTGTACATTAATGTTCTGCTTGTCATCTTGATGGTTTGATTGATGCTGGTGCTCGATCAATGTGTTACATTCACCAGCTCGTTGCAAGGGCGCTTTATAAGTAAGGCGGTATATATTTTGTCGTGAAATGTTCTAGCTGCCACATTCATCTGAACTTTCCCTTTGATGGTACTACTACTGCGCATGCTGCAGACTGCTACTGGAGTTCCCTTTGAAGCTATTCTCAGTATATATCTGGCTTCTTTGGTGTAATGTTGGACGTTATATTTGGCCGCAGCTTTCTTCGATCGGTTTCCCTTTGATGATGCTGATTGCGTGGTCTGCTCTTGTTGTGACAGTTCATTAATGCCAACTCTTGATAGACTTTTGGAGCTTCTCTGCAGATGGAATACTCGGGGTATTTTTGGAGAATTTGCTGTGTATTGACTACTTATAAGGTTTGTACTCAGAAAAGTTCACTCAATATTTCTTTGTGTTTAGCAAAAACACTCTGGATATTTTTGAGATCCCATTTTTGGTTAATGAGATTTGAATTACCCCCAAAAAAGAGAGAATTCTACAGCTATCTATTTGGCTCTTCTGAGGCAGTACTACTTTATATATATATATATATATATATATATATATATATATAGTTTTAGTCAAGGTTTAACTACCATATATTAAGATGATAATTAATTGATTCTTAACTCCAAAACTTTTCTTTTTTCTTTAAAATGGCATTCCTTCGTCAAAATTATTCTATCAATAAAATTGGGGCATAAGTCATCTTTTTATAAAAATAATATAATCAATTAGTTAACAATATTTTTTCGGCACAAAAATCTTTAATTTGCAGGATCGACAGCCATGTATATATCAAATGAGGGATGCTACAGTAGTACTACTCATCATCCCACACCATACACTTTATATATTTTAATATTATTTTTTATCAAATTCATGTGTACTTAGATTTTGAATTGGGAATATTCGAAATTAATATATTTGGTCTCGTGAAAGAGATCAAAAGGGGTAAAAAAAAAAAGAAAAAATGCAGACGCCTACGAAAATTCCGTGCTTTGAAATTAAAGGTATTAGAATTATATATATATATATATAATACTTTTACAAAATCATTTTTTAACCTGAAGCCCGCACTCTCACCAAGTAAAAGTAAGCGAGCGATAAAATCTTGGTCCTTGTACGACCCCCTAAAACCTACCAATCACGGAGAAGCAGACAGCCGCGTAGGGTCTCAGGTGCCTTTCACCTGGCAGTGCACTCAACCCAACAAGTGCAAAACCCTGAGTACTGATCTTATAATTAAGTACTTCCATCAAATATTGCCAAACCCTCCTTGGTATGCACGAGAGAGAGAAAGAGAGAGATACGTTACAATATTGATCATTATCATCTGTATGAACATGAGCATCTAACCTGAGTTTTTTTCTTGATTTTCTCTCTTTTTTTGGAATTTTTTTGTGTTTATTCTTCATGTATTTTTTTGGGTGTATTCTTGTCGATCATGTAATTAATCGTTTTTTTAATTTTCATTTCAAGAGGTTTATGTCGATGTTTTCAAGATAAGATTACAAATGATAATGCAGATTATACGTATTTCTACATGTTACAGCTAGCTGAAAATGGATGGGTCTGGACTGTCTGGTAGTGATGATACTCGGAAGACCGATGACAATGACTCCATGAATGTTACGGAGCATGAGAACACTGATTCTGAGACGGATAGTGATAGTACCGACAGCAGTGCTGATCATGATCTTGAAGATTTGAAGTAGGTCTTTTACAATTTATGGAGATGGAGAACATCTTGCACGTGTTTAATTGATATATATATATATATATATATATATATTGTTGTGTGTGTGTTTTTTAATGTTGTGGGCATCGTCTTATTGTAAATTATTTGATTCTAAAGGCTTTAGGGTTTTTGGTATACAGTGATGTGGAAGAGTCTCCACTAATTTCAAGAGAGAAGATCATGGAGGTTGAAGGCGGCCAATTAGGGTTTGAGCCTTATGAGATTTCAAAGGTAAATTGGGCTTATATATAATTATAACTAGCCTAAACAGTCTTTAAAGAGAACCCTAAAACCAAAACCTCGATTTTATAAACATGGATCTACTGTAGAAGTCCCTTGAAACTAGTATATATTGGCATATTCCCGATGGGGAAAAACCCTAACCGGGAATTCTAATTAAGAACTGAAGATGATTAATCAGAAAAGAAAAAAATCAATATATGGTACCTTTTTCAGAATCGTTTTTATCTCTTGTTATAGGTCTGATTTCTTTCTCTGGCTCCCAGCTTTGATCACTTTCCATGAAACTGTGGGCATGTATCATGGTGATCTTGTGTCTATAATTTGATATTCTCATGTTGCATATTGTTAACCTTTTTTCATTTTTTCTGGTTTTTGGATTTGGTGCAGATTGTGAAATGTTAATTTCTGGATGTCTATCGATCACAAGTTCTTAATTAACATATTCATACTCTTTTTCTTTTATTTAAAGCTGCCCCAATTACAGGAAAATGGCAGCAGTTCACAAAACAATGAAGGTGCTGGCCGCTCCCCTCGACAATCACCTGATCATCAACATTACCACTCAGACTGTGGTTCAAACTCAAATGCTCACATTCAACGAGCAAGTGACCTTCTTATGGCAGTCTCAGTGTCTGCCGAGGTAAACAAGATGAAAATCACTGAGGTTGCTGTTTCAGCCATGGAAGAGTTAGCAAAAAAAGCCCTCGCTGGAGCACCTTTATGGCAGCTCCAAGAAGATGGAAAAACTGAGGTTCTGAGTGACTTAGAATACATGAGGGAATTCGGGCATATTGATGCCACATTGATGGATATAATGAAAATGGTTGAGGTGGGAGAACCCCAACGTCTGCCAATTAGTCTGGACACTAGTACCAATTCCGGGTCTTCGTTTGAAAGTGAATACAGGCCGATTTTGCCTCAGGAATTACTAGGACCAGAACCTCTACACACTGAAGCTTCACGTAAAACTGGTCTTATTAGAGTAAATCCACTCAGCATTGTTGAATTACTTATGGATTTGGTAGGTTTTAATTTGTTTTCTCCTGTACTTAAGTTTCATAGGTTTCATGATCAATATATCAAGCTCGTGTATAGTACTATATATAATATATATTATATATGATCACCAGTGCCCCTGCATGCATATAATTCTTTCCCTTGTTTGATAATTATCAGAAACAGTGGTCATCGGTGTTTGCCAATATCGTTTCCAAAGCAATGATACTTGGAGTCCTATTCTCAAAAGGAATGGAAGGGAACTATGATGGAACGCTACAAGTGGTAACATAAATCTTTTCCCCATTTCAAATGCTTGAATGCATATATATATATATATATATATATATACGCATGCAGATCACTACGAGTACTAAAGTATGGAGACAGAATCCGTACTTATATACATGACTGCATTTTATAAAATTAAGTCTGTAAGAAAGATTATTATATATATAGTAGTACTATTGAATCGAGACCCAATATTAGACATATTTGATAAGAGAAATGATATTTACAGCTATAAGGTATGCAAATTTCATACATTTAAAAAAAAAGTGAATAAGCCTAAAATCCACACGAAAAAAATCATTTTTTAACGTTGGACTCCACTTTTTTTAAGAATAAATGCACTAATCAGTTTGCACACCCTAATATTATCTAGCATTACTCATTTGATAATTTACAGGTTCTCATACTATGAAAAAAAATGAAAACTGACCAATAAATTTAATACTAATCGATCTTCCTATATATTGCAGTCAAGCATGCTTGATTGTTATGAACTTATTAGGTAGAACTTATTCTTGAAAACTGGCTTATAAGGGAATGGTGCCTAGGAGCTTATAAACCACCAATCAATCTCATACTTAGTTGATGTGGGATCGTAACAACCACCATGCTCTGCAACCGACGTCCACGGCGGTCCTGACACTCACACGGGCTAGCTGTGTGCTAGGTCTTTCATAGCCCTGGATGAACACTGTCATGCCGGCATCACCCCCCGTGCCGCACGATTGCAATCATGCCAACATGGATTGTATACGTGGGATGACTCTGATACCATTTGTTATGAACCTATTAGGTAGAACTCACCTTTAAAAATCGACTTACAAGAAAATGGTGCCTAGAGGCTTATAAACTACCAACTAATCTCATACTTAGTCAACGTGTTGTCGTAACATCGATGTTCTAATAAAGTTCATGACATATCTTGTGCATGCGCACACAGTACATTATTACATACTCTAACGAAGAAATATCAGCTATATATCAACCACTTTATATATAGGCAAGGCGAAGGCGAAACAGAATCTTTACATATATATGTATGTATGTTCATGTATGTATCAACCGGCTGTTGATGGGAGAGGACATAAATCTTGTATCTGTCATGCATTATCATTATAATTGTTTTCTTATCTTGAAAAGATCGACATAAACCATGCACTTGGAATGTAAAGATTTTTATATACCTTCATTTTTTTTTCCACTCTTGTTAAACTCATTTGCCCACATAATTATGGTTCTTTGTCAATATTAATTTAGCGAAAGCTTTCATTTACCATTATTAGTTTTTAAGAAGATTCAACATTACTGATAAAAATATATATTTTTTTCACACAGATGACAGCGGAATTTCATCTTCCATCTCCACTTGTTCCAGTTCGAAAGAGTTATTTTGCAAGGTACTGTAAACAGCTATATCCTGGAACCTGGGGAGTCGTTGATGTCTCTGTGGAAAACCTATTCCCTACTCCCTCAATAAGATTTAAAAGAAGACCATCAGGCTGCTTAATTACAGAAACGCGAAATGGATTCTCTAAGGTGGGATCACTTTCGTTATATATCTAGCTAGTTTGGTTCAATAGCATTCAATCTTTTGTTGAGATTTTGATCATGATCTATAAATATTAGGTTATATGGGTTGAACATATGGAAGTGGACAATGTAGCGGTGCCCAACATTTTTCAGCCACTAGTCGCATCTGGTTTTGCATTTGGTGCAACACGTTGGGTTAACAGTATTGCTCGACAATATGAACGGTTTGCATCCCTAATGGCTAGAAGCACCCCAGCTGATTCTGGCGGTAAAAATATATATATACCACTTTGTTCCTTGCATATGTGCATATGCATGTGTCCATGATTTTAAATCTCCTAATTAATATACTTTAGTAATTTATAAGGAGGTTTAAACAATTTAATGATCAAGCTGGCTAATAATTAATTCTTATTGGACAGTACTAATACCACAAGCTGGGAGAACAAGTCTGGTGAAGCTGTCTGAGAGAATGATGAGAAACTTTTGTAC
Organism: Juglans mandshurica; assembly: GCA_022457165.1. NCBI lineage: Eukaryota > Viridiplantae > Streptophyta > Magnoliopsida > Fagales > Juglandaceae > Juglans > Juglans mandshurica. Next base: position 1,138,760 of record CM039632.1, on the reverse strand, counting down.
TGATATTAGTGCTTCAACAACAAACATTTGGACGCCATTACATATACTTCCTGGTGCTGATCAAGATGTGAGGATCATGACCAAATTCAACGTAGATGATCCTGGAAAGCCTCCTGGTGCTTCAGTTGCTTTTGCTACTTCCATCTGGCTTCCTGGCTCGCCGAAGTTTTTGTTCAATTTCCTTCGTCATGAGAGTACCCGAAGCAAGGTATGCTCAGATTATTAATTAACTGGCCTGCTAATGCCTAGCTACCTCTGGTTTATCATGTTCTCCCCTGCTTGAAATATTATATATGTTTTGGTTCTATGCATGGGTCAGTTAATATAATATTAATGGTAGAAACTCCTATGAATTACTTTCTTTAATCATGTGTATGCTTTGAGTACTCAAGAATTCTTGTAGACAAAACGCTACCCAATCCCATGCTAATACTAACTACTAGTAATGATATCTAGAATCCAATCACAAATTATACTTAGTATTATCCAATTTATATACCAATGGTTCACTAGGCCATTAAAATAGCTTACAAGACTTAACTATTTTTTAATTTAGCTACATGATCTATGCTGCATATATAAGCCATCATTTTTTTATCACTATTGTGGTCTATTTACGTATATTATTATAAATTGCTCCCGAAACAATATTTATTTGTTTATATTTCTTTTCAATTAACATTGTTGCTGATTTTTATCAAAAAAAAAAAACATCGTTGCTGATTAATTACTTTGAGTACTCATACACGAACTATATCTATCCTTTCTAACACTAACAATCAATATCATGTTTGTAATGCAAATCATATATATATAGTGGGACATCCTTTCATATGGACACACAATCCGGGAGTTTGCATACGTCGTTAATGGAGAGAATCCAGGAAACCGCACTTCTATAATGCAAGTGATTGTAAGTTTCGCAAAATGAATTAGTCCCCCTTTTTCCTTAAATACCTAGCTACTAGATAATTAATATTCCAATGTACGTACATACGTTTCAACCAAATTGAATATCCTTGCAGTTTTTCTGAATGTTTCTTAATTATTTGTACTAGTCGTCGCCTGTCCTATATCTGCAAGAGAGCTACACAGACTCAACAGGCTCCTATGTAGTTTATGCACCACTCGATGCTTACGCCATTTCTATGGTCTTAAGTGGTGGAAACCCAGATCATGTGGTTATCTTGCCCTCAGGATTTGCTATACTCCCTGATAAGGCCACATTGGAAGGACAGGATAGTAGTGGGAGTCTTCTGAGTGTTGCTTTCCACATCATTGACCGTGCATCAATGGATGGTTATGTCCCTCCTGAATCAACACATATTATGTTCAAAATTATCATGGAAACTATCGTCTCTATTAGGGCTGCTCTGACTTCAAATCTACCAAAAAATTGAGTTGCAGCTACAAATAATACTGGTAAGTTCTTAGTCAAAACTTTTCTATTTTCTGATCAATTGTACACTCACGACTTGTAATATATATATATATATATATATATATATATATAATATCTGAATATTCTTTACTTGAGTTGTAGCGTTTTTTGTTGCCTAGCTAGATGTAATGCTAGGGTTTTGATGTCAAGGTTTGATCTGGTACTTTTAAGTTTTTTCTTTCAAGGTTTGGATTTGATGCCAATATATATGGCTTCATTTTGTTCGAATATTCTAGGTCGACTCTATTAAGTGTGTGTGTGTGTGTGTGTGTGTGTGTGTGTGTGTGTGTGCACCTTGCTAAAGAAATTATAAGCTGATCATGTTTAATGTTTAACACTGATGAACAAAGATTCATCATCACATAGTACTTCTCACTTAATCATGTCCTCCTGATCTCTCTGCCTATTAACCGGCCTACCTGCAAGATAATATGCTGAAACTACACTACATACATGAGCAAGCTGTAGTTCAATCCCATCAATCTAGCTTATGCACCAATTTGGCAGTGTGTTTTAACGTCTGATCTGTTGTAGTTGCAGTTACGAAGAACATGCTCGAAGTGGAGCAAACGACAGGAAATATATATAATGCGCATGCATTTTTTACCATTCCCTTAAGGAAAAGTAGAGGCCGGCCGGGAATATTATAATAATAATAATTAATAGCAGCTGATCGCTACAATATTTAGATACTGAATTTATAGGTTGTTTCATCGATCTTTATAATTTCGTGTTGTATCTTTGTGTCATGCTGTATAATGCAGTGCTGTTTATGAAAGTACTGCACAAAGCTCATACTGTAATATTTGTTCTAACTTTTATCAATTTTATGATCTCTAGACTTTTGTGTCATGCTGTATGAAAAAACTAAAAAACGTACATGATATGGGTTGTCTCTTGGGCTACTCATATTTTTGCTATTTTTTAAGAATTATAGATCAGGCAAGTTAAATATTGCCTATAATAAAAGATCAGAGCTGCATATTGAGTCTTCTACATATTCATGGAGGTTGACATATCATGTACTCGTTAGCATTCATATTTTGAGGCTATCTAATCATTATTTCAACTTGTTGATATTATATATAGTAGATTTTGAATATGTTATTTGCATATATGTGAATTAATATATATAGTTCGATCGTATTGATAATAAACATGATCTGTTGATCTATAATATACATACAGCAGAATACAGGATGACTTTTTAATCTCGAATAATTGTCACTTTGTCCTTCTAAACATGACCCAATATTAGACATGTCGTTTGGCAAAACAAGAATTTTCAATTTTTTTTTCATCATTTCTCAACTTTTCTTGTGACTTCATTCCTAAAACATTACTCATATACAACAATTTTTTTTTCATTTCTTTTCAAATTTTAAAATAAGAAATAATTTTAAAAAATTATATTCAATCAACTTTTCAACTTTATTTATTACTCTTCACCAACTCAATACAATACTTAATTATTTTTAAAAAATATTTTTATCCAAATTTTTTCGCTCTTTCTTTATCAAAATCTAATTTGAAATGAATTTTCAAATATTCTTACTACCCAAACATGTTAAATTTTTTTTATATTTTATTTATAAGCTAGAGAATTTCCCTCTTTATAGTATTTATTTTTGTCACCTCGATGACACGGGAGTGTTTGAGGATCAGCCCAATGAAGCCACTAAGCCCAATGACTCCAAAGACCAACTCATTACCCAGCCCATTGCCCAACACGTTATTTGAAACATCATTCTAGAAAGATTCTGGATGACTTAGCCAACAAGCTATATCTCATTGGAAAGCCTCATGTCTCTAGTTTCCAACGCATCAAACGGTGTACAATTTGGAGTTTTCTAGAGGAAGTTTTAAGGATTTTACTTAAGGGTGTGCAAGGCTGGTGGAATGTTACGAATTTTCAGATTTTCTTGTCTTTTGGATTTCTCTAAGCAATAGTCTTTTGAAATTCTCATGTCTTTTGAAATTACCCATGCTTGGAGGGTTGTTCCAAGTTTTCATATATAAACCACTTTATGTTAATGAAAATTACAGACTTGAGTTGATTACAAAATTGAGCTTTTAGCTTATGAAGAAGAGCTTCTTCTTATAACTCTTATCCTTCGGTGGATTACGATAGGTGGCGAGTTCTTGCTCTATATCCCTTGTGAGTTTCCTTTCGGTGGTGATTTTTGTATCCCTTTGGTATTCTTATTTGGGTGGTGAGCTTATCTTCCTTTGAGTGGTGATATATGTATCACATTGGATCTCCTTATCTTTTATCTTTTATTTCCTATCATAAGCCCCGTATCAGTTGGTATCAGAGCTTTTGGTTATCATGGCGGGTCATCGTCGCGGACCAAATGTTGAATCACCTCCTCGTCATGAAAGAAATCTAAGTGATGTTGAAATGGATGAGTTGAAGAGACAAGTTCAGCAATTGCAGCAGCGTCTTGAACGATATGAGCCATTTGATCATAATGGTTCTCATCATAATTCTGATGGTCACTCTTCTGGAGGAGATAATGAAGAAGGAAATCCTTTTGAAAATCCACTATACTATTCTAGAAGTGAAGCATCCTCTAATGAGTCTCTTTCTCGTCAACGTCCTCCAAGGAATCATGGTTTTCAACGGGATCAACTAGATGTGAAAGTTGATATTCCAGAGTTTGAAGGAAGAATGCAACCGAAGGAGTTTATCGATTGGCTATATTCAGTTGATCGGGTCTTTGATTATAAAGATGTTCCAGATCATCGTAAGGTGAAGTTTGTTGTCATTAAATTAAAGAAGTACGCTTCTTTATGGTGGAAGAATTTGAAGAAGCAGCGAGCTCGTGAAGGTAGAAGTTGTATTGTTACTTGGGGAAAAATGAGAAAAGAGCTTAAGAGAAAATTTTTGCCGGAAAACTACCGACAAGATATTTTCTTTTAAGTTCCATAATCTTAGGCAAAGGGAGAGTACTGTGGAGGAGTATACTGCAGAATTTGATCATCTGTATATGAAATGTGATATTACCGAACCAGAGGAGCAGACTATTGCTCGCTATCTTGTTGGGGGGATGGAAATTGGGAATGTTGTCCAATTACAACCATATTGGACTTATTCTGATGTCGTCAAGCTAGCATTGAAGGTGGAAAAGCAACTTAAGGAGGCTCTTAGAACTAGCCATCGGTTTGTGACAAAAGATGGGCATTCCAATCGGAAGAGTGCTTCAACCGCCAAACAAATTTCAGGAGGTAAGGCTACGAATTCTAAATTCTCAAAGAAGGAAGTGGGAGCTGGTTCAAATCGTTCAATTGTCGATTCTCGCAAATGTTTTAAGTGCCAATGAATTAGTCATATTGCTTCGGATTGTCCAAATTGTCGAGTTGTGACTTTTATTGAAGAAGAAGATGACGAATAAATTGAGGAGAATTTAGAAGGTGAAGAGGAAGAAGAATAGGTCACATATGTTGATAATGGAGAATATCTTGTTGTTCAGCGAAGTTTAAGTGTGGATCGTAGAGATGAAGATGAGTGGCTTTGAACGAACATCTTTCACACAAGATGTACTTCTCATGGTAAAATCTGTGATCTTATCATTGATGGAGGAAGTTGTAAAAATGTTGTGGCAGAAAATATGGTGGACAAATTGAAATTGAAGACGGAGCCACATCCTCAACCTTACAAGCTTACTTGGTTTCGCAAGGGGAATGAGGTAAAAGTCAATAAGCAATGTCTTGTTCAATTTTCTATTGAAAAGAATTATCAAGATAAAGTACTATGTGATGTTGTGCCTATGGATGCATGTCATCTACTACTTGGTAGACCTTGGCAGTACGATAGAAGAACTATCCATGATGGTTTTAAAAACACCTATGTCTTTGTAAAAGATGGAGTGAAGGTTGTCTTAGGTCCTTGTCGATTAAAGAAGACTCCCAAACCTGATAAAGGAGAGAGAATTAATTTACTCACGAAATCTGGGCTTGAGAAAGAGTTAGAGTATGCTAATGAAGCTTGTGCTCTTGTGGTGTTAGAAGAAAATGAAGAAAAGAATGAGCCACCTCCAATTTTACAACCACTTCTTGCTGAGTTTCTCGATATTATTTCTGAGGAGATTCCACATGGTCTCCCTCCCATGAGAGATATTCAGCATTACATTGACCTTGTACCTGGTTCTGTCATTCCTAACAAGGTGGCTTACAGGATGAGTCTTAAGGAGAATGAAGAGTTGCAGCGGCAAGTAGAAGAGCTTTTGGCTAAAAGCTTGCTGAAAGAGAGTATGAGTCCATGTGTTGCCCCAGCTTTTCTTGCTCCTAAGAAAGATGGAACTTGGCGCATGTGTGTTGATAGTAGAGTGGTAAACAATATTACTATCAAATACCGCTTTCCAATTCCTCGACTTGATGATCTTCTTGACCAACTCTATGGTGCTACTATCTTTTCGAATATAGGTTTGCGAAGTGGTTATCACCATATACGAATGAGGCCTGGAGACAAGTGAAAAATGGCCTTTAAGACAAGGGATGGTCTATATGAATGGATGGTAATGCCTTTTGGTCTTTCTAATGCTCCTAGCACTTTTATGCAGCTTATGAATCATGTTTTTAGACCATTTATTGGGCATTTTATTGTTGTCTATTTTGACGATATTTTAGTGTACAACAAGGATAAAGAATAACACTTGAAGCATCTTCGACAAGTTTTCAAAACTCTAAGGGTGCAAAAGTTGTTTGCTAACTTGAAGAAGTCTCACTTCCTTACTAAAAGTCTTGCCTTTTTGGGATATGTTGTTTCCAACAGGAGCATAAAGATGGATCCTAGCAAGGTTGAAGCAATTACAAACTGGCCTACGCCAAGGTCTCTCCATGACATTCAAAGTTTTCATGGTCTTGCATCCTTCTATCGGCGGTTCATCAAAGGATTCAGCACTATCATTGCTCCTATCACCGAATGTTTGAAGGGTGGTAATTTCAAGTGGACAAGTGAAGCTGAAAAGAGTTTTGAAGTCCTGAAAAGGATTGTGACTGAAGCTCTGATTCTCTCTTTACCCCGATTTTGATAAAATATTTGAGGTTAATTGTGATGCTTCAAATGTGGGTATTGGTGCTGTTCTTAGCCAAAAAGGTAAGCCTATAGCCTTCTTTAGTGAAAAGTTGAGTGATTTGCGGAAGAAGTATTTGACGTATGACAAAGAGTTCTATGCCATTGTTCGTTCCTTACACCATTGGAGTCATCATCTTCTTCCTAAGGAATTTATTCTCTTCTCTGATCATGAAGTTTTGAAGTACTTAAATAGCCAATAGAAGCTCAATAGCCGACATGCCAAATAGAGTGAGTTTTTGCAGTCATTTTCATTTCTTCTCAAGCATAAGGCAGGTGTTCAAAACCAAGTGGCTGATGCTTTAAGTCGTCGACATTACTTGATTTTCACTATGCGAGTAAATGTTGTAGGCTTTGAAATAGTGAAGGGGCTATACCAGGATGATCCTTTGTTTGCAAAGGTATGGGAAGAGTGTTCAAATGGTCCTCATCATCCCTTTTTCTTACAAGATGGCTATCTATTCAAGGGCAACTATTTATGTATTCCACACTGCTCTTTAAGGAATTTCATTATTATTGAAGTTCGTGGTAGTGGACTTGCTGGACACTTTGGAAGAGACAAGACACTTGCTCTTGTCAAGGAAAATTTCTATTGGCCAAGGATTTAGAAAGATGTTATGCGACACTTGGAGCGTTGTAGAACTTGTCACATTGCAAAGAGTCATGGCCAAAATATAGGGTTGTACACTCCACTTCTAAGTCTCCATGGGAAGACGTAAGTATGGATTTTGTTGTGAGTTTGCCAAAGACTCAAAGGAACAAAGATTCTGTTATGGTGGTTGTTGATCGCTACTCCAAAATGGCGCATTTTGTTCCTTGTAATAAGACACTTGATGCTTCTCATGTGGCTGATCTTTACTTTCGAGAGATTATCAAGCTTTATGGTATTCCTAAGACAATCACTTCAGATCGAAACACCAAGTTCATGAGTCATTTCTGGTGTACTCTTTGGCGAAAACTTGAAACTAATATTCAATTTAGTTATACTTGCCATCCCCAAACAGATGGTCAAACAAAAGTTTTCAATCGAAGCTTGGGCAATTTGTTGAGAATTTTTGTGAGAAAAAATATTAGACAATGGGATCTCTTGTTAGCACAAGTCGAGTTTGCTTACAATCGATCTAGAAGTCAAACTATTGGTCATAGTCCATTTGAAGTTGTCTATGGACAAAATCTCATTAGTCCTCTAGAGTTGGCACCACTCCCTACTACCCAGCAGTTTAGTGGAGATGCAGAAGAGAGGGTGGAGTTCATTAAAAAGTTGCACGAACAAGTTCGAGATCGCATTCTCAAGCAAACTAAGAAGTACAAGGAGCAAGCCAACAAGCACCGAAAACCAGCAACTTTTAAAGAAGGTGATTTGGTGTGGATTCATTTTCGGAATGAACATTTTCTAGGTGGCGTCATGCTAAGCTTAGGCCTAGAGCCGACGAGCCTTTCAAGGTGCTTCAACGCATTGGAGATAATGCGTACAAGATTGAGCTCCCAGGTGACTATGGTGTATCAGCAACTTTCAATGTTTCTGATCTTTTGTCCTATTATGATGAAGAAGGAGAGCAAGACTTGAGGGCAAGTCTTTTTCAACCAGGGGAGCATGACACAGGAGTGTTTGAGGATCAGCCCAATGAATCCAATGAAGCCACTAAACCCAATGACTCCAAAGACCAACTCATTTCTCAGCCCATTGCCCAACATGTTATTTGAAATGTCATTCTTGGAAGATTCTGGATCAAACGGTGTGTAATTTGGAGTTTTCTAGAGGAAGTTATTAGGATTTTATTGAAGGGTGTGTAAGGCTATTGGGATGTTGCGAATTTTCATATTTTCTTGTCTTTTGAAATTCTCTAGGCAATAGTCTTTTGAAATTCTCATGTATTTTGAAATTACCCATGCTTTGAGGGTTGTTCCAAGTTTTCCTATATAAACCCCTTTATGCTAATGAAAATTAGAGATTTGAGTTGATTACAAAATTGAGCTTTCAACTTATGAAGAATAGCTTCTTCTTATAACTCTTATTCTTTGGTGGATTTCGATAGGTGGCGAGTTATTGCTCTGTATTCCTTGTGCGTTTCTTTTGGGTGGTGATTTCTGTATCTTTTTTATGTTCTTATTTAGGTGGTGAACTTATCTTCTTTTAAGTGGTGATATATGTGTCACATTAAATCTCTTTATTTTTTTTTTTATCTTTTATTCCCTATCGGTATCACTCGATGGCCCCGCGGTCATTTAATTTTTATCTATATTTTTGTCAACTCTGTCATAATTAGTATCACTAGTTAGAGATATAAGATTCGAAAAATTACTGAATATAAATAATGTGAAATTATTATAGTACTAAAATTATTTATATATGTTAAAAATTAATTGCGTATCGTTCGTGTGCAGAAAAAGTATCCGCATTAGACTTAAGTGGCAAGACGGCATTTGTGTCTGCGACAATTACCGACACTCTTTCAAATATCTGCACATAAACCCAGCGTAGCCCTGCCTCGCAAATACCGACACACTCTGTCTCTATCAACTTTAGAAAAAAGAGAGTTTGAGCTTTGATCCACCACGTCAATGCCAAAAAGATCCGCCAGTCACATGAATATTGCCAACAGCTTTTGTCTTTGGACTGAGATTTCGGAGAAGAAATTCATTATTGGCCGGTGGAAAAAGAAAAATTCTATTTGAAATCTCTATTTACAGAATCTGTACATATTTTATTAAATGAAAAAAATTATTATCTTAAAAGAAATATTTTTTATAATTTTAAAAAATTTAAAAATAATATTATTTAAACTTACATTATAATTCTCAAATGAAAACGGTACAAAATATTACTTTTTAAAAAAATAATTTTGAATGAGTTAATATTATTATAATTTTAAAATTTTAAAAAATAAATTATTTATTATATTTTATATAAAAAAATTTAAAACTTTTATTATTTATATGTACTAAATTGATAAAAAAAACTCACGCAACAAACCATGAATAAATATAAATAGATAATAATATAAAAATAAATATAGATAGAGTCACAGTTGAAAATAATCATTTTGTATATATAATGTGGTATTATATAGACTATACAACTCTTAAATCTAAAAAAAAAATTAAAAAATTAGAAATAGCCCTATAATAAATGTAAGAAAAAATCTACTTCACACTCTACTATTTATCACACACTCAATACTTTTAAGTGTATTGAGTTAAAAAAAATAAAAAATAAAAATTTGAGTGCACGGTGTATGGAGAGTGTAGGTTGATAGGTAGAATTCCTCTAAAAGCAAAGTAAAGCAAAGTGTGGACGGCTACGTTCACTTCTGCAGCATTATTCATAATAAAAAGCAAAACCCAGAAGTCTCTTTTACTCTTGCGTAACTGTAGATCATCCAAAGTTACACTCTCACAGTTTGTCGTGGTGATTTTAGATCATCACCCAATACTGTTTTTTATTTTTGTTTTTTTGTGATCGCTGGAAAGTTTTCGGTCAAAACCAAAGATTTTGACAATCAATTCTTCAAATGTCATAAAGGTTTTGGCTTTCCCTTCTAAAAGTCTCATAGCTGATGATCTCCTTGAAGGTTTATATTTTTCTGATCGTTTATTAAGAGATACCCAGAAAACCATTGGGATTTTCTTTCAAGAGTTCAATCCTTAACGCCATGATTTGCTCTGTGAGACAATCTGTTACGAAGACGATCAATGGTTCCGATTTTTTTCTCCGGGAGAGGTCTCCGGCACAGCCGCTCCAGCGATCCTCGCTGTTTTTTCCGGCGCTGCAGAAACCGCAGCGATTTGCTTTATCAGTTTCGAAGCCTTTGCATGTATCCTCGGTTGAGAATCTGAGTTTGAAAGCTCCGAGAGACTCGGTCATATGCGAGGCTTACGAGGCGGCGGACAGCTCGAGGCTGGTCGAGCAGGAGGCGAAATCGGAGGCGGCGAAGAAGGTGAAGATCGGAGTGTATTTCGCGACATGGTGGGCTTTGAATGTGGTGTTTAATATCTACAACAAGAAGGTTCTGAATGTGTACCCGTACCCATGGCTGACCTCGACACTCTCGCTTGCGTGTGGTTCTCTAATGATGCTGATCTCCTGGGCCACGAGGATCGCCGAGGCGCCGAAGACCGATTTTGAGTTCTGGAAGACTTTGTTTCCGGTTAGTGAGAATTTGAGTTTCTTTGGTTGGTGGGAAACCGGAGTAAACGGAAAGTTAAAAAAATGAAGTTTTTAGGTTGTATGCCTTTTCATGTGGTTTTGCGTTTGATCTGACACTTGTTTTTGTATTTGACAATATGCTTGAATTATGAAAATTATAAAAATAAAATAAAAAACTTTGTTTGGTTGCTGAGAAAGTTAAGGAAAAAAGAAAGAAAGTGATTTTTCAGTTTTTTGAGTTTTTGTTTTTAAATTCAAATATACAAGGAAAATGAACTTATCTAGCGAAGTAGGCCAACTGGCTGAAATTGGTGCAGGTCGATTGGGGGGGCTTTTTTTCTGTAATTTTTTTTATGATGAAACCTCTGAACTCAATAAATTGTGGCTCAATTTCTTTAGCTACATTCTATGGCCAATAAGAGGTTTTGTTGCTTCTGGAGTTCCCATATGCCTTGTATTTTATTTTGATGCTAGAATTCTTTTTGTTTTCTGGAAAGGATTTCGATCTGAGTGTTTTCTCATGTTTCAATAGGTTGCAGTGGCGCATACAATTGGGCATGTTGCGGCAACTGTGAGTATGTCAAAGGTTGCTGTTTCATTCACCCATATCATCAAGAGCGGTGAGCCTGCTTTCAGTGTATTGGTTTCAAGGTTCCTATTGGGCGAGAGCTTCCCGGTGCCAGTTTACCTGTCACTTATTCCCATCATCGGTGGTTGTGCTCTTGCTGCCGTGACTGAGCTCAACTTCAACATGATTGGTAAAGAAAAGAAGAAACTTTTTTTTCCGACTCTTGCGCAATTACTCAATTGCTTGATTGATAATCTTAGCATGTTGATATTTCATTTGTATTTGTTCTTTGCCTAATTTGCTTCACTTATATGAAAAAGAAAAAAAGATATTAAGGTGCCAAAACTTGTCTGTTTGTTTGACTTTCCAACCTTTGAGTTTCCAGTTAGTTGTTGCTATTATTTGTTATGTTCTGGAATATTCTCTGTCCATTAATGGAGGTTATATGGTTGGACTGGACATGTTGATTTTCTTCAAGGGGTTCTCTACTTTCATTGCTTCAGGTTTCATGGGGGCCATGAATCAAACTTGATGTTTCTTTGGACTTAACTTATTGATTTTCTTTAACGTTCTCTACTTTCATTGCTTCAGGTTTTATGGGGGCTATGATATCAAACTTGGCGTTTGTCTTCCGGAACATATTTTCAAAGAAGGGCATGAAGGGGAATTCTGTCAGTGGAATGAACTATTATGCTTGTCTGTCTCTGTTGTCCCTTTTAATTCTCACACCATTTGCTATTGCTGTGGAGGGACCGCAGATGTGGGCAGCTGGTTGGCAAACAACCATGTCTCGGATCGGACCCCAGTTCGTATGGTAATTTTGTGAAAACTACCAATTCTAATGTCCTTGTTTTGTTTGGTTGCATAGTTGCACTCTACTGCGTCTGAATCTCCATGGTACATGGAGTGAATGGTGAATCATTTATCGAAAGTAAAATACGAAGACATTATGTGCCATATCTATTGGTCTATATTTCGAGAATATGGATATGCTTTGATTTCTTTTTCTACATATTGTATGAACTATCAATTTCACAGTTTGAATCTGACTCTTTTTTCTTAATATATTTTGCACTTTAAAATTTGCTTAATGTCAAATATCTTCTAGCAAACTGAGGAAAGAAAAAAGGGGAAAAATTCTTAAATATAGTCAAATGCATGATGTTTTGATAGTTTTGATGATCCATCCAACCATTGTTTGACCTAGTTAGATTTGAGATACTATTTCGTGCTGTTCATCATGCACGTTCATTGCAGATGGTTCTACATAATAGCATATGGGATAATCTAGGATCATACTCGGAATTATGATATGATTAAGGTGTTTGATCTTACTTATGGTGCGGTGCCTTAGACCCTCTTGTTTTTTAATTTCTTGCAAAGTAGCATCTTATAATGTTTGTCACATAACGTGTTCATTGTATTTCTTTGTTTTGATTGGGTTCTTTGTGGGAAAGTATGATATTAGTTTCCTTTTCCCTTGCTATGTACTAATTGTGTGGTTAAAAACATTGTACACAATAGGTGGCTGGCAGCCCAGAGTGTTTTCTATCATCTCTACAACCAGGTGTCATACATGTCCCTCGATCAGATCTCTCCCTTGACATTTAGTATTGGAAACACCATGAAACGAATATCTGTCATAGTCTCCTCAATCATCATCTTCCACACGCCGGTTCAGCCCATCAATGCACTTGGAGCTGCCATTGCAATCCTTGGAACCTTCTTGTATTCTCAGGTGTTTCCTTGTTCTCTCTCTCTCTCATCTTTCTATAAGTCGATGATGATTGTCCATAATTTATTAATAATAGCTTTATTTTATCAAAAAATATTTATTTATGATTGATTAAATATGGTTAAATGTTGTAACTTTGCAGGCAAAGCAGTAAGAATCCCCGGGGTTCTAAAATCAGACTCATTATGTAGCATAAAATAAACAATGGAAGAGAATGGCGTCAAAATCTGCTCCTGCAGATGAGAGCTGCTTTCAGAATCTCCATGGCTGCTATTGGATTTTGTTTTTTTGTTTTTTGTTTTCCTTATTCAGATGAAAATAGAGTTGGTCGTGTTGTAGTTAATGATAATTATAGTTCGAGACGTATTGTTTGCACGAGGTAACGGGGTTTCTTAGGAAAGTTTTTTAATAAAACAAGGAAAATGCCCCAATCCTTGTCTGTTTTGAGAAACAATAATATGGCAATTTGCACTTACATTTGTGTTGGCTCTACTCAAATTCCTTTACATGTCGGTCACATCCCATATGAGGTCAAGTTTTTTTTCAGTCATTTTTATTTTTATTTTTATTTAATTTTTTTTGCTAAAAATAATATAATATTCATCTATTATTATTTTTTTAATTTTAAAATTAAGAAAATTTAATAAAATTCCAGAATAAAAAAATAGGAGATGATCTAATTTTTGCACGGAGTAGAATGTAACACATATATATATATATATATATATAGGAAATAGAATTCTTATTCAAAACTGGAGTCATTTTGTAAACAGAGTCACGTGACATTTGACAAACAAGGCTATTTGAAAATAGCTCAACTAATAATTAAAAGGGAAAAAAAAACAAATATCGAAGGTTTTATTTAGTTTTTTTTTTTTTTTTTTTTTGATAAGTAGGTTTTATTTAAGTATTTAAGGTTTTATTTAGTTTATTCGTAGCTGCAAACAAATATCTTGATATTCTTTGAACGTACTCGTACCCTCAGATACTGCAAGTAACCACAGCCTACTTAAAAGTACCAATTGGGAGAGTAAGCACAGGTATAGGTGAACACTCCCATTAAATCTGCAAATGCTTGATAGCTGTATGAACGTCCTTATCCCCTCTGCCACTGCAATTCAACACGACCTTAGTTCCATTTGGGAGAGTAGGGCAAAGCTGCTCCAAGTAAGCCACTGCATGAGATGTCTCCAGAGCAGGGATGATCCCCTCCAGTCGCGATAATCTCTTGAAAGCTCCATATACGAAAAAAAAACCAACAACAAAACGAGTCAAGGTAATAAAAGGTGGATCTTATAAAAGATCAACGTTAACCTCGGGACAACAGCAAAGCATCTCAACATTATAAGATTTTGTCAACAAGGAATGGAGAATGCTCATATATCACCTATAACGATCATTTACAGGCATCAATTATAGGTTGGAAACAGCCAAACAGGCAACAACGTATTCACTTTCAGTTCGTGATAAAGCTTTTCTTCCTTTTTTTTGGTGTTTTTTTTTTTTTTTTTTTTTTTTTTTGAGGGGGGGTTGTCTGATGAGAAGGTAAAGGCAGCAACTACTGTGAAGAATATTTTCAATTGGCGGGGGGGAAATTTTATGTAACAATACACCTAAGGGAAGGTCCATAATCCAACTTCTAAACCATCGTAGCAATCTTCTTCTGAGAATATGACATTGAAGTCGAGTTCGAGGCAAATAAACTTTTAGCAAACTGTAATTGATAAGTTCATTACGGCAAGTCGAGCGTGACAACACTGCAAACTCTAAACTAGATGAACGGCCTAAGATATAAGATTGCACAATTAAGATTGCCATTTCCAAAAACTGAGAAAAATTTCACTTATGTTCATCTTTCGGCAACAATAATCTGAGTTATAAAACAGGGCTAGAAAAGGACATCCAGAAACATGAGATTTTCAATGATTTCAAGCTTGTCTCGACTTTGTTAATATACATACATATATATAAATCCTCAAAACTTATGGTTGAATGGCATACAAATGATACTACCAATGGATTCTACTTCGATAACAGTATTTATTAAAGCTTATAGCTCAAACTTCAAATTTTTACCCTACTGCATAAACAACATACTAATAGTGGAAAACAGAGACACAATGCATCCCCACGGGCCACAACAATGAAGGTCTATAAAATCATATCACTAGTGAACAATTGACGTCAAGAATCCCCCCCCCCCCAAAAAAAAAAAAAAAAGGCACATGCTAAAAAGGGAATAAACAGAAAATGAAAAGTAGAAGCCATACCTTCCAATGCCTCCTCATCAGTGACGTTATAATATTCAGCACGTCCTGTATCTTTCAAATAGCTGTGCTCTGGTCCAACCCCAGGATAATCCAAGCTATTAAACATGGATCAAAGGTGTTAAATTAGAAAGAATACAATATGAAGCTACACCAAAAGTGATATTGAAAGGATCATCCAATTGTATTACCCTGCACTTATGGAATGAGGTTCAATAATTTGCCCATCTTCATCCTGTAATAAATAGCTCATGGCTCCATGCAAAACCCCGACTTCCCCTTTTGTCAAGGTAGCGGCATGCTTACCACTGTCCAATCCAAAGCCTGCAGCTTCCACACCAATCATCCTAACATCTCTGTCATCAACAAACTCATGGAAGAGTCCCATGGCATTTGAACCTCCGCCAACGCATGCTACCAGAACATCTGGTTTCCCTCCCCATTTTTCTAGTGCTTGCTTTCTGGTTTCTTTACCGATTACCGCATGGAACTCCCGAACCATCATGGGGTATGGATGTGGCCCAGCAACAGAGCCCAAAATATAATGGGTTGTCTCAACGTTAGTTACCCAGTCCCTGATAGCTTCTGATGTAGCATCTTTCAAGGTGGCAGTCCCCGCATGGACTGCTCTAACCTGTTTTAGGAAATTGGTTCGCGATATTAGCAATTCAGCATTGGCAAGAGAAATTTCACATAATAACTAAACCTAGTGCAGAAAAAAGGAGCAACATCAATCAAACCAGTTATATGACCAACTAGAGGGGTTGATGCATAACTTAGGCTATATCACTGAAAGAAATGAAGGATAAAAACTATAAGAAGCATACCTCAGCCCCAAGAAGCCGCATTCTGAAGACATTAAGAGCTTGCCTCTCCATATCTTGTGCACCCATATAAATGACACACTGCAAACCAAACCGAGCACAAACAGTTGCTGTTGCAACTCCGTGCTGACCAGCTCCAGTTTCAGCAATTATTCGATTTTTCCCCAATCGCTTGGCAAGCAAAGCTTGGCCAACAGCATTGTTGATTTTGTGAGCCCCAGTGTGGTTCAGATCCTCTCTCTTAAGGTAAATGTGTGGGCCTTCACCATTAGGACGCTTATAATGTTCAGTTAGCCGCTCTGCAAAGTAAAGAGGACTCTCCCTTCCAACATAATCTTTCAAGATCGCATTCAGTTCTTTCTGCAATGTCAAATGTTTTTCCCTCATAATAATTGGGCTCTTGCTTATTATCAATAAAATATTGTTTACAGATTAAAAAAAAAAAATTCCCCCCATAATTCAGAAACTTCGGCATATATACAAAATTCAGAGAGAGATTCGCACGGAGTTCTTCTCCCCCAATATACTTGGTAACAATAATATTAACATTTTCATTGAAGTTGGAAACTTCATCGCTTCATTGGGCACTGACAAAGCGGAGTTGTTTTAAAATGACAAATGAAATTCGTTTTGTATCAAGCTATCAAGCCCTCAAAATTACTACAAGCATTCAGTATTGGCGTCTCGCCACTCTCAATCCAATCAATTACTTTGATATCACGTCACAACGACATGTAAATCATAGAAATAAATAAACCAATTACTTCAGCATGACGCTCTGTCCAAATAAAGGCTCTATTTCTAAGCCTTCTATCAGTTTGGTAGCAGAGAAAATGAAGGAGAACGAAAAAAGAAACCCCAATATCTACAAATCACAATGCTGCCAAAATTCGAAATTTCCTCCCAATTAGAAAAATATTCCCAGAATTTTGAACGAACCTATCCCCGAGAAACAAATAAACCAAAATAAATTTCAAATTCGTTCGAAAAATAAAAATAAAGAACAAGAGAGGTGTTGGGATAGAAAACAAACCTGAAAGTCGTGGTCGGAAGCAAGAGAGTGGAAAGCGGACTCGAGCTCGGAGAGAGCGTGCATGAGGGTTTCGGGGACGTACTTGCCGCCAAACTTGCCGAAGCGGCCGAAGGAATCGGGTCTCTGAAGGAGAGTAGAATTGGAGGATCCATTATCCATCCGTAGGGCCCGGTCGGCGATGGTGCAAGAGACAACGGTAGGTTTGGAAGAGTAGGAGGAAAATGGGTGGAACCGGAAGGGAAACTTGGAGCAAACATAGGGTTTGCGAAGCGCGGAGCCGCAAAAGGTGGTTCCGGTAGTAGGGGCTGTCGCCATTTTAAGAAGGGAAGGGTCAAGGGAGTTGTTCAGTCTCGACTGTATGCAAGCTGCAGACTCATTTGGGAAAAATAAAAATAAGGCCATTTTATTATATATAAATTTTAGATTTATTTACATTTTTAATAAAAATTATTTTATTTCCATATAATCAGTACAATCTCCTATTTTTCTGTTGATCTCTTTCTAATAAATCCAATTCTAATTAAAATTTGACTCGACCAAATTCTTAAAATTAGTTAGAAATTGAAATTGGGATTGGACTAATTAATATTAACATTCATAATAAAATATGTCAAATAAATAATAATCTTATTGTTATTTAATGATTAGTATTGAAAGCAAGAGATTTTGAAGATAAAAGTAAAAAAAATAAAATAAAATTCCCTTTACCGGTCACCCTGTAGTTATGTAATAATACAAATGGATTTTGCTGATTGCAGACCTAAATGTGTTAATATACTATTTATTTATTTATTTATGATAATTGCTATATCTACAAAAGAATTACACAAAAACAATCTCACAAACTGACGTGGCTTTATATGATCCGTTAAATCTACTTTATAATAAAAGTAACTTTACAATCTGACAAATTACATCAAGTCACATCAATTTATGATATTGTTTTTGTATAATCACTTTGTGACGGGAGTATTTCCTTTTATTTAATCCTGATTACAATCCATGTTCACGACCCAAGTATAAAGCAAACATTGAAATGAAGCTTAAGTAGTTAGAAAAAGGTATATCGGTTAGCAAATTTAAGTGCTTTAACTGCAAGCACATGAATAAAATAACCACATTACCATCCAGTTCTCAATATCCTTGTGAAAGCTATTGCACCTTTTTTTTTAAAGATAGAGAACATAAGGTAAATAATTCATGTGAAACACCAGGTGAAGGGGCATGACCAAAAGAACCAGACTCAAAAACTTCCACTCCAAGACAAGAACCAAATCCACCTCTCTTCATCCACAAGCCTCCTTCACACAAACCAAACTAACAAAACATGTATATATACATCATCATACCCACAAAAATCCTTAAAAGTTTGAAATGGATCCACATAATTCTGAGAAATAGGTGCTAGGGGCACCGGTGGATCCCTCATAATGAAAGAAATTGAGCACTTCAGCAGGCTTGGATTAAGCTGCCAAGATAGTTCACAGGAGACTCAGATCCAAATAAAGGACATGGCTTCCACTGGTAGTCATGATCATTCCAGTCGCACTTTTGGATCTGACATAGCAACCCAAGAGAAGAAAAAGAAACGCAGCAGACTCCTACCGAGTATATCTTCTATGGTGGAAGTTTCAGACAACAATCGGCCAATTGGAATTCTGGTTTCAGTTACAGGAACCTTAAAGCAGATATAAAGAAGTTGCAAGCTTAGATAATACTCTCTGATAGCTTCGAGAAACCCAGCTTCTTGAGACGATTTGTAATAGGGCTAGCCCATGCCCTATCCTGGTTCCCACACCTTATGTCCACAATCTCGACTATGTTAGCTCCTTTCTTGTTTTTTTTCTCCCCACTGGGAATTCTATCAAGAGTAATACTATCAAAGGCAAGCATCGGTATTCGATGGATATTTGTGGCGTAGCTTTTATTTTTCCTGGTAATCTCAGGGCTTCTATGATCATTGTAGCTGCTGCTTGCCACATCAGATGATTTTCTTGGCTGTAGTCTTTTGGGAGTTGTACCACCATAGGGAACTAAAACAGGTACTGATTGTGGTTTGGTTCTGGAAGATACAGGCATCTGAGGGGAATATTTAATGGAGTCCAATTCCCTTGTCATCAGGGAACTTATAGTTCCCGTCATACCAACCCTAATGGATCCTCCCCCACCCTTTATAGTTTCTAGTTTCTGAACCATGTTTGTTACAGTCTCAAACAAAGGTCTAAGCAGATATCTTCTAGCAGGGTAGTTCTATAACCTCCAATGCTTGCCAAGAATGAATGGCTATCAAAACAGATTAATAGCCTGTTATTTAATTGCAGCCAAAAACGCATATAGATGTCAGTGGTATGATAAAAAATTTCTTTGTACGGGAGCAGTTTCCCAATATAATTTAGACTCAGGGTAACAATAGATAGAAGGATACGCAGATCTTAATTCAACCAAAACTGTGCAAACCTTACGATCTCTCTCTCTCTCACACACAGAGGCAGACAAAACATGGCAAGCATACCCAAAGAATACTGATAGATTCAGCAAGCAAATACATGTCCATAACATAGATTATAGAGTAGAACAGAAAAGCTATATAAAATTTAAACGGAGCTTAGCAACGAAGTGATGGAAATTGCTTGAATTGAGATCAGAAAATCCATTCTCCAAGTGATGGATGCACTTGAATTGAACCCAGAAGAAGGGACCCAAAAAAGTACTTCCTGGATGTGATAGCTAAAAACGAGAACGGTGTGAAGCTAACTCATCTGAAGAGCTAAACCCATATTGAGTTTTCCTCATAGCAAATCCAATCAAAATGTTGGTTAGTGGGAAAGGAGGAAAGCTTCCGCCTCCTTTAATTATAAAAATTAAATGGCAGTGAACTCACCGCAGCCATGGATATCAAACCAATAATTTTTAAAAAAATATAATTAGAAAAAAAAATTCCACCACAGATCTTGAAAGATAATAAATTTACAAGTACGAGTATACAGTCGATCGACGATGGGAACTCAAGCTATCACAAAACCTACATCATACAATAGATCCATGGAATTCTTCAAATCCAGTCTAAATACTCCAAAAAATAAACTTCTTGTACCACAGACTTGAGGCATCGACAAGAAGTAAAAAACCCAGCAACAGCAATTTAAATATAGATCAAACGGCATAAAATTTCTGTAGTTTTGATATGACATAAAAGCACCTCCAACTATCAGACCCACCAGCAGAAATGGTAAATGAAACACTTTGCGCATCACAGAGCTTGAGATTTGAAGCTTACCCACAAAGCAAAGGGGTCAGAAAACTTGAACTCCGAATGCTCGAAGATGACAATTGAAACTGACCGACTCAACAATGAGACAAACCCGCGATCCCTTAGAATCTCCGACTTTAGATCTTAAAAAAATTTCGCTCTATTTGCACATGTATGATATGTATGTCACCTTCAAGAAGATACCTACAGATAACTTTAATCTAACCTTCCACAAACTGTGTTGCGTCTTATTTGGAGTGTTGGAGATTGGTCAACGCAGTGGATCTGGCAGGATAACGATAGTAGTACAACTGGTTTATCATCAGTTTATTACTTCCAAATAAAAAATACATTTTAAGATTATAAAATAATTTTTATAGTACTGTTTTGACATTCTTTTTATTTTTTTATTATCATATTTCAGTTAAGTGGTAAACAAATTGTATATCAGTTCGCAAAAAATCATTATTCTTGGGAATCATTATTCTATTTTTGGTTTTCTTTTTAATAATAATACGCTTACTACTTTTTATTATCTATTTACTATTTTTTTATTTTTTACTTAATAATTAAAAAAGTGATTATTAGTAAATTTGAATTTTTTTAATGATTAAAGATGTTAAAAAAAATATTTAAAATAAAATATTTAAAATAAAATTTTTAAATACACTATAAAATAATAAAAGAGTGATAAAAGGATAGTAAGTCTATCATTATCCATTTTAAAACGATATCGCTGGATAATGATATCTTATCCAAATACACTTAAAACGATTTTTCTTCATCCTTTAGGTTAACCAAGCCGTGTAATTAGAAGAAAGTCACGGAATGTATCTTATCTTAAGATGTCATGTGATTATAAAAAATTATTATGTAAATATTTTAAACAGTGAATATTGTATGATAAATTGGAAATATCACTTCGTGGGTAATTTAAGCTTTAAGACAAATTAAAAAATATTTATTTTTTTTAAAGGCAACTTTTCATTAATCAAATATCAAAGATGAATACATTACTCAATTCCATCATTTTGTCCCCTCAAAATTACCATTAATTTAAATTATTTTTTTGTGTGTTTTTATTTTTATTTTTTTAAAATATTAAAGAAAAAATACACAAATATATTAGTGGTAACATTTTTAATAATTTTAAAAAAATCAAATACATTATTCCATTTTCAATGTCTATAATATTTGCAAGGAAACTGTGGACCCGAAGGGCCCAAACTCATTTTATCTTTTGGATTTCGATTTGGTAACAATTGGAGCCCATTATGGAATGGTCCAAGCCTTGCAGCCTCGGCCCATTATCCAATGTCCTCTGCCTCCCAGTCTGTCTCTCTTCTGTTCCATATTTCAAATTCAAAATTCTTCAAAAAAAAAAAAAAGTGTCAACTTTGCTTTCCTTCACTGATCATTCACCAAAACAAACTCCCAGATCTCAACAGCATGCTCCGAAGCCAAATATAGCTCCCATTTCACTCCAAACCTGAAAATAATTGCAAAGCAAATCCATTTCGTTGATACCCCACAGGGCATATCAAAGCGAAGAGAGAGAAAAATGAGTTCCCAAGAACCCAAATCGTCCTCAAAGCCCATGAAATCCTCAATTTACCAATCCTCCAGATCCTCCTCCGTTTCCTCCCACCTGGCAATGGTGGAGCTCAAGCAGAAGATTCTGACCTCACTCTCCAAGCTCTCCGACCGCGACACCCATCAAATTGCCATGGAGGACCTCCAGTCCACCATACTCTCCCTCTCACCCGACGCCCTCCCCATGCTCCTCAACTCCCTCTACGATACCATTTCCTCCGACCCCAAGCCCGCCGCCCGCAAGGAATCCCTCCGCCTCCTCGCCCTCACCTGTGCCACTCACCCCGTCCCGGCCTCCCCCCACCTCACCAAGATCATCGCACACGTCGTCAAGCGCCTCAAGGACAACGACTCCGGCGTCCGGGACGCCTGCCGCGACGCCATTGGCTCCCTCTCCGCCCTCTACCTCAATAACTCTGCTGGTAATGGCAATGACAGCGTCGTGGGGCTATTCGTGAGGCCTTTGTTCGAGGCTATGGCGGAGCAGAACAAAGGGGTGCAATCCGGTGCCGCCATGTGTATGGCCAAGATGGTGGAGTGCGCTTCCGAGCCACCGCCCATTCCCGCGTTCCAGAAGCTGTGCCCGAGGATCTGCCGCTTGCTTAACAATCCCAACTTCTTGGCCAAGGCCTCGCTCTTGCCCGTCGTAGCCAGCTTGTCTCAGGTTTTGCCTTGCTTACATGCCGCATTTTCTCTTTTTAGCGTCGTTAGTTTCACTTTACGGTAATTAGTATATAGTTAGTGGCAATCTTTAAGAAGGTTGAACAAAATTTAATCTTGAACTGACCCTTGGTGCACTACCTGATTCCGCTTGAAATGTATGTTGGTCGGGCAAATGTGGTTTAAATTTAAGCATCGTATGCGTCATTTGCTTAAGTTTACAACTAATTAAAAAAATTGGATACTTTGTAGACAAACTGGCCTGATTTGTAATGTACAGCCGGGAGAAGATTGTATTACTGGTCATGCATGTGTTCAGTGTTAGCCTAGACAAAATAAACAATTGTTCCATATCAATTTGCTATATGTGGTTGCTGAAATCGAAGAATACAGACAAAAAGAAAATAGATTGAGAAGTTTGTGTATGTCAAAAAAGGACTAAGCTTAGGAATTCTCAGGTGGTGTGAGTTTGTTACAGGTGGGAGCAATTGCACCTCAAAGCCTGGAGCATTTGCTGCAAAGTATTCACGAATGCCTTGGGAGCACAGATTGGGCAACGCGTAAAGCAGCAGCTGATGCGTTGAGTGCTTTGGCATTGCATTCAAGTGATTTGGTTTTGGATAAAGCGGCTTCCACCCTGATAGTGCTTGAGTCGTGCCATTTTGACAAGGTAGTTTTTCCATTCATATTTAGGTTGCGTTTGGATGTTGACATTATCTCAGATGATCTGAGTTGATCTGTAAATAGTAATATTTTGAGGGTCTTATTGAGATTTGTTTGAATGTAAATAGGTTAAGATATGTGTTTGAATGTATGAAGTAGGTTGAGATGAGTTTTAACTTTTTTATGAGAAGTTGAAAAAGTAGTGGGTCCCATTAATGATTAGTTGGGATGAGTTGAACTCAACCCAACAACCATAGCGCTTATGGAATAGTTTTGAACATACACTATATTATCAAAGGAGTGAATAGCTATGATCTGTGTTTGTCTGGACATTCAAGTTTCAACTCATGATTCCAACTTTCTATAATTCAAGCTCTATTTATATGTTTTGTTCCTCTCCTTTATTCCTAATTTATTGGAAGATGAAACCCCTAAATGTTGGCTCAAGTGATAAAGGCCTTGGTTTGAATCCTCTTGGGTATAAACAATTTTTAGAGGCCATTGGATTGGGGGAACTTCCCATTGAATTACCCGAAGTGCACTTGCAGAAAACTCCTTGCTGAGGGCCTATACACCCCTGGGATTAGTTGGGACTTTGTTCTTGGACACCCGTGCCAATCAAAAAAAAATATTGGATGATGAATATCTTCTTAAAGGTTTGAACTCGGCATCCTTCCATATGAAAGGAACTGCTGAAGTTGTAGAAGTGAAAAACTACACAAGTATGAATGTAAAAATACTTATTATTGGTTGGTAAAGATAATCATGATTAATTGCTTTTCAGATAAAGCCTGTTAGAGAGAGCATGGCAGAGGCATTGCAATTATGGAAAAAGATTTCTGGCAAAGGAGACGGTTCTCCAGATGACAAGTCACCCTCTAGTGGTAGGCATGTCACCATTATTTTGTTCTTCAAAGTGACTTTTAATTTATGTACTCGCATCTCTCACAGAATTGTTTTCCTTGTGCATGATATTTCAGACGATGAAACTCCTGAATTATCTAATTTTTCTGAAAAAAATGATCTAAAAAAATCCAAATCCTAGAGAGAGGGGATCAGAGCAACCGGCTAAGAATTCATCTAATGGTTCTTCCTCTTCTCCAGATTCTGTTTCTAACGACAAAGGTGGTAGCATTCCAGAAAAAGCAGCTGTAATATTGAGGAAGAAAGCACCTGCACTTACTGACAAAGAGTTAAACCTAGAATTCTTCCAGAAACTGGAAACAAGGGGTTCTGATGATTTGCCAGTGGAAGTAGTTGTTCCTCGTAGATATCTCAGTTCTACAAACTCAAACAACAGCGAAGAATCAGAGCCAAATGATACCAAATCAAGGGGAAGGTCAAGTCACACTGGAAATACCCAGTCTGGTGATTTCAATGGATCTTTCAATAATAAATATCGTAATATCGATACAGGAACTGCTTCTGTATGTTCTAAACAGCACAATCATGATGACATTGCACGGGATAAGTGGCCCAAAGAGAGTGCAAATGGAAAAGACTCAAAAATGAGAGCTTTTGATGGTGATGATAGGATTGATGTAAATCAGAGGGAGTCATCTGGCAATCGTATGGGTTTCCCCAAAACTGATGGTCAATCTGAAGGATCCTTCATCAATAACAAAGGAAATTGGCTGGCAATCCAGAGGCAGCTATTACAGCTGGAGAGACAACAAGCTCATCTGATGAACATGCTGCAGGTATAATCCATTTAAGCATCAATTAAATGGTTCTTGCATATGCTTTTCTGTTTGAGTGATAACTTTGTATCATGTAGGATTTCATGGGAGGCTCTCATGATAGCATGGTAACTTTAGAGAATAGAGTAAGGGGTCTTGAAAGAGTTGTTGAAGACATGGCACGGGACTTGTCTATATCCTCAGGTAGAAGAGGTGGTAATTTTGCAAGGGGATTCGAGGGATCTTCTAATAGGTCTTTAGGAAAGTACAATGGTTTCCCTGAATACTCTAGTGCCAAATTTGGAAGGGGTGGTGATGGGCGTATTCCCTTTGGAGAGAGAATTTCCCAATTTGACGGAATTGCTTTGGGCATGAGAGGAAGGGGCCCTCCTTGGAGATCTGACATGTCTGAGGCTTGGGATTTTCCTGCATCTGGTACTTCCAGAAATGGGCAGATTGGCTCAAGGAGAGCTCTTGGTGGCAGTAATATGGATGACAGGTCACCAAAATCGGAACATGAGAATGATCAGGGTGGCAGCGGGAGAGCTTGGGATAAAGGAGCTGGCCCTGTTAGGCTTGGTGAGGGGCCTTCCGCAAGAAGTGTCTGGCAGGCTTCAAAGGATGAAGCTACCTTGGAAGCAATTCGGGTGGCTGGGGAGGACAGTGGAACTTCTCAGACAGCAAGAGTAGCTATCCCTGAATTGACTGCAGAAGCTTTGGGAGATGATAACATTGCCCATGACCGGGACCCAGTGTGGACTTCTTGGAGTAATGCAATGGATGCACTTCAAGTGGGTGATATAGATTCTGCCTATACTGAAGTTTTGTCTACAGGGGATGATCACTTGCTTGTAAAGCTAATGGACAGATCAGGTCCTGCGCTTGACCAACTCTCAAATGAAGTAGCAAGTGAGATTTTGCATGCTATTGGCCAATTTGTACAAGAGCAGAACCTTTTTGACTTTTGTTTGTCTTGGATTCAGCAGGTATGGCTTTTTTATAATCTTCAAATCTTCTTCAAGCTGCTTAATACGGGTAATCTGTCTTAGTTATTTGTATTCCCTGACTTGCTAGGTTAAAGTTTTTTTTCTCAAAAACAAATAGCGATGTATCATGTAATTGATGTTAACATTTTGGTCCTTTGGGTTCTAGATTAAGAAAAAAGGCCTGAAAAGATAAATTGTTAACATCCAACCAAGAAAGTTTTTCATTTATGCCCTCATAATACCACTTTGCAAAACTGACCCCACAAGATAAACGCTGCACTCTATACACATCCAAAATTATTTACAAATTTAGCTTCTTAATACTTGATGTACTCTTGTTAACTGTATTTCTTAGCTTTGAACTGCCTTACTATCTACAATAATGCTTTCCATGTGTGGCTAGAAATGCCTACTTAAGTTATAAAAAAAAAAAATTATGCCCACCTAAGTTGTTCTATTTTTCCATTTGATTTCATTGTGCATTGTGTTCAGTTGGTGGAAATAGTATTGGAAAATGGACCCCATGTTTTTAGCATTTCCATGGAAGTGAAGAAGGAGCTTTTGTTGAATTTACATGAAGCTTCTACTACAATGGATCCACCTGAGGACTGGGAAGGTGCCATGCCTGAACAACTCTTGTTACAGTTGGCATCAACCTGGGGAATTGATCTGCAGCAGCATGAGAAGTAGTCCCCTGCTTACAGCTTTTTTCTGTACGATTGAGTGATTGAGTTTATACACGTCATTTATGTATGTTGAATGGAATTTTGAGTGAACAGAAGATTCTGAACAAGTATGCAATCGAGCATTAGGCAATAAGGCAAGCAATTGAAGCTGGAATTATAGTTTTTTCTTTGATTTATCTTACTAAAACCACGATGGCTGGGTGGTTTAATGCTTCTCGGGGTCCCCCATCACTGTATAAATCTTATTTGTTGCGTTGATGCATCGGATAGGTACAACTGCAAGTGGTATTTTGAGAGCCAGCCAGAGAGAACCGTGCTTTGTAGTTTGGTCTTGCCATTTATTGTCGAAATTGACACTACGCTTTCTTTTGAGAAGTACACATTACAATTCTGACAATTGACTCTCGAAGTTCGTATCGTAGTTCCAATAGCTAAAGTATGTAATAAACAAGAGTTGAATCGAAGTGCACATTAGATTTTCATTTCAGTAGCAGAAACCCTGAATTTGTTACAAAGCACGATTCTCTCTGACCCTACCCATTCACAAGAATCGCAAGACCACCAAAGTAACAGCTACTTTTTACATTGTCAACCCCTCGTCAGACTGGAAATACTGCAACATCAAATATAGCAGAAAATTTTATATTTGCGGTGGCCGAATATGATGAAGCGCGATTTCCAATGAAGAAAAAAACTTGGCAGTCGGTAGCAAATATATCATTGGCAAAGAAAATGCTCAAGGTTGCTAGCACAGAACTGCATCTTCATCAGACAAGAGAACCTCGTACCATAATTCTGCCTCATTTGTTGCAATAGGCTACTTGGCAGAATACCAGTTTTGAGCACACTTCGCATCAACAGATAAGCCAACTTTAAGGACATTCTTGCCGTTGAAGGGTTTGGACATACACTCAACAACTATGGCCTTTGCGACCTCAGCTGTCTCTGTTGGTCCTTCCAAAATTACTTCGTCATGAACCTGCTTTCCAGTGTGATATCCGTAAGTTTTCAACAAAGACACAAATGTACTGAGATCAAATGGAATATCAAATATGGCAAAAGAACTTGAAATATATAGGTCCAAAATAAGTTTGGACAGCCTCAATATTTCGTATAGGGTACCACTAGGCGAGCACCAGAAGTTGTACAGAGATCGCACGGAGTATAACTTGGTGGGCCAAACTTAGTATAATTATAAAAACTTCCTTTTGAAGGCTATACAATCTAAATGTAAATGAAGAGATCAAATTTTAAGGCATGATATTAACCTGTAAAAGCAGCTTCCACCCAAGCTCCTTCAATCGTGCATTTTTTGATATTTCTAGCATGGCACACATGGCAACATCAGCAGCACTACCCTGTTACAATAACCAAAATCAGAAACACTAAGGAGTGGATAATCACGCTTTTTTCTTTCTTGAGGAAAAAAGGAAAGGGGGGGGGGGGGGGGGGGGGGTGAGAATATCTGACTTATCTATTAGCACTATTAGCAAATCACATGTTTTAAATATATCACTATATCCCAAAACTGAATTTATTAACAGTTTGAGAAGAGGTTTGCATTTCCACCTAGAACCGGGGAATTTATGTTGCTTCTAACTGGTTAAATAATGTAAATTTGATAGCAAAGACGGAAGGATTGGAAAATGAGTTCAAAAAGTAATCAAGGCACACACTTATGTTAGCAGTGGTTTTTTCCAGATCAAGAGTTTGTGCTGATATTATTGTGGTTTCATATCAAGATGATATTAGAGGTGGTATGGAGGAAGGAGAGATGAGCTTATTAAATCACCAATGTAGAGAGAGATAAGAGACAAGAAAATATGAGTGAGAAAGAAGGGAAGAACCTGCACTGGAGTATTGATAGCAGCTCGCTCAATGTGACCTTTCTGATAGGAGGTAGCATGGGCCATTGAAGGGAACCGGCGGGCACGTCCCAGTAGTGTGCATACAAACTGTTGATCACGGGCTTCTTGTTTACGCTTTTCTTGCCAGGTTAGCACTTCTTGTCTATCACTGTACCACAGATCAACAGTTTTCTTTGCTTCCTTAACAGAAACCTGAGAAAAAAGATGAAAATCATTGCCTATGCAACCAAATCAGTAAGAATGCAAGTCCCTCATGATCGTAGGTTCATACTAAAGGGTACCTTCCAATCTCGGGCAAGCCCCACCGGAGTCTTTCCATATGCAATGGAAAAGTTAAGCATTTTTGCTTTCCTTCTTTCAGAAGCAAAGGCATCCTGAAACCATTTTAAAGAAAAATAAATGTTATTGGGATTGGATATTTGGTCGTGACCAGTTCTATCCCTGTGCAATAAAGGACCCACAACTCCCAAAACAGTGACTTGAATTAATATTCGTTCATCCCTAAACACCTTGAGCAACATTCAAATTATCATGTGCTCAACCATATGTTATAGGAACGCCCCTCCAAAAGAAGTCACAGTGCTCAACCAGATGTTGCAATAAACTTCTAATAACAGTTGGGACAGTGTATGTCAATGAATTACAGACCTTGTTGCAGTGGTACCTGCAATTTTAAGAATAAAAACCATGCCAGAGTTACAAGTGAAAGGAAGATAAACAAATCTCCCTCCCCACTATGGGAGAGAGGAAGACATGCAAACAACTCTACTCTATCAGTATCCCTTCTGACACCAAACTGGTTTGCTGCTTCGTATTACTTTTATATCTACCACTACGTGCTCTAGACAAAGTGGTGACAATCGCCAGATCAAGAATGATACATTTACAGTTTACCTTTAATAGCGGAACTGGGGGTTTATCTTCACCAGGTTGGGGATGCCACTCGAGAAGCACTTGCTTTTTGTCAATAGCTTCACGAATATATGGGTACATATTCATTGCAGTCCTTGAATGGAAATCTCCACCAGCTCTAAAGGCATCCAGCATGCTCTTACAACTAGCAAGATGTGCAAGAATCCTAAGTTCCAGCTGTAATATGAGTATACAATTCAATCAACAGATGGAATACAACGCAACTAGTCTAGGTAGTTGTGGTAATATAAACCCTTACTTGCCCGTAATCTGCAACAATAAGTGAATTCCCAGGTGCAGCTATGAATGCCTGCCGGATCTTATACCGGTCCTTCTCTAGGGCAGGCTGATTCTGATTTACAGAAAGCAAGAACATTATATTTTTTAATATCTAATAAATTTCAATATAAACTTACTAGATTTCTTCCTCTTTCATCTTGACTACACGAAAAAATTAGATGTCAAAGAATACCGACCAAAAACCAGTAACTTGCAATCCAACCCCATGCCAAGGTTTGTGACAAATTACAAACTTGGTGCATCAAAAGAATAATTCGAGAAGAAAACATCATGTGGTTGAAAATTGCAATAGTTTGCAGTAGAGATCTAGCTCTGTTATTTGTATATTAATTGTAAGATTAGTGAAGAAATATAAAAGAACCTGCAAATTTGGTCTCCTAGCTGATAAGCGCCCAGTTTCTGTATTGATATTCAATGAACAATGAATGCGCCCATTCTTGCCTGATATATTACTTCCCTGCGGAAGAAAGAAACTAACAGCTTAAAAACTGAAGCAAGAGGAAATAAATGTTAATTTAAAACAGCCGCCATGTTCACGGGTAAATTTTAGGGCCTTATCCTTGTCCCATCCCACAAGTAAACTGTTACGAGGAGGGGAATTTCTCACACACCAATTTCACATGTTCACATGCAAGTACCGTAATTCATCATATAAACCTAGGAACAAACTGCACAAAAACAAAGGGAAAAGATGAAGAACCGAACAGCATCCACGCTTCAATGGCAAACTCATACTTGTAAAGGGTTTATGTGAAAGACATCCCTGCAACTAGCTAACAACACTTAATAAAAAGGCATACACAAACTCATACTTGTGAACATTTTAGTTGTTGAATCTAATGACTATACAACGGGATAATTCTCATCTCAATACCTTATAACAATATTTAACATTACGTTAATCATGATCAAACAATCTACAACTCCCACATTTCAGTAGAGATTTGGACCAAGAAATTGTTGACTACTTCCTTAATGTGGTAGGATATTAGAATACTAGTTGACATAAAAAATAATAAATGCAATTCTTGATTTGGTTCTCATTGCCAATGAGTGCCTGGATAGTAGATTGAGGGAGGGAGTTCCAGACATTCTGTGCAAGCTTGACATGGAAAAGGTGTATGATCATGTGAATTGGGAATTCCTCTTTTATATGCTTGAGAGGTGTAGCTTTGGCGAAAGGTGGATTTTGTGGATTTGGCATTGTGTTACTACTGCTCCTTTTTCAGCGCTAGTTAATGGCACCCCTGCTGGATTTTTTAATAGTTCTCGTGGCTTGAGGCAAGGGGTTCTGTTGTCTCCCTTTCTCTTTGTTATTGTTATGGAGGCACTTGGTTTGATGGAAGAGGCCGCCGTTGGGGGAGGTTTTTTATCCAAATTCTTTGTGGGAAATAGTACTAACGGTTCTATCATAATTTCTCATCTCCTTTTTTGCAAATGATACTCTTCTTTTTTGTGAGGCGGATCATGGCCAAATTCAAGCTTTAACGGCACTTCTGTTATGCTTTGAAGCTGTGTCAAGTCTTCAGGTGAACCTTGGTAAGTCTGAGATGGTTCCAGTGGGTGTGGTGCGTAGTATTAATAGTTTGGCGAGTTTTTTGGGTAGTAAAGTGGCTTCCTTGCCTATAAAATATTTTGGTCTTCCGTTGGGGGCGACTTTTAAGGCTAAGCCATTTGGGAGGGGACTGTTGAGAAAGTTGAGAAAATGCTGGTTGGATGGAAACGGATGTATTTATCGAAGATTCGAAAGGGGGTAGATTCACTTTTTTTTTTTTTTTTATAAGTAAGAAATATTTAATTAAGAGTATTCTATCCAACCTCCACATTTATCTTTTATCCTTGTTCCCTTTGCATGCAGGGGTGGCTAATAGGATTGAGAAGTTAATTCGGGCTTTCTTGTGAGGTGGGGTGGAGTGGGGGAGGAAACTAAGTTCCATCTTGTTAATTGGAATAAAGTTTGTTCTCCAATTTATAATGGAGGCTTGGGGGTTCGCAACTTGAGGACATTCAATAAGGCCCTATTGGGGAAATGACTATGGAGGTACCACTTGGAGGGAGATTCACTTTGGAAGGAAGTTATTGATCATAGATATGGAAGTGCTTAGGGAGTTGGTGTTCTAAGTAAGTGAGAGGGTATATGGTGTGGGCTTATGGAAATTTATTAGGAGGGGTTGGAAGCGTTTTCCCAATCATATTTGTTTTGAAGCTAGTGAGGCTCTAGAATCAGATTTTGGCATGACGTTTGGTGTGTAGATCGCACTCTTTATAGGGCTTTCCCAGCTCTTTATCACATTGTTGTTAATAGGGATGTTTCTATGTCGGATCTGATGGCATTTTCCCATAGTTCTCACTAGTGGGATGTTCAATTTAATAGGGATGTTCATGATCGGGAAATGGATAATGTTTCTGAATTTTTCAGTCTTATATATTCTACGTGAGGCCTAACGGTACATGGGGATAGGATGTAGTGGAGGCTTAACGGAAGCAAACGGTTTACAGTGAGATCTTATTACAAGCTGTTGGCATCACATGGTAATGCCAACAAAGTAGCTTTCTTCGTATGGACCGCCTCTCTTGGGAATATTTTGACCACGGACAATTTGAAGAAGCGGGGTCTCATTGTTTATGGATTGGTGTTAATCGTGCAAGAAGAATGGGGAATCAGTGGATCCTTTATTACTGCATTGTGAGGTGACAAGAGTGTTATGGGATGAGATCTTTAGAAGAATTGGTGTGGCTTGGGTTATGCCTTTAAGGGTGGTGGATTTAATAGCTTGCTAGAAAGATATTCCAGGCTGTCCCCAAGTGGTTGCAGTTTGGAGGATGATTCCTTTGTGCATTATGTAGTGTATTTGTATGGAAATAAATGATCAGTGCTTTGAATATAGGGAGCACACAATGGAGGAACTTCAGAACTTTTTTGTGCACACCTTATTGCTCTGTTTTCAGCCATTGTGCTTAATGGAACTAGTGTTCATGACTTTCTGTTTTTAATTTCTGGTTCCTAGAATGTATTTACGTGTTCTTTTGTATACTTTCTGTGTACATGGGCTTCGCCTACTTCATTCGTATCAAGAAAATTTTCATTTTACTTATAAAAAAATTAATAAATGCTAGTGAGATCAGGTAGACTTCGTACAGGGCTAAATATGATGACCAATTCCAGAAAGACATCATAGCAGCAATCACCTGCAAGGGGAGTATGAAATTGGATATCAAGGAGTCAATGGAGCAAACTTCACATAAAGCAGCAATGGCATGGCAAGCTTCCCTCCCCTCCCACTCTTCTTTAAAAGCTAGAAAAGCTGTTCCATAAGCAGATTTGTCGATACCACTAGTTGAATTTTCTTTCTCTGAAACTTCATTTTCAGAGACATTTTCAATGTTTTCGTCCAGTTGCAAGTCACAAGCATCATTCATCAAACCATGTTCTGCAGAAACCTTTCCAGCCAGAGTCTTCAAAGCATCACCACTAACTGAGGGCCAACCAGTTGCTGTGAACATATCAGCTGGTAGTGGAAAACCAAGGATGCTACGCAGCCTAATATTCCGAAATTTTGTGGGACTCTTCTTGCCATCTTCAATCACTTTATCAACATTAGGTACTTTGAAGATCCTCTCATTTGGAAGAAC
This sequence comes from Juglans mandshurica, assembly GCA_022457165.1. Lineage (NCBI taxonomy): Eukaryota > Viridiplantae > Streptophyta > Magnoliopsida > Fagales > Juglandaceae > Juglans > Juglans mandshurica. The sequence continues at coordinate 1,105,441 of CM039632.1, read as the reverse complement.
CTCATCAGAATCCTTTCTGTAACAGAAACTAATGAGGTCAAAGAGCACAGAACTTTTTCTATAAGTAATCAAAGAGTTACTTATAAAATAAATAAAAAAAGTAATCAAAGAGTTTATCATTAAAGAACATAAAAGACATAGTCCAAGTACATAGAGGGGGGTAAATGTACAGAAGATTTTATGAAGTGTACCTGTTTGCAATGCCACCAAAAAAGAGCTGGCGTAGTTGTGCATCACTTCCCACATTCATGTATTTGGCATCAGAGCAATATCTGGATGCCCAGTTGCGAAATCTTTTAGCAGCAACCTCTTGTTCTGCTTTGGCTATCTTTTCCATCTCAGCAAGATATGCTCGATCAACCAGTATTCCTTCAGTTTCCATTTTAACTAATAGATCACCAAATGGTCGCCAATATTCCTCGTAGAAGTCATACATGGATTTTCCAGAAACTGGTTTTCCGTCAAGTTTCCAAGGCATAGTTGATAGTTGACTTTTCAAGCTCTCATAAAGCTTTAGTGTGCTCTTTGCATCTAAGACAGAATAACATATCCACGGTTTCCGCTCTTCTCTTTGCAGCTCTTCAACAGGAGAAATGGAAATCATTTTGCCTTCCGATCCATCTTTTTTAACCTTTCTCTTTCCAAAGATGGTTTTCATTGAAACTTTACCAAATAACTCTGCTTCGTCACAAAATGGAGACCCAGACATAACCCTTTTGTTGCCAGTAAGTGCTTCAAGAGAATACCCACCCTCAGTTCGTCGTGATGAATCCCACAGCCGTGCCATATGCATTGTGTCGGCATGAAAACCAGAAAGCCTAATCCTGTAGTTCTCAATAACATGGTTATCAAAGCTATAGTTGTGCCAAACCTACAGAAAGGACAAGTGAGTTGTCATTTTCAAGTATGCTTTGAAAATATAGGTATGCACTATTTTCCTCATAGCAATTTCTCAATACCTGCACCGTAGTTATTACTTAAGCTAGCAATTATACTGATCAAAAGGAGGCCAAAACCACAGGACCGTAGAGAGTTCCAAAAGAAAAAAAAAAATCAAGAGTTAAAACATTACCTTTTTTATGGATGGGTCTTCAAAGAAAGGGGAAAACTCGACCAAAAGATCACTACCACCACCATCAAGAACATCAACCCAAACACAAGACTTCCCATTTCCAAAATCTGCTTCTGGTCCAGAATATATACTGAAGCATATGATTTCCCCATGATCAACAGGTGTTTCTTGCTTCACATCTATCTTTGCAACCTGTAAATAAGTCATTAACACAAAGTTTAGTTTAGCACAAGATGTAAGATTCTGAAATAGCTTGGCAATGACATCTTTATTTATAAATAGACATGTTATTATGTGCTTCTCCATTGCATTACAAAAAAGATAGTAATTAGTGTGACGTATTGGACGGTACTAACGAAATCGAGTGCAGTGCTAAACCCCATTTCATTTCTTATTGAATTAACCGATCAACTTGCTTTGCTATCGAACTTTATTTTTTATTTCAATAATTTTCGAAAAAAGTCAACCTTAGTAAAATACCTCAGTATCGCATGCATGGACAAGATGTCTGTACTTATTTGTAAGCACCCTAACAACCTCCTTTGCTATGGTGACATTATTGACAACAAGAACACCATCATAGATGCTACCGAGCCTCTTATGAAGATCTGACTGGTGATTTGTCTGTTCACCGGTGGCAGTTTTGATTAAACCATTAGTAAAGCCAGAACTTGTTTGTTTTATTTCCTCCGAGTTCCTTGATGCATCAGCACTGGGCAGGGCAACCTTTCTTCTATTGTCTCCTGAACATAGACCTTGCCTTGACTGCTCAAGTTTTAGACCATTCATATCTTTCACGGCTATATTGCTGTCTCCAATGCACTTTAGTTCAGGAGAAGCTGGGTCAGAAGCAAAGTCAGGTGCAACAATCTGCCTTCCACCAGTTGTAGAAAATATGTTTTCTTGACAACTTGTTTCATGGGGTAGATAACTACTATAATTAAAATTTTTCAGCAGAAGTTCCCTTCTAACTCTCAGCCTTTTTGCCTCTTTTGCCCATTGGCATCCAGGCACAGTACTTTCAGACACGGTATCAAAAGCACTGGGTTTGTCAGGACTACTTCCCCCAACATCTTGAGCTGGTGGTACAATAAAACCACTTTGAACCTGCTCCCCTTCTTTATCTACCCTTCGGATAGCATCAATTCTTTTCCGTGTGAGACTTCCATTGGAATTTTCATGATCTCTATAGTCAAGGACCATCTTAGCTATTGAATTAGAACGTGGCAAGAGCCTCCAACAACACGATTCCGTGTGATAATTCTTGTCATTCCGGAATGTGCATCTTCCTCGTCTGCAATCATTAAATAAACAGGAATCCTCTAAAAGAGCAGAACTAAAATGAACATCTCGAGCAGTGACAAGATCATAGCATAGAATGCATGGCCAAAATAACCAAAAATCCATATGCTAATTAAATTAAATCAACTTGCATATCCTAAACTTCAATTTAAGACCGCTGATCTGCCAAGTTTTTTTTTTTTTGCATATCCCAAAACCAACATTAAGCCATGGCTTTAAGCGGTTTCCCAACGTAGCCTCATATGTAATTCCAATAATATAAAACAAGAATTAAAATTTGGAAAGAAAACACATTGTTATTTGTTAATTCAATTTTCGAATCATAACCAAACTGGAGAAAAGCCCGAAGGCATGAAAATCAATAAATAATCCGTCACATATAAACCAAACAACTAAAAATTCCCACAGGCATAAAAAGATGTACCTAACCCAGGGGAAAAAAATAATGGAATAAATATAGATAAATAAGCGGAACAAACAAACAAAAAAACCCAAGAAACCAACATTCTGTAGGTCTACAAAACAATTCCGGTGTTTTAACTAAATTGCAAGAACCTCTCACAAAACACACAACTAAGAAACAACAGACACAAGAAAATGGTTCTTAGAAACTAAAATCCAGCCAAAAAAACAGATAACATTATATAAATAGTTCATTTTGAATGTATTGAAACTCTACGTGCGCAGGGCTCTAGAGGAAGCCCAGAGGAACCGAGAAGTGGTAGAAGGTCGGGAACAAGACCGTGAAAACATGGGATAAGTTGGGCAAGACGGTCTTATAGGACCGGTTTGGGTGCACATCCCCATAGCCATCAGCCTTCCAACTCTGTCCAGATTGTTTCAGCAGTTGCTTATACAAGGCGCCGTCTTGGTGGTAAGCCCGTAGATATAATGAGGCTCGGGGGCGTCCTATTTTGGGTATGGAACTGGTGGGTCTAAGAGGGGAGCAGAGCAGAGTGACGCCATGAGAGAGAGGAGGGGGGCTAAACCCTGGCGCTGCGAGAAACCCCCAAAAGTTAAACGGACAATTTGATGGATGGCAAATGCTTTTGTCTCTACTCTCAACTAATATTTTTATTTTGTTTTTATTTATTATATTTATTTGTTAATGGGTTTTTTTAAAAATAAAAAAAAATTATAAATAAAATTTTATAAATTGACGTATCTGATGTAATATATTAAATTATTAAATTATTTTTATTATAAAATATGTCAAAAATAATGTCAGTTTAATATTTTAGTTTTGTGGAAAGAATTAAAGACAAACAATCTAAAATTCCTTGTCAAAATACAAATCATGAATAAATCCAAGCGATCTTTTCGTAAGTGTTTGCCACCGATTGGATAGGGGAATCGAATTGATTATAGAAACATGAGTTTAATTAGTCGATTTATTAAAGAACAAGGAAAAATATTATCTAGATATGTGAATCAATTAAACTTAAAACAACAATGATTAATTTCTAGTGCTATAAAGCAAGCTCATTTTTTATCTTTATTACCTTTTGTTGATAATGAGAGTTCAAGTTTCTTGAGTCCTTAACAGCAATTGAATCGATCTTTGGAGGGAGAAGTGTAATCAATACTCTTTTCAACACAAGCAACTGAAGCTGAAAGTTTTAGCTGTTTATTGTTGTATCTTCCTTGAGAGTAGACGAGCGTAACGAAGAAGAAAAATAGGTCCTATCTAATTTGTAAGCTAGATAACATATATTTAAAGATAAACAACCCAAAATCCCCCATTTTCGGGATAAGGAATAAACAAATCATGGATAAATCTAAAAGACTTTATATTTTAAATTCAAGCAATCTTTTTGTAGACATTTGCCTTTGATTGGATCGGGAGATGGAATTGATTATAGAAACATAAATTTAATTAATTGATTTATTAGTGAACAAGGAAAAACATTATCTAAACGGGGGAATCGATTAAATTTAAAACAACAATGACTAATTGCTAGTGCTATAAAGCAAGTTTGTATTTTATCTTTGTTACATTTTCTTAATAACGATAAACAATTTGAAAGAGGTGAGTCGGCCACTAGAACTACGGGTCTTAGAATAAAAAACATGTTTATTATGCACTTGAATCAAAATTCTAAAACGAACTCAAAGGCGGATTGATTCCAGGTTGGACGGAGAAAAGCGGGCAGGGCATCTCCTTCAATCATGCAAGCCGAGTGGTAAGGACAACGTAGTATAAGGTTCCGTTTGGGTAGTATTATTATTCATTTTATCATTATTTTTTATTTATTTATTTTATTATTTACTATTATTTAATATTTTATCATTATTTTTTTATTACTATTCACATAATATTGAAATCACTACCCAAATTATTTTATATGGAGATTTTCTCTAATTCTTTGTCTAAATTCAATGGTCCAATTCGTAATGAAAAAACGAAGGTACATCACTAAAGGTATCACACAAACAACATTAAATTTGATACTATCACGTATTGTGTGAATTTTTTATTTTATTTTATATTAGATCATCAAATTTAAACAGATAATTAGAGAAGATATATCTGGACACAAAATTGAAATGAAAGGAAAAAAAAAAAAAAAAAAAGACTTTCTGTTGGTACATGGCTTGATATCTTCTACAAAAATAATAACAGTGTTTGATATGGGATACAAATTAGTGTAGATCCGATTGCAAGGGACATGATCTACGTTGATTGTTGTTTTAATTGGTTGGATTGCTATGATCTTAATTTGATTATGAATTTTCACTATGAACTTGACATAGATCCAAGACTTGTGTATTGTATACAGCAGTTGCATAGGTTTTAATATAGATGATAGAATCTGGAATTCATGAGGTAGTTTTCATGATTTAGTCAAAAATGATAATCGAGTTAATGGCATTGGATGAAGTTCTGTTAAAGTTTTTACAATGCAGCTCAGATGCAACATGATAAAAGCTTCATCAGACAATTCAAAAGCTAACTGATCCATTGGCACCTTTTTCCTGTCTCTTTTTCCCCACCTCCTCAATATTATCATCATCATCTACATCAGTCTCGATATCTGATTCTCCACTGCTATTTCTATCAGGACAAGCTTCATTGCCATCATCTTTCTGATCATCATCATCGGCCAGATCTTCATTCTCGTTCACTGCTAGAAATTCGAGAGCTGTAACAACATCACAGATCAAAGGCCTAGTATCGGCTTCCTCTTGGAGACACATGGCTGCAACTGCCAGAGCTTGGTAGAGAGCCTTTACAGGGTACTGCCCTTCAAGCAACGGATCAGCCATTAATGTAAAGTTCCTTCTGTCTCTAAATAGTGGTTGTGCCTGCAAGTTAAGAAATTGATCAATTTTCAGGCTTCAAGCTTTGGGTTCCTGAGCAATCAAAATCTTACCTTGGAATATTAGTATTGAGGAAGATTGATGCTTTGATAGTCAAAATATGTTTTTTAATTCTCTTTGATATCAAGAGCAATGTGAGAAATCATAAACCGTTGAAGAATAATAATCACAATGAAAACTTTGAAGTCCAAATACTCGAGAAAGCTGTGATTTTTTTTTTTGGGAAAATTAGAACCTAATAAGCGTACCCAAGTAACTAGATTTTGCTCTTCTGTTGCTCTTGTATTGTCAATGACCCTCCTTCCCGTGATTATCTCCAAAAACACCACTCCAAAGCTGTACACATCAGACTTTGTTGTCAATTGACCTGTGAGTGCATACTCAGGTGCACAGTAGCCGTAGGTTCCCATCACCCTGGTGGAGACATGGGACTTGTCCCCAGTTGGACCTAGCTTTGCAAGGCCAAAATCTGAAAGCTTTGGATTGAAGTTCTCGTCCAATAGTATGTTCGATGCTTTGAAATCACGATATATAACTGGTGGATCAGCTGTTTCATGCAAGTATTCAAGCCCTCTAGCTGCACCTTCAGCAATTTTCATCCTGGTATTCCAGTCCATTGGTTTTTTATCTGGAGCTATATCTGTATATCAAAAAATAGTTGTTTTGAAATCAATACTGCAGGAAAAGCTCAAATGGACATCTTTGAGCTTCTAGCTGGTGTGTACATGGTTTGTCTGAAAAGGCGCACAAAATAAAATTTTGATAGCATGAGATTTGAAACATAAGTGCCAAGTTTTAAAACTTTGAAAATGAAAATAAACTCTCACTCTCTGATTTAGTTTGTTTGACTTTGCAACATTTCCAGTGATCATCACATCCTCTTTAAGTTGTAATATCATTAGAATCTCATCACAAGCCCTTGACTAGATGCAATGCTGTCTATAAATGATGCAAATTAAGTAATTTGGAGCATACCAAGAAGATGATCCTCCAAGGAACCATTGGGCATGTACTCATAAACTAAAATCCTCTGATCCCCATCAGCACAATATCCAACCAAATTGACAAGGTTAGGATGGTGAAGAAGACTCAACATCAAAACCTCCACAAGAAATTCTCTGTTCCCTTGGAATCCATTCCTGTCGAGTTGCTTAACCGCAACTACCTGTGCGAGATGAAAAACACAACGTAACTAAACATTCATAGTTTCTTATTTTTCTTCCTAAAGGTTACTAAGGTTCTATGGTACATTGCGAACAATATATCTACAGGTTACTGTCGTACTTGATTTATGCTTGCGATGTGCCCTTTGTACACCCTCCCAAATCCTCCTTCACCTAGCAGATTCTCAGAATGGAAGTTTTGAGTAGCAACGCACAATTCACGGAAAGTATAAGCCCTGGCGGAGATGGTTCCCTTTCCCACCTTTTGTATCTCTTCCGTTATGTACCGTCGCCTGCTGCTATCTGTAAGATAAAATATGTTCAGATTGACACTGGCCATCTGGTTTGCGAAAAGCAAATTTCGTTATAAAAGAAAAAAAAAAGGTACTTTTTTGTAATTCTCTTTCTGAACCAAGAAACATAAAATGAAAGAATATCATATTTTCTTATTTTTAAATGGAGATCATTTACGTAAGGTTTGGACAGTGAAATGAGATGATTTTAGATGAAAATTGAAAGGTGAATAAAATATTATTAGAATATTATTTTTTAATATTATTGTTATTTTAGGATTTGAAAAAATTAAATTGTTTATTATATTTTGTATGAAAATTTGAGAAAATTATAATAATGAGATGAGATAAATTTAAATGATTCTTGAATTCAAACCAGGCCGATTCAATAACGGTACGTGGGAATGTTAAAACAAATATTCTGCATTTGTCGTAAATTGAAACTGCCAACACGAAACCAATTCGAACGAGAGCATCTCCTAAAACTACCGTGGCAAAGGCATGGACGGACAAAGGACAAAGGACAAAGGAACCGAAAAATGAAGATTTATTTATTTTTGCATAAATATCGGTTATTTCACTGGTTTAATGCTTTAGAGACCAAAAACTTAGCCTGTTGTACCGATCAAAAGCAATTGCCTACATGACTGAGAGGCAAATAATGGAAACCAAAAGGAAAACCAACGAAATGGCTTTGATCACGTTTCATAAAGTTGAGGGATGTTGTGACTTAGGATTTTGTAATATTACAAACGAAAAAGATAAGAGAAGAAGAGAATAATCAAGTCACAATGCATCACGATTTTCGTGGTTTATGAATTGAATAAACAATGGAATGAGAGCCAAAGCATGCACAGACGGATCGACTGTCAATGAGAAGTATCCGTGCGGATGAAAACCAAGAAAATTCATGAAGCTATCTTTTGTTGTAGTGAATTAGAATTGTTTTGAAAGTTAAAAAAAAAAAAAAAAGTACCTGATTTGCAGGAGAGCTTACTGAAGGAGGAAGTTTTTGTGTCACGGTTTTCGTTAATGCCCGATTCTCCGTCGATATCCTCTTGTGACATGCAACATGGAAAACACCCCATGATCTTCCTCTACCCTCTGCACTTTCAAAATCCGAGCACACCAACATTCAACGCATCGGATCATCAAATACTTGCGCTTATCTTCCACGCCAGCAGACGTTCGTTCGATTGAAGTAGTCAATCCCCGCGGGCGGCACAAACAGTTTGAAATGGAGAGATGAATCTGCTCAGCTATCAATTATCTTGGCCCCGGAAAAACCAGAACCTTTCTTCTGGTCTTTCAGGAAACCAAGGAGATTTCCCCCCACCTTATTTGTTTTGGTTTATTTTCCTCAAAACCCCTCGAGTCCAGACAGGCAAATGACCGAGTCAAATTTTCTATATTCAGAAGAAACAGCAGCTACCAATCTTTGCTCAACTGCCTCTTGATGTTCTTTTCAAAAATCCGCTGACGCAAAATGTATATTTTATTCTCTTTCTTTCCCGTATATATGCGAAAATTCATGTCCCAAATTAGCAGTCTATCTTGATTGTTCCTATTCTACTGATAATGATAATGAAGGCAACAAACATCAAAAGCTGATCTACGCGCCGCAAAATATGACATCCATCTATATTATTAGAAGAGAAGTCCTTTTAACTATAAAAAAATTTCACAAAAATAAAGATTTGATACGTTACGTCGTATTGTAATTATATAGAAAACATATAGGACCTACTTGATAATATATGGAAATCAATTTATTTATTTATTTTCATTAATATTTTGTTCTCAAAATTTTGCTACGAGTTTATACAATAGATGTGGTCCTAAAGCTGATGATAAACCATAAGCATATTTGACAAATGGCCGAGTTATCAAGCTTATGCGACCATTCTCCTCAAAGAAATTTATACTTTCAAGGAAGAAATGAATGTGGAGAGAGCGAATGCAAAGCAATATTACTTTGAAAGTCTTGCACGGTAACAATACGCTTTGTGAAAAGAACAATTAAGTTTATGCTACTTCAGATCTTCTCCTACCAGTGTATCTGTGATAGTTAATGCTGTCTTTTGCTGAACAGATTTCAGCACTGGCGTCAAGTACACTGTATGAACATCACTAACTATGCAAGAAACTGCACAATATATTTAGTCAGTTTCCAATAACCCAAAAGCTCTAAATGCTTAAGCACTAAATCATCATCATCGGATGCAGAAACTAGAAATATAAATGAAGCAAAGCAATTTTATTGTGCTGCTATGGAGCGGGCCAGCCTTCTTTGGCAGCTATATTTTCAAACCTGCTGCTAAACCTTGCCGCTTTTAGCTCAGCCACCACTTTCTCCAGCCTACTAACCCGAGCTTCAAGTTCCAGTCCTGGTATTTCAGGTGTATGGCTACTACCTTTTCTTTCATTACTATCGATGCCGAGCCCATCGTAAACCAGAGTTGCTGCCTTGCTTTTAATTGTAGCTTCCGTGGCTCTTTCTAACCTATCTATTGCACCTTCGCCTTCAATTTTTTCTACCGATCTTATCATTGGCTCCTTTTTAAGTGCTCCAACAATCGCTGAAGCTGAAAAACTTTGTGATTCGCCTAAAAAATGCTTACCACCGCCAATTGGCCCTTTATCTAGACTGTCATGGGTGCCATAAAATCTCTTCCCCTCACTTTCTGATGTATCTTCCTGGATAGGGTTCTCTACTTTAACCTTTTTATTTTTGGGAGGAAAGCCAGGTGGCACATCAGCATCATTACCTTCTTTCTTTCCTACAAAAGCCTGCGTTACCTGCTTTGGTAGTGTTTCATCTTTCACCACGGTTGGTTTATCTACATTAACAGAGTTCCCTGCTTTAACCTTGTTAAATTTGGGTGGAAAACCCAGGGGTACATCAGCACCATCACCTCCCTTCTTCCATATTGAAGCCCGTGGTATCTGTTCAGACTGTTCTGATATATTCCTATCTTCCAGAACTGTCAGTTTATCTGGAAATCCCACTTCAATCACACTTGCATCTGCCAGAATTTTACCGGGTTCACCCATTGAACCTTTGCCCTGCATAATCTTTGTCAGTGGTATCATCAAGAAGTCCCTTTTCGCAGCTCCATCATTTGTCATTGATTGTGATATGCTTTTACAATGGGAGACTGAGAAAGACTTAACATCGGCAGCCAATTTGTTCCCATCATTATTAGGGGCCCTCGAGGTTCCAATCTGTTTAGCTTCCTTGACAGATTCCTTTTCATCCACCTTCTGACATTTCATAGAAAGTCCAGGAGGAACACAAACATGGTTACCTTCCATCCTTCCTGCATAAATTCGGGGTAATCTTCTTGTATTTCTAGGCCGCCTGACAAAGTACTTGATTGGGTCTTCTTGAGCAAACATTGACTGCTTCCACCACTTCAAGTAACGAGTGGTCACATCCGACTCAAAGAGCCTGGCTGGTATGTATATTTTTTCATCAATAATTGGCCTGCAGTAGTTGTTCCAAGCAATTTCTTGACTCGTGTTAAATCGAGGAACACGACCTGGAATATCTTGATCCATGCCAAATTGCATGGCCACTCGATGTGGAAGGTATTGCTCTATACAATATAGTCCCACCAGTTCGCTTACCCTCAACCATCGAGCAAACGACTCTAGTTCTATATCCAAATTAGGACCAAGTGATACCCGCTCTTCTTCATCCCTATAAAGCTTTGAAGACGACCAGTTCCCGAAGACTGGAGCATAAGGTCGCCATTGAAAACTATCTCCGGAAGAGTCAATCACTAGTCTCACTTTCTCAATATTCACCCTTTTCACCATGTGCCATCGAGCCACTCTTGGCTCACCATGTTTAATCAAATTTGGTTTAGGCCGTAATGTTGGAAATCTCTCCCAAATCCAAAGCTGCGCCAACAGAAATGGAGCCCAAAGGTCCAGCACCAAGATACCACCTTTATTCTCGTTTGTCGTAGATCTGGCCGCATCGATATTGTATTTCAATAAACGCAAATCCCGGTAAATGCTAGCAAGGACCACCGGCGCTAGCGCAATCCTAATACCCCTCGCTAGACGAATTGCAATGGGGAAACAATGTTTTCCAATGTTATCGTACAAATATGTGGGAACGACATACCTTGAAAGCCACAGAGAGAGGAATGCTTCGTGCTCGAGCTCGTGGCCAGTCCCCATGAAATAGTTCATCCATGGACAATGCCTCACTTTCCTTGCCACTGAAATTTGTTTATGGACTTCAGTCAAATTACCTTTGATTTTCCTCATATCGTCGGTTTCAAGGCGCTCTGAAAAAGAGTCGCCCAAAACAGAATAACCTCCCAAAATCATCATATCCTCCAAGGTGATTGTTGCTGCTCCCCAAGGAAAAACAAAGCAATTGATCTCAGGACACCAGCTCTCAGCAACCGCAACAATCAAACCGTTGTGCCTTTGAACTTTGTATGTGGAACTCAATATTGCCTCATAAATACCAGCTTTCTTCCATGTGGATTGTTGCTTGGAATGCAAGCTATCCACCCATTCTTTCCAGTTCTTTTGCGGGCATCGCCAACCTTTATAATTGACTTTCAGTGGCAAGTTCTCAACCTCAGGAATGGTGGGTTTGGGTGGAATGAAAAGTAAAGGAAACTCAAAATCTGGTTCTTGTACAGGCTTTACAGAGGGTTTAAGATAGTGGCCTCTTCTGAATGTTGGGTTTCCATCACCCGTGGGGGAAATCATTAGCTCATCTCTTTCGTCGATGATGGTGTCTAATGATTCAGCCATGGCTAGAGTATCAAAAGCTCTAAAAAGGGTCGCTTTGGAAAATAACAAAAATGATCATGTTTTCCCTTCGTTGGTTCGTTTATTCTGTATAAGAAAAAGCAAGGAGTGTAAGGGGGGACAGTGGTTCAATGGTGGTGGCTCCTTAGCCTCCTTCCTATATCATTCTCTACAAAACATCAGTGCTCTCTGTTTTGTTTTTGGGAAACTGAAAGAAACAAGAGGGTTCTGCTTTCGAAGGGATTCAAAATTCAAAAGGCCTCTCCGGTCACCACATTCAACGTTACCTGTGTATCATCTTCCTGGACATCATAGAAGGTATACCATTTTCATACGGTATCGGATTTTTGTCCAGTCAAAGCTTCCCTCGCCGTGTGGTCATCGAGAAAATGAAGGGGGAAATGATTGTTGCATTGTTGTAATGACTGAATAGGCTATGGAAAGTCTATCATCCGTTTGGCTCGCCGGAAACTGAGAGAAAACACTATGGAAAAGATGGAGAAATGGGATTTCGCGAGTGAAAAAGATGGGTTTCTTTTACAGGTCTACAAGTATCCCATAATATCACGATGAGTAATTCTACTTTAATTGTGAAGTGCACAACATTCCGTAAACATTTTGAAAAGATTAATGCTACATACAGTCGTGGAATACGCAAACGTCGTGCAGTCGCTTTGAAAAAAAATGAGGTCTACTATTAAAAAATTAATTTCTTTTCATATGGGTCCCATATTTATTCACTTTTTTCAAAGCGACTGCACGACGCTTGCACACTCACGACTGCAAGTATTATTTCTCTTTTGAAAAAAAGTAAAAGTCTAAATTTTCTTTTTTTTTTAACGTTAATCCCATATTTTATTAATTTTTTAAAAATAATTACGCAATATTTATACCGTTTACAATTACAAATATCTTTTCGTATGGCAATCCTGTCCGACGTTACTCGTTTGAGCATCCTATTTAATGTAGAGAAATGCTGGTTAGCCTATCACTTGACCTTCCACCCAATTATATAATATTTATTTATTTTCTCATATTTTTGAATTTTTATGTTTTTTAAATAAAACATTGATTTATTTAACTAAATTCTTTTATAAAAATTAAGAAATAATTAAAAATGATTGCATTCTATACAAAGGATTGCCAACTGTTATGCCCCATAGAAGGATTCTTTAGGAGAGATTTGGATTTTCAACTCAATTCATTTCAACTCATCTCGTCTCATTATTATAATTTTCTCAAATTTTCACATAAAATATAATAAATAATTCAAATTTTTCAAATTCTAAAATAACTTTTCTAAATTCTCACGCTAAATATAATAAATAATTTAATTTTTATTCTATTATTCACAATCTATCTCAATCAATCTCAATTCATCTATGAATTCAAATCTCTCCTTCATAGAGAAAAACTTGCTTGAGTTTAAAATCTATTTTCACACTTGCCAATCGCATCTTACCACATATGCCATTTATAAAAAAAAAAATATTTACATCAGTTTATTATTTATCACACACTCAACACACTTAGTGTATTGAATTAAAAAAAAATTGAATGTATAGTGTGTAAAGAGTGTATGTTGATATATAGAACTACATTATATAAAAAAAACTTTATGCATCTCACCACACCTGAAAAGCTCTCATATATTTCCTTCACACCCATCAACGTAAAGCCACCAACTCGGGAGTTACTGCATACTGCACCTTCCCAGCCTCCATCAATCCATTCCTCTCCATTCTCGTTGTATACTGACCTTCCCATCCTCAAGCCATCAATCCGGGATTCTTTGTTCTCTCCCTCTCCTCTCCTCAAGCCGATGGAAGTCAGACAACAGACAGACTCTCTGTTCTCTCCCTCTCTCAAGCCGACGGAAGAAAAGCCCCACTCGACGGAAGGAAAGTCCCACTCGACGCGAAAAGCCAACGGACAGAAGGTAAAAAAAATTTTAAACAGGGAGATGCACTTCAAAGCCTTCTCTGTTCTTCTACTTTATTTTCGCAAGGCTTGTTCTTCTATTTTATTCCATTCCAAAATACGCCTCTCCTGAGGCATTCATCCATATAAGTATTGTAGTGTTTTCTCCTTGAAATATTGTCGACAATACAAAATTTTTGTGGTGATTTTCATTGATTTTTCGTGGGCTTTTCATTGTTTTTAACCAAAATTTTTTATTGAAGATATAATTAGTAGTTGTTCAAATTCGCCTGATCTGTAATGATTTTTTTTTAAAAATAATATCGAGCACTTTCATTGGATTAGTTAAAAGTTAAATCCAATGAGTATTTAACTATTAAAGAGTAAAATATACTCACATTGGATTAGTCAAATTCTAAATATTTAGAATTTAGCTACAGTGACTTTCAAAAGTTTTTCCAAATTTGAAGATTACTGTGCATACATCAAATACATATTTTATTAATTGTTTCTCTCTCCTTTTCTTTCTATCACATATTTTATCACAATTAATATATTAATTTGACTTAGTAATATATTAATTTAATAAGAACATGATTATTAATTAACATATAATAAGTAGAATAGTAAAATATGATAAAATTAAATAAATTAATAATTAAAAAAATTAAATATTTTTGAAATTAGTAGTTATTCATTACCATATAATGAATAAATGTATAATCTAATGCGGAGATTTAATGTGAATAATCAAAACCAAATTCATCTTATATTATTTTATTATTATATAATGAAAAAATAGTTATTCCAATGTGGAGATTTATGTTAATGGAATAGTCAAAAGTTAAATTTCTCTTACATTCATCAAAACTGTCCTTTAACTTTGGCTAATCCAATGAGAGTGCTCTAACTGGGACTAATTCTATTAGTTGGTCAATTTATAATGAGAAATACTTTTTATCCCGAAAACGTGTCTAGAATGATTTTTTTTTTATTTATTTTTATTTAGTGATTAAGAAAATATTTTTAAATGATATTGTGAATTTTTTATTTTTTTTTAAAACATTTATAACGATTACAAAAATATATAAAAAAAAAAAAAAAAAAAAAAATGAAATAGCATATTCGAGATGTTTATTCGAAATGTATTTTCGGTAAACGTTGCAATACTCATTTGTAATAAATTATAAATATATGCCACATGATCAAATCTATTCCTATATATAAACAGTATATGAATGTGGCTTAAATTATTTTCTTCAAGCTGTACGGCAAGGTTGTCTATTTTGGGTTGATTATCATTTTTTTTTTTTTCAATAAGTCACTGGTCCGGTTATTAAGACTTCATTTGAAAGCTCAACTTTTCTCAACTCATCTCAACTTATAATTATAACTTTTTCAAATCTTAATACAAAATATAATAAATAATTCAACTTTTTCAAATTCCAAAATAATAATAATAATAATAATAAACAATAATATTCTAACAATATTTTATCATCTCAACTCAACTCAATTCAACATCCAAACGCACTAAGTCATCGGTCATCTTTCATTGGTCCGACTCTTTGAGGGAGGGAGAGAACAGAGAACCTGTCTGTTGATGGCTTGAGGAAGGGAGAGGGAGAGAACAGAGAGGACGTTGGGTTTTTGATGAGAAGGGGGGTTTTCTGATGGGAAGGTGCAGTGCAGCGAGATGGGGTCTTGGTTTGATTTGATGCTGTGCAGGGAGAATGGAAGAATGGAAGCTTGAAGCTTTTACGTATTTGAAGGAAATATATGAGAGGTATTCGGGTATGGTGAGATGTAGGAAGTCTTTTTGTGAATAGCATACGTGGCAAGATGTGATTGGCAGGTGTAAAAATAGGTTTTAAACCCATCCAGCTGCAAGTTTTTCTCTTAATATAATTGATGAACTCTTTTTTTGTATTTTATTTAATCAATTTTTAAGATTACTTCTTTCTTTTATCTAAATTTATTGCTTGTTTCTTTAGAAAAAAGGGAGAGAGAGAAACAAATGATAAAGAAAGAGAGAAAAATTAATAATAGAAAAATTATAAGATTATTATCTTCCTTCTACTCATTTCCTACTATTTCTTAATAATATATATGCGTTTGATGAATAGTATTACGTTCATGTGGATTGGTACGGTCGCTAAAATACACTTGATAATTTTTTTATGGGCATAATCCGATGGATTATGAGCATGCAAGGAAGTGATACTGCCATTAGCCTCCAGCCTCCAGCCTCCAGCCTCTCCTCTGATCATGCCTCCGGCAAATACCATCACAAATGATTTCAATTTGCTATGCAGCATTGCAACCTGATGAGCAGCAGCTCGCTCACCTTCAACAATCTACGGAATGCAGCATGCACAATCTTGTTCATATTGGGGCACTTCTCTTGGGTGTGGTCTTGAACAGTTGCCAAAGCCCTGCACATTGCCATGTGACAACACTGATCCAGGAGACACACAGGACAAAATGGCAAGTGGATGCGCACATCCAGATTCTCGAGCCGATCCTAGCCTTTCTATATCAAAACAAAACTAAGACTCAGCTAGACAGCATTGATATCATCACCAAGGAAGTATTTTCAAGACTAAGGATGAATTTAACTTCCCCAACCAATCTGAATCGATTCAGATCCTATTACCCCGAAACTAAACTC
Organism: Juglans mandshurica; assembly: GCA_022457165.1. Classification (NCBI taxonomy): domain Eukaryota; kingdom Viridiplantae; phylum Streptophyta; class Magnoliopsida; order Fagales; family Juglandaceae; genus Juglans; species Juglans mandshurica. The sequence goes on along the minus strand of CM039632.1, from coordinate 1,088,920 downwards.
TTAGAAAACAGCCAGACCCATAATACCAAGCAAGAATTCTGCTGCCGGAGTGATTTTGCGAGGTACACATACAGAATAATAGTACCCCAAAATACCAAACAACTACCCCAGAATTCGTTTGTCCATCAATTGACATATGTCCACTATTTTCTACTAAACACAGTACTCGTGGGAATGCAAAGTCAGTTTTCAAGATTTTCTCCAAGTAAATAAATGAATAAGTTTCACAAATAATTTACAAAACAAATTCACAAGCAAAGTCACATTTTTTTTACAAAAGCATATAAGCAAAACAGAAACAAACCCAAATAGAGAACCACTTTTCCTATGCCACTCTAAAATACCAAAGGCTAATAGCCATCATCCCTCAGAATCCAATGCTCATCAAATGGAAATTCAGTCCACTACTTTTAATTTTCATATAATTCTTCACAGGGATTCAAAGCAAAATTTCTTATCAGAGCCCAAAACAAAAAAAAAAAACAAAAACAAAAACAAAATATAAACAAGCCGTGTGCACAAAATACCTTATAAGGTAGATGGTCACTTAAACCAGCCAAAATGAACCGCACCACACGAGCTCTGGGAGCTGCAATGCTAGATGTTATGAACCAGATAATGCAAAACCCAGCTTGTAATTTCATTTGGCAAATACATAGCCATCACATACATGCCCATCGATTGAGATCTGTCCACTAAATTCTATTATGGGCAGTCCTCATAGGGATGCAAAGTCACTTTTAAAGATTTGCCATATGCAAATAAATTAATGAGCTTCACGAACAGATGACAGGACAAGCTCAAAAGCAAAAGTCTTCTTTTTTCTTTTTAGCAGACATGAACAAAACAGTCAGGGACCTAAGTAGACCACTACTTTCAATTAGAACCTCTACAATTCCAATACACATCCCTCAGAATCCATTGCTCATCAAATAGAAATTCAGTCCACTACTTTTAATTTTTCATATGATTCTTCACAGGGATTCAAAGTGAAGTTCTTAATCGGAGCTAAAAAATAGAAAACAAAATATAAACAATCGGAGAACACAAAACACCTTATGAGGAACATGCGTACTTAAAACCAGCCAAAAAGAACCAAAACCCAGAAGCTCTGGAAATTGAAATTCTGTAAACTATTAACCAAAAAATACAGAACCCGACATGTAATTCCAGTTGGCAAATAGAGAAGAACTGAAGTAGGAAACCCTAACCTCATGTTTGGCTATAGAGAAGATAAAAGGAACAAAAAATACTCAAAAGGCATTCCGAAGGTTTACGATTACAATGTATAAACGAAACGAATGCCCTACTCAAAATACAAACTTGAAAAGCTTTGACTTTTAAGATCTGCGAAGTAATACGGCTAGGGTTTGCTTGTTATATAGAAAGGGGTGACAACACAGATTTCATATTTTAGTCCCTAAGATCTAATTTAATTACTTTTGTCCCAATCTCGCGTAACCGTTCGAAAAATATGAGTTTCAGTTAATTTTGCGTATGTTTTACGAACTCTACTCAAAATAATTAGAGTAATGTTACGTACAGTTTTGAAATGTATAAATATCGTGCAATCGTTTTGAAAAAGAGTAGAATTTATTATTAAAAAATAAATTTCTTTTTATGTGAATCTCATATTTATTTAATTTTTTTAAAACGATTGCATGACGTTTGCACATACACGACTGTAAATATCATTTCTCATAATTATTTTATATTAAAAATAATGACATAATCAACCATATTAATGAAATGTATAAAAAATACACAAAAATAACTATATATAAAATTATTTAAAAATATATATATATCTCTTTCTCTATTTTCTGTTCCCAAATTTTTTTCTAATTAAATCCATATTTTTCTCCATTTTTGTGACTATTTTTATGCTTCGTCTACTTTTGATCAAAGGATTTTGTAAACTGCTATTATAAATTATAGTGTTATAATTTTATACCTTTATCTATTCCGACTATAATATAATTCATAAGAAAGGAGGATTAATGTGTAGGAAATTTTATTTAAACTAGTGCCTTAAAATTACCTTTCTCCCTGGAAAAAGATGTATTAAAAATGGAAAATAACACAATATGTGTACTTTTAGGTGTTTATGCTTGCCTCCATTGCGGTAGTAAGTAAATATAGTGTGCTGGAGTGAAGCAGATTTATTCATATATTATACACCTTAACAAAAGCCTCATTATCCAAGGTTTCTGAGAATTAGGGAGAAATAATAAAATTAAGAAAATAATTTGTACAAATTTACAGTGTACAAGATCTACTCATTCATTTTGAAAAAAAAAGTTGATAAATCTATGATTCACGTGAAAAAACTTATTTTTAATATGGGCTCTACTATTTTTCAAAGAAAAATATATTTTCAAGTCGATGAGTAGAACATATTTAGTAAAATACATGATATAATCTGATTTGAAAGATAAATTTTAAAATTTGATTTTTTCAGATCAAATCTTACAATTTAAGTGATATAAATGATGTATTTTACACACTAACTTGATAATAAAATAACTATTTTTAAATAAATTATGTAGAATTTGTATATTTTAAAACTATATCTAGAAATACTCTTTATGTTAAAAAATTAAAAGTTATAAAAGTTTCGAAAACACAATATATTAATTTTGGTATTGTTGGATACAAATGAGAAATAATAAAAAGGAGAGAAGGATGGATGAAAAAATCATAGGACTTGTTTGGATTGGGGATTTCGGAGCCGACACTCACAGGTATCTTTTTCCCACTGCCGACACAGACGATACAAACGAGCCAAACAAGCCGAGTCGGACTGGACCCTCCAGTAGCCACAGATGATGTGGACCCATTAAACTGACCGAACACAGCGAACAGTAAGGCCTGCATATAAATATATCGAAGAAGCCGTGCCCGTGGAGGTCTGGAAAGCCAAGACAACGCCATGGAAGTTCAGAAGAAGAAGGTGGTGATGAGTCTTTTTCTTTTTACCTTCTTCGTATCAGAGTCTGGCGTGAAAGCTTGGACTGGTGAAATCCATGGACGAGTTGTCTGTGACGTCTGTAGTGATTCCTCCATTGGACCCGAAGATCATGTTCTTGAAGGTTGCCATCTCTCTCTCTTTTAACTTTGATTTTTTATTCCACTGTCTAATTTTTGTACTTGGGTTTTGTTTTGGGTCGTGATCTCTCATAGATTGGTGGTTCTGATATGGACTATGCTAAAAATTGATCCTTGTCGGCTTTCGCCAATTTGTGGTTGCTGATAAGTTTATGAGCTGGTTGACCATTCTAATTAGGTTCAATTCATTAATATTGTGAGTGGAAATTAGAAAAAAAATGCACTGATTTTGAAGGATATTGTTATTTAAAGAAATTATACGTATCTAATTTTTTCTGCACGGTAATGCATATTTGTAATGATTGTGCTTTGGGTGATGGGTTGTATAATGAACTGGGTATAGGTATTTCCCTTCCATAGGTTTAAGTACAGATTCAAGGCCTTTGTTTCGATGTTTGTCAGTGATTTCAAATTTGCTCTGATCGACATGTAAAATATGGAGTGATTTTATTTCAAAAATTCCCCCCCATGAATTTTCTTCGTGATCTATATAATTGAGCACTTAATTCTCCAATTCAATGTTGTTCATATGCGGGAATCTTGTTATCTCCTCATGTCAATATCACACTGTTGGAATTGTTTGATGCTGAAAAGAATGCGTATTTCTCTTTTTGAATGGGAGACATGCATCATTTTGTTTTATCTAGTATCAAATTGAAGTGAAGTATTGGCATATGTTCTGCTGCTGCTATGACACGTTCTGATGCAGTTTCGTTCTAGTTTACTTCATACGAGTGCTGAAAATGTATACGGAGGACTGATTAGTTCTATGAATCATAACTTGGTATTCTTACCCTCCTTCAATGAATTTTGAAAAAGATGCCTACAAAGAGCTTCAAGTTTCCTTTATGTATTTGTTGATCTCTGCTCTTGAGTATCTATGGCTGTGATAGTCAATGTGCAAGCTATAGACGTTCTTGGTTCTTTTTATGTTTGATTGATAATTTCAAGTTGTCCTAGGGCCGCTACTCAGCTAATTCATGATTTTGAGTTTCAGAATTTTAAAAATTTAGGCCGTGTTTGGGAAGTGAGATAAGTTAACATCTCATCTCATCTCAAAACTTCTCATAATTTCTTTATCAAACATCACTCAAGTACAAAACACTTTTCAATTTCAAATTTTCAAATTTTTCCTCTAATCATTACAATTTTTCCAAACTTTCAAACAAAACACAAAAAACAATTCAACTTTTGCAAATTTTAAGATAAAAATTATATTCAAATAATTTTTTAACTATATAATATTTTTATACAACTTTTTCTCTCTCATTTATCAAAACCCAATAAAACATCTTAACTCAAACCATTTCACTATTATTCACAAAATTTTCATTTCATCTCATTAGTCATTACCCAAGCATGCCTAGAAAACCATGGTAATTTGGATGAGAACTTTTATGACTTTTCTTGATGTGGGCATGTGGCAATCAAAGTTCTAGCTATTTTATGTTGTAAATTAATCTCTCCAATTTTTTAAATTTAATTGGAATCAATGAGATTGTATAGAAGGGTAAGATTTTTAGAAAAAATTGGATGGAGTGGAATGATATTTGTAGACATGGCTTCCATGCCTACAGATCTAAAAGAAGGGAAGGACAGATGGAGGGAGCTGCAAAAAATACTTAACATGTACTCTATGCCTTTGACAGCTTTGCAAATATCTTTCCACGCCTTTTACACAACTTTGAATCACACGACAGATTTCGCACCATTATAAGTAGCCTATAGAATTTTGGAAACATTATTAATGAGGTTTTGTCACAACTTTTAGTAATTTTTTTTGTTTCATGGTGCTTCAATCCTCTTAGTTGGTTTAAACGTTAAGAGAGCAAAGTGGAAGATATTTGTTTCCTGTGGAAGTTGATTTTATCAAGTTAAGGACAAAGGCGCAACGAACTTTTAGTACTTTCACCTTTTATTTAGAATGCAGTTCAATATTTGTACATAGATCACTTGCCCAAGAAATTTTGGAGATTACTTATAAAAACAATTATGCAAAGACCAAATCTTGACCTTTTAGCTTATGCTAATCTTCAGCGAGTTGCAAATGTTGTTTATCTGATGTAGGTGCTGAGGTAGCTGTTCTTTGCATCACAAAATCCGGGGAAGTCTTAAATTATCAGGCATTCACCAACGCTATGGGGATTTACACAGTGGCTGAGACAATGCCTGAGAGTGACCGCTGGGATGCGTGCCTGGCACGGCCTATCAGCAGTTTCCATGAACACTGTACCCATCTTGGTGATGGTAGCTCAGGAATCAAGTTCAGTTATAATCATCTGTCGGGTTACTCTCACACGGTCAGAACCTTCGTTTATAGACCTGCTACCGTGCCAACCTACTGCATTTGAAATACTGATGCTCGGTGTCGTTTTCTACATGCTTGAACTTGAAAGGAAATGGAGATATAGATCGCTGGTGTTTACCATAAATATGTGATTATGCAATGACCATCTTGATCTAATATGCTTTTTTGGAACCAGGTAGATCATGTGAGTGTATTTATGCTTGTTGTCATAATTATAAACCCAAACTTTTGCTTATAATGTTATACTAGAACCAGCCTAAAAATGTCAGGCTTGTGTTGTCAGTCTCATTACAAATTCCATAGCGTGCATCTTTATCTGTTGGCATTGTTGCTCAGGGAGTCTTGGTTTGGCATGATTCCCATCTGGTACTTTTATGATGCATTAGCAATGAGCTTGAGAAAAATAGTTTTTGCATACATAAAACTAAGGTATCCTTGAACATCGGATTTATTTGACATTAATTAAGGCGATTGGTTCTGAAGATCAAAATCAACCTGCAAGCAATCTACATCTAGTATAAGGAAATGTTTGGGAAATGAGATGAGAATTTTGTAAAGAGAACTGTTGGAGAGCAGCCGCAAGCCGCACCATTCCAGGCAAATTTTTTATTTTTTATTTTTCACTCAATGCACTAAGTGTGGTGGGGATGTTATGTACAGTAGAGTGATATTTATATTTTATGTTTTGTAAATAGTAGTAAAATAGTTTGTGAATAGTATTGAACTGGTTTGAGTTAAAATGGTTTATTGGTTTTTCGAAAATGAAAGAGAAAAAATTGAACAAAAATATTATAAAGTTAAAATATTGCTAAAATATAATTTTTTAATATAATTTTTGTTTTGAAATTTGTAAAAGTTTTATTGTTTTTTGTATTTTGTTTGGAAATTTGAAAAATTTATAATGATTAGATGAAAAGAAATTAAAATTTTGAAATTAAAAAGTATTTGTGTTTTGAGTATTGTTTCAAAAGGAAATTATGAAAAGTTTTAAGATAGATGGTTGGTGTTCCCAAAGAAGGGCTAGAAGTTGTAAGTATTTAGGGATAAGAAATAAGATTTTTATTATTTATACAGTAATAAACTATAAAATAAAATGTTAAATATACTTATAATTTTATTTACAAAACAATACATGTTGATAGGGGTGTAAATCGGTCCGGTCCGATTTGGGGGGTGATGGACCGAAATTTTTGGTCTATCATTTTTCTCAGACCGGACTGAGCATCCATAGGGATCGGTCATGTCCGGTAGGTCCAGCCCAAATTTTTTTTTCAAATAAATTTAATAAAAAATTTATTTAAATTACTAAACTAAAATTAAGTGAATTATTAATGTGTATTATGTAACTAACTCATTAAAAAATATTTCATATGGTCAATGATAATAAATTAGATGATAACTACATCATTAACTTATATAATTACTATATAAAAATAACATATTAATTATGAAAAATATTTTTAAAATATATATAGGAGTTCGGTCTGGTCCGATCCAAAATTTATAGACTCCGGAACCGGATCGAATTTTCTCAATTCATAATTTTCTCAGACTGACCGGCTTACAGCCCTACATGTTAATGTGTCAAATACTGAAAATGGTAAAATTTTAAAATTTGAAATTTAAATTTAAAAAAAAAATGTTAAGATATTGCTACAGAGCAGCCACTATAGCTGTGCACACATTGCACACACTACGTGGCTGCTTCTGGTCTCTTTTTTTTTTTTGGTGCAAAACGCACAAGACCTTCTGGTTTCTCTTTCATCCCTCATCGACTCTCTCTCTCATCTCTATCTCTCTCTCTCTCATCGTCTCTCGCTTGCTCTCTCTCTCATCAGATCTCTCTCTTATTATCTCTCTCCTCAACTCTCTCTCATCAGATCTCTCTCTCATCAGATCTCTCTCTCATCCCTCATCGACTCTCTTTCTCATCAGCTCTCTCTTATTTTCTCTCTCAATCTGGTAATAATTTCGAATTTGACAGATATGTGGCTTGGATGATGCCACGTAGAGTGTGCAAAAGTGGCTGCTTCCAATAGTAATTGCTCCCAATATTTTTCCTATTGTACTAATATCACTACTCAGTAATAAATGATTTAAGCTTCGTTTGGAAACTAAATTTATCTCAATTCATCATTATAACTTTTTCAAATATCAACACAAAATATAATAAATAATTTAATTTTTTTAAATTTCAAAATAATAATAATAAATAATATTATTATAATATTATTTTATCAACTCAACTCAACTCAACTCAACTCAGTTTAATATCCATACGCACTCTTAATTGAACCGATACGAATACTTTAATTTTGGTAAAAAATATTGAAAAAAAATGGTGTTGAAAATAAGGAAACGTGGAAATAATACTAACGGCTGCGACTATTCCAAGTCCCGATGTTGATGTGGCGAGACCTAGTTGGAGCAATGGACGTGTTCAGAAATAACGCTACAGGGACAAACCGTTGAAGAGGTTGAACACCCTCCATCCAAGAATGGAGAACTCGGAGAATGAAATGAAATAGCCAGAAATAAAAATAGTAATATAATACAGCAACAACAGAGAGAGATAGAAGTGGTTTTTTGGAATTCGACAACATGATAGATTGGGGGAAACAGTTGAAGGCAGCGTTTGGGGCTTCGTTTCTTTGGCTCGTTTGCTTGATTTATTTCACCCAGGTTCCCATTCTTCATCTCTCTCCCTCTTTGTTAGCTAAAAGCTGTTGTCTTGTCCAGAAATCCGAATAGATTGGTTTTTTTTTTTTTTTTTTTTCTTACGGTTTCTGGGATTCGGAGATCTGTGTGGCTCAGGTGATTGTCGTTGATTCTTTCTGGGACCAAAATAAGTACTTCTAATATGTTCACCCAATGATGCAGAACGAGCATAAATTTTTGAGTGATCAAATCGCTTTGTATGCGCTGATATATAGATTCTTGGCTCGATTTTGTAGCTTAATTAAGTCTGTTTGGCATGCAAGATTGTGCCTGAGCCGGAGAGTAATTTTCCTAGAGTCATGCGTCCCTTCAGTTTTTCTTTTTTCTTTTTTTTCCCCCTTGCCATCTTATGTACGATTTCCACCAACCTAACTTTTTACTATGAATTTTTGAATATAGGGATTCAGATCCTTTGTATGGACAGCAGTTTCCTACCAGCTGAAAGATAGGCTTAAGTTATCGCCCTCGGCATCCCAGTTTGTGTCTTCGATAGCATTTTTTCCGTGGAGCATCAAACCATTATATGGGTATGTATATTTATTTTACTCAGTATAGGCACTTGAAGCGGCATATATGCACGTGCACATACACCTATACGCGTGTATGTGTCTTTCTATGTGCATGATAGTGGATATATCTAGGTTTGTGTTCATAATAAAGTTCTTACAGCATCCTTGCATTCAATGGACGTGAAGTGATTCCGCCTTGGCTCTTAGAGCAATTTAAGGTATAAAGAAATTCTTCTCGTCGAGTCAAAAATCAAAACTGGAATGATTTAGTTAAATTTGAATGATTACAATAGGTGTGTGTGTGATGTTGTCTTCTAAACTTGTAATATATTTGTACACGTCAAGAATATATCAAGTCTGTTGGTTTATCTCATATGCAGGATTCTGTCTGACTGTATCCCTATAAAAGGGAGAAGAAGGATTCCATACTTGGTGATAGCAACTGTGCTATCTCTCGTGCCATGGATTTTTTTAGGCCTAAATGCAACCCTGAGGAATTCCAAATGGCACCTCATGATCTTCTTAATGGTGCAGAATCTGGGCTCAGCCATGGCGGATGTCATAGTTGATGCAATGATCGCTGAGGCAGTAAGGCTTGAGCGGTATGTGAACAGTTCAGGTTTCATTTCCATTTCTTTCTATGTAAAATAAGTGCATATTACTTATCAAAAAAACATTTAAGTGCATATTGACTTGACCACTAGCTTGCCTGTCAATGGCATAAGATTCATTTGGCATACAACCTTAACTTCTTTAGTGTATGATTTCTTATATTGGGGACTTGGCATAATTGTGAAAGGAAAAATTCCCAATTAATTTTGCATGGTGGAATATGATCCGAACCTACCCAAATTGATAGCAATATCTTGTGCTTGTGTTATGTATTGGCCAGCAGATCTTTTCTTTACATAAACTACCTTCATGCTGCAATTATGTCTACTAGATTATTCTATTTAATATGAGTATTGATAGTCTAATATAAGTTAAGACTAAGATCTCACAACTACACTTGATCAGGACTTCATTTGCTGGAGACCTCCAGTCAATATCTTGGTTGGCAATGGCTTTGGGAGGAATATGTGGAAGTCTGCTAGGAGGACTTGCATTAACCAACTTGCAGATAGATACAGTTTTTCTTCTTTTTTCTATACTTCCAGCCATACAGTTACTATCTTGTGGTTTCGTAAAGGAGAATTCTGTAGGCAGCAAAGTGTCGCCTGAATTTACTAATCCAAGAAAGTCCCACACGGTCGATGGAAACAGTAGTATACTAGATGATAATTTAGTGGCGAAGAAGTCCAATATCAGAACTTCAAGAAGAAAGAAGCGCACAACGAAAAACAAAAGGGGAGCAATCGTTCCTCATAAATCCCAGATTTCTGAAAAAGCTGACTTCTTGGCAGTACAGTGGTTCCACTCCATGAAAGCAGCCACTTACAGTTTGTGTCATGCCTTTAAGCAGCCAATCATTTTGAGGTAAATAAAAGAAAAACTCCTACTCAATGAATTAATATCATAATGGTTACGTGTCACATGATACATACCAATGACTTGCTCTCCAGAGCTTTGCCATTTTTAAGGAAACCTATTGAGATTGTCATTATCACTCAAATACATAATGTGTCGTGGTCCAGGGTTGGTGGTGAAAGCTTCTTTTGGGATGAAGTGTTTCCCTATATCTACCAGGTGGAAGTGCAGTTTAAATGTGCCTTCCCCATTGTTACTTGCCCTTGTTGCCAATCTAATTGATACCCTGGACTTGTTATATATGCCATTTTCATTACAAGGATTTTTTAATTCTTTCTAATCATGGTTACTTTTGATTTCAACTTTGCTCTTGGGAAGACCAGACCAATGACTTGGTTTTTCTTAGCACATGTTACCGTTCCAAATCTCTCGACAGTGATGTTCTATTACCAGACAGAGTTCTTGAACTTGGAAGCATCTTTCTTGGGGACAGCACGAGTTGTTGGATGGCTAGGCCTCATGCTTGGAACCTTAATTTATAACAAATACTTAAAGAAAATGAAGTTACGAAGAATCCTTGCGTAAGTACTACAAAGTCCAAATGTTTCTATGCCTGGTAGATCCCTTCTTTTTCTGTAATAATGCTTGGATCATTTTCTATGCAGGTTGGCTCAGATTAGTTTGTCTTTCTTGAGTCTCCTAGATATCGTGTTAGTATCTCGAGTGAATGTCGCCTTCGGAATATCAGATAGGATTATGGTGCTTTGTGGATCAGCTCTCGCTGATGCAGTCAATCAACTCAAGTATGGCTCAGTTTTCACTTACAGCAGTCTTCTTCACCTGATCTTTTCTTTATGAGACTGTAAATATCTGTAGATGTAGAATTTTTGCATAAATTTCATATTAATGTGCATGTGTTTTTCTATCACACTCGTGCATTCTCAATCCTGACCACTTGTCTGAAATTGAGGAGTTTATGAAACTTCCATCATCCTTGCTAATTCGAGTATTTTTCATGAACTGCAGGTTTATGCCATTCCTTATCTTATCTGGACAGCTTTGCCCTCCTGGAATTGAAGGGACTTTATTTGCCCTTTTTATGTCGATAAACAACTTAGGATCGACCCTGGGATCATTCGTGAGTGCTGGATTGGCTTTGATTTTGAATCTCTCTTCGGGTTCTTTTGACAACCTTATTTTAGGCATTGCCGTTCAAGTTCTCTGCACTTTCATTCCAATCGCATTCCTGTTTTTGGTACCAAAGGAAGCTACAGGAATATCAACATAGATATTGATAGATTCTTCAGCGCAAAAAGAACTTCCATCCACTGAATTTCACTGCATTTTTTTTTTCCTCCGCTGCAGTGATGGAATGGCGGTTTAGATTTTACAGATTTTCACACCAAAAAATTTTGAGTTTCAGTAGCTTCTTTTGAATTGCGGTTCTCCAGTTAGAGCATGGCTGCAGTAATTCTGATATGTATAACTCTGTACAACAGTTTTGGTGTAGAAAGAATTACAAAATACAGAATATCAGTTTCCTGAGATATTTATGACTCGAAAGGATGTTTTCTTTTCCTTATATGTCAACTCTGAGATGTGTTAATCCGCATTACAATGTCCTGGTTTCAAGGCTTGTGATGGGGAAATAGGATGGTTTGCTAGCATGCTGTGGAGCTTTAATGGCTCGCACACTAACCAGCACCTAAAAGTAGAAGATCGAGTGCAAAACTATGACCTCTAAAAGTTTTTATCCCTATAATTGTCATCAGATTTTAATGGCAGAAATGGGAGATCCTCAAGTGAAACAGATACTATATGTTTTAGTCTTTTTCACTTATCAGTCTAATCACTTTTGAAAACATTACCAAAATGCTATTTTTTTTTTTATACAAATAGTATCCATTTCAAATTTAAAGTGAGGAGGCTCTTCTCCTTAATAGCAATAGGAAAATACTACTCTTACTGCTAGTTTCTACCGCTGTGAGTTTTTTATTTTTTATTATTTTTTTACTAATGATTAAGTAAGTATTTTTTAATAATATTATGATTTTTTTTATTTTTTTAAATATATTTAAATTTGTTAAAAAAATACATGTAAAAAATATATAAAAAAAAAACTTATTCCAAAAGCACTAGCAAGAGCTCAGTGATGGAAGTAGCACCGCTCATAGCAGTACACTATAGCTAACAAGCTTATGGTGTGTTTAGTAGAGCGGGGTTGGTTTGACTTGCTTGCTTGTTGGAATAGGCCTCATAGTTGTTCTCATGTGTCAATTCCGTGGAAGGTGATTTTTTTGTGCATTACGTGGTATATTTGGATGGAAATGAATGAGTGGTATTTTAACAATAAAGAGCATATTATAGAGAAAATCTTTAAATTTTTTGTGTTTTGCTTATTTCAATCGTTTTCAGCTATTGTTCTTAATGGAGTGACTGTTCATGAGTTTTTGTTAGGTGTTTCTTTTATATACTTTCAGTATACATGGGCTCACCTATTTCATTCTATAAATAAAATTTTATTACTTATAAAATGAAAAATAAAGCTTGAGAAAAGGTTATAATTTATATACCAGCGGAAATTACTGAGTCTACAATACCCGTGAGATGTGACAGCAATTTTTGGCAACGCACGTAAATGTAATACTTTACAAAAAGTCACAAAATAGACAATTTAGAGTCCAATGGATGCTTTATAATACATTTTTCTTTAAAACATGAAGAAATTTGTTAAAAAATGACCTACTATGGATGTTGTATTTCATGTTTATTTTTTATTTTGCTACAATGATCCCGCTATATCTAGACCCCCACTCTATCTCTTTTTCCCACACTTTCTTCTTTGTTTGGCGTCAAGGACTTAGGTTTCTCCCAAATAGCACCCATAGACACTGAGTTTTGCTCAAATAATAATTTTTAGCTTCTGGGTTCCTTTCGAATAATAATTCCATATCTTCAAGTGAACTATTTTTTGAATGTAGACAAAATATTTTCTTTTTATTTTTTAAATTAATTTATATTTTGATTTAGCTTATAAATTTGGATTAATTTAAAATAAAAATAATTATATGATATTGTATATGAGAAGTTATTGTAAATATTAAAAGATATGTGAATATCATTAGTGATTAGAGAAAATATTTAAAATGAATAAAAAATATTAAGTATAATATTTAAATGATATGAAGAAAAAATAGATAAATTAATGTATAATATATTGTAAAAATCAGTATATAAAATAGAAAAAATGAATTTTAATTATGTATTTTAAAGAATAAGATGAAAGATCCATTAAAAGTGCACAATGCCTCCAATGCCTATTTAAAGGCCAATTCGTCGGGATCTCGACGCCACAAATGTAGAGTCCGTCAGTGTATTGTATTTTTAACTTTCTAAACAGCACTTTAATATGACCAACTGTCGCCAAAGGCATATGGCGCATAACACTCGAGCCTCCAAATTAGATATTAGGTTCGACTCGCTCCCCAATGAATAAAAAAATATGAAAAAGTATTTATTGCAGCCTCAATACACCAATATTGAGCTGAAGGAAAAAAAAAAAAAAATTTTGTGAAAGGTATGGTGCGGATGTAGGCTGCTCTCATTCCTCAAAAAATATCACCAACTGTCGCAATTACAATAATTCGCCGCAAGAACTGAAGAGCTCAGAAAGAGTGGGCGGAGAAACCACGTGAAATTTCAACAGTCGGACCTCAATTCATCAACTAATCTATCTCCGCGCGCGGGCGCGCAGCTCTCTCCTGGTACTGAAATTGTTCTCCTCAGCCTCAAATCCGAAGAACAATGAGAAGACGACCTGGAATTGGAGGCTTACAGAATGCCGCTACAGCTAGGGTTTGTTCGTTAATTTTTTACGTAAAATTTAAAATTATTATCTAAATTATTATAATTCTTAAGTTTTTCTTTTGGATTTTTTAGTATCGAAGTGTGAATAAGAATGAAACTCGAAAAATCTGTAGGATCAATATCGGTTGCTGGGCGAAAATGTAGCCAAGATTAGAACTGATTTAATGAAGGAGCAGCTGGCCACGTTTCGCTCCCAGCTTGAAGAATTCGCTCGCAAACACAAGGTCAACTTTGTGTTTTGATTCGCTATACTTATCGAATATCATGTGGCATAAAATATCCGTGTCTTTCAAGCATTCTTAAAGTCTTTGCAATTTGAATTCCGTTCATTTGAGTGACGTGGAAGATTCTGAATCCACCTGCTGGGGTTTCAAAGTTGTTGAAATCAGCGTGTTTTAATTGCAATATGTGCTGATTTTTATTATTAAGGACTTAAAGTTTGAGTTCTGCTCTTGGTGATGCAGAATGATATACGGAAGAACCCGGCGTTCAGATCGCAGTTCCATGAAATGTGTGCGAAAGTAGGAGTGGATCCTTTGGCCTCCAACAAGGGTTTCTGGGCTGAGCTCTTGGGGATCGGTGACTTCTACTATGAACTCGGTTGGTATTGAGAGCAAAGGAGAGGAGCACTCTATCTTTGATTCTTTTCTTATGCTATACTAAGAAAATAGATTATGAAAATGCTTTAAGAAAGAAAGAGAGGAGAGATGCAAATGTAACCATTTTTGGCTATGCTGGGAAATAGATGATGAGCTTGCATTTTCCTAATTCTGAGGGATGATAAAACAAAAATTCTTCTTGTTAAAGAAAGCTTGCATTTTCCACTGTGCTATTTGTGGACTCTTTTACATATGGGAACTCATAACATGTTTCTAGCAGATCTCGGATTAGATAAGGCTTGCTGTTTGGTCCTCCCCCCACCCCCCCACCCTAAAAAAAAAAAAAACTGTCTATTGTCGATTCCCTGGTTGTTCCCTATTACTAAAAACCTTACAATTTGATATCTTATTTAAAAAAGAATAATACTAAACTTGGCTACTTGGCTAGACAGGAGTACAAATTGTTGATATTTGCTTGGCAACAAGACCCCACAATGGAGGCTTGATAAACCTGCAGGAACTCTGTAATGTGCTTCGTCAGAGACGGAAAAGTGACCGTGGAACTATTTCTGAGGATGACTGCCTGCGTGCTATAAGCAAGCTGAAGGTATTATGGTTTCAACATACCCTTTACCTTTATCACATGTATTTGGGTAGGGACTATATGCTTCTTCAAAGTTAGATAAAACTGATGTCTACAACTTTGGGTGAATTCGCTTAGGTATTAGGGTTTCAACATACCCTGTACCTTCATCACATGTACTTTTTGGGTAGAGGCTATATGCTTCTTCGAATTTCAATAAAACAAATGGCAGTATTACTCTCTTGGTATGGCTGCTAGAACTTATGATGAATTCGCTTAAATGCTTACATTTATGCCACATTTTTATATGTTGGTTGAACTGTGGGTATGCCTCTTACCCTGGTGGTTCCAGAGGCAAATTATGTTTTCCCCCTCATTGAATGTCAGTAACTTTGAGCTTATGGTGGTACCAAAATTGTCTCATTCTAAAGTGATTAGAAATTTTAGGAGTTCTGTACTTTACATGCATTCCTTTGTAATTTGGCATGCTTTTGAGTTTTTGATATTATAATATTAATATCTAGATGATGAATTTCAGGCATTGGGTAGTGGTTTCGAGGTGATATCTGTTGGAAAGAAAAAGCTTGTTCGATCTGTTCCAACTGAGCTGAACAAAGACCATAATGAGATTTTAGAGCTGGCTCAGGTTACCTGGCATTTTCTGTTTCTTCTTCCTTAAACCTTTTCCTTTTAAAATTTTCTAAGCAGAATTTCCTTGCTGCTATTAGATTCTCAAACTGGCTTCAGGTATAGTTGCTTGATGAATTGGATTACCTTTTAAGTTCCGGGCTCTTGGGGATTAATTGGAAATTTGGTTTTTGTTGTGTGCTGCTGGATAGATAACTCAATGAGCTACATGGGACTCTGGGAGGGCAGTTTTGTGATGAATTCTGTTGTAAATTTGATGTTTTAGTAGAGCTGTTCTTACCGTGATAGGTGTTTTTTTTAATCTATTGGGTAGGGGTTCTCATCTCTGGGGCAGTTTTAAATGTTCCGAGAAGTAGGACAAGCTTATATATATGCAAAATAAAATGTGGGACCTAGCTGGTCAAGGTTTAAGGTCTTCTGTTGGGAACCTGCAATGTAATTGTTGCAAAATGAATCTAGTCTCTGACATGTTACACAAAGCTTATTTTGATTTCTTTTTAATTTCAACTATTCGAGGATGAAACTGTAACGCTAAGCTTTCAATAAGTGGGTGTTGTTTCGTAGTGTGGATCTCTTATGGAGATTCTGCTTGTTTTATGGCATTTTTTTTCTTTGCTTTTCCTTTATTTTTTCCTCCATGTCATTCATTCTATGTCAGTTTGAACATATGATTCTCTAAATTTGAATTGCCTTTCATGTTCTCTTAGGCTCAAGGCTTTGTGACCGTTGATGAAGTCGAGAGACGGCTCTCTTGGACATCTGGTCGTGCTATTGATGCCCTTGATACTTTACTAGATGTATGTTTTTGCTACCTATTCTTTTTCATCCCTGTACAGCATAGGTATAGTCGGATCAATGGGCTTAAGAAAACCTGTTGATTTTGTAGGAAGGTCTTGCAATGATTGATGATGGCCACAGAGATGGTAAACGCCGGTACTGGTTCCCCTGTGTATCATCCATCTCAACTTCAGTAGCTGATACTTGAATGCTTGATTTCAAATTAACGCAGCCTGATGGCCGTAATGCAGCCGGCCAGAGATAAAGGAGGGAAGCTATATGTAATTATTTACTCTGCAATACTCATTGGTCGTACTGAAAGTTAGCCTCTTCCCGTGAAACGCAGTTAGATTGATGTATGCAAGCTGATTATGGAATTCAAAACAGTTGGTCATTTAGGCTAACCTGATAATGCTACCCAGATGAAATTGCCGGCTAAACATGGTGCAAACCGAGCGCACGCGCTCGCATGAACCCATGAAAAATTGGGTCATTGAAAGCATGGCGTGATGGGTGAACCTGAAGGTCCCTGCACAAGCAAGGGCGTCTAGCGATTCGCAAATTGACGCCTAGTGATTGATTGTCCATGGCCACTTTTTTTTTTTTTATTAACATCAGAAATTTCCATTCATTATAAAAAAGTTAACAAACAACCAAAAGCAATTACATGGCTGCATCTAGTAAAACTACATTGGTGCTACCAGTGTACAGTATCATCTATCATTCTAGCATGTCTTGCAAGCAAATGAGCAGCTTCATTTCCTTGTCGTCTAACATGAGTAACTTCAAAATCCACAAATCGCTGAAGGAGAAGCTGAATTTCTGCAATCAAAGATCCCGGACTGGATAAATTAGAGCCCCTCATAGGCTCATACCGATGGCTTCAACAACCACCAAAGGAATCCCCTTCCAAATCAGAAATACCCAAGTTTAAAACCATATGTAAACCTCTTAATGCTGCCAAAGCTTTAATTTCATCAAGGCTTGCATTGCAGTCCTCATTTGAGGACTGTAACTCAATAGAGTTACAATAACTCTCCACTATCATAACGTACAATAACTCCAACACCTACAAACCCAATAGAGTTGAACACAACACTATCAAAGTTAAGTTTTACCTTACCTATAGAGTCCGTGAGAATAAGCACTCATTTCTTGCCAATAAATAATGAGATTTAACAGTTAGATAACTATCAACATAGGCAATACAATTATCAACAATTTCCTTCACCACAGAGTCATTGTGCTGAAATAAACATATATTTCCATATCTCCCATGCAACTGTGAGAAAAAGTGGAACAGAAGCCATATTGTTTACCATCAAATCCCAAACCAGATTTGCAAAACCTGTAGCTACATTCAGCAAAGCCAACACCTTAGGACAGCGATCAACCCAAACTAATTGTAAAGCTTGACACCTATAGAGTGCATGTTTTAATATCCTCAGGAGCCACTTTACATTGATCACACAAATCTGAATGGAGAATTCCTCTTTTCATTAAATTCATCAAATTATCATGACAAGCCCTCCAAGCAAAGTTCTTTACCTTATTAGCTAATTTCAAATTCTAAAATTTCTTCCCAAAAGAAGACCACCCCAAGGGATCTGGACTATCAACACTAACACCTGCATCTCCCGGGTTTACTAATAAATGATAACCAGGTCTAACAGAATAGTTACCATTCTTAGTAACTCCCCAAATCAAATGGTCTCATTAACCTGTGGAAATAAATGAATATGCAGACTTTGGTCAGCTTCATATGGCGGAAAAAATTCATGCACTACAGCTTGATTCCATGATCTTGATTGCCTGTTTAACAATAAACTAATTGTAACAGTAGGAGATAACAGTTGATGACACAGTAGAAGCTGTTTCAACGTAGAAGATGGCATCCAATTATCTTGTCAAATACATATTTTATCACCTTGCCCAATGCGCCATTTACACCCCTTTTTTAAAACATATTTAGCTTCAAATATACTTCGCTACACATAAGAAGGATGACTGCCAAGAGTTAATCTCAAAAAATCAGAATTGGGAAAGTACTTGGCCTTAAAAACTCTAGTTAACAAAGAATGAGGGTCATTTAATAGCCTCCAACCCTGTTTGGCAATCAAAGACAGATTAAACAACTCCAAGTTCTTGAAACCCATGCCACCATGAAATTTCGACACATAATTTTTGCCAACTCGCCCAATGCACCTTACGGTCTTCATTACTTCGTTGACCCCACCAAAACCTCGAAAACATGCGCTCAAGATCCTTACAAAAAGATTTAGGCAGTTTAAAACAACACATAGTATAAGTTGGCAATACTTGAACAACTGCTTTTATCAAAATTTATCTACCAACTTGGGATAACAACTTTTCCTTCCAACCTTGCAATTCCCTCCAAACCTGTTCCTTTAACTCTTTAAAAGTACCATGCCTGGACTTACCAACAAAAGATGGGAGTTCCAAATAACGATCATGATGTTGCAAAGAATCAACATTCCAAATAGCCTTGATATCACTAATCACCTCCTCCACAATATTCTTATTTAACAGCAATTCAGTCTTTTTCAAATTAATTTTTTGCCCTGAAGCAAGCTCACAAGTCTCAAGTAAACGCATAAGGCATTCATTTGCAGCACGTGTAGCTTGGCAAAAAATTAAACTATCATCAACAAAAAACACAAATGAGTGATAGAAGAAGCTCCATTACACACATTTATACCTCGTATCAAGTTACAACGTTCAACATGTTGAATAAGAGTAGATAACCCCTCCCCACATAAGATAAACAAAGAAGGTGAAAGTGAATCAGCTTGTCGCAAACCTCTAGATGCAGTAAAAGAAGAAGATGGAACTCCATTGAAAAGAACCTTATATGAAACTGATTTTAAACATGATAGTTGCCGATACTCCAGGGGTAGACTCCGGACGCAAGGCCAGTCAAAATGTAACAACCAAGCCTGCTAAAATGTGCTCGAGCCAGCCACATATAGTTCGGCTGCACCCGTTATTAAATGTGCCTGCAGACAGATTAGCATCATGGTGAACGGTGACCGTGAACCCACTAGCTAGCCCACCCATGCACAATGACGCCGTGTTGAATCGGGTTGATCTAAACGTTGCGTCGTCCAAAATGGGGCGGGTAGGAGCTGTGACCATGGTTGCTGGGGGATTCACTATTTATTATTGTTCATATAAATCTTTTTGAATAATATTAAATATTTAAGAAATATTATAAAATTTATTTGATATATTTATTTGTTTTATATATTAACTTAGAAGATAAATTAAGCGAATGTTGAGAGTTGAGATCCCAAACTCTCTTATTATATTTTATTTACCCATAATTTTTCCCCTTCTGGCATTTAACAATGCTAGTGCCAAGCTTATGGTCCATTTAATTTAACATATTACGTGTACTTGGCATATTCTGAGCCGTTGGATTGTTTTTTGGTAATGAAGTTGGGTGCTGAAGTGCATAAAGCATGTTTTGATTGCATGGAATATTCTAGCCGTTGAGCAAAGGTGGATTTGCTGGAGAAGCAAACAATGATGGTGGCAGCTTAAAAGCATATTCGGATCCAAAAGCATCTTCATTCTGCAACCTCCAAGAACGTTAACGGAGAACTAAATTTAGAGTGGGTAAATTCATTTATCTATAATTCATTGATTTTTTTTTCTTTGCTTAATTATTCTCTCATTGTATAGATATAAATAAATCTCACAAAAAAATCACACACACTGATGTGGCATACTCACGTCTCCCCCCTCCTCCCTTTTTTATTTTTTATTTTTATTTTCCTCCCATTTTCTTCTTTCTCCCGTACCCCCTCCTTCCTCTTTCCCTCTTTGTTTTCACTCTCCCCGTGCCTGCCATGGTGCTCGGGGACCACCTCAGGGTCGGCAGAAACCGCTGGCGGCATGAGAGAGCTGTCGACCCTGAGGTGGTCCCGACCAACGATGAACCTACATTGGGGCAGGGGGCCACGACCCTCCCAAAAGTTAAAAATATATATATATATATATATATTAATTTTTTATAACTTAATAGGATTATATTCATATTATTTTGTGTTGGCCCTCTAAAAAAATTATCTTAGCTCCCCTTTACAAAATTATTTTGATTTTATAGATTAATTACTTATAAATCCAATTAGATTCAATACTTCATGATTTTGTTTCTTTAAAAGAACGAAGTTACAATTTTAGACATTCTGTATTTCTTTTATTTGATATATTTGTATGAATGTCTTTATGTTATTTCAATGATAAATTGTTCTTGACATATCATATATATTTTTAATACATAGGCTGTATTAAACGTATTTTATTTTTATTTTAAATCTTATTATCATATTGTTCTATACCATAGAAAAAATTGTATAGAAATAGAATAAAAACTATTTTATTATAGTTTTAACTTTGCTTGGGCCCCTAAAACAAATTTTTGGTTCCGTCACTGTCCCCGACCACCATGGCATGCACAAGGAGGGTGAAGACAGAGAGGGGAAGGGGGAGGGGAAAGGCATGGGAGATGAGAGAAAAAAGAAAGAAAAATAGAGAGGGGAGAGACGTGGCACACTCACAATGTGTGTGATCCCTTTGTGAGATCCCTTTATATCTATATTATTGCATTTACTTTTCAGACAAACTTTTGTAGTGCCTAAAGCAACGCATGGAAATATCGATAAAAAATATGTATGGACCAACAAGTGTTTGATGAAGGTAAGTGTTTGTATCAGACGCTATAACCACACAAAAAGAAGGACGAATCATCAAGTATCATGTAGAGCATCTCAACAAGTTTGCACCGATTTCTCAAAAAAAAACAAAAATTTGCACCGAAGTGGCTAAGATCAAAACAAAACACGTCGCTGTTTAAGAGGAAAAGTGCAAAAAGCTAATTACCAAGCCGAGCGTCCAACAAGTTTGAATTCCTTCTGCTGCTGCTCTCTGTAAATAAAATACTGATCCAAAGATTTTGATGGAGAGATAAGAGAGTAACGGAGATAGACATACGTATACATTTCCCAAGTAATCCATCCTCCTCTTCCACTCGGACCATGCCTGCTACATCATCTTTGCTTTCCAGCTCCTTCTTCCTCTTCTTCACAGTTTCTTTCTTCTTTCCACTCCCACATGCAGCGAAGTTACCATTTCGCCCCCGGGACGTCCTCCCTCTTCTGCCTAGACAGATCTCGTGGCCTATCCTCAACTCCCTCCACAGCGCAGTGGACCTTCTTCCCTCTTTCGTGGGCGCTGCTTCGTCCCCTAACGACACTCTGGAATGGAAGGGCGCTTGCTTCTTCAAGAACAGGGCTTGGATGGAGTTCCACAACAAGACCGGCTCTGAATTTGGCGGTGGGACTCTTCATATCAAGGTCTGCATATTGAGCTCTCTAATTTGTTTCTCTCTCTCTCTCTGCTTTTAGTTGGTTTTCTTTAATTACAGCTGGATTTTGTTTTGGTTATGTTTCTGGGTGTAATTGAGAATAACGAATATTACACTATTGCACCATATAATTGTTTCTGAGCTCTTTTATGTTCATGTCTTTCGACGGCTTGCGGTTCAAACATACCTAGTTTGACGAGTTGTTTGGTTCTTACGTATTTGTCCGTTGTCTGCACTTTTTTTTTTTTTTTTGCAATTTTCGGATACTGTCAGGTTGTTTTTCTTATTGCGTGTTACTGCCCAAATATGTACGTGTACATATCCTTTTTTCCAATGATTGGTTGAAGATTATCAGGATGGAATTTCTAATTGGATTGCATTGCTACCTTTATTCTTTGTAGCAATGTTGTTTATCTCTCGGGGCATCGATTTTACTGGTATCGAGTTAATGAATTTTGCTTACAAATTTGAATCTGTCATGGTTTCCTTTGATCGCTTGGCTGTGGATTTGGCTACTTTTCTCGCGGTTTTGCTCTCTTCCTTTCTTGGATGCATTTGGGGGTTTTTCTGCTTGGCATTGGGTTGGAGGAACTGAAATTCATAAATTAATTAATGGTTGGGACTTCTTGCAAAATCTCATCTCCGTGTTGTGCCTTCAGTTCCAACCATGTTATCGACCTCATGTTTTAGAGGATTAGTTTCAGTGCTGCTCATTCAGCTAGTGCCATTACTATGTTGTGGGGTGCTGTTTCCAAACTCTATAGTTTGTCTTCTAGGCAATGAAAGAAAAAATTCTTAAGAGTTGTATTTGTGCCTGTCCAGGTAAGCAATGCTCATAGTTGGACATGTATGGATCTTTATGTCTTTGCAACTCCATACCGAGTGACATGGGATTACTATTTCCTATCCCGGGAGCACACATTTGTGTTTAAAGAATGGGAGGGGAAAGCTGAGTTTGAATATGTAAGTTGCCACATTCAGTTACTGAAAATGCACTGCATCATCTATTTTGTTTTGAAGCATGAATTGTGTTCGAACTGGTTTTTACTTTCTACCTAAATCAGGTGAAAAACAGGGGAGTTTCTATATTCCTCATGCAAGCAGGGATGCTGGGAACTCTTCAAGCATTATGGGATGTCTTCCCCTTATTTACAAATACTGGATGGGGTGAGAACTCTAATATAGGATTTCTCAAGAAGCACATGGGGGCTTCTTTTGAACAACGTCTTCAGCCTTGGGTGACAAACATCAGTGTTGATGATATTCACTCTGGTGATTTTCTTGCAATATCCAAAATTCGTGGCCGATGGGGTGGCTTTGAGACTCTGGAGAAGTGGGTCAGTGGAGCATATGCTGGTCATACTGCTGTTTGCTTAAAGGATTCTGAAGGAAAGTTATGGGTTGGTGAATCAGGCCATGAAAATGAAAAGGTAACAACTATGAAAAGTTTCTAAATAAAATTAGGCCTAGTCTTTCTGGTAGCGTGTAAATTTTATAAATGATATCTGCTTAATATCAGTATCTTTTTGTCATATTTCCTCTTCTAAATATCTTTTAGGAAATTATGATATATCCTTTTCAGTGGATTATATAGGAAAGCATCCATGAGTCTGTGACTGGGCTATCCTGTCATGATAGTAGTTTATTGGGAAATCCCAGCCAACCCAGTCTTTATGATGATATGATATGTCATATGAGACTGGTAGGAGCTGTATTGAGTTTACTTTCTCCAGACTGGCTGGGTGGGATGAGTTATACAATTCTGATATCTTGGCATTTAGTGGATGAAGATTGTGGTCTTCCTGCTTTTGTGGTGGAAGGTGACTCATTTAGAGGAAGGTCTAAGCTTTGGATATTTGCCTTTTTGTTGACTATTTGGATGTGCCATCACCCAGAGGTTGGCTTCCTTGCTAGGAGTGTTGCAAAAATTGCTAGACTGCTTTCATGGGGCCTATAATCCTTAGTAGTGGCACCATTCCTATCTTAAATCATGCTTTAGCCATGCTTCTTAGGTCCACTTAAGTTTCTTCCTTGGCATTTTGGGTCATATTTGAAGAGCACCTTGCCTATTGATTGTACATGTTCTCACTTAATTTTCTTATTTTCAGTTTTGGTTGAAATATAGTGATTA
Organism: Juglans mandshurica; assembly: GCA_022457165.1. NCBI lineage: Eukaryota > Viridiplantae > Streptophyta > Magnoliopsida > Fagales > Juglandaceae > Juglans > Juglans mandshurica. The sequence continues at coordinate 1,064,816 of CM039632.1, read as the reverse complement.
TAAAACAAAGTAAAAGATTATCCTCTCATTTTTTTCATTAGGTTTTTCCTTATAAATAAATAAATCAGGTGAACCCACTATTGATGGTCTTGTTAATAAACTCATTGGGCATGTGATATGTTCTTGTATAAGCTTCCCATCAGTGAAGTTAAGCTACATACATTGGAGCATTACCAACTTGCTTACCCCTCCAGTCAGACAACAGCAGATTGAATTTAAATTCACTATTAGGGCTGCTTTTTTATACAAGTAAGAAATCTTCATTAGAAAGCCAAAAAATATTAGGGCTACTTTATTATGTAACTAGGATTTGGAATAAATATACAAGTGTTTTACCTCTCTCTCTCTCCTCTCTCGTTATAGGGAGAAGATGTAATTGCTGTGTTACCATGGGATGAATGGTGGGATTTTGAGCTGAAGAAAGATGATTCCAATCCCCATATTGCTTTGCTTCCACTGCATCCTGACATGAGGGCAAAATTTAATGAAACTGCTGCGTGGGAGTATGCTCAGAGCATGGAGGGCAAACTGTATGGTTATCATAATATGATATTTAGTTGGATAGACACTAAAGATGGGAACTATCCACCTCCCTTGGATGCTCATCTGGTATGTATGTTTTGATGTTTGGTTTTCAATTTAAGTTTGTAGCATAGTGGAGGCTAAAATCTTGACTTTGTACTTCCACTTCTGCATGTAATTCTAGACTCTGATTTTGGTAGTTTGCTGACACCCTTTTTATTGGTTTATACTGTTGAAGTTACTTTGAAGTCCTAAAAGTATGAGATTTTTTTGAAAGTTGCCTCAATCATGAGGATATCATGTCAACAGAGAGTCAAAACTGGTCGTGATTTTGTGTTTGTCAAAAACTCAACATTTGCTTAGAGAGCAAGCAAGAAAGACTACGTGAATTTTCTTCTCTTAGATTCTGTCAGAAAGATATATGTATTTTGGGTTTGTTTAGAACTCAACAAAGTGCTTAGGATTGTGATTGGTAGATGTAATCCAAAGCATCGTATGTCACCTCTGCTAACTAGGAACCTCGGAAATAATACCTATCTTTGGTAGTCTTAATAACTTTTATTACCGATAAAAAAAAGTCTTGATAACTTTTATCGGCCAGATTGGAATGATATAAGTCACACACACTCTCTCTCTCTCTCTCCTGTGTGTGTGCGTATCTTTCGCTATCTTTCGCTCGCATGCACTTGCTAAAATATGTGAATTTTACTTGCACTTAGATTAGTGGTTCTCACTGTCAAAGCGTGATTCTACAGGTTGCTTCTGTAATGACAGTTTGGAATCAAATACAGCCTGAATATGCTGCTAACATGTGGAATGAAGCCTTGAACAAACGACTTGGAAGTCAGGTATTATAACAGCCTTTCATCTACTTTTGATGCTCTGATTGTGAGCTTAGCCTGTTGAGGTATAGGGTGAAGCCATCACTGTAGACCACGTGGATAATTTGTTACTTGGAAATTTCTGTCATACCCTGTACCCCCTTGGTTTAAACACAGATATTATGGCTTAATCTAAAGTCTTCTAGCTGTCAGATCTGATGGCAAGATGATGGGCATACAATTCTTTGATGTAGAAGATTGTTAGATAAATTGCTCTAGATTTTTTTTCCTGGTTTGGTTAGAACTCAACAATTGAGCGAGATTTTTTTTTAAATTCATTGTCTCATTTTTATTTTTGACTATCTGACGCAACTCATGTTCAAGCAGGGTCTTGGTCTTCCTGATATTCTTGTAGAAGTCGAAAATCGTGGTTCATCTTTTGATGAATTGCTGACTATTCCTGAACAAGACAACTGGCTTTACACTGATGGGAAGTCAACCTCATGTGTTGCTTTCATTCTTGAAATGTACAAGGAGGCTGGGCTGTTTGATCCAATTGCTAGCTATATTCAAGTCACCGAGTTTACAGTGAGTCTTTCAATAATAAATGTCTGTCTATCTAGTATTTGAATGACAATAAATCTATAGTTGTAACTTGTACTTGTTTTAGCGTGAGGATACTTTACGTATACAAGAGATTACACCCCCTTTAGAGCCTCTCTGGTTTGCATTGAATGACTTTATAATATTTGAAAAGACAATTAGATATTAATAATAATTGGATGTCCATTCAAGCCGCCATCTTTTTAGGTGATATGCAATTAAACTCTCTTCCTAAGTAGTCCACACGTTTTGTTCGGAAAAAGGGAAAAAAAAAAGAAAGTAGTCTACATCTTCAATGTGTACTAATTTGTTTTACTGCCACACGTGCAGATTAAAGATGCTTATACCCTCAACTTTTTTGAGAATGATTCAAGCCGCTTACCAAAGTGGTGCAATGATGGGGACAATGTGAAGCTCCCTTTCTGTCAGATTCGAGGGAAGTATCGAATGGAATTACCTGGATACAATTCCATGGAACCATACCCGCATATGAATGAAAGATGTCCATCTCTGCCTCCGAAATACTCGAGACCGCAGAATTGTTAGAAGTCTGATCTTTTTCACTCTGGAAATTTTATACACGTGGATGAAATGATGCCAGGTTCCTTCACTGGTAGGTCTACTCTGAAGTTTATTGCTAGATGCGATGGTAATGAGAAGACTTGGGGTTTGTTCTTTTAGTATCACTTGTAAATATGGTGATTGGACTGTACAAAAAGAGGAGAATGCAATTTCTTTTTTTCCAAATGGAAATGTCAATCATTGGATTGTTGTAGTTTATGCGTGAAAGCAAGAAAATGAATAGTTATGTGCGTAGTATCAGTCTTTCTTTCTACTTGTCATCTGGAATCTTCCATGTTATGTTTTCCCTTAAAATTTATTTCTCAAAGTCTAGAAAGAAACTCGGTCGGTCAGGATACAAACGACCATGTGAACTGGAGCTTCCATTTTGAACCCACAATGCTGTTGATCTTATAGAATTCAAGTTCAACTTTGGTCTATATTGTGGAATAATTTAATCGTGTTGGAACTGCTGGTTTGATGCTGCGATTCTTTCACATTCTACCCTCGATTTTTCTCGTCTGTGGTCAAGCTTGATTGTATGTGTTGGCTCTGTTTATGCAATCTTTTGCATTATAATTTCTCATCATGTAAGACAAGCATTATTCTACTTCGAATACTGAAGATTTTGTAGACCTAACATAGCTTCCTTGGCATTAAGTTGGATTGGCAGTCCTTGAGTTCTTTCTGGCATGGGATCCCTACTGAAACAACAGTTGGTGCACAGCTTCCTTTTGAGCTGTGTTAGCAGATAATGAGTAATGACAAGGGTTCTGATTCTTGCAAACTCATATCCCGCACACAGACGAGGAGGACCTCCTCCTAATACAGCGGAAGAGTACGGTGGAAGCGATGCTTGGTTTTCAAGTCTACTTTGATCAAACTTTGACAGTTCTGGGAATATGCTGCTATCCTTGCTCCGTAGGATATGGTCATGGTTGATTAGATTGGTTTCAGAGGATTATGCAAAATATGCGACTGACTTGGGATTATATGACTGTAGTGGATTTATATCTGTGCAAAGAGATCATATGATTCCCCCAGCCCAGCGTACATTCTTGCTTGTTTGCGAACTTTGCTCAAAAAAAGGACCGAGGAAAAATATTCCATGGAGAACAAGGACAAAAGTTCCATTAGGCTTGGTTTGGATATGATTTCAACTCATCCCATTATTATAATTTTATCAAATTCTCACATAAAATACAATAAACAATTCAACTTTTTTAAATCTAAAAACAATAATAATATTAAAAAATAATATTCTAACAATATTTTATTCAATATTTAATTTTTATCTCAACTCATCTCATTTCAACTCACTATCTAAATCTATTAGTGTTAACAATTTCCCATGACATTTGGAACGAGCTTATTCACATATCATAGCAATGGAATTGGCATTGTTTCTTGTGAAAATTCCCCCTGACGAATAAGAAAAATTCTTCTCATCAGTCACTATTCACCACCTCACATCCCACACCTTATGAAAAACACTCCTATATCCTATGAAAAACACCCTCACAATCTTATAAAAAAGCTATAAGTGTGAGGTGTGAGAGTAAATAGTAGTTGATGCATAGTAAATCCTGACAAATAACTACAATTGATATTGCGCTTCTTTGGCGTTGTCCAACGAATCTATAATTAAAAAGAAGGAAAAGTGAAAACGGCCCCAGGAAAGAGGAGAAAAAAGAACAAAGGAACATTGAGTTTGATCAGAAACCAGGTTCCCTATAATTTCAAAAACAAAATCCATCTTTTGTTCCATACACAGCCTGTTTGGACAGTAGCTATCAATACGTTAAAGACAAAAATCTAAGAACATCAAATAGAAGCATTTAGATACGTGTGCTCCCAGTACAGTTCTGGATAGTGAAATCCTTAACACGGTCAATCAGCCTTGGCTGGAATATGGTTGCCACCGGTTGCAACTTTGTACACATAAAATGCAGTCATAAGTGCACTACAAGAAAAGCCAAATGCCGTTAGCTCCAGGAGATTCAAATGTATCTTGTACTCAAAGAATATCCTGATAATTATATAGCTATCAGGAACTCCAGAACTAGGTTAATTATCTATAACATTACATTTAGGTTTGACAATACTTAAAGACACAACAATGAAATGATCAGAAACTTGCTTCAATGGTTGAACAAAGAAACATTTTGCAATACTATCACAATGTAAGAAGGAAATATACATTTTGCAAGATCTTTTAAGCCTCACTTTGAACTCCAACGTACAGTAACCTTTTCAACTAAAACTTCTAGTTTTTGGCAAAATATGTCCACTCGGTCCAATCATCTAAGATAATTTGGATGTTCAAAAAATGGGGGCAGTAGATTGTTAGCCATCAGAGATCTCAGTAAGAACTTGAATGTTTGTGGAGTTTCACACATCTCCTCCTCAAATGCACAACCCCAAATACAAGCATGGTGGTAATGAGTCCATACAAATAACAGTAAACCATTCACACGATCTGCACCACATCATGAAACTTTTTTTCTAAGTCATAACTTCTATGCCAATATAATATACTGGATATGAGAAATGGGACTGTAGCTACCATTGCATATATACAACTGAGAAAAAAGAGGGGGGGGGGGGGGGGAGGGGGGGGGGGGGGAGGGGGGGGGGGGGGGGGTTGGGGGGGGGGAAGAAAACCAGATGATGTGCCTAGTAATTCATGAATTATGATATGAAATGCTAGCATGACACTCTTCATATAGATGCTATGTGAAGTGTGTACTAATAGCAATATACTCAACATGGCGAGCACAAGTACTGAATAAATCTTCAAAATACCTGATACCGGCGACAACACCAGCTGGCATAATCTTAGAGGTTTGCATATAGCGCTGTCCCATGACCCAAGTGAGTGCGGCTGCACAAACTGTCTTGAGGGCACATATATCAGGTCAAAATTTCAAATGGTTTAAAATGAAGTTGGATTGTACACATCTCATTGAACTTGGATTGTGCCTTTTGCACCATTTAATGACATTCTTATCACTTATAAAAGAAATGAAGATTACAGCAAGCACAGAATTTTTTTTTATACAGGTGGATAAAGAGGCTGAACACCAACACAATGTTCCGCATCCATGAGCACGAGAATGTCCACAAACAAGCACAGAAAAAATAGAAAAACAGAAACAAAAAACAAAGGAAAGAATGGAAGTGAGTTTTTATTTTCTAGTTTGTCTTGTGGAATTACCCTTTCAAATCAAAGGAAAGTCTCAACCCGTCCCCCCCCCCCCCCCCCTCCCGTGCGGGGGTGCCCACCCACCTAAGCCAAGTTCTTAGTCTTGCATCCAGCGATCCCAACCTCTTTTTTTTTCATTCAACAGATAGAGCTGTCTAGTAACTCCAGTCTACTTTTTTCTCACCAGGAGCAACATACTCTCCCAAACAACTACTACTACTCAATCTATCCTTCACCAGTGCCAAACAACTTCAGTCCAAATCAAAGAGCCCTCCAGCTGGCTGCACTACAAGGAACGTCAAGAGGAGAAGAAGCCACAGAGCTAAACAAAAAGGTTGTTCTCTATTTTAATTTTATTTTTACAGATTCTTCTCTCATGCAATGCTTTAAAAAATATCTGCACGATTATTCACATCTACAACTTGGTGGAAATGCACTCATTCTTAATCTATCTATAGCTTGAATCCCCATCCATCCATCTCACATCCTCATCTGACCATTCAATAGAAAAGCACCATAACATGAAACTTAAAGCACTTCCATACTCATCTAAAAAGCTCTAAGAATATGGATTGTCTTTTTCTTGGTCAGTAACCACCACAAATAACGAAAAACGTCAAATTTAGCTGAGTGGTAGCCATAAAACCCACGATTTTTCATTTCTGAACCTAGTTCCATCGCAATATCAAATAATTAAATACAAGTCTCCCAGCTATATAAGAGCACACCGGCATATAAAAGGAAACAAGATCAGAAATCCAAACAAACAAAAAGAATCAGATTTGGGGAAAAGAAGCATAAAAAATTGCAAAAATTGCAGATGCCACAAATTCAATCAAAGAAGAAACCAGATCAGAGTCTTCATTCTATATCTCTCTAAAACAACCGGTCTCTGTCACACCCTGGAAATATAGCAGTAACAATAAGTTAATAACTACTTCAAAAAACCAAGAAAATGAGCAAACCATACCGGTCTCAAGAATCAAAGCCGGATATGAGTTCTTCCTCTTCTTGAAAGCTTCGAGACTCAGATACCCTGCAAGAATGAGCACCAATCCAATGCCCACACCCCCAGCCAAAGAAGCCGTGCTCCCCTTCTTCATATACCCAAAAACTCCCCCTCCAAGCAGAACCAGCCCGTACGGGATCGTGAAGCAGAAGTCGTGCATTGTTATTCCAACAGTGTTTCTCAGGAAAAATTCTCAGATTACCAGAAGTTTCACAGATCAAAAGCCAAAAGGATATTGATATCTGGGTGTCTGTTTTGACGTGGACTTCCCGGCGCGTGGAGTCCAGGTGGCCAAAAAAATTAAAAATTATAAAAATGATGTCAGCAACTAGCTGAGCTTCCTAAATTAGTGCTTGACCTGTCTCATAATATCGAGAGTATCCTTTGACTTATCGGTCAGTCTGCCACATGCATACGACGTCGTGTTGTTTCACCTTTAACCCAAAATCTAGGGTTTTGGTTTTTCTTTCAGCAATATTGCTATGCACAGTTGCCCCATACAGTCGGTGTGCAGTCGGCTGACGTGGCATAACGCCACGTCAGCTGATTTAAAAAAAAAAAAAACACGAAACGAAGATGAAAAACGGAAAGGGATTAGAAATCATTTTCCTGCTTGCTTCGTGTTCGTCCGTGAGCCGTGCGAGACCAGAAGATAGATCCTGCTTCGGCCTTCGTCATCGTTTTTGTCTGCAGTTGAAATCGATGCACCCTGGATCGAACGTCGTTGGGTGCCCAAAGCAAGGCCGGTCTGCGTTGGGCTGGGTCAAGCCGTTTGGGCTAACTTGGTGGGCTTCGTTTGGGTCAGGTTCGTGGGCCATCATCCCGGGTCAGATAACTGGGCCAGCTTTTCGGGTCAGCTTCGTGGGTCGGTTTTGTGGGTCAGCTTCGTGGGTCGGTTTCGTGGGTCATCTTCGTCCCCAAACCGTCGCACCGTGGGTCATCTTCATCTGTGAATCTGAAATTTTCACTTTGCATTTTGATTAAATGTTTTGGTTTGCTGATAAACAACAAAAACTCTGAAAGATGTTATGATTTAGTTGTTTTTTTTCTTCCATTGTTGTTGTGATTTAGCTGATTTTTTTCTTCCATAGCTTGGTTTTTTTCATCCAATTCATGTTGTGATTTAGTTTTTTTTTTTTTCATTGCTGTTGTGATTTATTTAGCTGTGTTTTTTTTTTCCACAGTTTCGTTTTTTTCTTCCGTTGCTGGTGATTTAGTTGTTTTTTCTTCCACAGCTTGGTTTTTTTCTTCCACAACATATAGTGATTTAGTTAGTTTTTTTTTTCATGTTGTGATTTAGATTTGATATTGTTAAATACAATATTTTTGCATTGCATAGAGTTAGATATGTGAAAATTTGTTAGCTAAAAAATTAATTTCCTTGTTAAATATTGTGGTTTAATTATTATGAGAACAAAGGCCCAAGGAATTTTTGTGTGCATTTACGTGCATTCATATAAAAGGAGACTTTCAATCATCTGCACCAAGGAATTTTTTTTTTTTTTTTTACATTGTAGAAGTGATGGTTGTAAAATATTGGTACAGGAGGCAAAATATAAAGAAATAAGGGTGAAATAATTGTGAGATGAACATACCAGTAGGGAGTCTAGAATTAGATGCTAGATCAAGCCATGAGTCTAGAATTAAAGATATATAATTTACTCTATATGCATGGACGTTAATTAATTAGGCCCAATGAAATCATGTCTGGCATGTGTAAATCTTATGTGATGCTAAGCAAATTTTGATTAATTTTTTTTTCTTCTAAGAAGTATGTACAATATTAGTCTTCACTCTTGGTTGATTAAAGTAATTTTCCTGATAACTTATCAAAGACTGACTTTGGATATTGAACAACTTGTACAGGGTATGAGAAAAGGAGAAGAACACCCATCTCCGCTACCACCATCTAGCTCAAATATGTCAAACCCGTCAAACTCAGTATGCTATTTCATAATTAAAGTTCTTAATTTCTATTCAATGTTTAAAATCCTAATTATTATTATTATTATTATTTTTATGTTAGGACATCCCTCAAAATGGTCTACTTAACTATCAATATTACATGCACGGTTACTTTGGACCAGTGCCTGCATGGTCACCAGCTTTCTTGCCATATCCAGATGGAACCAATAATCCAAGCAACATTTAGGTGGTTTTTCAACTTCCTTCTTAATTTTTAGTTATAAGATAATTATTTTTGAAACAAATTAAATGCTTTAATTTTTTTGTTTTAAGCAAAACGTTGGTTACCCATTTCAATATGGGATGGGACCTCCGAGGCCATTTATCGCTAGAAGCTCTGCAACGAGCGAAAAAGTTAGTCAAGAAGATAGACCTGATTGTCTACAAACTGAAGCGCCATGTACTTCTGCTAGAGTAGATGAAGAAATTTTGTTGGATAGATCAGATGAACGGGAAACTGACGATGGCACTACTGGTACACCACAGGTAGTGCCATCGTCAGATGGTGATGATATCATTGAAGAACCAAAATCGGGGATGAAGTTCAATTCGTTTGAAGATTTGTTCAGCTATTACAAGCTTTATGGTAAAAAATGTGGATTTGGGATGATGACACAAATGAGTGAAAGGTCAGAGGATCAGAGTGTGAGATATGTCACCCTCGGTTGTGCACGGGGAGGGAAGGCTCGAATTAAGAGTTCCAATCTCGCCAACCCACGTCCGACGGGAAAAACGGACTGTAAGGCAAGAATTAATGCCTTAAGAGTCGAGGGAAAGATGCGGTTGACAACAGTGCACAACACACATAATCATGGCCTCAGCCCAATGAAATCCCGCTTCTTTCAATGTAACAGAGAAGTGAGTGAGTCCGTTAAAAGAGTCCTAGACACAAACGACTTAGCTGACATCCGATTGAATAAGGGTTACGGATCTCTTGTCGTTGGAGCGGGTGGCTTTGAGAACCTCCCATTTTTGGAAAAAGATTATCGCAATTATATCGACAAAGCACGACATCTACGACTTGGCGCAGGTGGTGCTGGAGCACTTTAAGATTATTTTATGAGGATGCAGTACAAGAATAACGGATTTTTTTCATTGATAGATTTAGACGATGATGGGAGGTTAAAAAATGTTTTTGAGCAGATCCACGTAGTCGGGCAGCCTACCAGTATTTTGGAGATGTAGTTACATTCGACACCACATACCTGACGAATAGGTATGTGATGCCATTTGCACCATTTGTTGGTGTAAACCACCACGGCCAGTCGATTCTTTTGGGAGCTGGGTTGATTTCCAGTGAGGACACGAAGACCTTTACATGGTTATTCCAAACCTGGTTACAGTGTATGGACGGTATAGCTCCAAAGGCTATTATTACTGATCAAGACAAAGCAATGAAAAATGCAATTGCTATTGTCTTTCCAGAAACTCGACATAGGTTATGCCTATAGCATATACTGAAGAAAGTCCCTGAGAAGCTTGGGTCATATACTGCATATAGAAGTGGGCTGAAAACTCAACTGATGAAATGTGTGTACGACACACAAACTATAGAGGATTTTGAGAAATGTTGGGCCGAGTTTATTAATACATACGACTTAAATGACAATGCATGGTTGAACAGTTTATATGCAGAGCGTGAGAATTGGGTACCAGTTTTCCTGAAAGAGCATTTTTGGGCTGGAATGAGTACAACCCAGCGCAGCGAGAGTATGAATGATTTTTTTGACGGTTATGTTCATTCAAAGACAAACTTGAAGGAATTTGTCGACCAGTTTGACAGCGGGCTAAAAAAGAAAATTGAGAATGAAAATCATGCAGAATTCCAGTCATTTAGCCAGTTCATTCCCTGCATTTCTAAATCTCCAATTGAAAAGAAATTCCAAGAGTTGTACACTAACGCAAAATTCAGGGAAGTTCAACAGCAAGTAATAGGTGTGCTCGATTTGGATCTATCTCTACTTACATAAGATGGTTTAAAGAAGAATTATTTGATAGAAAATGAAGTTCGTATTGAGGAGTTCACTAAAATGGTTACATATTCAGTGGATTTTAATGAAGAAGACTGCAATGCCAAGTGTTCATGTGGGTTATTTCAAATGAGGGGGATTCTGTGTAGGCATATTTTGGCCGTATTCAAATCTAACGGTATAAAATCATTGCCACACCGGTACATTCTAGACCGATGGAGGAAGGACATCAAGAGGAGATACACGTTAATCCGCACTACCTATGATGCAGGGGATCAGAGGCCAAATGGTAATAGATATTCAATTATGTTGAATATGTGTTATGGGATGATTACATATGCGGCGGATTCTAATGAGCAATTCGAAGATGCAAAGAAGAGGATACATGATATGACTGAATGTTATCGCGAGCAAACACGCAACAGATCTTTGACCCAAATAGGTTTGAAGGCGACGATTTCAAATTGTCTATTAATCTGGTTGAATTCTTTCTAAGTACTTAATTTCTATTATTTAATGATGTCGTATTTAACAATTCTTTGCCCAATACAGATTCGAATGCTGCTTTTATGACAGTGGACACAAATGCAATTGCTGATTCACAACAAGTCAAGAGTCCACTTGTTGTCAGAGGGAAAGGAAGACCCCTATCTCTGAGGAGAGCATCCAGGATGGAGATAGATATGTGAAAGGTTAAAGCCAAACAGAAAAAAGCCCAAGTAAGAGGGAAACTCAAATAGGTAATTCTTTTAACGTGTGAATGTGTGTTAGCTTTATAATGTAAACTTTGAAAAAAAAGTATTTGAGTTTTGTTACGTTATTATTAGCGACATGAGAGTTCCAATCTCGGTAATACACCAGCCATGGGCACGCGTAGGAATTTATTTGGGCCATCTGGGCCATCAGAAGTGGGTTTCATCAATCCTGGACAAGTGCATGTATCAAAAATATATCTATTTATAAGCCAAACCATAATTTCGACTCAGTTGAGATGTCCACTTGTCCTGCCTTTACTATTTACTAAGAATTTTGTTATTTATAAACAGCCTGTTATAGACAGCTCAATAATTGACACTAGTGGAATCCAACAACGAGAAACAATAATTGATAGCCAAGAAAGTGTAATATTTCTAAACTTTACACAATTTAATTGTAATATTTATATAACATTAATATTTAGTTTATTAATGGTAACAGATTTTTTTGGATTCGATGGCGCACAACTGGACGTCCCTGGATTGTGATGGATCACAACCGGTGCAACAAAGTTGAAATGAAATGTTTGCAAGATTTGCTGGCATACACAAGGTGATATAGTGGGTAATTTTTGTGCCATATGATTGTTACATATTCTGGATTGATCTTCACGTACTTAACTAGTTATTCAAATGATATGCAGTATTTTGTAAGTAGAAATGTTGGTGGCATTGAGGAGGTCTTGGGTCATATTTTGTAAGTAGAAATGTTGGTAGGTGGCATTGAGTAGTTTTTATAACTATTTTGTAAGAAGTTCTTGACATATTGTAATTATTTTGTAATTATTTTTTAAGAAGAAAGGTTGGATGCAGGGAATTGAAGAGTTATTGTAATTATTTTGTAACAAGAAAGGTTGGTGGAGATGCCCACTTGTCAACTTGATTCTCTGCCTGGTTTCCGAGAAATTGTAAGAAAAATAGAAAGAAATGGAACTGTAGGGACATATCTATTGGGAAGCAATATGAAATGGGGCATAAAGGACTTGAATTTGGAATTATCTTGATGTTTTTGGGCTCCTTTAGAAGATGTTATACACCTCATCTAATTCTCGAGCTTGTTAATATTAGCATCGTCAAGACTCAAGAGCTGCTTTTTACGTGTTGGCAAATCTAGTTCTGTGCAAAGTTTGAATTTAGGGATTACAGAGGGTGAAGAGTTTCCAATAGTTGGTCAAGTGGAATAAAGCTAATTTTTCTTACCCATTTACGCGGAAGGCAGATGAATTTATAATGCCTCGGTTCAATAGTTGGTCAAGTGGAATAAATGCTCAATTGACTGGGTCAATCGAAAGAAATGGTCAATTGCCTTGGGTCTTTTGAAACACAAATGGTATGCGTAAACAGGTTTGAGTAGGACTTTTTGTGTTGTGTGTTAAAGCTGGGTTCAAGTCAAAGCATTTGGCCAACTAGCCGAGTTCTAGCAAGAAGAATTAGCTTCAGTGGTTGCAAATAGTACCTGTATTAATTCCTTACAAAAACTTACATACACAAGCTTGAAATAACAACATAATGTATTAATTCCTTAACTTACATACACATGCTTGAAATAACAACATAATATTTTGTAGTTGTCCGTTCAACACAAAAGCTAAAGTAACTTATACAAATATAATAAAAACATAAAGTAACTTATAACACTTTAACTACAATGGAAAGGCTCTAAATAACTAATAACACTCACTAAATAAGTAATAACACTTAATAACTAATAACACTTTAACTAAATATTTACAGCACTAAATAAGTAATAACACTTAATAACTAATAACACTTTAACTAAATATTTACAGCACCGAATAAGTAATAACACTTAACCTACAAATGCAACATAAATCACTACCGAGAATATAAATAACAAAAAACAACTACAAAAAGACCAAGGTACATCCGGGATAACGTGCGTGAATGCCTTACGACAGCTTCTCTCTCAAGAAGCACCAACTCCTTTTTCCGAACTTCCTCAGATTTACTGTATAGCACCATCTCTATCTTCTTGATGTCATCCACTATCTTAAGGAGCTCATTTACTTTATTTTCAACATCGCTAAGTCTCTTCTCGAGCTATTCCTCCTTCATTGACAGTTCATTTTTTCTTTCTTCTAGCTCAATGTCTTGATCACTATCTGCCCATTTGAAATATTTACAATATGGTAATCCCTGATATTTACATACAAAAACAATTCAAATGTTAGACGTACGTAATATTAATCATATCATTAAACACGTTATATTACAAATCCCGTAGCTACCTTTCTGTTGTAGTTTGGACACCCTAAGAAGGGTCGTCCAGGATTTGCCTTAGTACTTGAGTATCTCAATATAGCTTCAACGTCACAGAAGCACAAGGGAGATGCCAAAGTACATTTGCCAAAGGATGCAGAAGACAGTGATGATGAAGGCATTCTAAGTAAAGAAGGCAGAAATGAATTAGACTTGCTTTTTGAAAGTCTCTCAATAAAGTAGATATTTAGTCTATTTATTTATTAGTTCAAATAAATAACTATATAATTTGCCTATCTAACTATAGAGGAAGACAAGTTTTTAGAGGAATACTCCAATATCTATCATAAAAGACATACCTAACACCAAAAAAAAAAAAAAAAACTAACAAAGTCATTGAAGTCATAACTAGGAGAGAAGTTTCTTTGACTCAACTTTTCTTTCTTTTTAATATCACTAGCACTTCTCTTTTATAATATCAAATATAATCCTCACATCACCGTGGAGATTTGAAAAATCTCCCTCCCTTCCAATTCTTCTTCTAGTCTCAATTTGCCTTATTTGATTCTAGTCCTATTATAACCAAAGTTACCTAACTTTGTTTGATTATTCAAATGTATGAGGTTGGAAGTTGGAACATCCAGCTAGAGTGTAGTATAAACCATTTACCAACAATAAACAAAGATAGTCAAAGAAATTAAAAAAAACAAAAAAACAAAAAAAGCCCCTGCCCATGCTAGTCATAGTGGATTATAATTTCCACCATGAAATTCAATTATGTTAGTCATAACTAGGAGATAAGTTTTCTTTGACTCAACTTTTCTTTCTTTTTAATATCACTAGCACTTCTCTTTTATAATATCAAATATAATCCTCACATCACCGTGGAGATTTGAAAAATCTCCCTCCCTTCCAATTCTTCTTCTAGTCTCAATTTGCCTTATTTGATTCTAGTCCTATTATAACCAAAGTTACCTAACTTTGTTTGATTATTCAAATGTATGAGGTTGGAAGTTGGAACATCCAGCTAGAGTGTAGTATAAACCATTTACCAACAATAAACAAAGATAGTCAAAGAAATTAAAAACAAAAAAACAAAAAAAGCCACTACCCATGCTAGTCATAGTGGATTATAATTTCCACCACGAAATTCAATTATGCTAGTCATTACTAGGAGAGAAGTTTTCTTTGACTCAACTTTTCTTTCTTTTTATTGTTTCCTCTCTCTGCTATATACTTGATTGAGGGGGTAAGAAAACCAAACCAAAATATATAACCCTGCCATGCAGCTTCTAATGAAACTGAAGTCAGAAATCTGCATTTATAAGACGTTGGACAAATCACAGATACCACATGCTTGGATATGAACAATTTTTACAATTGATGCACAAGCAGAAATTAGGAAGAGTATTAAAAACTGATGATTATAGTGAATCATCAACATCAGTATAAATAAGATACATGTTAAAAAAAAAATATATATATATATATATATATATATATATATATATATATAGCTTCAAAAACAACAAATAACAACTTACAATCCAAAAGACATTGCACAAGAAATGAATAAGTCAGATTCATATCAAACTTTAATTGCTCTTTGGTTTTTTTTTTTTTTTCTTTTTTCTTTTTTCACAACTCAAATCCAGGGAACAATTAAGAATGTTGACTGTGGTAACAGTATAGCAACAAAATTGGGTTCTTAAAATGAGTGGAAACGTACGGCTTAGCACATCAAAGACATTATCAGAGTTTCAGTTTTGCATTCATATGACATTTTCTTGTGTTGATATTGTGATGTTGTGTGAGTGTCAACTCCTATTGCCAAATATAATTTTTCTAAACTAAAAGCTCCATAAAAAAACACAATGACGGAAGGAATTGAAAAAGATGTGTACTTGCCTTCAACCTGGATCGGACAGGGGCGACTCTCTTCCTTGTTCCTTAATTTATGCTAGGATTAGGGTTTCGGGATGAAGGGAAATTAGTTGGTTAGTGCTAGGGTTTCAGGATGAGGGAAAGAGGCGGGTTAGGGTTAGGGTTTCGGGATAAAGGGAAATGGGCTGGGTTAGGGTTAGGGTTAGGAGGGAGGGAGCGTTGTTTGGGTCATCTTCGGATGTGAGAACTTGGGATTGTGGGAAATGGAAGGGGGCTTCGAGTGAGACTTCATTGACGGAAGAGGCTCGTGGAGCTTCGCCGCGACGACAAACAGAGGGGAAGGAAGGGGCTTCCGGAGCTGGAGCTGGAGCTCGCGACGCATAGACGAATGACGGAAGGGGCAGTGGAGCTAGGGTGAGAAACAGAACGCCACACCGAGAGAGGAAGGAGGGGAAGGAATTTCGTGAGGAAGGAGGGAATCGGGGTGACTCGAAACACAGAGAAGGAGGGAGAAAAGTGGTCGCGGGAGGGAATGCGGAAAAGTTAAACAACGAAAACGTGGAAGATTGAAAACGACGTCGTTTTCAATTTTCCATGTCAGCCCGTTTGCATCGCGACTGCACGACTCGACTGCGCCCAGAGTTTTTGTTCTTTCAGTGATGCTATAAATCAATATAAGATCAAAACTTTCCTAAACCAATGGTGCTGATTGCTGAAATGATAGTCCATTTTCAACCCTGGATCCGATTAACCATCGGGTATAACTCGCTGTATCCCATCCTTAACCCTTTTCACAACCCAAAACCCAAACTCTCTCAAACCCTAAAAATGGTTGCGACTGAAGCCAATTCCAAGAGACCCTTCTGCCCATCGTGCTCCAAACCCGCCCGTCTCTGCCTCTGCAGTCGGATCCATACTCCGGGTTTAGATAATTCGGTAACGTTAACCATACTTCAGCATAGTTTAGAGAGAAAGCACCCACTGAATTCTGCTAAAATTGCTAGACTAGGTCTTAAGAATCTCACTGTCGCTACTGTTTTTGATGTCAATCAAGAGGCCCAATTTGTTGTTCGGTTGCTGCAACAGAAATCTGAAATGGTTTCGGTTCAAAACGGGTTAGATTTTGATCAAGCTGTGGAAAATGGGGAAACGGAGGAGCTGGTTTTCGATGGAGATGGAGGAACTAAAGAATTTGGTAGTACCGGTCTGGCTGATATAGGTGGAGAACGTAGTTTGACGAAAGATCTTAGTGGCGTACAAGGTACTCAAAGCCATTTGAAAGGTTTTAATTTTGTGCCAAATTCAGTGTCATTGGTGAGTAATGGGGAGCCAGAAGATAGACCCACTGTTGAAGATTGCATTTGTGAAAAAGGAATATTTGCTGTAGAAAGTCCACATGAAAATAGAGAACTAGTTAAACAACCTAATGCTCATATGGTTTCACCTGCCTCAACATTGAGCGAAGCAATTGTGGATAACAATACCATCGTTACCAATGAAAGTGAATTTTTCCATCTCGAGGTTGATCCAATGGAAGCAGTCCAAAGAGGTAATGAAGCGCCAGTTATTACTGCAACCATTGGAAAATATGGTGTCATTAGCTCTCTTTGCCATAATTGGATGCCACAAACCCATATGCAGAAGCCAAAATTTTGTAAGATTCTAGCTTCTTCAGCTGCTCGTGATGCTCTGGGAAGAGGGTTTTCTGTGAAAAAATTGCAGAAGCGTCAGCGTAATGCGAGCATGGAATCGGAAGAGTGTGAGGAGTTTGAACTTGAGGTTCCTCCCGGATCAGTGCTTCTATTTCCAACTGAGTGTGCAATTGGTATTGATGGCCTTGATGCTCTTGGTCTTGATGTGAAGAATTTAATTGTCTTGGATGGTACATGGGCTAAGGCAAAAAGAATGTACAATGAAAACCCCTGGTTAGAACTTTTGCCACATTTGAAGTTGGATTTGAACAAGATGAGCTTGTATGGTGAAGTGAGGTCTCAGCCAAAGGTTGGATGTTTGTCCACCCTTGAGAGCATTGTATATACACTGAAAGCTTTAGGGGACACACATGAGGGGCTAGATAATCTGTTGGACGTCTTTGAATCTATGGTTGAATACCAGAGACGATGTAAAGATGAGAGGCTAAGCAAAGTCTCTTCAGTGTGAGCCTTCATCCTCGTATTAGATTCGTTTACACAGTACTAACGTCTTGTACACTGGTTGACCCTAGATTGTTCTAATTCTTGAAAGTTTGGATTTTTTTTGGATGAATTTCTTATAGAACTAACTTGTTTCAGAAGATCATGGTTCATGAACTTCAAAGGGACTGCTCTTGTATCTTTTTGATGTGCTTCTCTTGTAGAACACAGCAAATATGGTTTATCTTCATTGTATAATGTTTGGAATGATGAATTTGGGGCAGCTCTGTTTCTTCTCTTGTACAACAATGAATTAATAAACGTGATTTATCTATTTATTGAAGAGGCAATGTGCAAATACTGTGTCGAAATTGCATGATGGAGAGTGGATTTTCAGGATCTCGAGCTCACCATGACCAAAACTTCCTTCCCCGGAAGGAAAACTGACCACTCGGGCTGTGGGTTTAAGGCCCAGTTTGGGTCGGGTTAAACTTTAAATTTTTGTCTATTTACAAGCATCAATGTGATCCACGCTCAGGCTATTCCAGGAATGGGTAGGGTTTTGGGTCTACGTAGATCCACTATATTTATAAACCAAAGCCCAACTCAATTTTTGTAAGCAGACGGTCGCAGACCATAGGCCCAGTTCTGAATAGGCCCAAAAAGAAGCCCATCACAATAATTAACCACAAGTTTTTAACCCGACGTGTCCTATCTCAACTGACCCAATAGTTTCAATCCACGTGTCATCCCGCCCCCCACTCTCTCTCTCATCTGTCTTTCCCTCGTAGCTCCCCCGTTCCCTCGCCTAGGGTTTAAATCTCTCAGCCCCTGCCTCCTCATCCTTATCCCGATTTCCTAATTCCGAGTCCCTTGTGCCTTTTTTTTTTTTTTTTTTGTGTTCTTTTGTTTGGACCTTCACCATGATGCAACAGCCAGCTCAGATGCCATCGGATCAGCAGAGCCAGCAGTATCAGCAGCAGTGGATGATGATGCAGCCGCCGCAGCAGCAGCCAGTCCCTCCTCCGGCAGGGTGGGTCCCACAGGCTGTTCCGCCGCCTCAGATGGCCCAGGCTCAGGCTCAGGCTCAGGCTCAGGCTCAGGCCCAGGCCCAGGCTCAGGCTCAGCAGTACCTGGCCCCGCAGAACGCCGGTTCCGAAGAGATCCGATCCCTCTGGATCGGGGACTTGTTGCCTTGGATGGAGGAAAATTATCTCCTCACATGTTTTTCTCACTCTGGAGAGGTGAAACATATATATGGACCGACATATCTGTGTACATACATATATTTTCTTCTGGTTCGGGGTTTCCGTTGTGTAGTTCGAAAAAAATGCGATATTTTTCCTAAAAATAATCTCTCTCTCTCTTCCCCTCTGTGGTGTTGGTGTCTGTTTTGTTTTGTTAGGGTTGTAGGCTAGAATTTGTGTTGAATACTGTAGAAGTAGGGTTTTGAACATTAACGCTGTCATTTGTTGGGCACTTATCAAAAAAACATTTATTGGGTAATTTGATTGTATTGGTGTTGCTGGATTCTTTGGAACTTAAATTTTATTCGGCCTAAGAACTCAAAAGGGAAATAAAACATAAATTGACATTAGTTATCGGTTTGCTTATTTCTTCAGCTGTTCTATATATTGTGTGAGAATGTCAACTTATTATTATTTTTTTATGGGTGGGTACCTCTACTTATATAAGCAAAGCATAACTTGCAACACAGTGGCACTAGAAGTTTGTTCATTTTATAATATATTTTGTTTCCATAATATAATTCATATTCCCCCTTAATCACCATTATCTGACCATCTCTTATGTCTGATCAATTTTTTTTTTTTTTTTTTTTTTTGTGGATAATTCTAGGTTGTAACAGCTAAGGTTATTCGCAATAAGCAAACAGGAGTATCTGAGAGTTATGGTTTCATTGAATTTGTTAGTCGTGCTGCAGCCGACAGGGTTTTGCAGACATACAATGGCACACTTATGCCAAATACAGAGCAGAATTTCCGGCTCAACTGGGCTACTCTTGGTGCTGGCGAGAGGCGACAAGATGATGGTCCTGATTATACAATTTTTGTGGGAGATTTGGCAGCTGATGTCACAGATTACTTGCTTCAAGAAACCTTCAAAGCCGTATATCAATCAGTGAAAGGTGCGAAAGTTGTCACTGATAGGACCACTGGACGTTCTAAGGGCTATGGGTTTGTCCGGTTTGGTGATGAAAGCGAGCAGTTACGTTCAATGACTGAAATGAACGGCCAGTATTGTTCTACAAGGCCCATGCGTGTTGGCCCAGCTGCTACAAAAAAAACTGTCGTTGGACAGCAATATCAGAAAGGTATGTGTTGTTGGTATCGCTGGTTATGCTTTGATGCAATTGCTGCACCTTTTTTGATCAGCAATTGTTGTATTTTAAAACTTCAAACTTTAAATGTTTCTGATTGATTTTTCTTATTGCTTGGTCTTCTCGTTTGCTCTGTCTCTTGCCTTTTTTTTTATTGCTTTTTATTTTGGGGGGGGGGGGGGGGGGTGGTTTGGTTTCGAATGGTGAGTTAAATGTTTGTAGATTCTTTCTGAGGTGAATTGTCAAAAAGTGTTGCTTAATTTGACGTTTCTCAGCTATTGATTTGAAGATTGACGGGACTTACAGTCATTTCGTTCCAGTACTTACCTTTGTAAACTTGGGCACTTTTAAATTCTCTTAAAACATGTAAAACTTATATAAAACTCATGTTGTCTTAAAGCAGGACACCAAGAGGCTCTCATTTTTTAGGGGCCTGGAACTGATTTCAGCTTAAATGATACCACTTTAATCCGTGGCTCATTTTAGGTCAGTTATCTTGTTTATGTCGTAAGTTCATACTTTTTTGTGGCATTTGTTATGCTACATTCAGAATTATTTTTCCAGTTCCTTATATTTTAAGAGTTACCAATCAAGTTTAATTCATTCCTTTTCCAAGTCTTGTATATTTCCTTTACCATTATTCTTTAGCTACATGAATCATGGAGAACCTTTCTTCTTTTCTCCCATGAATTACTTCCCTGCACCCTTTACATAAGGTTGGATGCCAGTTTTTTCCAGATTTTTTGGCCCGTGCGCGTGATTGCAAAGTTCCTTGAAAGATTTTATTCAATAGTACCGTTTCTTCTTTTTGTTCTGAAGTACATGTTGCAGAGGGTAACTAATTGCCTTGTTGGTTTCGTCATGCTATCTATTAACCCTGCCTTGAATGGCTTAGTAACTCAAAATTTAAGCATTATATGCTATACACTCCATTCTATAAAATGTGTATTACTCTTTGCGCTGTACTTCTGCTATTCGTTGTACTTATACTATTTCCTCTCTTGTTATTTTTCTATCACTTGTTTAGGCGTTTCTAGGTTTCAGAACCTTGCACTTCAGCTGCTTCCACTTCCATGGTTTGTGATGGGATCTTAATTCTTAAATATATCACAAATTTAATTTTTAAAGAGTTGGCTAGGAGATTCTTGGTTCTAAATAATCTTTTTCTTTTAATAGTTATTCTTGTTTATAAATAATTGTATACAAAGTGGTTGTATTGTGAGTTTTCTGTCTGAATTCTTTAGGAACCTCTAGGGGGAAAACTCACCTGTGGCAGTTTGCATGATTATTAAAAGCTATATGTTTATACGATTTTAATCTTTGTGTTTATAACCGGCATATGTAATCCCTCTCGATTGTCTTTCAATCTAAAATATCCATGACTTCATTTCATGGATAAAATGAAAAGCAATGTCAATTTGATTGTAGTTACTATCAGTAATCACATTTGGTTCCGGAAACTTGTTAAAGAATGTTTTTGTCATGTTAAATGGATTCAAATGGCACACTTCAGCTTGGAGCTTTTTCGTCAACTTCAAACTCTCTGACTGAGGGCATTTTTCACCCATATTGCTTGCACGGAGATTTTTTTTTTTGAAAGGTGCTTGCATGGAGATTTGAAGAAATTTAAATGCTGTATATATGCCCTGGAAACTTTATTATATGTTTTGATTTGTTGGCTATCACACGTATTTGTCATTTGCAGCTACTTACCAGAATACTCAAGGAAACCAGGGGGAGAATGATCCAAATAATACAACAGTGCGTAGTTTGTTTTAATGTTGATATTTTTTACTTCCTGCTATATGCTAGTGACACTTGATACACTTGGCCACAGATATTTGTTGGGGGTTTGGATTCAAGTGTCACAGAGGACTTGTTGAGGCAAGTGTTTGGTCGGTTCGGTGAGCTAGTTCATGTGAAAATACCAGTGGGCAAGCGGTGTGGATTTGTTCAGTTTGCTAGCAGGTAAGAAATCAATGCAAGTATACATATTAGTGCCCCTGCTAGTTTGGTTTGTCTTTTTTATTTATTTTCTGTGCCTTTTCCACCTGGTCTTTTTAATATCTTCAGTTTTTGTTGAACTTCAGAATTACTGCAGAGCAGGCATTATCATTAATGAATGGAACTCAACTAGGAGGACAAAGTATTCGACTATCATGGGGGCGTAGTCCTTCAAACAAGCAGGTTTTTGTTGCAACCATAGTTTTGGATGACTACGTTACTGTTTATATTTAAATTATCCGGGTGATTTATGGGATCCATCTATTGCATTGCTTCAGACTCAGCCAGATCAGACACAGTGGAATGGTGCATATTATGGATACCCACAAGGATATGATGCATATAACTATGCACCTCCTACTCAAGACCCCAACATGTACTATGGAGGTTATCCTGGATATGGAAATTTCCAGCAGCCTGGTGCTTACCAACAGCCACAGCAGGTGCGCTCCAATACCTCTTTTCTATTTTTTGTTTTCTCTCGTTGTGAAACTAAAGATACATAACCTGTGGCTAATTTTTGCTAGTGGTGATGAGACAGTCTAGTTATTAATGTGTAGATATGTAACACTTTGGGTCGTTACAAGATAGTTTCATGTGAAATCAGGTTGCTCACAAGGTGTCCCATCACTTAACCTCTCATTTCTTTATGATGGACATATTTTTAAATGAGAAAGAGGCTTTCAGTACTTGTGCTGTTGTTGGAAGTGGGCTCCATCAAGTGCTTTGTAAAATTTTCTTGTCTGTATTATCGCTGGTTGAGAGATTGGGAAGTTTAGTTTGTTGACTAACTCCCTTAAATTGAGACACCTTTTCTCTCCGTACAATTTTCTTGTTCTCATGCATATTTGTAACCTCACCTCCGGCGCTTCTCGTCAGAGTTGACTCCCTCGTTCCACAACGCTTTTTGTTGACAACCTATCCCATTTTTCCCCCTTTTCTAGTCATTTTTGCTTTCACTAAATGGAGGGTTAAAGGCATTTTACGGTGGAAGCAAAATCTTTTGTATTCTCGATGGCGGGTGGCAGTAGTGTTCGCATCACTGAAAGAAGCAGAAGAATGTCTACGCTATCGTCTTAAGTAGGGTGTTGGCTACATGGTTGGTGCAGATGGTGGCAGAAAGGCTAGCCTCTCGTCGACGTGAAAGCTTCTTTAGGCAAACGAGGATGGGGAATGGAGTCCTCACCATTCAATGACACGTTAACTCTAGGGGTTGTTTCTTACACTTGGTAGAGCTCGGGAATGTTAAGAGGAGAGGAGAGGTGATTGTCCCTGAAGGTTTGAAGGGCAGTGGCTGGGAAGAATTTGCTTACCACCTTAGAAAAGTTGCCTGCTTTCGAAAGGGAAGAAAGACATCTATGGACATGGAGGCAGAGAGGTTTCTACCCTCCAGAGGCGCCACCTATGCCTCGGTTTTGAGGTTGTCGACAGGGAATGACTCTGTCATGGTGGTCAATAGTGCTCAAGTGAAGGGTACATGACTTGGCAGTGTAGGAAATCACAACAGTAGACCTACCTCTGACATGGGTGGTAAGGGAGCCTCTGTCACTGATACAACGATGGGGGATTTAGAACGGGCGATGCTGGCTGTCAAAGGCCATTTGTCAGGTATATCTGACTAGATCATTGCATTGATGAGGAAAGTGGACTTGGGCTTACAAGCGGTTATGGGCCAAGGCAGTGGGCCTATGCAGAATGAAGAACCTGTGAAGAAGGGAGAGCCTGCGGTGAATTTGGTAAGGGCTATGTGGTCTTTAGATAGGGGCTATGGAGAGCTTGCTGGACTGGGCTTGAGCAGAGAGGGACCTGTCAATGAATGTGGAAGGGCCACACGGGCTGGACCTCGATGATTGGAGAGTCTCTTAGGCCCACCAACTCTGTGTGGTGGGCTAAAGATTCATCTCGGGCTTGAGAGCCCCAAAACCTGCCAACCACCACGCCAGCTGCCTTGCTGACATCATAGAAAACGTTACCGACTCGACGACCCTACTGGCCCAAACAGAGCACGCCTAAAGGACATGGTGGCAATGGCTCTCATAGGTCATCGACACAGAGTGGGCTGTCATCCTCAGGCGACCCCACAGTAAGTAACTTGGACCACCTCTCGGCCTTGGAGGGAGAGTTTGCGGTAACTTGTTCTTTCACAAGTTTGGATGATTGTTTTGGGTGGGGATTTGTAGGAGTTACCTACCAATGACAACAATAGAAAGTTTCTTTGGGATGAGGTTGCTAGTTTATGTAGCTAGTGGGATGGCCTGTGGTGCATTGGAGGTGATTTCAACATCACTCGATTTTTTAGTAAAAGGTCGAGGGTTTCTAGCTTGGGATCAGCTATGGTCTACTTTTCAATTTTTTGAGCTGGATTTGATTGACCTACCTCTAGTTGGGGGTGACTAAACTTGGTCTATGGGAGGGCATGCTCTAGGTTGGATAGATTCGTTGTCTCTCCCTCTTGGGAGGCACACTTCCCCAACCTATGCTAAAAACACCTCCCCAGGCTCTGCTCGGATCACTTTCATCTCTTATTGGATTGCAAGGGTCTCCATGAGGGGCGGAGATACTTTAAATTCGAGAATATGTGGTTGAAGGTAGATGAGTTTACAGATAAAATTAGATTGTGGTGGTCCTCATATCAAATCTCGGGTACTCCTAGTTTTGTTTTAGTCGGGAAATTTAAAGCCTTGAAAAATGATAGAAAATGGAATACAGAAGTTTTTGGGAACATAAATGACCAAAGGAATAATCTATTTCAGAAACTGCAGCATTTTGAGGTAAATGATGTGACTGAGGCCCTCTCAGATGATGAAAAGGCAAGGAAAATGGTTGTAGTAGCAGCTGGAAAAAATACACTCATGGAGGAGATATCCTGAAGGCCAAAGTCTCAGGTCCTTTGGTTGAAGGAAGGGGATAAGAACACAAAGTTTATTCATCGAGTAGCTAATTCCTATCGAAGAACCAACGCCATCGAGGTTCTTCATTCATAAGGGAGGGTTCTTTCAGACAAAGTTGCTATAAAGGATCACATTGTCCACTATTATGACCAATTCCTAAAGGAGCAACACCATTGGAGGCCCAAGGTTGATGGGCGGATTTTCGATTCTATTGATCCACTAAGTGCAGCTCGGTTGGAGAGACCATTTGAAGAGGAGGTGCTTAAAGTGTTAAAGGGGATGGAAAAAGACAAGGCCCCGAGTTCAGATGGTTTCACAATGCCTTTCTTCCAGGCTAGTTGAGACATTGTCAAGGAGGACATCATGAAGGTCTTTCTTGAATTTCACTCATTAATGGAATTTGAAAAAAGCCTCAATGCTTCATTTATCACCCTTATTTTGAAAAGGGCAAGGTTGGTGGAGGTGCAAATTTTCACCCTATAAGTTTGGTGAGCGGGGTTTACAAAATCATCTCCAAAGTACTAGCCTAGCGGTTGAGCGCATTCGTGGGGAAGATCATCTCAATGTCCCAAACCGCCTTTGTAAAAGGAAGGCAAATACTAGACTCAGTCCTCATTGCGAGTGAATGCTTGGAGAGGAGAGTCAGAGTTGGTATTCCAGATATCTTTATGCAAATTGGATATGAAGAAAGCTTTTGATCATGTAAATTGGGATTTCTTGGTGTATGTACTTGGCAGATATGGCTTTGGGGAAAGGTGGTGCCAGTGGATGAAGCATTGTATCACAACGGTCAGATTCTCTATTTTGGTTAATGGCACCCCCGAAGGCTTCTTTAATAGCTCTCGAGGCTTGAGGCTAGGGGACCCTTTATCCCCTCTCCTATTCATTTTAGTAATGGATGTTCTGAGTAGAATGTTGAAATGGATGGCGGATAGAGGTTTCATCTCGGGGTTCTTGGTAGGTGGCTCCTCACATGACAGTCTATCACTCTCTCATCTACTTTTCGCTGACGACACGCTATTTTTTGTGAGCCGGATCCCGATCAGATTTGCTCCTTGAGAGCCCTCTTGCTCTACTTTGAAGCTGTCTCCGGTCTCAAGGTGAATCTGCAGGTGTGGCGTATGGACTAGAGAAGATTTTTCGTTATTTCCTATGGAGTAGTGAGGATGTGAAAAAATTCCGCTTGATCGAGTGGGATAGGGTATGCACTTCTTGTCCAATGGCGGATTGGGGGTTCGTAATTTGAGAACTTTCAATAAGGCTCTCCTAGGAAAACAGTTATGGTGGTATTATAGGGAAATTATTGATGTTAAATATGGAAGCATTTGAGGAGATTGGTGCTCTAATGAAGTAAGAGGGGCTTACAGCGCAGCTGTGTGTGGAAATTTATTCACAATGGTTGGGAAAACTTACTTCTAATTGCAAGCTTGCGATGGGTAGGGGCACACAAGTTAGATTTTGGCACGACACTTGGTGTGGCGATATTGCATTGAAGAACGATGTTCCCTCCCTTTTTAGGATTGCGCTCGATAAGGATGCCTCGGTTGCTGATAATATGGCCATCTCCTCTGACTCCACTCAATGGTCAGTGAGATTTATTAGAGTGGCACAGGATTGGGAAATGGGAGATATTGCTGATTTTTACAGCGCGTTATACGTGCTGAACTTCCACGTAGATGGAGATGATCGATTGCTTTGGACACCTACAGGGAACAAGAACTTCTCAGTCCAATCCTACTATAAGGTATTATCGACCCACTCCCCCATTGCATTCCCTTGGAGTAATGCTTCCCTTAAAGTGGCTTTCTTTGGTTGGCTAGCATCTCACGGGAAAATATTGAGTATTGATAAGCTGAGAAGGCGTGGCCTCTACATAACAGATTGGTGCTTCATGTGCAAATATGACCGTGAATCAGCGGATCACCTTCTTCTTCATTGCAAAGTAGTTAAGGCTTTATGGGATGAAATATTCACAAGGCTTGGTATGGCATGGGTAATGCCTAGAAGGGTGATAGAGTTATTGGCATGCTGGAGAGGATTCCGGGGAAAGAGGCAGATCGTGGCTATTTGGAAGATGGTGCCTCTATGCCTAATGTGGTGCACATGGAATAAGAGGAATAGTCGTCGTTTCAAGGACAAGGAGTGCATGCCGGAACATCTTTTATCATACTTTGTTACTTTGGGCATCATCTATTGTATTGAATGGAACATCTTTTAATGACTTTTATGCTTCTTTTCACAGCACTTAGCTTGTAATTAGGCTTTTGTATACTCCATGTGTACTCAGGTCTTGCCCAATTATGTGGATTAATAAAATCTGGGCACCAGACTGGGCGTTAACAGGATACTTAAGGCTTCCTATGGCCTTTTGACTTTCATTAGATCTAATTCATTGCTAAACAATTATGGTTGTGAGAAGTGTGGCTGGTGGCTTGTTTTGAAGCTAGAACTTTTCTGTTATTTTGCTTGTCCTCTAATTCATATGGTTTATTTGGAGCATTTCGATCATAATATTGTATATGTTTTTGCCACGTGCAGTGATATTAGCTATGTCAAGCCTGAAGGCCGGCCTCACTGTGTTTCCAATGCGGTTTTGGTCATCGGATGTAGGAAGGTGTGGGGTTTCCATATCAATTTGTTTCAGTTATAAGTTTCTTTTTTCCCTTTCTTTTGGTATTCCTTGTGTTTATTGTGACATCGGGTATGTTGAAGGCACTACTATGGTGATGCTGATGTGCGTCTTTGATCTACTTTGATTTGTCTTGTACAATATGGATTTGAAAAATATCCGTTGTGTATGGACTGTTATTTGTCTACATATTGATAGCTCTTATTTGCTTTTTAATATATAAGCGTGATTGTGTTTTATGATTGTATGTTGAATGTTCAGCTACATATATATGTTTTTTTTTTCTTTTAAATAAATACAAGTATGTAGTGTGTTATAAGCTAGTCAGTAGGATTCCCCCAACCCCTGCAATTGTACCTTCATTTGCCAGCATTGTTTTTCCAATGTGATTGGCTGGTTTCTAATACCACAAATAACCTAGACGTGTGAGATTCTACTCAGTACCTCGAATAACTGAGAAACATTATTAATTACTTCTGCATGCATTTTTATATGAAAATTGAGCTGTCGTATTAAAATTGATCGAGTCAGAACTTAACCTACGTTGATATTTGATGCATGAAATAGGCACCAACTTGAGATGAACATTAAAAAGAGTTTATTGGGTTGCTCGTGTGTTGGTTGGTCCAGCAACTTGCTACTTGTATTTGATGCTCTAATTATATGGTGGTTGGGGAAAAGAAACCTGTGTACACTTGAAATGTAAAACCATATCCAAAAATGCTAGTCACCGACATTTGGGTCCCGGTCTTGTGCTACATCCTCGGTGGATGTATCACTGCTCAACCATATTCGAGGATAATTGTGTGTTGCTTTCACCACTTGGTGAAATTCGTATATTCGTCAGGTCTAATTCTTGGTGCATCGTGGAGACAAACATCCACGACTGATTTCAAAAGATATCTCA
Organism: Juglans mandshurica; assembly: GCA_022457165.1. Classification (NCBI taxonomy): domain Eukaryota; kingdom Viridiplantae; phylum Streptophyta; class Magnoliopsida; order Fagales; family Juglandaceae; genus Juglans; species Juglans mandshurica. The sequence continues at coordinate 1,036,400 of CM039632.1, read as the reverse complement.
TCTATAAATCCTCTATGCTCACTCCAACATGTACTAAGAAAAGTTTAAAAGTTTATGCAAGAACACTCTTAAAACTCTGATCTTAGAAAGAATGAAGAATTGAAGGGGAAAAATTATTGAAATGCTTGGATTAGTGTGTTATCCAATCCGGGTGTCGGTACTGTTTTTTTTTACGGGCACCAGGTGTTGTTTTTCAGACACCCATACTAGTAAAATAAAATAAAAAACCGATCCGATCGACTGTGCGCCCGCTAGTGCATGTAATCCTCCTCTCTATCCGAGTAAGAAGAACACACTGCGGCGCGCGGACAATACCTGATCTTCGTATAACTGTCCCCAAAAGCGAGTATGTCCAAATGATTCAACAAGAACACTGAAAAAACTTAATTAGCTCCATATCAGATGGCCAAAGTAATAGCAAGGCTAATGACCAACTCTTTGATCTATGTTGTTCCCATCTCAACCACGTCTGAGATCCTATCCAAGTACAAATGATACCAAACCGGATTCAGCAATCCCGGCACATTGAGTCATCCGTGCCGAAGCATGCACCAATACTGCTCCTACTTAAGCATTTCCAAAGAAAAATGACTTGTATACAAGCGATTCAACCAACTAAAGAAGAATATCCTTGCCCATAATTAAAAAGATAGAAACAGCCAATACATTCTATTTCCACCAAAACCTCTTACAGCTTAAATTTGTAAGAGATCCTATGAGTGCATGGAGTTAAGTAATTTAAGAGCCAGTGCTTCTTGCTCCTCCAGGGACATGGAATCCTTCTTTTCTTTTATCTCACCATCATCGCTATCACTATCATAGTATATCTTCGACTTTTTATGGGGTCTGATTCCAGTTGCTTCCTCTTCTGACCCAGAAAGTTCTTCCTCATCAGCCTCATCTTCCGAATGTCCTCTTTTCAACTTCATCTTCTCCTTAATCCGTTTTTCTCTAAGGCGCTGGCGCTCTAGTAGCTTATCTTCTTTGTCCACCTGCTTCAACTCTTCCCTCATCTTGTTATAATATTCGTTCTTTTTTCCTGTAAAACAATGGAATATTAAGGCATTAAAACAGGAGGAAATGCACAAAATACAGTCGGCACATGGGATATAAATTTATTTTGTTCCACTTCACCCTTAGATTGCCAAGGACAAGTTTGTACAACCACTATTTTCAAACAAGGAATTGACTAAATAAATTGTAGTGGATTAGTGGGGTTTGCGTTATTTCAAGTTTAGGACATTGGAAATGGATCAGCTGGAGCCATTTGTTCTATTAGACAGCAGCTAACTGTCGAATCAAATTAAAGAATATTCCTACTATTTGTTGTGCAGCTAATTCTGCTTCAAAAGCCAAGCAATACAAATTTGTTAGTTGACACACAATCTATGGAGAGACAAGAGCAACAAGAAATGGTATCTCTTTGCTCAGCCAGAAAACGAATTTAATTTATAAAAGAATTATTAGAAGGAACAGATATGAGAGTTGATTGCATGGGTTTTGGTAAAGTCTTTCTTGACCATAATATTCCTACTATTGCAGCAACTCCAGAATTACACCATATACCTTGGTCAATCGGGAATGCATCATTGCCGCTTTGTGCTTCAGCCACCCTGGCAAGCGGGGGTAGTGCATTGCCTTCTTCATCAAATACGACCCTAGTACCCGTTGGTCTATGTACATTAATCTTCAATTTCTTTTTCTTTGAAATCCGTGTTGTAGGCCTACAAAGGAAGAAACAAACAAAATCCTTGCATAAGATCAATGCAAACCATGTGAAGGATAATGAATTGAAAAGAAATTTCAACAGTTAGCCAGCATTGGTAACACGATTAAAAATGAACATTGCTACACAAAGTAAAAAATAACACAAGAGATCCATATAAAATAATGTGATGGCACATTTGTATAAAAAATACCCTTCTATTTGGATCAATTCTGTGAGGAACACCAGCTATCTAGTTTCAGAACTAGAGTTAGGTGCCACTTGTGTGATTCTTATTTGCACATTCATCTTCAGGTTTAATATCTCTATATGGAAAACTCTATGAAAGTGATGTACCTAACATCTCCAATTTCACTTGTTTTCCCTTCTTCTTTGTTGGGTGTGTCCGTCGTCAGGAGAAAGTCCTTGTTTACTTCCTCAACATCTATATGGCCAACATCTAGCTTCTCTTTTGGAATCTCCAGAACATTCTCTTTGTCAGAGTTTTCTATTTCAACAACAGCAGAGTTCTCTGACACTTTTGTTGACTTTATTTTCTGCTTCAAGAAACGGATTTTTGGAGTCATTGGTAGACCCAATGACGCTGAAAATTCATCAATAGGCAGTTTCATCGCATCAAAAATTTCTTTATCTTTCTGAATATGAATAGACCGCAAATATGTCACAAAGGCCCTTTGTGCCGAATACTGCAAATCTGGGTACTTGACTAGTAATGCAGACAACAAGCCAGAAACAGGTTGTACTCTTTTTTTGTTTGCCTGAAAAATGACCAATTAACAGCAAGATTAGTATTCCCAAAATGGTTTCAAACCACTCTGTTTTTTTTAAATGTTAAAATCATTCATTGCACAAAAAATCTTCCATAAGAAGAAGACCAATCAGCTCTGTTGATCCCAAAAATATAAATGGAAGAAACAAAAGGTTATTATCACATACAAATGACTTCAAAAATAAAAATAGGCCACCTTAATAAACTGTATGGGTACTTTGGCTGCTTGTAATTTCTCAAGCATTTTCATTTCTGAGGGCAACAGAAATAAAACAGACCTCCCTCCAGAATGATAACGAGCAGTGCGACCAACTCTGTGTATGTAAGTTGCAACATCTTCTGGACAATCAGCCTACATAAATATGACAGAAAGACATAAGACTCCAGTAACATATTTTTTTCCTTGTATTCCCATGCAAACACACACACACACACACCCCGCAGAAGCTTCTTTGAAAGACCAATTAATACCTGGACAACCCAGTCAACTGCCTTATTAAAATCAAGGCCCCTTGAGGCCACATCAGTTGAAAAGAGCACTGAGCGCTTCTCACAAAACTGGGAGTATATCCCCATCCTTCTTTCCTGCTTCATCCTCCCATGAAGACACTTCAAGGGTATTCCAGGGCGCAGTTTCTTGAAAGCTTCAAAGACGAATTTTACCTAAAAGTAATAGCAATTCATCCTTAGCACAAATATCAAAATGAGGATAAAGTCCACCAAAAGATGGATGAACCATTAATTAATACCTTTTATAGGAAGAATTAATTAATACCTATAATTGATTGTAGGTACAAATACCTAGAATTAATCAACTTAATCAGTAGAATTGTTTGTTTTTGAAGTGTTTTATGGCGGAAGATTGTACAACTGCAGTGAAAATATCAATATGAGATATTATTTAAATACTGTGTGTGTATGCGCGAAGTCCACATTTTGTTTGAGTTGAATAAACCGAGCCAATAATTGATCCAACAACACATGGACTAGGAAGTGATCAAATATAAACCAAATTAAAGTTGAACTCCAACTTAAACATGTGCAAAAAAATTACCCCTTACCTGCATGGATGGATATTCACAAAAGTAAGTGTAACTGCACGCCTCTGACAAGTAATAGATATATGTTAAATGTCAGCACCCCACAGATCTTCGAATAACAATCAACACTCTTCTCACTACCAAAAAGGAGTATAACTCTTTTGGTTCTTATGTTGTACGTGAAAACATACTAATAATAATCAGGCTCATAATGAAGCATGCATTGACCTTTAGTTGTATTCCAATCTCAGCTATAGCAAGATTTCTGATATATGAATGTATACACCAAGATGAATATAATCAAGTTAATGTAATATTCCACATAGTGAGTAAATTGATGTGGAAATCCATAACAAATTCTCTCATTTATCAGACAGAGCTATTGATAATCTACTAAAATTCAATTGCATATCAAATCAACCTGCCCCTGCACATGTTTGGGTAGCAACTATGAAAAACCACAGAAAGAGCGTATCTGGTCTACAGTAGTTGACCACCAAGGGCGAGGGGGGGGATTTAGGTTGGCCTGAAACAACTCCATCAACACAAACTTGAGGGGGGATTTAGGTTTCTTCAGACAAATACAACCCAAACTTCCATGCTTTTAAGTTGGCTTCACAACAAGTTTTTAATGGAGCAATAGATGATGTTAAGTTACCTGTTTACAGCTTGAAAGAAACACTAGGATCTTTGAATTAAGATGTGCCTTTATGAAACTCCACAACATGTCTAGCTTTTCATCAAGCGGAACAACCATTGCCGTTTGCTGCAGGCGGTTGGGAGTGGCAGTCACAGACTCCTCATGCACGCTCAGATACTCTGGGTCCTTCAAACTCAGTCTTGCAAGATCCTGAACTGACTTCGTTTGAGTTGCTGAGAATAGCAATGTTTGTCTACTCTTAGGTAGCTGCGAGACAATAGCATTTAAAGCCTTCTTGAATCCTACGTCAAGAATTCGATCTGCCTCATCAAGGACCAAAACCTGTTCCCTGGCCAGCAAACTCCACCCAAGTCAGAAGCTAAATAACAATTTAACAAATAGAGGCATGCACCAAGAGAAAATCTAAAACAAGGACCAAGTCAAGGTTCATGAAAAAAATGGGAAAATGAGGAATAAAAAATTTGTTATGATGACCTGAAGCTGGGAACATTCAAAGTTTGGAGTCTCATCCATGTGCTGAAGAAGACGACCAGGAGTGCAAACCAATACGTTCAGCTCATTTACGCGCTCCTTCTCTGCGTTAACATCCTTGCGTCCACCAATTAGGAGGCCGGCACTAAAATTATGGTGCTTCCCTACAGATTTCAACACATCAAAAAGTTGACCTGCTAATTCCCGTGTAGGAGATATAATGATGCTGCCTACCCCATCCTCAGGACCCCATCTCTCTTTATATAACTTCTCCAAAACCTGAAATAAGAAAAATAAATGCAATTGAACATGAGAAATTGAAGTAATTAAAAAAGAAAACAGAACATGAAAAAAAGAATACATACTTTTCATACAAGTATGAAAAAAAAAAGTAAATACTAAAGATGCCATCCTCCACCCCTCCCTCACCCCTCCGCCCGCCCCTGCCCCTTTTCTTTATAAAAAGATCCAACTATATCCAACCAAACCTTCTGATGTTTCTTTGGGGTGTTATATATATCCCCAGTGCTCCAGGTATCCAAATCTCCATTTCTCAATTTTAACCGTTTCTTTTCCGGAACTTCTCAGCAACTAAACACACCCTTTATAATGTGAGCATTCAATAAGTATTTTTTTTTTAGGCAAATAGTGAGCATTCAATAAATATAACCGAGTATGGAAGCTATTATGTCAATTTTTGGTATAAAACATAATACTCCAATTAAAAGATAAAACTCCAACTTGGTTATGCAAGATTAATTATAGAACCATTTCGTTTTCTCCAGCTCTAAGATTTTATATCCCAATGTTCAACACTTCACCCTCCTATCCATCCAGCATTTTCTCAGCAACCAAACAATATCTTCCCCCAACGAAATTACACTATGTTCTCACACATCCTCACCACACCTAACCCTAAACTCACAGTAGTCCTCAAATTCAAAATTCCAATTTTTTCCAATCACACTTCCTCGCAAGCCAAACGGAATTAGCCCAACTCACCGGAATAACAAAAGCCAGAGTCTTTCCTGACCCGGTTTTGGCCGCGCCAAGAATATCCCTCTCGCAGAGCGCATGCGGCAGAGAAGCCCTCTGGATATCGGTCATCTCGACGTACCCAGCCTTGCGCAAACCATCTCTAGTATTCTTCGAAATCGGTAGCTGGTCGAACCTCGTGGCACCGGCATAACGAGAAAAAGAAGCGTCGTCGATTCGACCGACGGGCGAGTTCGGGGGCAGTGGAGGCAGCGACATGGGGTTGGAACCCGAGTCGGGTTTCCCGGATTGGATCCATGAGGTCAGGAGCTGGATTTCTTCGACTTCTGATAGGCGGTTCTGCTTGCGGAGGTTTTTGGATTTGGGCTTTTTCATTATTACGCAGGGTTTTGGTATTTTGGGAGAGAGAGAAGGCAAATGGAATCTGAGAAAGGGTTTAGGGTTTTAGAGTTATTGAAATTAGGTAAAATGAAATTGGCATTACACATATGCCCCTTGGCTGTATGGACGTGGTGGCGATAATCCAAATGAAAAAATATTTATTTACATCTGCCCTACACTTACACACACTCAATACGAAAAAGAAAAGATATGAAGTATACGCAGGTGTGGGCAGATGTATAGCACTTTTCAATCCAAATACATTTATGATATATTTAAAAAAAAAAAATACATTTATGATATGATATGATACTACTTTTAGTTTGGACTGGATCTGTCTCGGTTGTCACTTGGGCTCGCCCCGAATCTGGGCCTTTCTTCAAATCTCCCTCATTTCTCTTCCATTCATACATACTACACAAGTACAGCCCTCATCCTTCGTATTTACGTAAAAGAAACATAAAAAATCAGTGTCTTTTATATTAAATTCAGCGTCTCGTCTTTTATAAATAATAAACATAATTGATTATCTCTATTTTAGCAATGCTAGATATGATCATAAAGTGTATAAATATCATGTATTCCGCTTACCATTAAAAAAATAACTTTTTTACATAGGTTTTAAATTTGAGAAATGATACTTGCAGTCGTGAGTGTGCAGTCGCCGTACAGTCGCTTTGAAAAAAATAAATAAATATGGGACCCACATGAAAAGAAATTAATTTTTTAATAGTAAACCCCACTCTTTTTCAAAGCGACTGCACGGCGTTTGCGCATTTCACGACTGTATGTAGCATTACTCTTTAAATTTACCCACTTTTTTTCAAAAGAGAAATACTCTAACTACAAATAGATTATACAAAAGTAATTCTACAAACTGATGTCACTTAATGTGATTTGTTTACTTTTATTATAAAGCAGATTTTACAAATCATATACAGTCACGTCAATTTATGTGATTACTTTTATGTAATTCCTTTATGACCGTAGAACTCCTCATTTATCTTGCCCCCGGCCACAACCAGCAAGATAATTGGTCAACAACCTTAGGCTTAGCCCCCACAAGTAAAGCGGCAGACAAACTGGAATATGCGAATCAATTTGTTAACTCCCACCCAATATTGATGGAATTTAATATTTCAACCTCATTAAAAGCATATACTTTTGAGCTGCCAACCATGCCTTCAGGGAACATCAGAACATTTCAGACACTTTGCGTATGGAACTGTGAGAGATCTTTGTCAAAGACCACATCGTTTTGATTATAATGTTCTATGGCTTTTTGTGAATATTCTGAAATGTAAGCAGCAGTTCCTTCTTTTATTCTTCAGAATATGCCTGTGACCTTAAATCTGCATCATATATTTTATATCCAAGGAATAATTGCGTGACGAAAAAGATAACTTCAAAGTCTTAAATGTATATACAGAGAGTATAATGCTAAAAGAACTAACCCTTGACCAAACCTATGTAAATTTATCCTCCAAGCAAACTTGAGCATAAAAATGGTTTTTATAGGAATGGAATTTATACACACACATGAGCAAAAAAAGGAAAACCTAGTCAATAACTAATCTTGGTCAAGCATGCAAGAGAATGAGCAGTATAAAACACTTAAATCATGCAAATCTCGAAACCAACTCTCAATTATGCCTATAGTTGTATCAACTAAATTTGGGGCATCCTTCTAAGGCATGAATTATCAAAAAGATGATGATGCACCTCTACTATGAATTGGAGCCATTCGTGAGACCCTCTAACTCAAGAGGGTCTCTGAGACTCAGGGAGATGTTTGGCATATAAATCATGAATCATCTTAATGTAGTCTTCGATCTTGTCAGCTGTCCAATCAGTAGTACTTATTGGAGGAAGATACTTGACATTTAGAGGTGCTGGTCGAATATGTAAGCTGCCCTTCCTCCATGCTAGATGGGTGCCTGTCAGGACCATGGGAACTATTGGGAGGCGTGACTGCAATGCCAAATGAACAAAACCCTGCAAGGACAAAGTGATGAGCCATAAATTTGCTTTAATATAATAGAGGCATTAGAAAGAAAGTGCAAGAAAAGTCAACTGATCATTCAGTTTTCATCTGAGTATATATGTCAGAAAATCGAGGATTCCCTGCTTTATTTTCATGTATGGTTCCATCTGCATACAACATTTAATCCAAGTAAAACAGATTTCACAAGAAAAGGCCTCAGGACCGTTGCTAGCCACACTGGCTTCGATTACCTCTATGTTAATATCATCCGCCACTTAGGGCCATAGACAATGTCACCATAAATTCCACTATTTGATAATATATAGTAAACATAAGGAAAATAGGTCCCAAAATGGAAAAATTATTACCTTTTTAAATTTGAGTAGTCGCCCATTTTTGGACCTGGTGCCCTCAGGAAAAATGATCAAAGATAGGTTGTTTTTCACTACTGCACGGGCTGCCTGGATATGAGAAGGATCACAAATTAGATATACGGGGAAAAAATGCAGGACAGACAATATGGGGAGAGAATTGACACCTCTTTCATGGATTCAATAGCTGCAGTTGGATTGGAACGATCTATGCGGAGGTGGTTTGCCAAAACATAAAGTTGTCCAAATAGCGGATACCATATGATCTGCATAAAGTAAGTATTAGGTTACTAGAGTTCCACAAATCATTCCAGAGAGTAATCAAAACCGGTCTAGGCACAATGGCTATATGAATAACCCTCTACTGATGCATGTACCAGTGCTCAACAAATATATATCTTCTATTAACGGCATCTAGCAACTAAAATCACCTGTGCATAAATAGAGGACACAAATCCATTTCTCACAGCAGACTGCCGGTAGGGATGGATTCATATGTTACCAAAAAAAAAAACCATTTCCAGTCTGCGTTGGGGTGGGGAGGAACCATAATCAAGAAAAAATTGATCCTTGATTAGATGAGGATGAGAAATGCGTATTTTTGAGTGGGGTGTAAATTTTTACTAAGAGGATTCTTGTTCACAACTTTGCATGATGTCAAGGCACAAGTAACCTTAATGGTGGTACATTGATATTAAAAAAAAAAATCTCAAAATACAAGAGATCTGTCATGTTTATTCTTACAGAATTGAACATACCTCCTTCTTGGCAATGCCAACAGTGCCTGTGGGAGTCAACCACATTATTAGGAAAATATCCAGAGGAGATGCATGATTACTGATATATATGGCCCTCTTATTAGAAAATTCAGCACCCTCTATCTTTATAGGATTCCCAAGGATCCACATCTGCGATCAATGTTCTGAAGCATTAATTATCTACTGCAAACCCCTCAAATTCTCCAACTAAATAAACTGCAGGAAGCCAATATAGGAGAATATTGAACAGCAAGAGACCAATTGATGTGCACTGCTATATGCTTGGGGATTAATATTTAAATGCACTTCATGAAACCCAGGATGTCACGAGAAATTTTTTTCTGACCATATGGTAGACTGCATTGTCATATCTGCAAGAATGTGGTCACATAACCCACTGTCCAACTTCAGTAACTCTATATCGTATTGTTCTGAGTACGGTTATATTTCATAGAACTTACCTTTCTTTGATGCTATGTACGAGAAGTTTGCATTTGAAAATGTTGAGTATTTATTACTCAAGAACGCAGGCTATGTGAAGTGCTCCTGAGACAAGCTTTCTGAGTCCAAAGTGTAAGATAGTAGCTCAATTTATTTTTGAGTAATTTATTTTGAAGGGAGGTCTTTCTAGACACTCTTTTCATTTTGCTGTAAATCAATATCTTTTGATCCAACTGACCATTTTCTGTTTTTCACATACAGCTGCAGATGATAGTGCCAAATCAATACCATAAAGTGGTCCATTCCTTGATCACTAGAGTAAAAAAGCTGAGACTCGTCAGCATTCAAGAAAATAACTCTTCCTCCTCGGCAACCTATCCACTTTTTATTATGAAATCTATGGATAACTTTTCTCAAAAGTTTCTCTGACAATAAGTCATTGATCACCCAATTGGAATTATGCTCTTATCCGATCCAACTGATAGGTTGTTTCTATACAGCAGAACGGTGGAATCTACTAGCTATGATGTATTAGATATCAATAAATAACAATGGGAACTGAAAAACGATTACAAACACTACATTAATACTCATACATGAATCAAATCAAGTTCAAATGGAAATGAGGTCTCCTAATCAGTGGAAGAAAGCAGGACACCAAGGGAAGCAAAGAGAAACAGCAACCATATCGTGACCATAAAATCAATGCTAACAAAGCTCTCCTAGGCTGCTGATATTTAAGAAAAAACAAATACAAAAATCCAAGATTATAGCTCACTTTTTTTTCAATTCCAGAAGAAGAAGAAGAAAGAAAGTAGAAACACAGCCTAATTTAACTCTGTCACCCAATTTGGATCTTATGGAAACCTCGATCGCTAAGCATACCCCCTATTCTCCTTCTCTCCTCCTAAAATGCCACTCAACCATAAAGAAACACAGAATAATTTGAACACCATAGCTATCCACTACAGAATTTCAGTACAAGCAAGAGTAACACGAAGCATAAAATCAAGAGGCACCTTACCATTAATCTACCAGTTACATGTCCATATATGTTCCCCTGCCTAATCCTCTCATAAGGCCACGGTATGAGCACGAGCATGATCAACGCCCACACGAATGTCGTAACCATCATCGTCAAGAAACACATGACAATTCTAATCCAAGATATTAACACTGAACCCCATCCCTCTTCATCCAAATATATATCTGCCCTTCGCTTCGATCTCAGTTCGTCTTTCACTGATCTTTTCGGCGTTTCCTTCACTCTAAGGCTAGAGCTTGCATTGAAGCAGCTCTCCAATCTTCTAGTCCTCAGGAAAGAACTAGTTCCACTATTCTCCATAAGTCAAACAGAGAATACCTGAACAGAGCAAAGAACAGAACATAGTTAAATTAACTAAACGTTAAGTAAAATGAAAACATACTGTTGGCTGATGAGAAGGCAAAGGAAAACCTAAGGTTGTATATTCCTTTCGTTACCGATAAAACCAAACCAAGCTTTGAAAAAATAATTGATTGAATGAAGCTTAAGGATTCGTTTTAGAGTTATATGGAGAAGAAGTAAAAGACTTCAAAGTTATTATCCTTCTCTTTTATTCTACTTTCTAACGAAGCTAGTAAATCCGTAAAGAAGGTTCAGGAAACGAAGCTACCAGGGATTCAAATTATACAACTGAGTCAACAATAAAATTGACTAGAAAAAAGCATTATCGCGAAAATGTTCCGATTCCGAAACTTCCAAATGAGATAAGGTTTCTGCAAAGGCCTAGCTAAGTTGAGTCTAGTTGAAGCTTGAGACAAGTTTTTCTTTTGTTTTCTCGGCAGCCAAATAGACCCAAGTAAGAGTTTTGACAGCAAGACCAACCAAACGGTACAAAATTAGAGACTTTGCCAAAGCAATTCCACAGAAAGTGAGAGAGAGTTCAAGGAAATGGAAAAGACGTACAAGCCAATCCGATTGGATGGAAAATATAGTAAGAGATCTATGTTTGTGGGGGAATACTAGTCTGCAAAAAAGACAGGCAAGCAAAAAACCAAGATAGAGAAGATGTGGTGGCGCTAATAAGAGAGTCCGGAGTGAGAGAAAAAGGGAGAGACGACCAACAGAAAAGTGTGGCTACTGTTTTGGTTCATTTTTCACGTGTGAATAACACTAAGAGAAATTCTATATATCAGCCTACGCTTTACACACATCATGCATTCAATTTTTTTTTTAACTCAATACACTAAATGTGTGGAGTGTGTTATAAATAGTAGGATGATGTAAATATTTTTTCTAACACTTATATGTCAATTCTCACTCTGCCGTAACCAAGGTGTCGACCTCTCGGGCTTGTCTTTTGTCTTTCAAATCTGTTTTGAGGAGATGTGCTATACATCATCTTACAGCCGGTGCACACTTCACATGATTTTTTTTTTTTTTACATTCAATAGTGTGCGCCGGCTTTAGACTGCAACAAATATTTTTTCTTGTTTCGAGAGTTTTCTTAATTAGCAATTAGCATGGCTGATTTGACTCTCGACATCATCTCAGTTGCAACGAACTGAATTGATTCAACAGAATGTATGGCAATTAACCCGACACGAGACGATGGTCGTGAGCTTTTTAGTTATTGCAAACTCGCAGGGTAACAAATGCGACAGAGAAATAAAGTACCCATAAAACACTTGTATCAGAATCTTGTATAGAGTTGTGAATTTGCTCTTTTTATTAAAGACTACCCCAAGAACCCACTACGAAGAACAAAGACAGTAAAAAAAAAAAAAAAAAAAACTTTAAAGGAAAAGACAATTGGTCAATGTCCATTGTACATTCAACAAATAATTACAACAAATGGATAAAAATCGTGTGGGTATCTACTCGAGCATCAAGCTTCAGTCATTTCTCTTCTTTGCACTAGTTTTCTTTTTCGAATTCCTTAACCCTGCTCCACTCTCCTGTAACCCAAAAGTGCATTCAACGCATAAGTGACATAAGGTGAAAAAAAAAAACATGTATTATCATCGATGTAGAAGGTTTTCTAGATGTGAAATGAGTGTACAAGTTGTAAATAGATAAGTTTTATACAAATACTAATAAAAAAGTAGACTCTACTTTAAAAAAATGTGAAAAAAAATTATTATTTATTAATAAGATCTATTTTTTTATAAAAATTTTATATGAGACTTGTCTATTTAAAAGATATAATTAGATTACTCTTTTTAGATGTACTGTACCTTCCGGTAATGTCTATAAGCGCTTCGACCTGTCAACTCCTGCCCACCCCTGGTGACATAAACCTGCAGAGGAATGACCAGAGTATATATCGTCAGCTGGCAAACTATAGAAGGCCACAAGAGATGTGTACGTGTAATATCCGACAACATAAGATCAGATCAAAAGTAGGTCGCCTACTCAATACCTAACTCCAGAGAACATATACTAAATGCTTAAATAAATGCAGAATGAAACCTCATCGACAATGGTAAATAATGATTTCATATCTTTATTTCCTGGTGCTGTGTGATCCATAATAACAGAATTTAGGAGGTCCAAGAATATTTGATACTACCCCAACTTAAATGGATTGCGAATATTACAAGACAAGGATTTGTCCACTATTTCTAGCACGTGTAAAAGGACAACAAAGTATCCAAACATTGAGGAAATTGAAGTGGTAACAAGAGTTTCACAAAAGCCTTGGATGGATCCGTTCTTTATGAGGTGTCACTTTCAAATTTAAATTAGAATGAAATACAGACTCATCTCTCCGGACTTTTCTGTGGTTCACGTGCACAAACATCAAATGATCGAGCAACTAATGAACTCCGCTGACTAATTGCTATAAACCTAATTAAAATCCATTCAATCCAAAAGCAATATATCGTAATTTTACATACCCTCCTTCCTTCTGGGGTTGTATACCAATGACCTGCAGACTGGCCATTTGCATGAACTGGTCTTTTACCAGCATCATTTGGAGTGCTGATAGAGCTTTTGGGGTCCACCCAACTTCCAGGAGTGTTCAATCCTTCTCCGTTATTTGATTTTTTTGACCGTTTTGAGTTATTTCTTCCCTTTGTAGACCTGTTCTCAACATTGATTTTCCGAGTTGCTTTTTGTTTAGAAATTTCTCCCTTGCCAAATGTCGAAATGACTTTGGGGTCCATCCAGCCTCCAGAAGCAAGCAATTCTTCTTTATTTGATACATCAGATTTATTTCTTCCACTTCTGGAGCTTTTCTCAAAACTGGTTTTCCGGGTTGCTAGCTGTTTAGAAGTTTCTTCATGGTTGAATTGTCTCCTGTAAGTGACAACAAGTGCATACTATGATATATAACACATGGTAAAGTTGATAAAATGCAGAAACAATACACATAGAAGAAACAGAAAGCAGCATACATGTAATCAATAACTGATGCATTAGGTTGTTGATGTCCTCTGTTCTTAATAATACCAAGTGGGGAAAAGTTGGGTAAGCGATTGCGGACTAATTTCTGAATTCTTGGATCATCATGGAAAAAATATCGATGAACAGGAGGAAGGGGGTCTTCCGAATTCCACACTTGTTCATCATTTTGGCTGCTACTTGTATGTTCTTGACGAGCCTCTTTGTTACTTGTGCATACATTGCTCCTCAGTTTCCAGTTCAAATTCTTGTCCTTCAAAGACTGGAAGTATTCTTCAAAAACCTCATCCAAAGCAGGTGTTGGAATGCAAACATTCTTCTTTGGGCAGAAATCTTTCCATAAATCCTCATTTTGACTCATACTACCCGACACTTTGAGCTTTTGTTCACTTAAAATTGCAGGAGAGTGGGGGTTAGATTGTTGTTCTGTTGAGCATGGACCAGTTTTATGAACTTCTCTGCTTAAATTGTCATGACCGGATGGATCATCAGAATCAGAATCAAGTAACTGGAACCTTCTAAGAGGACTGATCGTTAACTTCGGAAACATCGATGCATTGCGGCTTGTTTCCAAGCTCATTGAAGCTGCGGTATCAGAAACCTGTTTCCTTTTCCTTGCCTTGATCTGGCTTGATGATTCAGTGGTCAAAACACCACAACCATGCAATGGGATCTTTGAACTGCTACACATGGATTGGTGCTGCGATGGTGGATATGCATCTGCCACATTGTAAGCATTAAACTAGGAGATGAACTAAAGAAAATTCAAATTCAATGTATCATTTTTTACTTCAATAAATAAAGGTAATCCAAAAAGAGAGGAAACTTAAAATCAACATTATGGTATATCAATAATATCAGTAACTATGTAGCAATTCTACTCATAACGAGCATGATGCTTCATTTAACAAAATGATCGCAAAAAAAATGATCATCTTGATGACAACACCCCTAAGAGCAAAAAAGAAAATGATAGAATTAGTAAAAAGAAGTAACTGAGCAACAATTAGAAGTTTTAGGTATATTTTGGGGGAGGGAAGGAGGCCAACACTACACCCAAAATCAACTTCCAATAAAGTTGCACAACCGAGGAGCGTCTGTCATTGATGAAACTTTCTATGTAAACAACCGGTAAGAATTCTCAAAATGTTTCATTAGTTCTGACCCGATCTTACCTCAGATAATTACCTTTCCAGCATAGGGTACTACATATTCTTAAGCAGCAAATGATATTTGATTTCCTATAAATCTGACCATAACGTCTGTCATATTCCTTAGCAATCTCTTGACCCAACATGAGCCAATATTGCAAGCACCAAGTTGATACAATTTCAGTCACATGGCTCATCTACAATGCATAATTATTGCCCGCAAACTATCAAATCAGATTAACCTAACCCAACTCTCTTAACCATAAGAATTTCCAAATAACTACATTTTAACCAAACGGGCCCTAGAAAAACATATCACTGGATTGTGAAACAACACAACCAGTCAAATCAGATAAATTTAAAAACCAGAACAATAGACAAACAAATTTACTTTGCCGCAGAATCAGTATCAAGTGTAGTTGGAAAAAAATGGGAACCAGGATATTTATTACCTCTAAGAAAACCTTCGTCTTGTGATGAAAATTCTTCGATCTCATCGTCAACCGCACCACAAGATTGCTGCGATTCCCGGAGCAACCGAAACAACGGCGTTTTGGTGGTGGGGGGCCCTCGCCTGAGCCGCTTGAGAATACGGGGCGGTTCCGGAACTGTTTCAGGATCCGAGTCCATGACTTCTGGCAGGAAGGCTTCGTCCCCGTTTGCAGGTCCATTTGTTACGGGGTCGGAAGCTGGTATTTGGACCGGAAACTCCTCAAATGATACTTGGAGCTCCGAATCGATACCCAGATCGAGTCCCAGAGAGAAAGAGGGGGGTTCGTAGCCAGCCATGGAAGAGAGTGAAGAGGAATCAGAATTAGAGGGAAAACAGAGAGCGGGAATTGAGCATGTGATACAAAAAGAGGGGGGAATCAGTCGAGTCCGTAAGGCAAGAGTCGTGACTTTTACACGTTTATAAAATAATTTTATTTAAATTTATAAATTTTATAAATTAAATTTTATGTTTAAATAAAATGCTCTATACACTATTGATAAAGATAATGATAGATTTATTACTTCTTATCACTTCTTTATTATTATATAATGTATTTGAAATTTTTATTCTTTTATTATTTTCTTTTATGTATTTTTGTAATATCCTTAATCATTAAAAAAATTTAAAAAATATTTGTTACTAATAGTTACTTTTTTAACCATTAAATAAAAGATAATAATTAAAAAAATAAAAAATATAATAAAAAAGTAGTAGGAAGTCCTAAACCTATCATTATAATATTTTTATCATTTTTACATTATTTTAATTCCGATGGACAATATCATCACAACGCAATGAACAAGAGTGTAGTATCACATCACATCATTTTTTGTAAGAGGATACAGAAAATTTTCATAAGCAAAATTTCACCTGCAATTCAACACAATTTCTAGTTGTTACTATCCCAATGATTAAGTTAAAGAAGTCGTGAAATTCTCCTTCAGTAGTCCAGATCAATAAAATATAGTACACAACTCTTTATTGCGGCTTCTAGCCGTAATTTTATAGTTTATTTATCAAACTATGTAAAAACCGCTTCAAATAACTTCCTTTTGCAGGAAATGGATGGGAGCTAATTTTTTTGCTCAAGATCCTTATTTTTTTCATTTTTCTTGTATTGTATTTGTTGTCTTTGGGAATATTGTAGGGGGCTCCCAGCCCATCAGATTCTGTATCATGTAATCCTTTAATTTATCTATAATATGCTTACTTGCTTAAAATATATATATATATATATATATGTTTAGTGTTTGAATAAAGAGGTTTGTAAATATATTTATTTAAAAACTATTTATGCAAGTTCAAAGAGTGCAAGTCCCATATAAATTTGTTGAGAAAAAAAAGTGAGATTTACTTTGAAAAAAATTCAATTTTATTAAAGGTCTGATTTTTTTCAAAATATTTGCACAAAAATTATATATATAGTGCGCTTATATCATACTCAAAATCAAAGTTTTTAATTTCGTTTCATTCTAGCCGAAATTGCCCGAATTTTTCGTATTGAAACAGTAATCGACACAGTATAATGGGTTACTCCGTTTCGGATTAAATTCTGGCCGTTCCAGTCTATTCCGGTCCATTCCAACCAGATTTCGATATTTCGGCCGGAACAAGTATTTGGTCCGAAATATTTAGAAATGCCGTTTGGGCCATCTGGCGACAAGCAATGCTCTACTTTTTTCTAAACTCAACTTCAAAGTTTGAGGCAAAGGTCTCCACTTCTCGACAACCGTTCCTTTTTTTTTTTTTAAACAGCTTTACAGATTTTTCTTTATTTGTTTTTAGAATATTTGTAAACTTGTCGTCTAGTGATCTTTCTTTTATTTTTTGGTTTTTGTTTTTGAGAAATTTTGTAGACATGTGATCTAGTGTTCTTGATATATTTTCATAAAACAACAATGCATGGTAATTTTCTAAATCATACTAATCAAATTACGATGCAGATTTTTAATGTAAGCAATATTTATCTATCTACTGTAGTTAGGCTTCAACTTAGTAAAAAATAAGCTCTCTTGGATTGAGACTTGATTGTGAATGACTGAACACTACTACCTAATAGTAAGTAGTGCTAAGTGGCCTATATTCCCTATATGATCGAATTTGTAAAGCATGTTAAAGACTTGTATTGATGTTATTTTAGAATATAATTTTTCTATATATATATATATATATATATATATTTTTCATATAACAACAATCCTGAAACGGTATATCAAAACAGATCAGTATCGAAATATTCCTTCACAAAACCTTAACCGGAATAACCACTTGAACGGAATTCAAAACTTTGAGAAAAACAAAACTAAAACCCATGTCTTTTAATCATTTTTTTAAAATCTCATATTAATTAATTATAAAATTATTTATTATTTTTTAAAACGATAAAATAATGAATAATATTCCTCAAAAACAAAGTTCAAAATATATGAGTGTCAAAAACAAATTCCATTGTTGACACTTTCAACATAATATCCTAATCTCAACGGGCTGATCTCGTCACTAAAAATTAGTATTTTTCTTCATATTATCTTTTAATTAATAAATTTTTAAAACCCAACTTATAAGATAATAGACCGGATTTTCATTTTAATGTAAGACCAGATCGTAGCCACAGTCAGCTACGATTGCTAAAGTGAATCAATGGCCAATGCTATCTTACTAAAATAGCACCTCCACTAGTTTTTTTTTTTTTTTTTTTTTTAAATGAAACTTTTCATTCAATAATCAATCAATACAATGCTTTTCTGTTGAAATAATGGAAAGAATCTGTGGAGGACTTTCCTCCATCCACACATCCTCATAATCTAAAGACAAGGCCAGTTTTGGAACTGCATGAGCAGCTGTGTTACCACACCTACTATAATAAGAAAGTGACCAAAGAGGATGTGCTGACATCCTAAGCTTAATATCATCTGTGATCTATCCCAACCAGGAGTGATTTGTGGCACTACCATTAACTATTTCAACAATTGCCTTGGCATCCCCCTCAAATTCAACCTTATTCAACCCCAGTTCATCACCCAATATGACTGCCCTCAATAAAGCAAAGCCTTCAGCAGCAGCTGCAGATACGACATACTCTTTAGGTGCAGCAAGAACAACTACAATATCCCCTCTGCAGTCTTTAATAACAATTCCTATTCCCATCTGTGAACTTTGTTTTTCAAAAGCAGCATCTATGTTGACCTTTAAATAATCATCTGGTGGTTGTTTCCAATTCCGCACTTGGACTGTATCAGACTGTCTATTCCCCATTTGTTCTGTATCTCGATCCCCATATTGCATCTCTTTAAACATGTCTACTTCAGCAGCTGTCAATTTTCACAGTAAGGTGGGATCCTTAAATTCATTATGAAAGATAAACTCATTTCTTCTCCTCCATATACCATGCATCACAGTTGCCACATAATCCAACTGATCAGCCTCCAGTCTATCCTGCAATTCTGTCCATAAAGAGATAAAATCTGGGGATCATCTATTCCATTTCTTAACAACACTATTTGAACCCCCCCCCCCCCCCCCCCCCCCCAATGATCACCTGCAGCAGGACACTCCCAAAGTACATGTATTACCGTTTCCACCTCTTGCAAACAAATTGGACATAGAGAGCTATCTGTTATGTTCCTTTGGTGTAGCTTTCCTTTGGTTGGCAGTATATCTTTAAGAGCTTTCCACACCATGTGTTTTACCTTCCCAGGTGTTGCTAGACTCCACACTTTTTTCCAAATAGCATCATTCTGTCCTCCTCTTGATGGTTCTCCCTTCCCAGCTATTTTGTTCCTCAATTCAGTATAGTAGACACATTTTACTGAGAAAATGCCCTTTTCAGTTAAGCCCCAAATGAGTTTATCATCAGCTCCATTAGAGCTTATTGGAATGCAACATATTTTGAGCGCTTCCTCCTGACTGAAAGTATCATGAACTACATCTGTTCTCCAAGCCTTAAGCTCAGCATCAATTAACACATCCACAGTAGTATGAGGATCAAAATTTCGAATAGCAGACTGAATCTAAAAAGTAGTAGGAGTAGGAACCCATTTATCCTTCCATATACTTATGCTCTTCTCATTCCCTACCCTCCAAATCATACATGCGTTTATCAAGTCCATAACAGACCTTAGACTCCTCCAAATTTGAGAGGGACAGTGACCCATCTTTGCCTCTAACATATTACCGGTAGAGAAGTATTTTTCTTTAAAAATGCATGCAACCAGAGAATTAGGCTCTTTAAGAATTCATCATCCTCGTTTAGCAATAAGAGCCCTATCAAAACAATTTAGATCTCAAAAGCCTAGTCCTCCTATACTCTTAGAATAGCCAAGCTGGCTACTCCAAGCCTTCCAATGCCTTAATATGAGCCTGAAGCTATGTGACAGGGTGAGACATTCGAATTCAATTTCATTGCCCAACCCAAAAATAAAAAAAAAATAAAAAATCATCACAGGTGAAAAATCGCGATCGAGATGTGTTTTTTGTTTTTTGGTTTGTGACGATATTTTTATTTTTATGTTTTTATTTCCCTTGTGAAAACCAATACTAATGATTGAGTAAAATTTGATTTTGGGGATTGAAAACTAAAACAAAAAATAATGTAATAAGATTAATTCTTAATCTAAATGTCGACTTTGATCGGATTTCCAACTTAATTCCCTTTCAAAGTGAATGATAAGTATGTAATTAAACTCCAAACTGAAGTCACAGCGGAGGTTGAATTTTAGACTCATTTGGTCGGGGTTGTCTCTCAACTCAGTAAGTATTGATATAGATATGAGATGAAGTGTCTCTATTTGTTTTTGCAGGTAAGATGAGATTGATGAGCTAAAATAATAATTAAAAGATGAATAAAATATTATTATAAAATATTTTTTAATATTATTTTAATTTTGAGATTTGAAAAAATTGAATTCATATTTATTTTATTTTATGTAAAAATTTAAAAAAATTATAATAAATAGATAAGATGAGAATGATTATGAAAACAAACTAGTGAGTATTGCAAAGTCAGACTTGAAGCTCAGAATTTATATTTTGTTATTACCTGAAATTATATTCTTAAGATAGAGATCACATGTCTTATATATATACGTATTAAATCAACTAGACTTTTATCATATCGGTTTAATTCTTGCATCATGTCTTGTCGGCAGTTTTCTCCTCTCTCTCTCTCTCTTTCTCTCTCTGTTTTTTTTGTTTTGCTGTTGAAGTTAAGAACATCGTTGATGAAATTAATAAATACAACAATCATGCATATATATATATATACATGGTGTCATTTATAATACTATATATTAAGAAAATTTGAACGGTACTATGAATTCATTTTCGAGAATGCATCATTCCATGTCGGCAGATTTGTCCCATCGATCGAACAAATTCACATCATGATCACATGTCTAAGGGTTCACATTACCTAGTGTTCTTTGACATTTGATCAATTTTAGTATTTATCGAATGTCTTTTAATAATATATGGTGCAATTAATTTCTAATATTGCACGTTCTTGGTAGACTACAGTGAGATATCAATAATATTATCTTCGAAATCACCGCTTCCAGCAAAATGTTTTCATTTTTGTCCTTTATTTATTTTTTAAATGATTGCTATAGAACTTATGATCAATAATAAATAAATAAATAAATAATGATCATATAATATCGTAATTTATTGTAACGAAGAAGTGGACTAATTAGCACTCTGGTCGACAAAGTTATACTTTGGATGATCGAGTCTCCGGCCGTCGAGTCTCGAGTTTTTTTTTTTAAAAATATTAAACTAAATAACTCAAAAAATATTTGAGGAGTTAAAGCTTGTAATTAGACGAAAGAAGTGAAACATATATATCTTAAATCAAAGTGAATTAATATCAAAAGACAACATTTCTTAAAGACCTTACCTTTGTCGATTGCCTAGCATTCTCATCAATGGCTTGTTAATGGCATATTCAAAGGGAAGTGATATAATTATAAAAAATTTATAAAAATAAATTTATAAATTGACGTAATTTAATTATATTTTATTATAAAAATATATATCAGATTATCTTGTTGAGAGAGAGAGAGAGAGATTCGTCGCTTGAACAAAAAAAAGAAGGGAAAGCAAATAACGTCTTTATCTCAGCCTCAAAAAAGGGGGTGTGGTATTTACACGAGTGAACAAAATCTATGGAAGTGCCCCTTCGATCTGGACCCTATTCCCCCATATCTACTGTTTACAAAACAAGAACGGCACTACATGACACTGACCTAGCTAACACAATATCCTAGCTAATTCAGAGGAACAGAGACCAAGAAAGAGTAGTCTTCAAACATATCATTTTTCATCATCATCATCACGCACGTACGTACGTACTCATGGCTATATATCTACCTTTAATTTACATTAATTCTCAGTTAACTTCAGGAATACTCTGCAGGGCAGGCCTCCACGACCGCTGATGCGTCTCATATCGATCGCTAACGTTCATCAGCTGCGCCAAAACCTGATGCACCGACAAATCCTTTACGTCCACTCTACACAGCAACTCCTCCAGCTGCTTCCTTGTGATCTTGATCTTCACCTCGGTGGTAGGAGTAGTGCTTGCTGCTGTTGTTGCAGACGAAGAAGAAGTGAAGACTCTGCCATGTCCGAGAAGTCCCTCCTCTTCCATCTCCATGGCCTTGCCGCCCATTTTGTCGCCGCTCTTATTTTTAGCACAAAGCCCTTGATCCTTTGCCGGTGATCCCCAGTCCTCACCGCCCCATTGCATAGAAGACTCATGATGCCGCAAACAATTCCCCATCTTTCTTAATCTCCTTTTCTCCCTTATAAATATTGTTTTCCGAATTTCCTTTGTGGTGGAGAGAGCAAGGTTTTGGATATGGAGGTGTGGTGGTTATATATAAATAAATAGATCTAGAGAGAGAGAGAGAGAGGAGGGGGAAGGACCGAAAGGGGGTGGTGATCATATAAAGAGTAGGGATAAAGTTAATGGGAAAAGGATATAAATGGGGGTGAAAGAGTCAAACCAAACTTCTTGCCACATGGGATGACATGTTTTCCTACGTGGCAGATGAGGGGGGGGGACAGTGGGTTGAGTTTGACCTCATCGCGATTCATTTTCGGATTGGTTCCAACAGAAAATTAAAGCTTTATGTGGATTACTTCCACGTTGGGAGCGAGCTAGCTAGCTAGCTAGAGCCGTCGGTGCATGGTTATGATCGATATGTATATATCTGCATGGGCGGCTTAGTTTCGGCTGTACTTTAAGCGGCCCATTGAATTTCAACAGGGTTTATTAATTTGTGCGTGGTCATGGTTTGCTTGCGCTAGCTTTTATCTTTGGTGAATTTAATTTTGTTATGCTTTGTTTTTTAATGTTTTTCTTTTTTTCTAGTATATAGTCTAAAATTGCGAGCCAAGCATTTAATTTGGACCAAATTATAAATCTAAGAAATGGACTTTTGATAACCGTACAAATCGATTGTATTAGTTAATACAATGACTTTATGAATGCAAATGAAACCCCACATGCATCCATATTTCCTAATAGATAAATGTTAATGTAAGATGTCGTGAAATACAATGTAATATTTTCACATAGTGTTAGTAGAGTAATGATAGATACAATACTGGATATACAAATAGCACATACTTTCTTTAAAAAATAATGGAGCTTACTATTAAAAAATGGATCAGACTTACTCGCTTATTTGAAATAAAGTGTACAAGACTTACATACTTTAAAACTACATAAATCATTTCCCTTCAAATTTATACGGTTTTTATTACAATCCTATATAGCTAGGCTTCTATGTACGTAGACAACTTGAAATTGATCGTCTAATCATATTATTATAGTTTTATAGATATAGAAATGATCCATTTTAATTATCTTTCCAAACTATAAATACTGTCTCTTTTTTAAAAATAAAAAATAAAAATTACCTACACCAAAGCTGTGCATGGTTTAATTTTATTTTTCTAATTAAAAATAAATAAAAGATAGTATTTAGTAGTTTAATTTTAAGCCATGAACGTGAAGATAAAATTAGTCAAGCCATTCAATTGAGACCAAAGCCGGCCGGCCGCGAGCTAGAGAAAACAAGCTGGCTTCGCAGGTGTGAAAAGAACTCGGGAAAGAATCTTTGAGCCCAAAGTAGGTGTGAACACAAATTAGCGCAAGGAATCTTTGGTCTTAAGGTGGCACTGCTCCTTCACGTGTGCCCACCCGCTTGGACAACGATGGATGGATGTTATTGTTTGGGCACTTTTTTCTTGGTAACGTCCCCAGATAGAAGCCAATTATAATAATCATCAATCAAATCATTGATACGTAGATAGCTAGTAAGTTTAATAGGCCCAAATAACGTATACAGATCAGCACACACATGCTAGTCAAAGTTTTTACGTATAGAGATTAGCTAGCTGCTTTTGATTAACGGTCGAAATTGAGATGGTCTATGTTTATGTCTACAATTTTTTCACTTAATTTAATATTTTAAATAAATTTTTTTATTAATTGATTTAAAAAAATAAATAATAATAATAATAATTAAGCCGAATCGAACCAACCGACCAGACTAATAGTTACCAGTCCTGTCTGGTCCTTATGGGTGTTTGGTCCATCACCGGATCGGACTAAACCTACTAATTTGCACCCTTATTTGATTTATTCGAACGTAATTATCCAATTTACCCATATATATTTAGTTTAAGTTTTTACTACTTTTATTCTAAAAATTTTTATATCACACATTATTTATATATCTTGATTTGAAAAAAAAAATTTAATTTTAAATTTTACAATTTAAGTGATGTAAATAATATGCTTTACACACTGATTAGATAACAAAATAATTCTAAAACTTTAACATGTCAGTTTGGGTGGTAAGATCATTTTCGTCACTTTGATGATCATATTAATTAGAGGAAAAGGTCGACTTAAGTAAGACAACTACTTACTAGTGCTTATATTCTTTAGAATTCTTGTGCACGTATTAAATTGTCATACTTACTTGACTCATGGTACGTATGATATATTTTGATCGAACTCATGTATATATGTCAGCTACTTAACACAACTATTTAAATATTATTAGAGTGAGTGTGATTCAAAATGACGAAATTTAGAATAAAAAACATAATTTTTCGTTTATAATTTTGTAATGACACAATTTTCTCTGATGAATAATCTCCCATTAATCTACTTGGGAGAGAAATCTCAATCCACAAAACATTAATTTCTTCTTTGATAATTAGTATATGTATTAGATTGATGGTGGAAAGGAATGAAAGGATATATATAGGATGAATTACTTTGTTTTTTTAGTAATATAGGATGACGGACCTACTTTTGTAACAAAGGACACACACATATATGCATCGTTACCATCAATGAGATTTTAGCAAAAATCAAACTCATATATGTATTAGCTAAAGAGTAATGCTACATACAGTCGTAAAATAAATGTCGTGCAGTTGTTTTGAAAAAGAGTGAGGTCCACTATTAAAAATTTAATTTCTTTTCATGTGAGTCTCATATTTATTCACTTTTTTTAAAGCGATTATATGTCGCTTGCACACTCACAACTGTAAGTATAATTTTTCTTAACTAAAACATTTATTTTACTTAATAATTTTAAAGCACACACCTGTTGACGTGAATTTTTATTTATTTATTTTCTTATATGATATAGGACTGCTGAATAGAAATTTTATAGTTAGAAATGTTTCAAAATTTTTGTGGATGATTTGAGTCTGATTAGTTGGCTCCTAATTCACCAACCAACCAACCAACCAACAATCACGAGCCCTTCCTGATCTTGTAATGTTGCCATTGTCCTGCGGCCCAAAAGTACCCCACCAAGATAAAAAGACTCATTTCAGGACCTGTCACTGCCACTCAAGTGAGTATTGCCCGATCCCATTCACATGTACAACGTAAGCATACGCCACCTTCCACCGGCTTTCACGGCTCCTAAACACATTAACCACTAAAATGGACATGGCCGGCAAGGTCATTGGTTCCCCCCCACATGGCCCATGAGCACTAGTGGTACTACTGCTCGCTAGCTGGCGCTTTCATGGCCACACATGAGACGGTGTGTCAAAGGGCCATGCATGCACGTTCAAATTTGGTGGGTCTCGACGTTGTACGTAGTTGATGATGTGGTACGCATGCATTATGTACCTGATGAGAGGAAACAAATTGATAAAACATTAATTGAAAAAGCTCGTCAGGCACCTAACATGTTGAAATTTCTACACCGTTAAACCAATAAAAGCTCTATTTTATAGCATATATGGGGAGTTTATAATAAGAATCGATCATTCAAATAAGGTAGACCTTATAAGTACTGCTATAATATATATATATATATATATATATATATATATGTGCACGATACGGTACAAAAACATTAATATATTTATTAATTAGGCGTTGAAACTCTTTGAATCAAGGGTGGTTGATAGACGTAAAAGAAATATTAGATAGATCGATAAGATGGCTATTAATCATTAGACATATTCAGTTTACATGATTAAGCAATATATATTAACGCTCGAACGACGTCGGTCAATTTCAATAGTTGTTGTTGATCATTACGATGATGCAGCTAATTAACTTCCAATTGGCTAGCTGCTAGCTAGATCTATCTAGTTGTTAAACTGATCGACCGAAACTTGGTTTTGCCTTCTTATTTTGGAGATTTCAAAGCAAGAGGGCCGGCGCAGGAAATCGGAGCTAGCTATAGGTATAATATAGCTTTAATTTGTCTGTCTTCTTCTTCTTCTTTCAAACTTTTTATTTTTATAATTCTTAATTTTAATTGTTGTTTATTATAATTCCAATGTTTTTTGTTCATCTCCCATTTGGTCAACTATTAAAGCACTCAAATCAACAACGTTCAACTGTCTTTCAGCCATCTGTCTAGACTCTAGTAGAGTTAATTTATAATTCATTCCCAACAATCAACTACCTATATATATTGCAACTGATATATAATTAAAGGTTTTGACTCACCTTAGCAATCTTATAACCTTGCCAAATATAACACATTAAACCGAGTGTTAGTCATACAATTGACTTCAAAGTTCAAACGTTGCGTACTATATTTTATATATATATATATATATATTCACTATTATTTTTATGAAGGTTTAATTATATTTTATTTTTTTGTTTGGTTCGAATTAGTTGATCATATTCATCACTTGTCGAAATAAATAATTATAATCTGACCGGCCATTTAAATAATGTGAATATTCGCATCAAATATATTAAACTACAATCATTAATCGACAAGCTGGTGGTAACACATGCATTTTTTAAGTTTCGAGTTGAATAAATGGATGGAATCGTTATAAGGCTGATCGAAGGAGATTGGAACATCATGATCATGTACAGACACATGATGGCTTACCAAATTGATAGTCGGCAAGAATCAAAGAGAGGAGTTAAGTTATAATGGGCCAACAACTAGATTCTCTTAACTGAAAAAGAAGTTGAAAGATTATTATAATTGTGGTGGGGGAAAAAATCATTACCTTGGGCCCAGAATAGCAGGGGGTTCGTAGTAGGGAGTTGGGCCGAAAATTTGGCCCAGCCCGGTCACCCGAACCCAAGCTAGGAAGGTAAAAAGCCTAAATCGAAATATAGACAGGAAATTCGGGTCGGGATAGGGAATCTGGAGGAAGATTAGGAAGAATAGGGAATAAGACTATGACGTGCGTCACCAGACAAAATGGATGCAGAACAGAGGCCACGCCGCATTCAATGGCCCAGAATAGAGGTCACGTCGCATTTAATGCAGCACAGAACAGAGGCCACGTAGCATTAAATGCATTACAGGGTGCAGAGTGTGCAACATTGAATGCGGCCCAAAACCAAAGTGGAGCACAGAGAAGGCCTAGGGCCATCGCTGCTCAGTAAGGTAACAATGTGAAAGCTGCTCGGTAATGAATTACACAGGGTAAATCTCCTCGCGCTACACAACACCCTGCCATGGGGAAATCCTAAACGGTAACTATAAATAAAGGTCAACCTAGCTGCAAATAAGGTGATAGAAAAAATATATTGTCATCCTTGTCTATGTTTCTTGCTTCATTCTTAATTTTTCCCTTCAAGACACTGATTTAAGTATCGGGGGATTAACAGACCTCGGGTTCCCCTCTTCGTTTTGGTTGTGCAGGATCGTGCTTGGATACCGGGAGTGAGAAGTTGCCCAGGCTTGCGAAACACGACATTACCAATAATCTTTAATGAATGGATGTTGTAGCTAGCTAGGGTATAAATGAAAGATTATACATGCGCGTCTATGTGGAGTGAGCTAGATATATTGGGATATGATTAATCTAAGTACTTCGGGTGCTGCGGGGGCAGGTGGAGTAATATGTGACTCTTCTGGGAATTTGGTGAGAGCTTTTTCGATTTTTCTGGGACACGAAAATAGCTCATTTGCTGAATTTATGGCGGTGTTTCATGGTCTTAAAATAGCAAAAAGTATGGATTTGACTCTTATAGATGTAGAACTTGATTCCAGTATTGTGGTTAACTGGCTGAAGAAATCAGAGATTGGTCTCTGGTACATTGAAGACTATTGGGAGGAGCTAAAGGAGATTATGGAGGGAATAATGAACATTAGCATTTCCCATGTGTTTAGACGGCAAGGATGGCTTCAGTAGGCTATACAAATTTTTGGAACTCTTTTGAAGATCTGCCTTGGAGCCTACGTGGACTGCTGAGAATAGACAAGTTTGGCCTCCCTTATATCCGTAAGTCCTAATCTGGTTTACTTTTGTTTTAAAGGTTTTATTTTGAATGGGTTAAATGTTTTTTTTTATCAAGGTTTTTGACAAGTGGAAAGACATGTAATTATAGTTTTCCTCCATTATAAGTGAGCCTCGTCAATAAAATCTAGAGATTTCGTCCTCCTTAAATAAAAAAAAAAAAAACGTACTAGCTAGATTGGCCTCATTAACCTACAAATTTTTTGTTAGGAAAATATAAAGCGAACTGCATGTGCAGGCTTTTAACTCTAAATATATATGAGTAATGATATCCACATAACATATTTTACAATATATTTTATAATACATATTTAAAAGTAAGAATATTTTTATAAAATGATGTTATTTTTATAAAATATTTTACTAAATTATTATTTATTTTAAAATATAATTGTGTACTAGTCAGGGCCTGACCTTATGCCAGAGACCACGACAAAACAAGTAAACAGATACGACAACTGCATGGAGATCAAAACAAGGAAAGAAGCAAACACGAGGAATTAACACCTAGCTGGGTCGACGTACGCGCGAATGGTACGTACTCAATCAAGCCATGTTTAATTTGCAACTTGCATGCAGTGGAGCCAGATTCATTTTTAGTTGGGCCTAAATTACGTGCTATTGCTAAACAGGCCGTCAGGGTGCAGCAAGTTAATCAATTAAGTACATTAGTCCAATAAATTGAAGTTGTGATCTGCTTTCAAGTAATTAATAAGGCAGTCCGAGACGAGCCAAAAACATTTTCATGCATGCTGATTGGAAACTAAATTGTGCTCAAATTAATTTACTATTATTTATAAATAATTTATTATTATTTACAGATAATCTAAGAAATTTTTAACATTCAAACGAACCATTAATATACAATGACATGCAAACATCAACCCCCCGTTCTCTCTCTTACTTTTCTCCCGTAGTTCGG
The DNA here is from genome assembly GCA_022457165.1 of Juglans mandshurica. Lineage (NCBI taxonomy): Eukaryota > Viridiplantae > Streptophyta > Magnoliopsida > Fagales > Juglandaceae > Juglans > Juglans mandshurica. The sequence goes on along the minus strand of CM039632.1, from coordinate 1,007,078 downwards.
CTGCCCCGGATCCGGTCTTTAATTGATTTTAGCATGCAGAAAGATCAAAAAGTCAAAAATATGATGGCAGGGGTTTAATTCGTTTGGGAATTATTTTTGGGTACCCAAATTAATGGTAGCTACTGCAGATATACAGGATCGAACAAATCTCCAAAACTGATGTAGTGTTATGCCACGTTAGCATTTTTTTTTTTTTTTTTCCAGCCCCTGTGCCATCTCATTCCGTCTGCAGCTCTCTCACACAATGTCTCGCCCGTCTCCTTGTTCTCAAGCTTGGCAACAAAGTCTTCATCCTTCAACGTCCCGCAGATCTCTTCCAGGTATCTATCGACGGCGTCCTTGTGAAATCACCACTTATTTTAAAAGCTTAAGCTAATGAAAATAAGTATATTTTATTTTATATCTTAACACTCCCTCTTACGTATGTGCTAGACTCCCCCTCAATAAGTGATCCAACACGTGAAATATTTAATTAAATGTGATAGAGTGTAGAATCATGGTTCGAACTCAGGACTTCTGCTCTGATACTATGTAAAATCATCACTTATCCTAAAAGCTTAAGCTGATTGGAAGAGATAGATTTTATTTTATATCTTACCATCACTTTGAGTTCTAGGTGTTCCCATTTCTTCATTCATTTTATTTGAGTTTTAATTTTTTTCAGGTATTCCTTTCATTTTTATACATTGTTCTAAGAGATAAAAATGACATTTTTACACCGGGTTATAGGCGACAGTGATACTGGGTTGACGCCAGAAATACGTCAGCGGCGGTACTGGGTAGAGAATCCGTGCATTGTCGTAGCTTGACTATGTTCCAGTTGAAAAAATCTGCAACCATAAGAAGCCTGTCTATTGGTATACGCCCAGGAAACAAATATTGAGAGCAAAAGGGAGAGAATTGAGAAATTGAAAGAACGTATAAAGGCCTGGAGAAAAATACTGATTCAGTAGTTTTGCGGTACGGGGAGAAGGAAGAAACGCAAAAGGAGAAAAAGAGAAAGAAATGTCGGGGAGAAGGGCAAAAGGGAGGGAAAAAAAAAAAAAAAGTCACGTGGTGTCACATTATTTGTGTGTGAGATCTCTTGGGATGTCTATGTAGTTTGAGTGTTTTCCCAAATTAAATTCAAGCCTCCAAAAGTGGTTTTAACGTACAATATTACATAATGCATGCTGGTGGCCAGACATGAGGCTTAGGCTAGGGGTCTGTCTAGATTCAAGACTTGGAGTAAAACCATAGATATCAGACTCATGTTTAATTTATTGCCCTGTCATAATTCGATCCTCGGCAAATTATTTTTGTCCTTCACCAATTTTCATATCGATCATGCATGTCGCCAAGCTGTTAGGTAAGATGTTCATAATTTGCTGAACATATCTATATATTGATCTATTATGCAGTACAAGAAATTAGGGAAATGCATGCAAAAAGGAAAATGATCATGATCAAAAGCTAGCTATTCCCTTTTAATTAAAATAGCCACTATATCCCACGTACAGTTAGGGCTGTATCATGTATGCCCCTGACAAAATTGCATGAGAGAGAGAGAGATTAAGGACCCCAGACATGCATGCTCTTCCCTTATGATTGTCATGCGGGGTCAAAATTAATAATTTTAACTCAATCTGATGTTCGAGAAAAGCAGTCATGTAGATTAATCTAGATCCTCCTCACGAGGACTTAGGAAGATCTAATTTCTTACTTTCTGGGTCGGATTCTTATCCGATTAACTGGTTCAATCTATGCCTGAAGCAAATCGAGATCAAGAACATTCTCTAAATTCTGAGAGAGAAATTATTGAGAAAAAGAACTCTGTTGTTGTATTCAACTTATCAATTTATACGTGAGAATTGATATTTATACTAATACACTAAAAGAAAGTAAAGATAACTAACTTGAACTAATTAAAGACTTTTAGTAACTAGTTACATCAACTAACTATTTACTATTTATAGTAAAGTAGTAAAGTAAAACAATAATTATATATTTATCAACAATATCTATGATAATCTCCCTCAAGATGAATGGTAAATGTTGTGGACATTCATCTTTGATAACAAAGAATGAAATGTAGCATAACCAAGTGATTTGGTAAGTATATCAACAAGTTGGTGGAAAGAAGAAACATGCAAAGTTCTAAGTACTCCAGCTTGTATTTTATTCCTGATGAGATGATAATCCAATTCAATATGTTTGGTTCTTTCGTGGAAAATAGGATTTGCTGCAATGTGGATGGCAAATTGGTTGTCATAAAAAAGTAGAGCAGGTTGAGGATGATGATGATGAAGATCAGAAAGTAACGACTAAAGACTTTTAGCGAAGAGTGGATCTGAACCTATTGGTGGATTTATCATTCCATTTACGAAACCTATCTTGTTCTTTGCCTTTAACGCCATTTCCATTGATCTGCACCAACTATGGTAATTATCTCCCGTAAGAAGCTTAGAAACTAAGACAGAACTAGGAGAATTTCCATTTTGCAAATGATACGGGTTAGAATCTTCTGCATGTAGTGAAAGCTGATGTACTCATCTTGTATTGAATCTTGAACAAACGTGAATCTTGTATTGAATCTTGTAGCGGTAGCAGTCAAAAGCGAAACCCTAAGGTATCCGCTCTGATACCATGAAGCAAATCCAGATCAAGAACATTCTCGAAATATTGAGAGAAAAACTATTGAGAAAAAGAACTATGTTGTTGTATTCAACTTATCAGTTTATACGTAAGAATTGGTATTTATACCAGTACACTAAAAGAAAATAAAGGTAACTAACTTGAATAGAAGACTTTTACTAACTATTTACTATTTAGAGTAAATTAATAAAGTAAAATAGTAATTATTTATCTATAATATCTGTGATAAAATCCATATTTTTCTTTTTGGATATATTAACGAAAAAAAAAACAATGGTTTTGAATCTTGATCAATTCCAGTATGAGTACTTAATTGATGTACAAAAGATCAGCAATACTAATTGTTTTTATTTACGATGATTATTTATGGACAAGCAGTCCCCACGTAGTGATCATCAACAGCTAGCTAGCTAGCTAGCATACATGGACACTATCACTTTCAAAAATGCAAAGCCTGATATCAGTGACCCAATCCATGTCCTCGATTGTCATGTTGTGATGATCATCAGGCGTTCAGCCTTTGACTAAAATAATTAAAATATTGAACCTCTGGTCGGATTCGGCACAATGCATGCATATATTACGCATTTAAAATATATATCGACGTCGGTTGCATGCTAATTAACTCTAGCTAGCTAATTATCACAAGTTTCAATAATCATATATATATATACACGTACGTTCTTTACAGAAAAACCTAAATTTAATACATTTTTAAAATTTAATCTCTTGTTAAATTAAATTAACATAGTTAACAAAAAGCTGGCCAAAAAACAAAACACAAAGAAAACCAAACAAAAACAACAACGATTACAACAAAGAGGATTGATGGGTAGGCTGAGATCATGATATCATGTGCAGGTTGTCCCTACTCTTTGGATCCTTATCAAACACGGCCTTCTACCTGATAACTGATATGTGGGGTTGCCAAAATCTCGTTACTATTATATATCCAGGTTTTAATACGTACGTGCATATGTGTATATACATGCACTACAACATAATTACTTTTTAGTGACGATTAGAAAATTGTGACAGTTCCCAAACTGTTACTAAAAAATTGTACCCGAGTCCGACTAAATGTGGTCTTATGTGCCACATGATCTAGATTTGTTGCAACAATAAGCTGCAACATGCGGAAGAATTGTAGCAGATATATTTGGTTGAAAGCGTTATTCCTCTTGATATGCTTGCGGTCTCTCCCGGTGAGGATGTAGAAATCCTCGTTTCGGTCATCATCCTGAGCCTCATGATCAGTACCCTCCGCCTCTGATCGGTCTGCATCTCTGGTATCATCTACTGGCTCAACTCGGCTAGTAAATGATGCAGAAGTGCCTACATCTGCATCGAAAGTACTGTGTACAGATGTAGATATGCAAATCACAGCTATGTCGCCAATCTGAGAGTCAGTTGTAGTCGATGTCTGAACTACTTGACGAATCTCGAAGAGGTGATGACATCCAGTGAAATCTTAAATGAAACACCGCATACAGTCAAGGTGTGAGAGGATGCGTCCTGAGACATGAAGCACATTCCCATAGAACTCACGAACATTTGAGGGGTATACATTCCCCCTCAATGTGCAGATATTTCCTCAGCCTCTACTGATGAAGACATCTTTAAGGTTCGTCTGCTCTCATCTGATCTCGTCAAACTCATTGATCAGGACCTCTCATTCTACCATAATAGTACGAACCCCGATCCGAGCAGTGTCTTCAATGGCTCATTCCCTCCCATGTTTCCTGGTATACAAAGGATGTGCCATATCCTGAAAATAGAAAAGGAAAAAAATTATTAGTACTATTGATGCATCTTTCGTATTAATTTTAAACTGCTCTACATTAACTTTCGAACATAATATAATATATGTTTGAATGTTTAGATAAAACGTTCGCACGTATGTGTTTAACGTTCAAATATAACAACTAACGTTATAATATACACGTTCGAACATTAAGGGCATAACAACTAAGAATTTTGAAATGTGGTACGTTCGAACGTTATGCCTTCCACGTTCGAACATACGTATGTCATTGCAACAGAATCACGATAGGTGAGGAAAGAAGAAGAAATGACTTTTATCAATTTTATCAGTGTATATAACTAATTTTAATATCTAATTTTAAAACTTTATAAGATATTGTTAGTTGTTAATTAATGATGTGTAATATGATACAATTGATATGTTTTTTAATTTTATAAAATTAGTATTTCTGATCTGTACGTTCGAATGTAAATAAAAAATGTTTGAACATTGGTTCACATTCGAACTAATGTTCGAACGTACGACTCAACGTTTGAACGTATTCACCCTCAAACGAACAAAACGTTCAAATATTTAAAAGATTAATGTTAGAACAAACTTCCGAACGTACCACTTGCGTTCGAACGCTTCTTTGTTAACATTCTAACAAATATCCGAACGTTATATCCATTACGTTCAAACATTGGTCTGTTAACATTCGATAGGAAATTTGAATGTTTATTGCAGTTAACGTTCGAGCGTATAAACGTTCGAACATAAATATGATATGTTTGAATTATAATCAACGAATGTCAACTTCTGTCATTCGAACGCCAATTGGTCTGGTTGACGTTCGAACATTCTATTAGACATCCGAACGTTATTTTTTGTGACAGATCTCAATTGTCACAAAAAAAGGAACGTTCAAACGTTACACCAAACGGAACACCTCCAACCATCACTAAAAATATTTTTATTGACGGTTAAATAGTAAACCTTCACTAATTATTTTCTGTGATGCATATTAGGTGACAATCGTGGTGACAGTTTCAGACCGTCACCAAATATCTTGAGTGACATTTTAGTTATTTTTTGTAACAATTTTCTCTGTCACAAAAGACAAATTGTGTTATTAGATATATACCATCACTACTTTTTCAATTTGTGCCATAAAGCACAAAAATTGATGTTTTCTCCACAGATTACCAAATAAAAGAGCTAGCTAGCTAGCCAGCCACACAACAAAGCTGTAGCATCTCTTTAAAATTAGTACCGGATCAAACACCACATAAGCGTACTGATCCATTTGCATGCATATATATTTTTTTTCTTTTAGGTAAAACCACCAAATTTTATTGAAAATAAAGTAAGGCGGAAGAATATCATGTAACGAACAAATCAAACCACTATCCCTGCCCAAAACACCGAAACAACAAAACAATAAAAAAACAGGACAAACTAAAAGTCCTCTAAAGATTACCGACGAATATAAGGCAAATCCAACCTCTCCAAACACAAAAAGAACCCTTCAACTCTTTAGGAAGCAAGTCATACTCTTTCATACATTCTACCACCTCCTTCCTCACTACTCCGGGCCAAAAAATACGCAACAGTATTGCGTACCCTAGCTGCAAAGAACCAATCAAAAAGCATAATTAAATAAAACCCCTTGAGCATGCAGCAGAGCCTGTACTAGACCTGCAAAAATACATGAAAGTACATACACAAACACAACAACTCCGGCACCAGAGTACTGCATCAAAACAGTGTCTGTTGAGATCTGGATCAGAACATGGCCGGGAACATGCATGTCGAGACTGTCGAGTACCTTCTCTTTAACGAGCAGTACAACCTATATATATAAAATTCTGGATTATTCATTTCTTTCCAAATGTAATAAAACGTACGGTAGGTAGCAGCCAACGTAAGTTTGATACCCCGGTGGCCTATATATATTATATATAGAGGACTGAATTTAATTTGAATACCATTTTGTCTGGTTTGGGGTACGCGCGCATTCATATTTCATTCGACGACGTTGTTCTGCTATATATCAAAGAGGAGATGATGGAAGAAACGATTACTCCTCCAACAGTCCAATGGTATTCGGTTTCGAAAATCCTCTTAATCATTAGTCCCACGACGCCGGTTAATTTAAGCTTGCTTGGTTTATAAAAAAAAAGTGTTAAAAAGTGGCCTTTATTAAAGCCAGCTGCCTCCTCAACGCGGCGTTTTAATACTGCCCCTACGATTATGAACAAAGGATTTGTAATTGTCGTACCTCTTCCCTTATTGAAAAGTAAAGATTGGTATTAATGCAGCTTGTAATATCGTACGTGCATTTCTTCATAGCCTATAGCTAACATATATAGCTCTCTCTCTCTCTCATTATTCTATTTCAAATTAATCTCTTACGGCTGGAAATGGCTCACATTTTACGCAAATAAGTACATATTAATTCTCTCTTTTTAGGATACATGTCCATTTATTTTTTATAAAAAAGTATTGTAGCCGTATAAAAATAAATTTATATTTAGTTTTATATAATTTTTTACATCTATTTTATAATAAAATTAATTTTATAATTTTATGAAATATCTTTGTAACTAAAACATTTCTATTTTTTAAATATATTTTTTATTTTTATAAGGTTTTTATGATATAATTATTAAAATTTAAATAAGTTTTTATCGGTCACTCATTTGATTAAATTTAAATATTTGATAAGTAGAACGTAATAAATAATTTTATAATTATTATGTAATAAAAAAAAATTAAAGAGACGATGAAGATTTTTTCTTATAATATAGGAAGAATAAAGTTCATGAGAGTACATACAAACACTGCCCGTAAAGATTGGAAATGGCAACACATTCACATGCATGTATGTATGTTTCCGTGTTGGTCATTTTCTTTCTCCGGCGGAACCACTGTCTCTGAAGTCTGAACCAACCCCCCTCACCAGTCACCCTCTCTCTCTCTCTCTCTCTCTCTCTCTCACTCTCAGTCACAGTCTTTCATACGCGCGCGCCCGCACACTCTCTCTCTCTCTCTGGCTGTGTGTAAATGGACGCATCTAGCTGGCGAATATGAAGATGACCGGAAAGGCGGAGCTACCGGCCACGTTCCCGGCGAACCTCTCTTCCAAAGCCCTAAAATCACCCCCAGACTCGGATCTCCAACACAAGCCAATCACTCGCAAGCCTTCCCGGCGCCTAACCCGGAACTCGACCTGCCTGAAGAGAACTGGAGCTCCTTCCGGGCGGAGGAGCCGGCCCAACACCCCGCTGCTTAGGTTGAATGTCTACGGCAGCGACGGAAACGGAAACGACCGCGTCGACGATGACCAGAAGTCTCTTCGAGAATGTCGTCGGAAATTTCGCCGGAGAGAACGCCAGGACGGCGTCGTTTTGTCCGCGAGGAAGCTCGCTGCGGGACTCTGGCGGTTGCATCTTCCTCTGGTGGCTGCCGGCGCCGGTGAAGCCTGCCGTCTCTTTCGGGGCAAAGCTCAGCTAGGGCTTCAGGCGAGTTTACTTGTTTGTTATTAGTTTCTTTTTTGTTTGAAATATCAAGATCTGCGATTTTTAGGTTTATTTGGAGAATTTACGACTTGACAATGTATCTATAGGCTTTGTTTGATATGATCGAGATTTCATCTTTATGGTGAACTTTCTTGTTGCTTAGTTTTGAAGTTTGAGTTTCACTTGTGACAATATGTTTGATTTTTGAATGCAAGAATTGATTTGAATGATCTTTGTGCGCGCTTTTTCATTACCATTTTGGGGTGTATACAGTAGTTGGCTGAAATGATAGGACCTAAAGTGTCTCCTTGGGACATCGATCATTGTTAGATACGTAGGCAAGCTAGGTACCATTTTCTCTTAAATGAATTTTGTTGTCCTGGAAATATTTTAAATTTGTAAGGCAAACTTCCTCTATTCAGAAAGATAGTAGTTGAAATGCATCTTCCTTTTTGTTTCCCTCAATCAGTTACATTTTTTCTCAAGTAGTTGAAATTTATGGGAATGTTTTAATTCGTGATGTAAATGATTCTGTTTGTAGACACCTTGTTGGCTATGTTGTTCTTGTGGACTATCAACAGTTGGCCGAGTTGCTGTGGTAGATTTTTTGTGTCATCAATTCTAGATACTTCCCAATTTTCTTAACATGTTTCTCCATGCAGCATGGTGTTGGCCATGTAGGCATTCCCTTTCCTTGCCATCCTAGCGGCGAAGATTATGGCTCCGAAGCAGAGGATCTCTTACAAAGCCATAGTTCCATTGCCGGCACAAAGAACGGATTCTTGCGTAAGGTGTGGTGCTCCTTTAAGTAGATTACTGAGTGAGGTCATAGAGTAGATGAAGAGAAACTTGGCCCATTTTATCTTCTTATGCGTGTGGCACGCATCCAACACTGCATGCATCTTACAAACTGGCAGGACCTAGCTAGAGAATACCCTATAGGCTATTTCCTTTTCAAGGATTAGTGCTTACGTTATCATCACAGTGATTTGCTTCATGGACAACATCATTATTTTAGTTTCGGTCTGAAGTTTGACTTTCCATGAGTCAGAATTTTCTCGTATGAAAAGGAGAGAGCACAAGGGAATTCACAACTTTGCTTTTGGCCTCACACTTAATAAAGCATTGTCTCTGGAGGAATGTTTGCTTACAATTAAGAAAATATCACGCCCTGTTTGCAAGTCGCATAAGAACTGCCCCCCCCCCCCCCCCCAAAATCTAAATCTTCTATGATAGTTCTAATACTAGATGGTTTTCCTCTTTTCAGCTTGAATCTTCGTTTCAGATTTCAAACTCTGCAATGGAGGGGGCAACAAAGTGGGATCCTGTCTGCTTGAAGGCATCAGATGAAGTATTGCAGATTTACAGTCACGCAAAGCTCCTTGACCAACAACTAAGTGCTGTTTCGGTAGTTTCTGTACTTGAAGTCAAATTGGAGCAGGCTCGAGCCCGCATTCAGGAGCTTGAGACTGAGCACAGATACTCAAAAAAGAAACTGGAGCACTTGATAAGGAAAATCAGTGAGGAAAGGGCCTCATGGCGGAGCAGGGAGCATGAGAAAATCCGTGCTTTTATTGATGATTTAAAAGCTGAATTGAACAGGGAAAGAAAAAATCGCCAGAGGATTGAAATTGTAAATTCCAAATTGGTTAATGAGCTAGCTGATACCAAATTATCAGCAAAGCGATTTATGCAGGACTATGAAAAAGAAAGAAAGGCCAGAGAATTACTTGAGGAAGTATGTGATGAGCTTGCGAAGGAGATTGGAGAAGACAAGGCTGAAGTTGAAGTGCTAAAGAGGGAGTCCATGAAACTCCTGGAGGAAGTGGAGGAGGAAAGGCAAATGTTGCAGATGGCTGAGGTCTGGCGTGAAGAACGTGTTCAGATGAAGCTGGTCGATGCGAAGGTGGCCCTTGAAGAGAAGTACTCTCAGATGAGCAAGCTTGTAGCCGATCTAGAGAAATTTATGAGGCCAAGAAGTTCAAGTTTGGATGTGAAGGAGATGAGAGAAGTGGATTTGCTCCGAGAGGCTGCTGCCTCCGTGAATATTCAACTTATAAAGGAATTCTCTTATGAACCTCCCAATTCAGATGATATTTTTTCTGTTTTCGAAGATGTTAATTTTGCTGAATCCAATGAAAGGGAGATTGAACCATGTATCGCTTATAGTCCTGCCAGCCCTGCCTCCAAAATTCATACGGTGAGTCCTGTGGTTAATGTAATCAGCAAGGACAGCATTCAGAGACATACGCATACATTTGTTGATGAGAATGGTGACATGGAAGATGATGAAAGTGGGTGGGAAACTGTGAGCCATCTTGAGGATCAGGGCTCAAGCTATTCACTAGAAGGGACTGCCCCATATGTCATCAAGAATCGCCGAGAAAGTAATGTCTCCAGGAGCAGAATGGAATGGGATGAAAATGTTGGTCAAGAACCACAAATTACTGAAATCAGTGAAGTCCTCTCAGTGCCATCGAGGCAGTTGAAGAATGTTTCATCCATAACACGACTTTGGAAATCATGTCCTGGTAATGATGAGAATTTCAAGATTATCTCTGTAGAGGGGATGAAGGGTAGACTTTCAAATGAGTTGACATCCAATGGAAGTATCATGTCTCCAGATAGGGTGTCAGGTAAAAGTGGGATTAGTCCCCCGGATTTGGTGGGGCAGTGGAGTTCTCCCGAGTGTGGGTATCCCTATGTAACTAGAGGGATGAAAGGGTGCAATCCTCACGGCACACAGAAGAGTAGTTTAAAGGCACAGCTTTTGGAGGCAAGGATGGAAAGCCAGAAGGTCCAATTGCGCCATGTTCTTAAACAGAAGATTTAAGAAGATTTTTAGACAGGACGACAGAGTTTGTTCATTCTGCTTAGCCAAAGTGAAAACAAGTTAGCTTCATTGCCACCTAGAAAAGTACCCATTTGAAAACTCTAATTTTTCAGGTTCTCCAATATTGGCATGCAATTATCATGCACTACAGAAAAATTGTGTTTCATACTTTCTTCCAACCCCTGAGGAATAGCGATTTTCAAACCAGATTATCTTGTCTCACGAGTAGCTGCAGTTTCTCACTTGTTTAGGTTATTTGAGTCTCTCTCATTGCAAGTGATCCGGAGAGCAAACTTATTCTATTTGTACCAAATGGTTTTAAAGTCTTGACACTCTCAAGGAACCCCAAATACATGGTATATATTGAAATGATAGCATTCTCCCTCTCTATTTTTGCACAACCCTTAGCAAAATTGCAAAGGCGTTGTAGATTAGTAGTCTACACGGTCACTGTTATCTATATTCTTGAAAGTTGACGTGGCCTGTTGCTTGTGCATGTTCCACAGCCTCCTACACGTTCACGGAAAATCAATAGTGTCAGCAATAGGGAATTTCGGAATTCAAATACAAATAAAAAAAGAAGCGTAAATTTGTATCGATGAGAAATGATGACCTTGTGGCCAACTACTCCCATTTGGCATACTCCACAACGCAAAGTGAAGTTTGCAGTATCAGTGTATCTCCTTTTCCTGGAAATAGCAGAACATTAATAATAATATTAAAAATAAAATCAACATTTATAGGGTCCTACCAACATCCTAATGAACAACCACCAGTGGGAAATTATTCTACAAACAATGCTACTTTCCGGTCTGGGAAATTTGTTGACAAGCCAAGATGAAACCTCAAATATTACCTTTGTTGTTCCTTGGCAAAATTAAGAGCAAGCCCCTCAGCTGGACCAATGGTACCGCCATTTACGTCGAAAATAGTCTGATCAAACTCCTCTGGGGCTCCCTCTAAGGGCGACATCTATTCATACAATAAAAACTTAGAACTTGTTCAGATGGGATGATTTTATTATTATTCCTCTAAGCATACAACAAGAAGAAAAATAGCACATTACAGCTAAGGCATCATAATGGAGCCCATCATATATCAGCATAACCCTTTCGGAATATTTCTTTTCCTGTAAAATAGCACCCCAAAAAAGAGAAGCAAAATATTTAGTAATGGCAAGTTGAGTAGATTCAGATCCAGAGAGAACGGATTCCTAATGCTAACCTGACCATACAAATCACATCGTGTGGTCTGGATATCATATGCCGCAATTTCACGCCCGTAATAATCAGCGAATATTGAAAGCTCAATGGCACCTTCATAGATAAATATAAATTACAGAGAAAGAACACTAAAGCAGAGAAAAACTCCACTCCACACAAACTGGTACACAACACTTCAGACCCCTTTTTTTCATTTCGATTACATCTTACTGACAATGATGTCTTCCCTGATTAAGAATGGAAAGTCAACAAACCTCCCCAGTTCTCTGAATCAAGAATCCAAGCACAATACTCTTCATTTGGCTTTCCAAGCAATGCTTCAGAATATTTTGCTGGATCACTTGCCACTGCTGCAGCTATAACCTTCAAAATTATTGATAAAAAGCAATAATTATGCAACTAATACACGCAAAAAAGTGTAAGCATGTCTGCACAAATGTAAAACCTTAGCAATTCTATATTCCTAGATTAATGTCCAGAATGCCACGTGTCTGATTTTGATCGAATTTGGTCTTTTAATTTGGAATGGAGCGAAAGATATAAAATGCTTACATAGAAAACTTTTTGTCAGAATATATTGACACTTGTATATAATAAAGCAGCACAAAGGAACATGAACAAAATAAATAAGTATCAGATTTACACTAAATAGAAAGGTTTATAAAGCCATATAGAATATGAAGTTGAATTCTGCAAGGTCAAAATTTAAGATTTAAATCTGAATAAGATTTTCAAATGAATGGAGGTTGAAAAGTTGGAAAATAACTTATACTAAGATGTTAGCACAAAAGACGACAAGCTATGGATTGTAACCTGTCTCAATTCAGGTGCTTTGTCTTTGTTATGACCCATGACATAACTGCAACTCAAGAAACAAGAAAAAAAGATCAGACATAACAAACGCACTCCCTTCCTTGCAATTGATAATAGCGAGTATGTGTGTTGAGATCTGAGCTTACCCAACGGCATTAAAGAGGCAACTATTGTCCGAGGGAATGACCCTTCTCACCACAATACCTTCCATGTTAAGATCAGTATATCCTAAAAACAATCACAATCACATATAATGTTAGCCAGAAGTGAATACAAAACGCACAATACAGAACCCAAAACAAGCAATTGCAATACAAAATAGAGGAAACCCATTTGCGTAGAGGGAAGAAGAATCAAAAAGAAAAATTAGAACTGATGAAATTGAAGAAAACTATTGTGCAGTGTAAAGCAATAGCATAGTTAGTTTTTAGAAGCAACAATATATAACATTTCTCCAATGTTAAATTCCTAAGCTAATAGCGGCAAAAGGGAGGCTCGTAGCTCAACCAGACTCAACTTCACAGACGAAGAAGTGGAATACCAACGAGATTCAACTACACGTTCCCGGCCATCGTTCATAAACACACGAGAAACGGGAAAAAAGAAACACTTTACCGGAAACAAAAAGCAAACAAAAATTATGACAAAAAAAGTATGTGAATTACCCAGATTCACATGCAAGAAAAGAACGAATTTTGGAAATACTGTGATTGGCGAAAACTTACTCTTGTTTATTTTGTGTCACACGCCAAGAAGAAGAAAGCAAGAAAGAAGAAGATCGAGAAAAGATTTAGAGAGAGAGAGAGAAACAGAGAGAGAATTGAGAAATCAACCGTATCATTCATGTTATTTTCCCGCTATACAACTTGTACCCCTTTTATACAACAACCACCAAAAAAAAAAAAAAAAAATTAGTACCAGCAGTTAGAATAGCATTTTCCTTTTTACAATCTTGGGCTTCTAATCAATCAGTTACAATCATGGGCTTTACTTATTTCCCTCTACAATCACGGCTTCACCCATTCAACTAAGGCCCAATTAAATAAAGCCCAGCTAACTAATCTCATATACACGTATGCTTCTGAAACACTCCTCAGGTGCGTAAAAATATCCGAGACTCTGACATTTTGGGGGGATCAGGAAAGGAATACTTGGAGGAATAGACGGGATTGAGTCTCGATGACATTTACCCATTTGATTCGGAAAGTATTTTATCTTATCTCATTTTATTATTATAACGTTCTTAAATTCTCACACAAAATATAATAAATAATTCAACTTTTTCAAATCTCAATTCAACTTTTTCAAATTCCAAAACAATAATAATATTCTAACAATATTTTTTTCAACTTTCATTTTTCATCTAAAATCATCTCTTCTTATCTCTAAATCCAAATCAGCCCTAAATGTTGGCGCCGAATGTCTCACTATTTTCAGATGCCATATCGTTCCTTCTAGAAGTGGCAATATGTGACACGATCTGTGAACACAATACGAACATGACACGAAATTAACGAATTAGAGTTTGATATTAATAGATTCGGATCAAAAGGGGTTGACCTATTAAGACACAATTTATAAACATGTAATAACGGGTCAACCCGCTTAACCCGAAATCAAACCGTTTCGACCCGTTTAGATTTTATTTCAAAATTATAATTTTATTATTGTTGAGTTGTAATATTAATATTTTTCAGTATCCTTATGTTTTTATTGAGATTGTAATTCTGGACTTATGTTCATACTTTTTATTATAGGGTTTGTAATATTGGTTTTATTATAGGTTAAAATGTGAAAAATATTGATATTTTTTTACTGATAGGTAGTCTTATTTTTTTAAAGATATTGTGATTATTAATAAATATAGATTTTAACTTTCATATAAAATTATGTTAATCTGGTAAATGGCTTATACGTGTTAGTTCAACCCATTTACATAAAATGAATTAAATGAATCGTGTCATGTTGACCTATTTCTAATTAATTATTAAACGGATCAAAATGAGTTTACACGACATGACCCATTATCTAAATGGGTTGAGTTAAGGTTTGAATGTTTGATACGTTTAGCTTAACGAATTGGGTTCGAGTTGACCTATATAATAAAATATTTATTACTTGATACAACACGAACACAATCCGAAAATACAATTTGACACCCTAGTTCCTTCCACTTTAGTGAGGTCCTGTCATGGGGCCCGTTCACTCTCGGAAATACCTGGCTGTACCATGAAGGTTAAGCAAAGCCTTCGAACTCCATTATTTTTTTCAATGTTGATTTTAAGGTTCTGGTTATGTTATATGAGAAGAAAATGATCTTTTATCCACTTTGAAAAACATTGTTAAGAGGCTGAAGGTGAGGCTGAAGGTGATCTGAGGTTGGTGAATGGGAGATGAAAATTGGGTAACTTGGACAACCAAAGCACCGAAAGAAAACAGATTAGAAAGTTGTTCTCTAATGGCCAAAACACATGGCGGCTCACTCTCATTCAATGGCAAAACCACTTTTCGATTTGGCCATTTGAGATGGCTGCTTGCATGCTTTCATGGCACTAACGGTGCATGCATTGCACTAAAAACTCGGAAGTAAACTTGGTTTTAAAGCAATGCATATGCGTTACATTCCATTCACTGCCAAAACAGGTGAACCAAATACTTTCTCGGTGCATCTAACAAGGACACTGCACTAGATATCCTGTGCTGCTAGTTGATGCTCTCATCAGTTTTTACAAGTTCAATTATTATGATAGCATTCTTAAAGTAACTACAACCTCCACTGGGAGACAAAACAAAGTCTAACTCCAAATCTTGGAGATACCCCTCCCACCTTATTAACCAGAGCTGTCTAAATACATCAAAGGAGTTCATATGGTAGCAATGCACTCGATTTCGATCTTGGCATCCAATGGTAATGCTGCCACTTGATATGTTGAACGTGCCGGGGCAGGGGAAGGAAAGTCTGTCAAGCAAACCATTTAATCAGGCGTCAATGGTCATCAGGAAATTTAACAATGTCTACTCCAATTTGTTTGATGTGATCAACTGTGAGCAAAAGTCTCAACTACTAAGCTATATGGTAACCTAGATTCACACACTGGGGATTTTTTTTTTTTATTATTGGCACCGGGTGTCCAAGAACAGCGTCCCGACTAATCTCGGGGGTGCACAAGCCCTTGGCAAGGAGTTTCCCGCAAGTGCACTACCCACACTGGGGGTTTTAAGATCTACATGTAAAAAAATTTTATCTGGTTGAATACAATATACATGGTGCAAACACAGTTGACCACACATCTGTTTGCTTGTCAAGTCCAAGTTTTTCAATTCACATAAGAACATCAATTTTAGTTCTAGAACTCACATTTAGCATAAATCTCATTCACTTTCTTGAAGTCTTTCAAGTCAGCTAACCTGCAGCAAAAAATAAAAAAGGAACTTATTTCTTTGGCGACAATCATTTTTTGAGATCAAGGCAACAGGGCAGAGTAATAGAGGAATTCTTACATAATAGTTGTCTTAACTACTGAGGCATAGCTCGCACCACCAGCTTTCAGTATTTCCCCCATATTTCTGAGAACCTGCAAATTCTCATTTCTATGAATATGTTTGAAACAGTCTGCTTTGAAAATTGGAAACAAGAACCATCAACTGCAAATCTTTTACCGAGCCAAGTGTCATTAAGAGGACCTATCAACATATATGAAAAAAATGTGCCACGGTCGTTGAGCTTGAATAAGGGAGACAAGATACCCATAAAGCAAATATAAATATCTTTTTTTAGGCAAGAGGCCAAGGATTAACAATTTCCACTGAACATGGCAATACACATATATCTGACAGATGAAAAAACCTGAGAAGTGAAGTAATATACAGAAGCAACAGGCAAAGTATCCATCAGCATGTCTCTTAGGTCTATGAGAGGAATGATTAAGAATGTAGGACAGCAATTGTAGCTGTCATATATTCTCTCTCACTTTGGCTTTTCCTGATCAGATCTAATTATCAGCTCAAGCCATGTGAGCTATATCAAACACCAATTTCCTGAAGAGAAGCACATCGCTTGAAAGAACATACCAAGCAAAAATATAAAATACTAGATATATCTCAGTAATATTAATCTTGAGTATACAGTTTACTTAACCTGCTCTGTTTGACCTTCCACAGAATCCGAGATGAACTTCCCAGTCTGTATGTATGTTGAAATCACATATCATCAGCATAGATTCCCAAGGCGCGCAAAACTTAAAGCCTCATGCAAAAGGGTGAAATGTAGCAAGCAAGATTCTCTCGGTGATAGAACAAACCTCTGGAACAAGTCCAAGAACACCAGAAACAAATAGAAAGTTGTTGGCTTTGATGGCCTGAGAATATGGTCCCAAGGCAGCCGGAGCCTTTTCCGTTTGAACGGCTTCCTTTACACCTGCAATCACGAAATCATATGCACAGATGTTCAGGGATTGCAGAATACAATAAAATAAAAGTTAATAAAATAATATTCAGAACAACTATTAACTTTTCTAACCTTAGTCATGTAGTAATATAATATCATTTGATATGGTGAATTACAGAAAAAACATCACCACTATCCCTTCTCTTTCAAATGAGGTAGCTTAGACACTGGCCCAACCCCACAACTCTATGTTATATCGTAAGATGCCATAATGCCGAATTTTGTTGAGAAAAACTTATTTAAATTCCTATGGGTAGTGGGTACCATACAGACTCCAGAGGTAGTTATGGGGCGTTTCCCGTTTGAGGGTTATACATTTTCCATTGACTAAGTAAACTCGTATCTACTTCGATAAACTTCTATGAAATAGGCCGTAAATTCCCCAAAAATGCGTCCATTTCGAACATATTTTCTATTCCCAATGTTTAACGTTCATATTGTAACCAATCGGCAATCAGTGAGAACAAATAACATTACTGCAAGCGAAACCCTGGGCTCGATCAGGAAAAAAAACCCTAAAGTTCTAGCATTAGAAAATTAAAAAAACAATTACAATTCTAAACTCGATCAGAGAAAAATAAATTCCTAAAGTTCTAAACTTTGGAACGGAACTTTGGCACGGTTTGAAACTCAAAAACCAAAAAATTGATCACTCCAACCTAGCCTATATCAGCAACTTAAACTGATTTAGAGTAAAATCAGGACAATATTCCACGTTCCTAAAGTTTTTCTTTTTCTTTTCCTTCTCTTTCCTGAGAAGGCGTTCTAGCAAATGCGGAAAGAAAAGAAGGGAACTCACGAGAATCAGTAGAAATGCCTAAGCAAGCGAAGGGGGGCATAGATCGCTTGGAAGAGGAACAGGAGGAGCGCCACAAGGTAGTGCCAGCGACTGAGGCAAATCCTACGCCGGCGGCAAACGGAGCCCGTTTTCGAAGTGCGCCCACGTCGATCATCGGCGCTTGCATCGACCTCGCCGCACACCACGCCATTCTCTCTGTCTGTCTCACACACACCGTCTCCTACTGCTGTGCGTCCCGTAGTGTGAATTTTGACACTCCGTGGACGCAGGTGGAGAAAAGAATGAGTTTATCACAAAAAAAATCTGTACCGCTCCCTTGCTCCAAGTAACTACAAGGCGAAATTTGTCTTTTTATTTTTCTATTCATATTTTTTTATCATTTTAAAATATTTTTAAAAATTATAAAAAAAATATCAATATATTAATGTTATTTCTTTAATCATTAAATAAAAAATTAAAATAAAAAAATATATCAAAATGAGGTGTCAAATTTATGTGTCAAAGTATGTTAAAATGTCATTTTAGGATTTTAGATTTCTCAATATATATATATATATATATATATATACTTTTTTAAGAAGATGACGATATACTAATTTTATTAATAACCCTCATTTATGGCGGAAGAAAACTGTAGTTACAGCCGGATGCATAGGGGTTACAAATATTCAACAAAAACCAAAACCTAAACATCAAAAAATTAAGCAAACTCAACTACAATACAAAACACTCAATAATGTTCATAGAAAAATTACAAGAGCAAGATAAAGTGAAAAGGGTGAAACAAAAGGCACCTGCAAAAAGAGTACACCAGCAAATAATATCAACTCAAATAAAACAAATAGAACTTATCAGTGGAAATCTACTTAAACCGCAAATAGGAAAGACCAATTTTGTCCATACGAAGAAGACCTTTGAGGTGACCGATCAGGTTCTCACTGTTACTAGTCCAATCCATATTTAAACTCTCAGCTCCTTGCTTGGCTAAAAAATCCGCCACAGGCCCACAACATTACTCTCACGAAAAATAGATTTATCAATAACTTTAGAATGTCGCTCCCTTTTAAATTGAAAGTAATTTAATATTTCATGAAAAATATTTTAACTATAAAGAGACTTCATAAAAATAAATTATACGGATTGATACAATACGTTAGATTGTAAAATTATTTTTACTATAAAATAATATTAATGAATAATATGAAGTCACGTTAATTTATAAATTCACTTTAATAAAATTTTTAGTGGTCGGACTTCGGAGAACTTCTTTTATATATATATATATATATATTATTGTGAACTAATATTTTGGGTAAATACAAAATTATTTAAACGATAAAATATCAACTAATATAATTAGAATAAAATAGGGGTGGCAAATTGTGTTTTCAGGTCATGTCAATTCATGAATATTCGACTATATAGGTCAACCCGAACTTAACCCATTAAGCCGAACGTGTCAAACTCCAAACCCCAACCTAACTCATTTAGATAACGGGTCGTGTTGTGTCACCCATTTTGATCTATTTAATAATTAATTAGAAATATGTTAACATGACACGACTCATTTAAACCTGTTTCTTTCATGTAAATGGGTGGAACTAAAACACATAACTCATTTAACTTGACTAACATAATTTTACATAAAATTAAAATCTATATTTATTAATAACCACAATATCTTAAAAAATATATGTCAAAATTTTTCAAATTTTAACATATAATAAAATCTATATTACAAACCATACAATAACAAATATGAGCAATTACAATTCTAACAATAAAAACATAAGCATACTGAGAAATATCAATATTATAACTTAACAATAATAAAATTTTAATTTTGAAATAAATTCTAAACGGGTTAAAACGCATTGATTTCGTGTTAAGCAAGTTGACGCGTTATTGACCCGTTTATAAATCATGTCTTAACGGGTCAATCCGTTTTGACCCGAACTCGTTAAAGTCAAACTCGAACCCACTAATTTTGTGTTGTGATTGTGTTGAGTTTACGGATCATGTTATGTATTGCTACCCTAGTCAATAAAACTTAAAATAAAAACTAATATTTTTTAAACCAAACTAAAAAAATAAGGAGTTAATCACTCCTCCCTTTTACTTGATGGAGTGATTAGTCTCTTAGGAGATCGGTTAGTGGAATGCTAGCGTTGTAGTTGGCTATCCCTTATTTTTAAGATTTTTCTTACTAGAGTTGTGGTTCGAATAGGGTGATTCGCCCCCTTTTAATTTATAATTATTTGTTCTTACTTTTAAATTAATTTGATTATACTAGTGTTTTTCGATATGTTTTTGAAGTCCCATAATTTTTAAAATTATTGAAGGGTATGAAATATCTATTATAGGATTTATAATAGATCTTGATTCAAGTTAAGTTATTTTCCATTCCTATTTGCCTTTTTATCTTTGGTTTTTATTTATTTATTTATTTCTGTTTTTATTTTGTCTGAGCATTTGGAAAGTGCAGCTGATTGGGCGGCCTGACAAGCTTTTGTGCTTGGTCTTGACCGATTCTCATATCCTGTACAGAGCTGTACTTTATATATCCAATAAACACTAGAATTTTGCGGGCATTCCTCCCACCGACAAATCATTGCATTTGTATTCACAATTGCTTGATTTCTCACTTTTCTGATTTGGTGGTGAGGTGAAGCTCTAATTTACAATGCATCTGTGTCATCACACACACATTCTCTACACATTGGACAAGTGCCTTGTCGGCTTAGCCACTTGTCTATGCAGCCCACATGAAAGAGGTGTCCACAATTGGGAAGTACCCTCACTGAGTTTTCATCCTTGAAAACCTGCAAATATCATCGACATCCTTTCCTTAATAATTCAGAAACACCATAATTTGCATATATTGTTTTACCTCCAAAATATGGGCAAATGGGTATTGAGAAAGATCCTAAATTTTCCAAGAGTAGGGAGAAAAAAATGCCATATTCGCACAGATTGTCAACATTGTTTTTAAAGTCTCTTTCATACCCCTACTTATAAGATAATTATGCTCACCTGCAAGCAAATTGAGCAGCAGAAATCATGACATGATTTGATCATCTTGCTAGAATGAAATATATGAATTGGAAGCTTTTGAATGCAGCTGTTGGATAACCCCTTGACTCCACCGATGTCATAGATATCATAAGCTTCTTGATAACTTGTTTCAAGGTTTCCGACCTGCCCAATAGTTTTCCATTACATGAACAAATCATTGAACACCAGTCCTGCATAAATGAGTAAGCTTGTTGGAAGGATAAATAGAGATCATTTACTTACTTGCCACTGATAGGCCTTTAGCACTGCAGGACAAATCCATTCCACGAATACCTTCCCATTCATCAAACTACCTAAGAGGGCGGTCTGTCATAGTAGAATTGTCAGAACACCAACAACCATTAAAAGGACATATACTATATAGTAGCGATAACAAGGATATAGACCACAATTGACAATACTATGTTGAGCATTTTTTCAAAATATGCTAATGCCATACTGCAAATTGATTAGTACATTAAAAATCACCTTTGACAATGACTCACAATCAGCAGCTGATTCCAGCAAATGAATGCCTGCAAAGGCCCCCGTCACTGCTCCTATCCCTGCTCCATTTAGGAACCCAGTTTCTGTGGTTTGGCCCTTGATGGCCCCAACAAATACTCCCACTATAGCACCTCCTACAAAACCGCAAAGCATTTGTGTTGCAATCAGTAACTAAGATAATGAGATTGAATTTTACATGTTGATTATTTCCTATGAATTAGTCTTAAGTAGGTAGTTTTCTGACTAAACAATTGAGCTGCAAGAAGATAATTTTGAAGGATTCTTTCTGCCATTTGCATGTTTGTAATGCTCCATGAATCTTGGAAGTGATGGAAATCGAATAGCATTAACAGTGGCGTGCATGATGAAGCTTAAACAGTGAGCCATAGTTCAGTTGGTGTAAAGGTGGAGCCTTGTGAATGTTTCAAACTACGTAGAACTGGATTTTGGAATGCCTTATGGCATGTACGGCTCTGAGTTCTGACCATTAGAGACTGAAGACAGACAGAACCACTTATTGTCCTATTTTCAATGGCTACATGGTTCCTTAGCCTAATCCATGAGACCAGCATCCTAGTATAATAAAGTAGCAAAAGAGAAAGGACGTACCCAATGCAAGAATGCAGGTGAATATAACAGAAGCTACTCTCTTCATCGCTCTAGTAAAAAACCCAGTTCCAAAAACATCAATTGCAGTCTCTTTAGACCACAAAGCCGCCTTTGTTATGCCAGAAAACCTCCCCTTCATTGCTGGAAAGATGCTCGAGAATGCCATGTGTTTGAATTAGTTGAAAACGGCCAAGAGCTTGCCTTTGTGAATGTGTAAGCACCATTTGATAGCTACCATTTATAAAGGTAAGGAAAAAGAATCGGCATTTAAGAGGGCAAGAGCCTGATGAATGATCAGGCCACCCACTTGCAGATACCTTACTTAATACTTAATAGTCTGCAGTATCTACAGAGGATTGGATTGGATTTTAAGAGCGATACGCGACTGCAAAAAAAGAGGGTAAGAAAGTTAAGCAACCCTGTAGAAAATGACACCTTTTTTTTTTTTTTTCCACTTGTGCAGTGTTGGACAATTGCTAATTTTATATTACCATTGGGGTTTCCTTTGTCTTATACGGGACGAAATTGAAATCCAAAGTAGGTTCATTCTATCATCCCAAAGATGTACAAGTTTGTAAGAACTTTCATTTTATGAAACAAAGATGATGTTGCTATTAAAATTAAGTCCTCCACGAATCAAAGAAATTGCAAGATTCACAGTAGAAGCTCAAACACCGGCAGGTCTAATTTGGGTGAAAAGTGATGGAACTAAGCTTTCATTAGCCACCTATTCTTGCTTGTTAGGAAAGAAGAAACTAGAAAGGAGGCCAGACATCGAGAAAACTCGAGAAACAAAAAACCAGGTGCTGCAGCTGGAGTGGTCGGTTCTGTGGGCTGAGAATTTTAATAAAAAAATTTGAAAGATATGGGCGTGCAAGTGGTGCTTTAATTGCACTAATTAAAGCAATGGGAGCTCGGCAGATGTTCATGTCTTTATATTTTCTTTTCTTTTGCCTAGTAGGGCACGTGCACGTCTTCCCCTCTCATTAATATTTACCAAAAATAAATTATACAAGGAGTAAGGCTGTTGAGGTGTTTTACCAGAAAATAGACTAGTATTTTGTCAAAATTATCATCAGTTTAGTGTATTCTTTTGTTTATTAATCCCATTTCTGGGTGTTTATTAACTCCTTTTTGTCATATTATGTATTTTAAGCAAACTAAGATAATGCTAAATGTGCTTTCCTTCCTCCCAAACAAAGATACATAGAGTTGGATAAGCTTTTTTATCAATCCAGTTCATGGAAACACCTAAAAATAAAAAAATAAAAATCAATTGACAATGTTGTTTGGGAAATAATTTATTACACAAAGTAAATTCATAAACTGATGTAATTTGATGTGGTACGTTAGATTGTAAAATTATTTTTATTATAAAGTAGATTTAATAGATTCTATAAAATCACATCAATTTATAACATCAATTTATAAGTAGCATTTGTCACGTTGTTTTCTATACAATCTCTCTGTTTCTCGTTGGGCCTAAAACTGAGGATTGAATCTGTCTGTTAAATTCGGCCCATTAGCACTGCCTTATAAGTCCACTAAGCACCGATCGGATTGTAAACACATGTTTTTAAATGGTCGGCAAAGAAATTTATGAAATATGAGGGTAAAAGAGTAAAATTATATATTTTTAAGTGGTGTGTAGAGTGTAGAGTCTATGTGTAGCACGACTCTCTATTTAAACACACATGTTTATACATCAATATGTTTGTGTTTAAATATAAGGATAAAAATGATAAATCATATGTTTGTGTATGGTGCATGGATGATGAGTATAATTTTTCTATTAAAAATATATATATATTTTTTATATAAGTTTCAGATTATCCATTTCTTTTTTAAATGAGTGCGAATTTTACATAAGTAGCTGCGTTTGGATGTTGAATTGAGTTGAGTTTAGATGATAAAATATTGTTAGAATACTATTTTTTAATATTATTATTATTTTGGGATTTGAAAAAGTTGAATTGTTTATTATATTTTGTATTAGAATTTTAAAAAGTTGTAATGATGAGTTGAGATGGGTTTAGTATATGCCCACCACGCGGCGCTAGCTATCTCCATAATATTTTCAACCAATAAAAAAAGATGGGTCGTGAGAGAGGACCAACCATATGAAGCAACCAAGAGAGGGCCTAAGATGAGGAAGCTAGCCCAGAGACTAAAAGCAAGAGCAACCCTCGTATTTCTGCTTAGAAATTGAAGTGGTTTGACAACATTAGCATTAGCATTTATGGAATTTGAATGGAATGACTTAAGGTTTGTGTTCATGGGATTTGTAAGGTTTTTGTTGGATCTGTTTGTATACGATTTGGGTTTCATTACCTGCTTTCAATCTCGGGTCAGGTTGGCCCATATCGGATTGGCCTGTGTTTAAGACAGGCGGGTCAGATCAAGCCAATACATGAGTTGGGTTGCAGCCCTATGTTAATAGCCAAACTCTACAAATGATTTTTCTATCGTCTATAATGTATTCTGCAAATTACCATGAAAGTTGAAATAGAAGCAAATCTCTCTCTCTCTCTCAAATAAAACAAGACGAAAAAAAGAAGTTGCTTGGTAGCCAGATGTTATATATTTCTTGCAAGCTAAGCCATAAATGCTTCTAAAAGCCACATTTTCTTCTGAATCTTTTGCATCACATTGCCACAAAAAGAACGAAAAACAAGGACAGAAATATCGTTTGTCCCCAGATGTTAGCATCTCAGTGGCTAGCTAGCTGTTGCTTATCAGAAACAGGTATTAGTTTTTTTCTAAGACATTTCATCAAACGTGTCTTTCGCATAATCAAAACCGCGTAGGTACCCAGTTTACAACCACCTGCAGAAAATTTAATTTATCAAAGGCCGTGTGAAATAATTTTCAATCTTTTGAATTTAGTATCATATTTCTTCTTGAATAAGTATTACTAATTGATAATAAATGAGTTTCTAAAATTTTTAAATGTTTTTTTATAATTATAAATAAACTTAATATCTGGACCTTAGAGTATTTTAAACATTAAAAATATTAGAGGATCTTCTTTTGCCTAAAACAAATATTAATATTGACCAAAAGACTCTTAAAATTTATCTATAATTTTTATTTTTATAATATGACATCAAATAATTAATAAATAAGTGAAAATGTAATAAATAATTTTTTCAATTATTTAATAATACGTCCAAGATAATAAAATATAGAATAATACTAGTATGCCCTCTCAATTTATCCTCTCATTTTTGACTGTTCATGTATTTATTTATTTTTATTTACTGATTTAAGAAAATTACTAATAAACGATCACTGGTAAATTATAACCTAGCATCACTCTATGTATACGAGTAGAAAAAGTAGTAATTGTCCCGTTTGTCGAAAGAAGAAAAAAAAGAAAGAAAAAAAAAGAAAGAAAGAAAAGAAAAGTTATTTTTGATTTAGTAATGCTACGTATAATTATGGAATGTATAAATATCGTGTAGTTATTTTAAAAAATAGTGAAGTTTATTATTAAAAAATTAATTAATTTTTTTATGTATATATTATATTAATTTTTTTATTTTTAAAATGACTGTAATGTATTTAGACGATTGCAAAGTATGATTTGTAACGATGGCTTTATCTATAGAATATTCTCCCTCTCTCCATCTGTTCAACAGTTCAACCATCTGAGTAGATTCAACCTCCACGAGTTACAACGTAATTGCAAAGTTGACCAAGTTCCAGTTTGTCCTTCCTTGGTTATACGTTGCTCCCCACTTCAAAGCGGAAACTCTGATCCAGTTTTATTATCCTCCCAAGTCACAGCCCAAAATTTGGTTCTTTTTCAGTCTCTTCGTGTCCTCTTTTCGATCGCCGTCAGGGTTTTCACCTCACCCACTTTTTCCTTCAATCTATAGATCAGCTCTGAAATTCCTGATCTAAAAATTCTCATCCACTTTTGTTCTGAATACTCGTATATTCTGCGGTCTTTCTGATTCTTCATCTGGGTCTTATTCCTTTTCCATCATTTCCCTGAAAGTTCAACCGAGTTTCTGATCTGAACCTTAAAGTTTATCCCTTTTCCTTAGAATTCAGCTTCATTGACTTACAAATTTGGCTATTATAATAAATGGGTATTTGCTTCAGCAAAGGCAAAGCTTCAGAACCAAGATATAATGGTTATACGTCAGGAGGTGGTTCTGGTGTGCAGCACCACCAGAAAACCCATGAGCCCGTAGTTCACCAATCCAAAACCCTACCCCAACAATCGCACCAATTGCCTGAAAAGCGGGCCCAGCAGGCAGCGCCGCATGTCTTGAAGCCGTCTGTGCCGGCTCCAAGCCCAAAACCCGTCCCCAGGCCAGATGCAATTCTAGACAAAACATATGACGATGTTAAGCAGTACTACACCATTGGCAAAGAATTGGGAAGAGGTCAATTTGGGGTTACTTATCTTTGTGTTGAGAATTCAACGGGCAGGAAATATGCTTGCAAGTCTATATCCAAGAGGAAGCTTGTTCGTAAGAATGACAGGGAGGACATAAAAAGAGAGATTCAGATTATGCAGGATTTGACCGGGCAACCCAATATTGTTGAGTTTAAGGGTGCTTATGAGGATAAGCAATCAGTGCATGTTGTTATGGAGCTATGTGCCGGCGGTGAGCTTTTTGACAGAATCATTGCCAAGGGGCATTATAGTGAGAGGGCTGCTGCTTCAATATGCAGGGCAATTGTTAATGTTGTGCATATCTGTCACTTTATGGGTGTGATGCATAGGGACCTTAAACCTGAGAATTTCTTGTTATCTAGCAAGGATGAGAATGCACTTTTGAAGGCCACGGATTTTGGGTTGTCCGTTTTCATCGAAGAAGGTAAATCTCTAATTAAAGAATTCTTCGATCATGTGTTCAGGGGGTAATGATTTGAATGAGTATATTTTTTGTGGGGTTGTTAAAATGGGATTCCTCAATAAGGCATTGAATTCTTTCTTGCCTAAAGAATAAATTATTTTCTTGCTCGGATTTTTTTTTTTGTAAGTATGATAATTTTATTAATGAGCAGAAGTCATTACCAAATACACCGGGGCTATACATCAGAAAAATTTGAGTAGAAAGAGAAAAGGATCGAAATTGGAAAACTTCATGATTACTGCCATCCACTGATAAAGGGATCCGAAGAAAAAAACCATTTAACTCTTCCATATTCCTCTCGCAATTCTGAAACTATGAGCGTTCCTGCCCCTCCAAATGCCATGCAAAAGATAAATTGGGTCCATCTTCCAACCAAACCGATCGTGTCGGAAGAAACAGTGCCATCACCTGCATCAGGATTGCCCAACTCAACCTGAACAGGCTGAAAACAGCTTGCCATAGAGTTTTAGGTACTGTACAGTGTAACAAGTGATCCAATGTCTTTTCCTTAAAGTTGTCATGTTGAGGATTTTCCCCAACTCCGCCTCCCAAGCAAAGGCTCCCGTTCTCATTGGTTCTTAACTCCTCCAAATGATCTTTCATGGGAAATGAGACTGTTCATGTGGAGACAACGTTCAGTATTACAGTTCGTCCCCCTTTGGATAAGGCTAATAACATCCTGTCTTCTCTCCCTTGTCTCATTGAGACACCAAATACGAGGGGGAAAATAATGAGTCAAGGGGTCCATCTCCCAATCACGCGCTTGTCTAATATATTCAAGTAGCCAATGATTGGACCTATTCTTAATGATGTCTCGATTTCTATTTGTGAATTGTGATCGCACTGCTTCTCTGGTGACTGGTGCCCTTTAGCTGAGAGGGTCTTCCAAGGTTTATAAACTAGGTTTCATGAGACTGCCTATCCCAAAAATGGTATCGTGGAAGTAAAAAAATAAGCATTTTCCTTAATAGATAAATTGTACCTCCTATTGCTGTTTTTCATATTTTTTCTTGGTAATTGAAAATATATATTTGATTGAAAAACCAAGCATAATTTATATGTTTCTACTTGAAATTTAGATGCTTTTTATGGCTCAACTCTTTCCAGGGAAGGTGTACCGGGATATAGTTGGGAGTGCTTATTATGTTGCACCTGAAGTATTACGACGGAGATATGGGAAGGAAATAGATATTTGGAGTGCAGGAGTTATCTTGTATATATTACTCAGTGGCGTACCTCCATTTTGGGCTGGTAAAAAAAATAGATGTACTTCTTTGCTCAATGCTATTATTGTCCATGTATGCTTTTCCAGGTGGATTTTGTGACTGGTAATTAAGCTATATTGCAGAGACGGAGAAGGGGATTTTCGATGCTATTTTGCAAGGGGAAATTGACTTTGAAAGCAAGCCATGGCCATCTATTTCAAGCAGTGCCAAGGACCTGGTCCGCAAGATGCTAACACAGGACCCAAAGAAAAGGATTACTTCTACTCAGGTTCTAGGTATGCAGCTCTTTTCGGTTAAATCATTCTTCCTTTGAATCCAAGCCTTCTCGTGCATAATTTTCCTGGAGGTAACTTGACTCATTTATGTAATATTTTCATTTTACTTTGGTAAGTCCCTTCATACGAACATAGTAGGAAGATATAGTCAGTAGAAATTCTATCTTCAAGGTTGGCTAATTTATGAGTACCGAAGTCAGCAAGCTAGTCCTTATCTGTATAATTTATCTGTAAGTGCTATATTGAGTTAGAGAATTTAGATGAGCATCAGCGAACCTTTTCAAGAGGGGCTAAGGGCCAGTCTGATATTCATGAAAGTTCATTTTTTTTCACAGATAATATGAAAATGACAAAACAATGTGTTTGGAGCAATTTGAAAAGTTTTTTTTGTTTGTTTTGTTGTTTTCTGATTTGTTGTCTTTTTTTCTTTTTTATTTGTTTTCACAAAAACTGAGTTTTTCAGTGACGGAAAGTACCCAAATGATGGGTCTAAAAAATTTCAAGTTCATTTTCCTATTTTTCAATTATAGACCAAAGAAGACCTGCTACCCATGGTTGAAAACTGAAATGATGTACGGTGACAAGACGTGTGCACAAATCAAATATGGCACCAACCAGTGTCCCCTTAAGCCATTAAACAAATTTTAATTTTCAAACTTGGTTTTATTTTGAGCGCTCAAATTCAGAACATCCTTGTTGCGGCAGCAACAAAACCTTGTAACAATTCTCTATAGTAACACCATGAACATGGTTCATATGATACAGTTTCTTGTCTTGCTGTCTTACATTTAATGATAAAAGTAGAAAATAAAAGTAGTATTGTTTTCTCTTATAACTCATGCCTAAATTTGTTTGGTTTATCTAGAGCACCCGTGGATTAGAGAAGATGGAGAAGCATCAGACAAGCCAATCGACAGTGCCGTCCTTTCCAGGATGAAGCAATTCACAGCAATGAACAAACTAAAGAAACTTGCCCTGAAGGTACGCAAATCCTGAAATCTCCATACACAGACTTTAAGCTTCCATGTGATGTGCGATCATGTATATAGATGAAATTGGAACTGTATGGGAAATGGATATTCATTTTGGAATGCTCCAGTATTCTGTAGCCCAGTTGTAAGTCCCATGCAGATATGGATCTGACTCTGCTTCCCCATCTTATAAACTAAGTAACCATGCCAATAATTATAGGTCATTGCTGAGAATCTTTCTGAAGAAGAAATCCAAGGGCTGAAGGCAATGTTTACAAACATTGATACTGATAAAAGTGGCACAATCACGTATGAAGAACTGAAGGCAGGATTGGCTCGTCTCGGCTCAAAGCTTTCAGAGGCTGAAGTACAGCAGCTCATGGAAGCTGTAGGATATTGAACCCCAGAACTTTGCTTTTATTCTTTTTGCTTCATACTGTACTGATATTTTTGGTTTTGCAATTAGGCTGATGTGGATGGGAATGGGTCAATTGACTACATTGAATTTATCACTGCTACAATGCATAGACACAAGCTAGAAAGAGATGAACATCTTTTCAAGGCTTTTCAATATTTTGATAAGGATAATAGTGGGTAAGTCTTTTCTTTCAATCTCTAAAATCAATACACTGATACTTTGACAGCTTATTCTGCATGACTAGAGAATTGTATCGTATCGTATCATGCTTGCTTTTAAACAGTCTTACCGCTGAGCAGCTGTAGCTTTTCTTCTTTACTACTGGATGATGAAAAAAAATTATTTAATATGGTGTCTGAGTACGTTTCCTGGGTTACTACCTGCAGGAGGTCCTTCATATTTTATCAGCTTTGAGTTCGAGATGTGGATATTTGCAACCACAAATTGACATGCATATAACTTTGATATAAATGTTGAGATATTGCATTGGATCAGATTTGGTTTGGGCATATTGACTGAACACCATCAAACTTGATAGTTCCTCGTTTGTTTTCACAATTCCTCTCAACTCATCTCATCTAATCATTACAACTTTTTCAAATTCTCACATAAAATAAAATAAACAATTCAACTTTTTCAAATCCCAAAACAAAAATAATATTAAAAAAATATATTCTAACAAGATTTTATTCAACTTTTAACTTTAGTCTCAATTTATTCCATCTCATCTGCGAAAACAAACGAGGCTGACTATCTTTGCATTCAACTTTTGTTGGGGAAACACTCTTTAGAAGTTTAATTTGCCAGATTATAAAATGGGTTTTTCAGTAGCAAATGATTCTCTATATCGAGGTTGCTTGGGGAATTCTTTTACAGGTTTATTACCAGAGATGAACTAGAGGTTGCCATGAAAGAATATGCAATGGGTGATGATACCACGATCAAGGAAATAATATCAGAAGTTGATACAGATAATGTAAGTTTGTTTTGGAATTTTTTGCATGCAAATCACTCTCCTGCAATATGAAGCATTAGCACTCAATTTATTGGACTTACAGGATGGTAGGATTAACTACGATGAGTTCTGTACTATGATGAGAAGTGGAACCCAACAGCAAGGGAAGCTCTTCTAGATCAACAGGTGTTATTCCTGCTGAACCCAAGAGACCCTACTGAAGGTAACATCTGTAGATTGAGGACCTGGAGCCATCTCAGATGGTGGCATCTGCTTTCATAATAATTCCTATCAAATATAAATATCCAATCCCAAATCATGCCAATTCAATTTGTTTTGAGTAGTGCAAGGGTTGTGCATAAATAATCACAACCATCTCATGACATTTTCTGATGTTCTGTCAATTGTGTGGGCATGTTGATGATATTTGGGGGATAGACTCGGAAGAGGATGATGTTTTTTTCCCCTTATTAGGACAGGAGGGTATGCGCATAACTACCTTATAGACAGGTTTCGATTGAAGCGGATGCTAGATGTTCCGGACATGAAGCATGGATTGTCAGCATTTCTTGGCATTCAGTTCAAACCTGAATCTGAACATTTGTCACTCTTTACTGAGAGATGACAAATCCTTTTAACTCTTTGAAAAGTTTCACAGAATATAAATGGCTCTAAAAGGCATCCTAAGCTGTTTGGTACAGTTATTTCTTGGAGCATTCCATTATGAATTATTAGATGTAAAAAAAAAATCCTCAACACGGAGATCGAATAAATTGACTATTTTTTTTTTTTAATATTTGGGGTTTCTCTTAATAATTAGGATCTGAGTAATTGTTAGTAATGTGGACCTGATAAATTCATTTAATTGAATTTGAAAACAATAGTTTGTATTTAAATAAACCTACTTTTATAGATTTGATAACTACAATAAATTAAAAATAAAAATTCCACATCCAATCCAAAGGTGTTTCACTTTCACCCATCCAGCCAGCCTACAAAGTTTGATTACACGGGATATTGTATTCACAGACTTGGTGAGCCATTGAGAAACTAAGCACCAACCCAAATCAATAGACTTGTTTTGACACTGGCATTGAGACAATATGATGCCCCGACACAGAAGTGGCAACAGATACAAAACAAAAGGGGCCATTAAAACCAAAGGGAAAACCAAAAGTTCACGTAATTTGTTGCTCTGGTAAGCGTTTCAGGTCCATTTCAACTTGGTGGATTGTCCATTGCATATTTTCCAATTTCTGCAAGGAAAGGATGGTATTAGGGTTTCCCGAATATTAGACCAACTTTAGCGTTGTATTGGCATTACCTTCACGATATCATGGTACTGCCTTGCAATTGTATCGAAGTGAGGATCAACACCTTGATACTCGCGGAGACGTGTAACCTGGTTAAGAAGTTGAGTTGATAAACGCGATTAAAACTCTGGCATGCCCCCATATGATGGTGGCTCAATAAATCTGTATTAGCAATATCGGCAATCTTAATTGGTTAAACCCATTTCATATAGAAGTAGCTTGGAGATGTTACGATTCACTACCAAAATCCCTAGCAGAGAAAAAGGGAGGCAATAGAAAAGCAGAAATGTGTGAGAAAATAAGTTTAAACTAAAGAAAAAAAAAATCTCAACTAATTGGCAAAGGCAGCTAGAGTGAAATTACGGGGGGGGGACGTATAATATTACCATCATCACCCTTATCCACACAAAGAAGTATATGCAGCATTCAGAAAACTGGTATAATCTAGCGATCAATCCTTAAAGATGTTAAATTTTCATAAATAACAATGGACAATATGATATGAATCCAACAAATAACCAGAACTCAAATAAAATGAAAATCTACTACAAGAAAATATCTGAGACAGAGGAACATACCGCTTTATTATATGCAATAGAAGCTTCTTCTGTAGCCTCGAGAAGATACTTCCTAGAACAAGTACCAATTATTAGTCTTTTACCTTGAACCAAAAATTACTGATCCAATCAAGAATCATTTTTAGAACCTTATTTTATTAAGGGCTGGTATTGACTCCTGAGTATAAGTTTCCAGCAGGAGAACGTGCTCCAGAACCCTGAGAAATGAGGCATATGACAGATAAATCAACAGATTTTTACGAGAAGACTCAAACTGGCAAGAAATTTTTGTCAATCTGGGGTAATTGTTGTGCAAATAAAGAGTAATATAATGAGAAAATACATGAATAAATAACAACAATCAGTGGTGACTAGCCATGCATGTGTTAGAGTAAGAGGAGAAGAAGCATGCATGTCATTTTCCAGAAAACATAATCAACATGCATTTCGCACATACCAGTTAACACTTAACATAAAAAGAGTCTAGTTGAGAAGGTTGGTAGAAGGTAATGGAAGCACATCACATTAGTTTCTTAGCAACATTATTGGCACAAACAGAAATATCAAATTGTAGGAAATAGTGTGACAAACCTTAATTTTGCACTCATAGTCTCACACCTTTTGCACAGCCACGTCTTTTGCAAATCATCCTACAAATTATTTAGAGTCACCAAGTTCAAGGTCCCCTCAACAAGGATAAGAACGAACTTAAGTAATAGTGGGAGATACAAACAAAACCAGAACATTGAAGATAGCAACAAAATTCTTACATATTTGTGTTGATGCTGCAACTTCAAATCTTTAACAAGCTTAATAAGAACCCCAAGTATTTGCTCTAAGACCTAGAATCTCATCACAAATAATGTCTTCCGAATAAAAAAGCGGGTGAAGGGAAAAAGATTTAGTCAAATGTAAACTAAATTACTCATTCACATACATTATAGTAGTCAGCAAATTTTCTGTCTGCAGAATAGAGTTCCTCTCGCAAAGCTGCTTCTTCCCTTTCAATCTCCTCAATTATCAACTTTACCCTGATAATTTGGAAAGTGACATGCGCAGAAAACTACAGGCTCAATCAATATCGAGAATGTTGGTTCCAGCTATCTGGGCATGAATTTTTTTACAATACAAAATGCATGAAACTACTGATGATCCAGGAACAACATAAGAGAACAAAGTTAAAAATAAAAAATAAAATTCTTGTGCAGAGATCTATTATCAATCTTCAAAATGATACTGAAAATGGTTAACAGTAGTAACCTTTATGTGGAAGAGAAGTGATGTAAAGAATTTGAGTAGGAGAAAAACTCAAACCTTTCTGGAAGGCGAGCACTTGAAGTTTGCTGCCCAGATGACAAGTCTGCATCAACAAAAGTTGGGGTAACAAATTGCCCACAAACACCATTGATACTAATATGTATTATTGTTAGAGAGTTCTTCACCCCTTCCCCCTCCCCCCACCCCCAAAAGGAAGGAGAGAAAAGAAAAAAGAAATAGAAATATCAATTCCAATTGTGCATCACAGAAGTTAATCCAGCCATTCTGTACATATCACTAAATGGAAAATCCCGGATCAATGGTTTGCCACACACATAAAACCGATTGTTCATTAAGGATATAGCAAAAGGATCTTATCCCAAAGAGATATATTATAAATATGCAGTGTTTTGAGGGCATGAAAAGGGTCTATTTTGAGTTCATATGCACAGAGAGAGAGAGAGAGAGAGAGAGAGAAGCAATAATAAAACCTACCAACATCATCCATTACAAAGGCATCAGCTAACGTATCACATTTAGCTTTCAAACGAGCCTCAATCTCATGAGAAAGAGACATCTGGTATTCTGCCATATCCTTCAATTGTGAAGTCAGAGTAAGTTACCGAAGGTTTGATTAACAATGAAAGGCTTCTAACATTAGAGAAATAAAAGGTTAGAAAAGAGAAGGAATAATCAATAGACACCACACAATAACATGCAGAGACATTCAATGCTGAAAAAGGGAGAAGAAAAGATCATGACAGTTTGTATGAATATCCATGTGCAGTATCATACCACAGGTAATGGCATTTGCTGGAGTTGCGTTTGCCATAAATAAGCAGGTGTTATTCCAAGAAAGCGATTAGGAACACCACCAACTCCAGGTTCCACCATATCACCAGCAATAACAGAGTTATTAGCTGCACTAGTGGCACTATTTGCAGTAGTATAATTCATGGAGTTAGAGCTTGAGCTGATTGTGACACTGGTACTTGTACTATCAAGGGAACTTCGTGACATTATGCTCATTTTCTCAATGTCATCCTCATGAATTTCACCATCTTTGGAGATAAGAGGAAGCCTCAACTTTTGAGCTGCTTCTGCAAGGATCATTCGATGCTCTAAAGTCTTATATACCTGAAATCCATAAGAAAGAATAATCCCATTCTTGTCAATTATAGAATACTAATGGCGCATCAGGATGTTCTACATAACCTGAATTTTCCAGCAGTCATTGTATAAGCCTAATGTATTTTTTATACTCTTCTTTTTTTAGCGTGGAACCTCACCAAGTTAGGACCATCCAGCCCATCTTTGGGGAGTAAATCCCAGATACACAATCCCACCCACTAGGTACACAAAGAAAGCATGAACTGAAAGTCTGAAACGATTAGATGCAATCTTAAAACTATTATCTGGTGCTAGTTCCAGTTTTCTTCAGTAATCCTCGATTGTGGTTTTTACCTTATTTTCATCCTCCTCTCTTGTTTACTTTCCTTCAAATGCAAAATGCAATTCAAGAAAAACAGAGCCATTCAGTTCCTATTGGACACATCCTTACTGTCACTACAAATAAAAATGAATTTTCCATTCCCAATAAGTATAGTCCATTCAAATTTGCACAATATGTACTGTTATACGTCCAACATTACGCCCATCTCGTTTCCAAAGCCACAGCATGAAATCGGGGCTGGTAATAAGCATCCAACTTAAAGATCTGACTTTAAAGTGATCACTCAGCACAGCATTGTTCACTCAGAACGGAGGAAATTTAACAATTCATACTTGAGGGGAGTTGTTCAAGCCAAGCTGCGGGTATAAACCCTGGATATCGCGCAGGTTCGCCACTGAAACTGCCTGTTGATACTCCTCCACCATTGCTATGGCCTCGCAATAAATTGCCTACATTCAAAATTACTGTCAAACACATATAACTGAAAAAGAACAGAACTCAATTTAATAACAAATTTTTTTTAATAAAAAAAAGGAAGAGGAAAGTGAAATTGCGTGAGACCTAACCATGGCTTCCAAGTATCGAAGTCTTTCCCTCGACATTTCCTCTCTCGCCTACAAATTAGTCGAAATTAATATAATCATAGGAAGTCGATTTCTACACTCAGTAATTCTATGAATTACAAAAAAGGAAAAAGCAAAGCCCAGTTTGGCTGCACGAAAATGAAATGCAGTTTCTTTACGAGATTTTCACACATTTTGCTCAGCAACCAAAAGCGAGAGAGAGAGAGAGAGTACGAGTTGGAGGTCGAAGTAGGCGGGTCGGGGGACGAGGGATCCATCGGGAGCCAAGCAGTGGCGCTCCAGCTGATCGATCACCTGCGCCACGTCGGGCGGGAGGTTTTGCGCTCCTTGGAGTAGTGGTAGTCCCTTCACCATTGAAAGCACGGTCGGTTGCAGATCCGAAATGGTGTCGTATTTCTCAGAGCTTGAATCAAATGGTTGGTAGTTTGGTACTACTGCCAGAATGATTCCGAATTTCTGAAGGAAGTCCGGGGGGGCCGGCCTTTGAATTATCTTCAGCGGACTTTAAAGTTATTAGTTTACTAAAACACCCCTGGATACAAGCGGCTGATAATGAAGCTCCAAGGGAGAATAAAACTGTAACTTACAAAGTTGATTCGCGGCGTCTTTAAAATCGAAAATTCTTGTATTTTCAATGCCGGCTTCTTCTCCGACCAAAACATTCGTAATTTCGGACTCTCTGTTAACTTGTTTTGAGGATTTTCCCGTATTTCGGTGTTTTCACTTTCCATGGAAAAAGGAGAAGACGTCAAGGCCGTCACCAAATCGTTTGAGAAGCTGGAGTTTCATTCCGATTCCAATTCCAATTCCAAATCTCTGAAACAAATCACCGCCTCTACCACCTTCAAATCCTCTAGTATGTTCCTCTCTCTTTCTCCTCTGCGTGTGTTTGTGTGTTCGCATAAATGCATATGTGCTTAATTACCTATCCAGTGGCTGGATCTTATTTCATACTTGAAATCGTGGCTTAGATAACTCTATAATACATTTTTCTTTAAAATATAATTTTTCTTTAAAATATAAAAAAATGCTTTCAAAAGTGTCGTTTTGCATCTTCTATTTTAAAAATACTTTTACATTCTGCTACAGTAAATCTCTAGAGGTAGAGAATAGTGTTCATCATTCTAGACATTTTTAATTAATTTCTCTTTCCTCCGCTTGCTAAGTTTCCCATTTTTTCAACTCTCTTTATTCATATTATATAATTATTGAGAATGAATATTCTCATGATATATTTTGAGAATATTTTTATTATATAATTCATTCTTATTTTTTTTGAATTAGTTTATATTTTGATTTAGTTTATAAATTTGGATTAATTTAAAATAGGGTATAATTATATGATATTGTATATGAGAAGATATTACAAATATCAAAAGATATGAGGATATCATTAGTAGTTAGAGAAAATATTTGAAATAAAAATAAAAAATAAAATATATAATATTTAAATGATACGAAGAAAAAATAGATAAGTCGATGTATAGTATATATTGTAAAAGTCAATATGTAAAATAGAAAAAGTGAATTTTGATGATGTATTTTAAAAAATAAGACAAAGAATCTATTGGGAGTGCTCTTAAGTACCATTTCTTTATATTATTTTAGACTCTTTTGGGTTGGAATTATATTGCCTGCTTCGGGCGTTCCTCTTTTCCGTTCATTGCATATAATTTCTGTTATAAGTGTGATTTGGTACTCCACAAGCACGGCAAATTGAAGGTTCATTTAGTAAAAAAATTAAAAATTGAAGGAAATTCCAATTTAAGGCGAACTTCATAGCGAACAATATCTGAAAATTTCATCTCTTACAGTGTTTGTGTATTTTTTTTTTGGCTATCACATCCTCTGTTTCTGAAAGGCCAAATAGGCTCAAATATAACGGTTCCTATTACTTTTACAATGTGCTAAAATGGGAAATTTCAGCTAGTATTTGATTCAACTTACTTATTTAGTTCGTTCGTGACAGGATTACTAAAGAAGACAAAGCCTCCAAGCTTGGTTAGCTTGTGCCTTGGACTCGTTGGGAAGCATTTGGAGGATATCATCGAAGACTTGGGTGAGATTGCCGTCAACTTTCCAGCAGATATTAAGGTTGCGTGTTGAAGCATTCTCAATTTTGTATCTCTATCTTGTTTTTTTCATTGCACTTCCTCTGGAAAAAAAAAATGTTGCGTTCAGCATGTATTTGCTACATATGCATGAAGGCATAAGACTAGTAGTTGTAGTGAAAGACATATCACTAACATCTCATACTAGTGCACCTATTACTCAGAATGTGGGCAAAACTTCCATCACACCTAGTGCACCTTCTTCCATCACACCCAAGAGGGAGCCAACGAAATCATTTAGCCATTATTACCCCCCTCAGGTTAAAAGTAAAATCAAACACTAAACTATGTGCTTATTAAATTTCAAAGTTTGTAAATTGTATAATCTATATGACAAGGAAAACTTCAGTATCTGTGAAGGAAAGAAGTTGGTTCTGGAAAAAGCTAGGTTTTCAAGATACCCTGTTTTTTATCGTTTGGAAATAATTGCCAGATCCTTGAAGGACTCTCATTATTGCATATATACAACCTTGGCATCTAACTCTAATGCTTGAAGAAACTTCATGCTGATTTATGATCTTTTTCTGATCTCATTGAACAACAGATGGCAGTGGCAGCAATTGCAAGGAGAAAAGGCTCCTCAATGATGATGTCATCATCTCTTTGGCTGATAGTTCCTGGGAAATTCTTGACATTTCTGATTCAGACGTCTCTGATCTTGGCTTAGGGAAAGTGATGGAAGCATGCAAATCTCTACGAGCTGTGGATATTAGGTATGCAAATATTAGTTCTTCTCAACATAAACTCATATCTTTTGCATCATACGGACCACATGATATATGGAATGAAGGATGTATTTGCAGGTAAATGATTATGAAGGAAAATGGGCTTACGTATGGCCTTTAGAATTGGTAATGGTAGAATAGGAATGCTTGAATTGGATTTTTTTAACTTTTTTGGACAATCAGAGACATGACAAATGATGGATATGTGGGCAAATGGACTACCTGCAGAGCTTATTTTATGGATATGAGTTAGTTGCATTCTCCTCATTAAAGTATGTTTATTAGTATCGTGATTTGCAGAATAGTAAAGATAAGCTACACAATAGAAAAATCATTCGAAGTGTCTGATCAATAGGACCTGTAGGCCTTGAAAAGGCTAGGTGTCATGAATTTCTTTCTTATATACTTCATCTTGTTAGACTTCTCAAGATTAGACTAACTAATTATTCGATTATTTTTCTTCTTTCTCATATGCATTTGGATTTAATTTCGCATTCTAAAGTTGTTATGGGCTCAGTGCTTTTTATGCTATCAAGTTTCTATTAGTTGAAGATTTCAGTTATGTTGATTCAGAGTTTCATTTGTTTTCCTCTGCAGTCGGTGTGATAAAATCACTACCGCTGGTTATTCTGAGCTTGTGCAGAATTGCCATTCATTAGAGACATTAAGATGCGGGTACACTCTTGTCATTAAGCTTTTTAAGCCTTTTGAATTTTGCGTTTGGCTTATTCTATATACATTTGAGTTTGATTGCAGACAATTTTTATTATTATTGTTGTTTGGGATACTTAAATTATCATTATGTAATGGTTTGTATATTACCCATTGCTAGAGGAAATGGCCAGAAAAACTCTTGCCCTTCTTATAGTTGGCCTTAGTACATGCTCCAAGGTACTTTCATGCTTGAATCTGGTATTGAGATTTATCTAGAAAATAAAGCATACAGACAGCGGGTGCTTTGTTAAGTACTTCATCTATGTACATGAAACTTAAACAAATAGAACATAGGCAAATTTTGTTGTTTAATTCTTTTTGTATGCAAGTGAACTCACACATTATAGATTTGGTTTAAGCCTCTTACAATATGAAATTAATGTTACAAGACAATTGTACTCAATTTCATGATCATAAAGCCTGGACTTTTGCCTTTTATTTCATCCAGCATACTTGAATTGGCCCTGGATATTGAATTTTGACCAAGGGTACGAACCTCATAACAGGTTATGAACTGAAGTTAATGTTGCAGAGGTTCCCCAAGGAGTGACTACACTGCACGCAGATGCTTGGGCATTATTTAAACCAAAGCTGAATGATGTGGATGGCGAGTCATGGGAGGTGCTTGGTACCACTGAAATTGCAAATGGTGCGGAGTCCCTAGTCTGGCTTGTGTGGGTATGACTAACCATTTCCTGATGATTTATCTTTCTCCCCTAGTTTCCAGTATTTTATTTTTGTTTGTTTCCCTTCCCAAACTCTTAAAATTTGTCCCCCCTCTGTCTCTCCAGCAAAAGATTGATAAAGATTCTTTGGAGATTTTGTGTACTGAATGTCCACGCATTACGGTAAATCCCAAGCCATCACCCTTTGGTTTAAAGGAAGCCGCAGTTCCTAGGGAAGCATTACCTAATATTATATTGGATGATCCTGTTGTCAAGGATATTGATCCCTCAACATGGGCAGTGTGTGGGTTTACACGAAAGGCTGTATCTTCGTCTCTTTCAAGCCCGCTGAAATGTCTATTGCTGAAAAATTAACTTGCATTTGTCGAAAGAGATACTCGGTTAGCTCCAAAACGAGCAAAGAATTCAAGGCAACATCAGCGGCTTGCTGAGAGGGAGTGGATGATGATGAGTACGAGAGCCAAGGCACTAGCTCTGGCCTCACAAGTGAGCAAAACTCTACACAGTCGGAACTAATGTCCCACTATTCATAACATATTTGTGTGCGATATTACTCTGTGCCAGTTTTTAGTCTCCTGGACGAGTGATTTTACATACAATCGTGAAGTACATAAATATCGCGTAATCGAAGAGTGGGGTTTACTATTAAAAAATTAATTTTTTTCATGTGAATTTCATGTTTTATTCTTTTTTTTCAAAACGATTATACGACAATTGCATAATTTACGATTGTAAATATATTTTATCTATTTTAGAGAATAACTTATAACCGGTGTCTCCTGCAAGGGTTTATTATCAGAGACCAATAGGACCATGCCACGTATGGGGTTGATAAAGGCATCGGCCTCTCAGCACTGTAGCGGATCCTTTGTGCATATCCCCCCCCCCTTCTCTCCTTTACGAAATTACCTCTCTCTCTCCTTCCCTCTCTCTCGGTCAGGACCTCAATATCTGGGTAGTTCACTTCAAGGGGGAGTGATAACTCAGGAGGATCCAAGCTAATATTGGAAATGCTACATACAAACTGTGATTTCAGGTGAACTACGAGAAAGGCTACATACAAATCCCATAAAAATAAAATAAAATAAAAAGAGAGAAAAAGAAACTCAACCAAAAATAAAAAGAAGAAAAAGAAAAGACTAAGTTAAAAGAAAGAAAATACTTCAGGTGTTTCTTTTTCTTCACTAAGTTTCTAGCTCTCGCTTGACATCCTTTTTCTGCAACCAAAAGCAGGCATTTTTGGAGTAATTGTTGGTATCAATGGCTTACTTTAATAGAATATTCAAAACTCAGCCTTCTGCTCCTCATGGGTACGGTGAGTCATATGAGCACTGGGATTTTCCACCAGGAATGCATGTGGAATGCATCCGGCTACTCATTTTTCTCTTCAAGAATTCCAATGACCCACTAAGAATTGGTGAGTGTTTTTCTTCTATTTCACTAGTGTCTGAATGGCCTTAGGCATGATTAGAAAACGTTAAAAGATGGAAGCCGAAAGGATAGTCTTTGATTAATATCTCAAATTTCTTTGCTGGGTTTTATTTTCAGTCTAGGAAATTCTAGGGTCATTGAGCTTTGTATGAGCACGATATATTTGTGTTTGTTTCATTTTTTCGATTTTTTTGGTGTTAATTGGATTTCAAAATGAGTTTGTGTAATTTCAAAAATTCTCAAATGAGAGGGAAGGACTGAAGGAGAGAGACGGAAGAGGGGAGAGAAAGAGAGAGAGAGAGGGAGATTTTTCTGCAAATGAAGGTTCAGGAGAGAGAGCAGAGAGAGGGGTGGGATATGCACAATGTATCTCCTGCAGCACTAAGAGTCGATGTCTGCATCAACTACTTACGTGGCATGTCTACATTGATCTCCGATAATAAGTCTTTGCAGGAGACACTGGCCCGCAGCGTTTCTCATTTTATATAGCAGGACACCGGATTTTGTTTGGTAGTACTACAATCAAATGCTGATTCAAAAGCTAAAAAAATACTGTGGAAAAAAGTTGTTCTTGAAGCCCACTAAACGAATGGAGATAATGCTTAGCATGAGTCGTGCAAAGGGTGCTTTATAAAGCCAGCCACATTATATCAAGAACCTACTGTAGAGTGCAGACTTTATGGCGGCCTCTTTAGACAGTGCACAGTACTGAAGGATCCACGAGCCTCCAGTGACATGAATCTATCCTATCCCATCAATTGTCATTGAAAGGAAATAGGTTATCTTTCAGAGAAAATTGATAAAGATGTAATTTTTATTTATAATTACTTCAATCATAAAAGAGTTATGTTTCTACTCTCTCAATACTCATCACTGAAGTCGGGAATTATTAGCAGTTTCCCGGAAAGTAAGGCCAATCGTTCGCAGTTTTGTTTCCTCTCACGTTATTTGTGATGCTAATAAGAAGCACACAAACATATCAATATATGCTTAACATAAATTTGAGGTGCATGGGCTTATTTTCAATGATTTTCTTACTGTATTTATATCTTATTGAAAAATATGGGATCGTGCTACGCCCAATTCTCTCGTGAAGGATATTTGGCCCTTTTTTTATTTTTTTGTACATATTTTTTTATATCTTTAAATATTTTTTTAAAAAAATCACAATATCTTAAAAAAATAATTTCTTAATCGCTAATTAAATAAAAAAAAATCTAAAAATATGAGCAGCATTGTGCATGCTTCTTTCGCTTTGCGAGTATCTTTGGTTCTGTTTCCAATCAAATCCGAGTCAAAAAGCTAAAAGATTACAACAGTTATCCTGAGTTCGGACCTCACAGCTAGCGAATGGGAGTGAGGCCCAGCCTGTGTTTTGCGTAAGCATACGCGTGCAGGAGTGTCGGTCAAACAGTACGTACGTGTGTAGGCCAATCCCCTGAGACCCCATTGCATGCTTTTACAGCCGCCTCTCTAATCAAAGTGCTGCGCATTTCAATGATTCGATTTCAGCTTCAGTAGAATGAATCTTCGAATTATATAATATATTGATTAAGAACGTAATGCTTATTTTGTTCTGTTTTTCTTTTTTTAATTAGAGTAAGGTTACGTTTGTTGAATTTAGTTATTTTTTTTTTAATGAATAGTAATGAGTTGAGATGGTGGACTGAATTTTATTAATCTATTTAAGATGAATTTAAATATATTTAAATATTAAGATGAATTTAAATGTATTTATAATAAATTAAAAAATATTATGAATTTTATATGTAAAAAAATTTTAAATTAAAAAAAATTTAATAATTTAAAATTGGCGAAAGATTGATTTGTGGGCGTGCCAGTGTTAATTTCTTTGTTTTTAATCTTAGAATTTGACAACTTTAATGTCCGAATACGATGAATGACGGCTTCTAATTAATTGCTGCATGTGCGTCACATTGATGGACTTGCACTTGCTGGACTACGACAAGATCCAACAACTCCAATTCCCTTTCAATCAGTAACTTTGTCTTAGCCCCAATCATTTAGCAACTCAACAAGGCAAAGCGTACCTTGAGCCCACAAAACTTTGTCCTCCCATGTTCAAGAGTTTCAAAGATTCTTTTTTGGATCTTTTCTCTCTTCTATTTTATTTTATTTGAATGCTTTGCATGCAAGAAGTATCTTTTTAATTATAAACTGGGTGCACTGCATTCTTCCTTTCTTTTCATTTTTTTATTATTATCCT
Organism: Juglans mandshurica; assembly: GCA_022457165.1. Classification (NCBI taxonomy): domain Eukaryota; kingdom Viridiplantae; phylum Streptophyta; class Magnoliopsida; order Fagales; family Juglandaceae; genus Juglans; species Juglans mandshurica. The sequence goes on along the minus strand of CM039632.1, from coordinate 963,117 downwards.
CTTCTTTCAGGTTTTGCCGCTTTTATCATGTTCTTTCCGGACAGTAACTTTTAATCTATGTGCTGTGAATACTAGGAGGGTGGGCTTGGCATCCTTCAAACTTGGCACGATTTACTCCAATCATGATTTTCTTTCATGTCATGGCAATAATCTAACCTCAACACGATATTTTAGACTCAATAGATTTGTTAAGGTTGAATTTGATTGAATCTTAACGAATTTGCATCAAAATGAATTGATTTATTAAGACATGATTACTTAGCGAATTGATACGTTATTAATTTATTTTGATTCGTTAAGAAAGTTAAAACTATAATTATACCCTTCTACTTAAAAATAAAATTATTGAAATTTTAATTTCGATGTTTTTATTGTTTGGATTGTAATTTTAGACTTGTAGTTAGTTTTATATATTTTTTTATAGATATTATGATTTTAACATTTATATAAAATTATGATAAACGTAATCATGTCAAACGAGTTAATTTTGGGTCTATTCAACTCATTTACATAAACGGGTTGAAATAGAACGAGTCGGGTTGGGTCGTGTTAACCTATTTCATAGTACTCACTAATAGGTCGTGTTAGAGTTTGAAATTTTGACGCGATAAGTTTAACGGATTGTATTCAAATTGATCTATATAGTATAATATATATTTTTTATACGACACAAATACGACCCGTTAACATGATTTGACACCCCTACCTAGATTGTCACATTGAGATTGTCTTATAGATTACACGTTTTACAATGAAAACTCAAGCAAAATGCTGATTGTATTTTCTAAAATTGCAGATTGGGATTAGGTGAAAAAAGATGTTAAATCTAAGAAGCAAGATTGTCACCCCTACCTAGATTTGACACCCCTACCGTTAACACGATTTGACATCCCTACCTAGACTGTCATATTGAGATTTTCTTATAGATTACACGCTTTACAATAAAAACTTGAGCAGAATGTTCATTGTATTTCCTAAAATTGCAGACGGGGGATTAGGTGAAAAAAGACATTAAATCTAAGAAGCAAGTGCCAAGCGATCAAAACGTGTTAATATAACTCGAGGTTTTTGACTATATTATTTTTCCAAAAGAACCACGTTTGCATGATCATAAAATGGGATACGGCTGATCAAAACTCCCATATATTTCCATTCTCAAATTTACAAAAGCATCCTCTACTTTAAAGTCACCCTAGCTTTTCATGTTACCTCTCTCCCCTTTTTTCTAGGAATTGTTTGTTTGCTTTTTTCCCTTTTTCTTTTGGTTTCTTCTGATTTGATGAGAAAGATAAAGGTCTCATTTCTGCATCAACCCGGGATGGGAGGATCCCTATAGATCTCCCTAATCAGATTTATAAGGAAAGCCAGTTCAACTGGATCTTTTTAAGTTATTACTGCCCTTTCAACATTTTCAAAAGTTAGGCTTATACAAGGGAACCAAAAGAAATACATGAAGACCCATCACAATATTGTAGATATCTACGTACAAAAAGTCAGTTATTTGTTTTATTACCCCCCCACACGCCACCAAGCCCTGACTCGTTTGGCTCTCCATAAAACCCACCATTATTAAGGCCACCTCAAACATTTCGAGGTAAGAATCTCCATGGAAGGAACATCTCAGAAAAAAGAGGAGATATAATATAGAAGAAACTGAGAAAGAAGAAAACAGAACAACTAAACTTTCTCCCTTGAGCTAACTTTTCTTACACATGTTGCAGATCCCTTCAGAATCTGGGCAAAAGTTGCGACTTCGAAAGGTCTCAATCAAGGGCAAGGTTGATTCTTGTTTTCCTCCACTACCTTCTCCCGAACATGAATTGGCTTACATTAGAGTAATCTTTGAATAGCTGTCTCTTTGATCAATTTGTAGTTCTTCTTAGTGGAAATGGAGGAGACCCATATGTAAAATGAAGCAACTTAAAGAAGATGTTATTTTGTTTTCATTTTTGGTTTTTGTAGGCAATCATCAATGGAGAACAGACATGGATTATTCAGGCAGACCAGCGGTTACTGGAGGTCCTTAAGAGACGGAGACTTTGAGGAAGGAGATGTCTGGGATATTCTCAGAGATACAACAGATTCTACTTCCATGGTTGACAAATCAAATGAAACTTCTGTTTCAATACATAGACCAGTTCCATCTGCTGCAAGAATGATACCAAGAGCTACAGGCAGCAGTAGCAGTAGCAATAATTCCTCTCATGAAGCCAAACTTGTTCAGCAATCAGCACCAGTAAACGTTCCCGACTGGTCACAGATTTCCAGGAGAAAGTCAAAGAAGGCCGCCAAGAATGATTCATGGCATGATGATGAAGATGATGATGATAATGATATCAATGAAGCTTCGAAAGACGCCCAGGACAGCGATGAAGATGATAACGATAATGAGGACATTGGCAAGTTACCTCCACATGAATTAATAGCTAGGAGGCTTGCAAGAAGTCATATTTCCTCTTTCTCTGTTTTTGAAGGTGTTGGGAGAACCCTTAAAGGGAGGGATCTCAGCAAAGTGAGGAACGCTGTGTTAACAAAAACCGGTTTCCTTGAATGATTGCGAAGAGGGTGGTTTCCATGATCTCGATTCCTTGTTCTATATACTATTATCAACAGTTTGTGATTTAGGTACACTCTCGGACTTGTAATTGTTGCTTACTCTGTAGAGTGTAGAGATTCATGTCTTCATGGGTACTCTTGCTTAGGGTACGAGAAATTTAGTTCCTGCATGTAAAAAAACAATTGATTGATCCCCATCCCATCTTGCTTTAGCTTTGATATATAAGCTTGTTTGTATTATAATGATTATTGAGAGACCTGGAAATGTACAAAGAAAAACAGGTACAAAATTAAGCAAATAAGTTCCTATCATGGAAGTTAGCTTTCAAATTTCAAAGAGAAACTGCTTTCAGGTATGTGTTATGACAGCTTAAGTGACCGATTATTACTTCCATAACTTGATTGTCGCTTGAGCGTCCCCCACCGGAATGACAAGTACCGATCAAAGAGGACCAAAACGCAAATATTATAGCAGATTTCTTAATAATATCTCGTTCTAATTCTGTACATTCATTTTTTTTTTCTTGTGAGATTGAAATTGGTTGAAGGTGGCGAAGAGACAGGTTATTAGGACAAAAGTTATCAAGTGTCGACTAATTAGGGTAAGTTCTTGAAAAATTACATTCAGTGCCAAAAATCTTTCACTCACCTTTGAGTTTGGACATAGAAATGATCGAATACCAAGTTTGTCATGACTCATGTCAGAGTCAAATGTCATTTCCTGTCCCATATGTTGTTCTAACTTCTCTCCTCAATCAACATCACGACCTCTAAAACATTAAAACAAAGAAGATGATTGATCCAATCAGCCTTTGTAAATCAGTAATAAAATTAGCATTTTTTTCGAAGAAATATCTTTAATTTAAAATATTATAAAAAGAGTTGTATCATATGTTTTATTAATAGAATTTTGTTATTCGTGATTCTCACACATCATACATCACACTTTATTTTTTTATTTTTATTTTATTTTATTCTTCTTAAAGTTATTGAACTTATCATCCATATACCACACATTTGATAAGAAAAATAGATTTTTTCCTATTAATAAAATTAGAAATTGCCTTAACTTTTCTCACCACTTGTACTAGCGCATTTCCTTTTCTTCCAAAACCCATGCAACCACAGGGCGGAACTGTGTCATAGCAAAATTTAAAAATTAATCTTATATACTGTATAATTACAATTTTAAGTTTAAATATTCTTGAAATATTTAAATTTGTCCCCTCAACACTCAAACATGGGTGTATCACTCATATATTCTTAAGTCCATTAACATAATAATCTTGATTTGACATACTAAAAATTCTAACTCACACGTGACATGATGTACTTTCAGTATTAACCATTTGAGCATGAGAGGATATCACTGACATAGCCAAACAATTTTGAGAGTAGCACTGACACAACCTGAGAAACTAGCATTGACACGACAAACTAAAAGGCCTACTTGACTACCTCTATGCCATGTACCCAGCCAAATGCCATTTCTTTTATCAGACCGAACGGATTTGAGAGAGAGCATAAATAATTCTTTTTTCATATTTGAGATTGAGAGGAAACAAAGCAAGAAAAAATCCACAGAATTCGAAAGCAGTCTAACCCTACACCATAGACACAAAAAGCATAAACGGTATAATATTTTATCTCTATCTCTTTTTATTTGTCTTTGGTGTGCACTATGCAATTTGTTTAGTTTCATATCAATGATATATAAGTTTTCTTGTCTTTTTGAGCTTACATAACTACATTATTTTTTATTTTTTTCCTCATTTGGGTCATTCTAAGATGACATTTCAATTTGAAGAGAAAATCCTAAGATGACATTTCAATGTCTTTAAAAGAAAAATCCTAAGATGACATTTCAGTTTCTTTTCTTTTTGTAAAGTTTTTTAGCGAACTAAGGAAATCTTGAGGAAAATTATCTTATAAGATAATTTCTAGACATATATTTTTTGTATACAATTTTGTGACGTATTATTTTTTTTAATAATCACGTGGATAAAATACATATTACTTATGTTGGCACATACCACACACTTTGTCAATCGCCCCACCAGACACCAAATCCTAGTTCCGCCCCTACATGCAACAGTCCTTGTATCGTTCCCACATATCTCTATTCCCTCCTCACTCTTCCTAATATCTTCCTACGTGCATTGGCAACCCACCTCTTTTCTTCTTGCACGTGTTCTCAATCCATCCAATTTTATATAATAAATAATACTATACGCCATACTCTCATTCCACTTTCATCTAATTATATAAGATATGATACATTTATCACATTTATAATTTAATAGTAATAAATATGTCACATTTTACCTAATTAAATGATAGTATGGTATATAAAATTTTACTTATATAATTTCTCCCTATCCCCCTTGCCAGCCCCACGATCATCACTTGCAAAATTAGAACGTTCGAATTGCCCCTTTAACCTTTTAACCGGCCTGTCTGACTCTCATGGCCTGGGCCTATCCTTTAGAGGAAGTGCTTGCGAACAAACCAAGGCGTACGCGTATTATGTATACATGCGGTAAACAATTAATTGACGCGCCACTTGAGAGTCAGATAGGTCGGCTATAGAAGGACAAATGCTAGCTCGTGTTAATGTAGTTGTAGATGTCTGTTTTAATTATAACCCACGTGTATATATCATACCATGAGTAATTAATTAAGCATATTATTCACGCAAAACCTCTTTTATGTCTTCTTTCGAGAATCATGGCAGCTCTCAGCTTTGGGAGGAGAAAAAAAACCCTTGGTTGGACATTTAGATATTCTAAACTATTTACAAAATTTCTCATAATTTCATTTTAAAATATCATTTAAATATAAAATATTTTTCAGTTTCAAATCTTCAACCTTTTTATTTAATTATTATCCAAACACAAAAATATTTTAATTTTTTCAAATTTCAAAATAAAAATAAAATATTATATTCAAATAATTTTTTAACTTTATAATATTTTTATTCAATTTTTTTTCTCTCATTTCTTAAAATCCATTTCTCAAAATCATAAAACATCATAACTAATACTATTTTATTACTATTTATAGACGGAGATATTCTCTATTTCCAAACTTACCCTCGACAGGCCAACAAAAATTGAAGGGGAACTCGTGGTTTTTATTTATTTATTTATTATTATTTATAATTAGCATGAGCAGAAGTAGTGGACCATGGTTGGGCTGATTCATGGAAGTCAGCCCCATCCCTTAATACACTGTTTCAAAAGCAAGCTTTGGGCTTTCGGGTATGTGGGATATCAAACAATACTAAGAAGTAATTAGAGCCCCATGGGCCATGACAAAATAAAAAACGCTAATTAGTAATTATAAGAGTAGTGGCCTTTACTCTTTTATAATATACACAGAATTCAGGTGAGTCCCTGAGACTGAGCATTTATTTGGGAAGTTTTAGGCATTCTATTACAAAATGTCGTGACTTTATAAATATTACTTAATATATATAACATCCTATGATAAGATAGAAATTAATATGATATTTTTCATCTCGGTTTCATCGATAAGAGAGAATTAAGCACACATTTTTTATTTTTTTTGAATGTGATGAAAGGTAAAGATTTTAAGTACTAACGTATATAGGTGCGACGTACGTCTTCAGGCACATGAACAGGGAACTCATCAATCTCATCCATCCAAGGGTTCTTGATCTTCTCCTTTGTGGGATCAATAGTTCGCAATGCACGCCACACAGCGCTGTTGCACTTAAATCCTGATCCAAATGCAATCTGCCATGCTCGATCGCCTTTCTTGATCCTCCCCTTAGCCTCACAATAAGCAAGTTCGTACCACAAAGAACTACTAGAAGTGTTCCCAAATCTATACAGAGTCATCCTCGAGGGCTCCATATTCCATTGACTGAGCTTCAGCCTCCTCTCTAGCTCATCGAGCACAGCTTTCCCTCCTGCATGTATGCAAAAGTGCTCAAAAGCCAACTTGAAATCTGGAACATATTGTTTTATCTTCACCTTAAAAATATTTCTTCCAACTACATTTGCCAAAAACCGGAGTTTTTCTGACAATGGAAGGACCAAGTGCCCCAAATCTGTAATGTTGGCTTTAAGGGCATCACCGGCGACAGACACTAGGTCTTTCGAGAGGACAATGCCAACTGTTTTGGTGTCGTCTTCTGTTTGGAAAATACAGTTGTAAGAATTATGGTTGGAACCCTTGTGTGTACGCAAAGTGTGAAGGAGTTGGTACTTTGAGCGGCAACGATCGGATGAGCGACTTGATAAGAGGATAGCAGCAGCACCCATGCGGAAGAGACAGTTTGTGATGAGCATTGAGCGGTTATTGCCACCATACCAATTCAGAGTCATGCTTTCCATGCTCACCACAAGCGCATACGACTCGTGCCGCACCTGCGCATGTTACATGATACGTACACAGAAAATCTATTTATAAACCTTATATTACATACATTATATATAGCCATTTAAGGGGTTAAAAACATCTAATTAATTGAATTTTATCAACAAATTAAGCCTATTTCCATGAACTTTCAATCAATGAAATAACCAAATAATTAAATTAGATTTCCACAAAATGATATGGACTATTTCGTATATCTTGTGAAAAGTGTGCATATATAATACAAATAATTTAATTTAACTTATCTCTTTAAACTAATTTTAGGATGAGTAGTGATTTTACCACATGGGTATCTTATTTCATAAAAATAATTAACAATTAAGCATGAGAAAAAATAGAGATTTTGACAAAATTATTAGAACATTAGCATTGGTATATGCATATGTAAAATCACCTCTTTTGCATATTCACTTTGTCATGGAAGCAAAATTCTAACGTTGGCTTATGCATATTTGAGATAAAATAATATTATTATTAATTTTTTGCTAAAATTAATTTTTTTAAATATATTTTACAATTAGCATCCACTACATACATTTAACATTAATAATACAAATGTAATAATAAAAAATATAATTTTTTTATATATTATATTAAAAATATAATAAAATGAAAAAAATATATATAATATATTATAATAATAAAATGAATGTGCAAGTGAAGGTTTTTTATGTTGTTGAATGAGGAAGAAAATGAAATGATTGTGAGAGAAAGTGAGAGGAGAGAGAAATAATGATTAAAGTATGATTTGGGTGAATAGTAATTATCCAAATTTAGATAAGCATTGTTCATAAATAGTTAAATATATAGATATGTATAAGTTAATGTGGAGGATTTTAAGGTCATATTATATAAATATGACTTTGCCATATGCATAGACCATTAATGCTAATGCCCTTGAGAACCCTTTTACCAATGAGCTTAATTTCATCATTTTTCAAGAAATCATGTGATGATCAATGAAATTTTTACGAATATCACTTGATCAAGGGTGGCATCATGGATATATATATTTTTTACAAACCTGTAACAAGCGTTTGGCAAGATCCACAGAAACTAGTCCAGCACTGCAACCCATCCCACCAAGATTATAACTCGAAATGCTCCCTCGAAGCTTGTACCGACTAATAACCATGGCTGCCAATGACGGAGTTGGATTGAAGACGCTGCAATTCACTACAAGAATCCCTATATCCTTACAATTCACCCCAGTTTTCACCAACAACTCGTCGATCGCTCCAAACATCACCATCTTTGCCTCATTTCTTGCCGCCTCCACATTCTTGTTCATTGGCACCTCCAACAGTGATTTCGATGCATATGTCTTCTTCCCATACCCTGACCTCTCTAGAATCTTCTTTTGAAATGCCAAACTTTCTTCCGAGAAACTCCCAGTAAGCTCAGAACTTTTCATAAAAGTTTCATTGCTGCACATCAGTGTTGGCTCGGGCTTGTAACAAGCAAAATCGAACAAGTAAACTTGTGTTGGACTCCTCATCAAGTAAATGGTTGCAAGGATACCTGTAATTAGGATAGTGCATGGAACTACTAACACCAAATTGAGCTCAAGGTTGTTGACGAAATGGACGTAATATCGGACAGAAAGATGAGTCAAAGCTATGGTGAGAGGCACAAGGATGAGATATACAGCGACGTTAGAGATCAAATAGTGACAAGCAAGCTTCAAGTACCTATGTTCTATTGAATTTGATTCGTTTTCTAGTAGGTCTTGCAGCTTCCTCGGGTACGCCATTTTTGAACGAGAACTCAAACTTTTTGAACTTTTGTAGACAGAGATGAAGAAGGGACGCTACTGCACAGGGGGAGGAATCGACGTTCCTTGTATTAATACTAGTAGCAGCTTTTTGAATTCTTCCCTTCCCCGTTTTTTCAAAAGTTTAAATTAATAAGACGTAAATTAATTATTTATATTATATTTTAATAATATCTTTTACGTGTGGGCTAAATTTTCTTCAATAGTTGAATTAACATGTTAAATATTTAATCAAATGAAATAGAATATAAATTCAATATTCAAACAGAGCATTGGCATTGGCATCATCAAAAGTCTAGACAAATCATATAAAATATGATGAATTTCATCAAAAGAGTTGCATTAGATTAGCAAAGAGATAAGTGTGAAACTTTAAGCTACAGTAAATGTATATGTTTCTTCAAATTTGAAGGGCTACTGCTCACTCATCAAATCTATTTTTTATTCACTTTTAATCTCTAATGGTCTTTTTTATTCACGTTTAATCTCCAACCATCTTGTAATAATAATATAATAAACAAATTAAATTATTAATTAACATATGATTAGTGTAATTATAAAATATGAAAAATAAAATAAAATATTATTATTAAAAAAATAATATTATATTATTATTTTGATGAATTTAATAGCTAATTTAATGTGGAGTTATGAAGAAGAAAGTTTTAGATATATGGAAAACATGTACTTTTCATCAAAATTTAAAAATAAATTTGATGAGTCCAATGCTAGTGTTCTAAGGATCTAAGCTTTGATATTATGTAAAATCATCACTTGTTCTAAAAACTTAAGCGGATGAAAAGATATAGATTTAATTATTTGTATTATATTTTTAACACTTATACCACATATATATGCATCCACATGACATAATTAAATTTTAAATTTAAATTTTAAATTTTAAATTTTAAAAATCAAATTATGTAATGTAGGGACCTTAGAAATAGTAATACTCATGTTCTAACTATTTTTCTTCTTTGTTTATTACTATTATTATTTTACCAAAAAATTAGTGGAATTTTAGTGATTTAGATTAGAATAATGATAGCCTTCCAACTAAATAACAACTTGTATACAACTATGTAATAGAATAATATTTTTTTATTTATTTTGACTTTTACTTTTGTTTTGATGTGAGTAAATCTAATAAAATATATTATTTTATTTAAAGTTGTCTATAAGTTGTGAATAAGTTGTTAGCCTATCACTACTCGTTAGATTATTCTCGAAGGAGATGTGATGTGCATCAACCGGAAGCCGCAGCACACCTCACGGGTAATTTTTTTTTTTTTTCACTCAGCGTTGAGTGCGCGGCAGCTTCCGGCTAATACGCATATTTTTTCTTCTCGGAGTATGTCAAAAGGCCGAAAGTTTGCCTTAAAAATTAAGATGAAGGTCCGAGTGAGTTTTGTTATGAATCAATCACTATATTTATTTCTATATTTTAAATATAATAATTTTTTTTTTATAGGACGCAAGGTATGAAATAATTAATAGTAACTTATTAGAATAATATTATTCGGTCCCACTAAGAAGACTTGAGACTTGCTAACACTCAGGAAGCCCAATAAAGTCCTACAATCCATGATGGTACCCACGACGCAAACACATCCCAATACTACAATAATATTATAATATTTTAAATATTTTTTATAATTTGAAGAGAAACTCGTATTCCATTATATTAAATGTTGATATTTACATGGCTCATAGACAATATTTAATATAATCATGTGACCCATTTGAGGAAAGAAAAACGTCTACCCTTTTAGTTAAAATAATTTCTGCAGAGTTGTATTTTATTTTCACCCATTCCTTGTCAACATAGATATATATAGTTTCTATTTAACATAAAAAATTTATTTAGAAGTCGGTGTAGAAAATAGTAATAAAATGAATTGTGAATAATAGTAAAAATATTTAAATTATGATAATGTCTTATAAGATTTTAGAAAATGAGAGAGAAATATTTGAATAAAAATATTATAAAGTTAAAATATTATTAGAATATATTTTTTTAATATATTTTTTATTTTGATATTTGAAAAAATTGAATTATTTTTTATATTTTATTTGAAAGTTTAGAAAAGTTGTAAGTATTAAATGAAAAAATTAAAGATTTGAAATTAAAAAGTGTTTGTGTTTGAATGATGTTTTGGAAGGAAATAAGATTAGATGATATGGAATCACATCTTCCAAACAAGCCCTAAGTCTTGACATGTTAATAAAATAAAAAGTTCTACTTATTATCCTTTACATCGTACACTAATATGTGATTTATTATTTTTATCTTTCTATTTAAACACATACAATTGATATATATAAATATACGTATTTAAATAAAATGACAAATCACATGTTAATTGGTTTATGGTATGAGATGATAAAATAAGGTTCTAATTAAATATAAAAAGTGTTTCATCTCATCTCATTATAATTAATTTTTAAGATTTTTATATAAAATATAATAAATAATTTAATTTTTTAAATTTAAAAATAATAATAATATTTTATTCAATCCAACTACCATCTCATTTAAATTTACTGTACAAACGGCAGTTAAAAATGTGATTTATGCGGTTCTAGACAGTAGAACTCATTTAACGCCTACTAGCTGGCTCCTCCTGCATATCATCAATTTCACCATCTCCTACGTACAGAGTATCTATTTACTCTTTCCCTGAACTGCCAGCCAAACCATGTGATGAATGCAGACAACTTACACATCTCCAACACCTTTTGATGAATGCAGACAACTTTATCTCCTACACCTTTTGATGAATGCAGACAACTTTCACATCTCCATAACAACTTTAAAGACACTTTCATACAAGTTCCACCCAAACGGACTTAGTCAATTTAATTTACTTCCTCACTTACTCAGATGAACTAGCATTGAATTGCAAGGAGACGTGGGGGAAATTTCATGCAGCAAAACCAATGTTGCCCAGAAGGCAGTCGGCATACGTATCATTTCCGGGCACAAAAATAAATGCATGCAGATCGAGAACCATAAATTAGATCAGAACTAAAATACCGTCACTACCATCGGTAACTATTAGTTCTAGCTATCTCATGATCTGTCGATCGTAATCGTACGTCCATTACTGATTACCCATTAAGTAGTCCTTTTGAAGATGGCAATACGTTTGCAGTACTCTTTCTGAGTTCTGATCTGAGATCTCTGTCGATTGCCATAAATCCCCTTCTTTGAAAATGGCAATTAGACGTTGCACTCCTTCCGAAATTCTTCGATTTTCCTATTATTATTATTACGAAAAATGATAGAGCCACCATCTGCTCAGATGGTGTCGTTGAGAACTAATAAATGCATGAGGTACGTTCGTTCGGTTTATATATGTGAATTCCAGAAGAATAATGCTATATACTCCGCCGGAGCTTCCGCTGGACCTCTATTATATGTTTTTATATATATTTTCAAGTTATTTTTTAGATAAATTTTTTTAATAAATTTAAATATTTTTCAAAAATAAAATAAATTAACAATATTATTAAAAAATATTTACTTAATCACATGCAATAATTCCAACAGGAACTTCCAGCGAAAACTGTAGCATCGTCCGTTCCAGAATAGCTAGGTGTCATCGCACGTTCGGTTTATATATGGATAAAAGCTGCCTAGTAATTCTTACCCTTTTATTTTACCGTTGCAAAAAAATATATATTATTTTTTTATTTAATAATTAAGAAAGTAATTTTAAATATATTGATATATTTTTTAATTATTTTAAAAAAATTTAAATATATTAAAAAAATAGATAATTAAAATATGAATATTTTATCATACACTTAAAATTAACTTCAATTTATAAAATACTAATTTTTCATCATTAAATAAAAGATAAAGTTTTATTGAATATTTTTAAGAGAATAATATTATATCATACACTAAAAATCAACTTTAATTTATAAAATACTAATTTTTCATCATTAAATAAATAATGAAATTTTACTGTACATTTTTAAGAGAAAAAAACTATCTAATTAATTTGACTTTTTAATATAATTTAAATTTCATAATAAATGATGAACATAAATAAATAATAATTTTATTCTTATACATTATACTATTTCAATATTCGAGAATACACTTTATTTTTTTCTTCAATTTGACAGATGTGGCAAACGTGCTTTTTTTTATCAATTAGAAAATCTTACGCCATGCAGGATTTTACACAAGTACCACTAATTTCAAAGTAACCAAGCTCATTCTAGAGATCAGCGCAATCACCAAATCAAATAAATAGGATAAACAGGAAAAAAAAAAATAATAATAATAAAATATGAACTAATTAATTACTGTCGTCTGGCCGATCTGACGCTTCTGTCCTTGCCGACCTTACTATACTAGGATGCCAATTAACCTTTTATATATGTGTGCGTATATATATCTCCTTATATTTAAAAGTGTGTATCGTCTGATTAATAGTAAGATGAATAGTAATTAACAATGATAAACAATATTCTTATTTTACGCTTCCATTCTTCGTCCATCTCTACATCCTCACAACAATCATCTTCACAAAATCACCAGAAAATATCACAAAAATTATTACAAAATATCACAACAGATCACAAAATCACCGTATACAATATCTTAATTGAATTGTATGTAATGATTAATAAACGGAGAGACCCATTTCGGGAGAGGGAGTTGCGAGGAGACGAGGGCTGCCATGGGGGCTTCGACGGTGGCTTGGGTCCATGGGGATGGTCGTCGGAGGAAGAGGAGCTCGATGGTGGTGGTGCGGTGGCATGGGGACAACGTACGGCAGCGGTATGGTGGAGAAATTGTGTGAGACCCATGCGGGAGAGGAAGTTACGGGGAGACGAGAGCTGCCTTGGGTGCTTCGACGGTGGCTTGGGTCCATGAGGGTGATTGTCGAAGGAAGAGGAGCTCGATGGTGGTGGTGCGATGGCGTAGTGGCACAAGCGTTGAGACCCATTTCGGGTTGCTCGCATGCGGCGAAGGGAGGAGCTACCAAGGGGCTTCGACGGTGGGGTTTACTCACCGGCATGAGGGGAAGCGGTGACGTGGTCGGTGACACCCACGGTAGCGCACAGCTGCTTGATGGAGGAGATTGGGTGAGAGAGAAGCCGTGGCTGAGCAGAATGAGAGAGAGAGAAAGTGAAAGTGAAAGTGAAGGGAAAAAAAATTTTTTGGGATTTAAATCTAACCCTTCATTATAACTCTCCAAATTTGATCAATGGTGAAAATTTAAATACTGATTTAAATTAATTTAAATACTAATCTTTCATCATTAAATAAATACTGAAATTTTGTTAAATATTTTTAAAAAAGTAAAACTATATAAATAATTAGAGTTTTAACATAATTTAAATATGATAATATTCTTAATTAATTAAAAAGAACTACTACAGCTACCGAAAAAGTAGTCCGAAAATGTGTCCTGAATCTGTATTTCACTTTTTTATTTTTCTTTTCTTTATTTTTCATGTATTTTTGTAATCGTCATAAACATTTAAAAAAAATAAAAAATTCACAACATCATTAAAAAATACTTCTTTAATCACTAGGTAAAAAAAAAAAAAAAGGTGAGAGAGGGAGAAAGAGAAAGCGAGACGAAAAGGAAACTTTTTAGGATTTAAATCTAACCCTTCATCATAACTCTCAAAACTTGATCAAATGGTAAAAATTCAAATACTGATTTAATTAATTTAAAATAGATAATTAACATATAAATATCATATCATAAATAAATTATCAAATTTAATTTATAAAATACTAATATTTCATTATTAAATAAATGATGAAATTTTGTTAAATATTTTTAAAAAAGTATAACTATATAAATAATTAGAGTTTTAACATAATTTAAATATGATAATATTCTTAATTAACTAAAGAGAACTGTTACAACTAACGAAAATGTAGCCCGGAAATATGTTCTGAATGTGTATTTCATTTTTTTATTTTTATTTTTTTTCATGTATTTTTTTAATCATAAACATTTAAAAAAAAATCACAATATTATTAAAAAAACACTTCCTCAATCACTAGATAAACAATTAAAAAGAAAAAAGAAAGAAAGGCAAACGTCCCCTGGACGTTAACCTACTGCATATATATATATATATATATTAAAGAAAAGGAGAAATTGATAAGTATGCACAAGTATGCACAAGTATGCACAATTAAAGGCAGGCGGTAGAACCGACCATATGCATGGATGATATGAAAAACAAGTAAATGATCAGAAACATATTCATTGATAAGCAAAATAATTACAAAGTTATAGCACAAGGTAGAGCGTTATTTGCTCTTGATAGGGTTGAGAGAAGGTAGGCAGAGCTTACAAGGGAATTGTTCTCTAAAAAGATCTCTGCCTAAGAATGAAATGAGAGACTCCTTTTATAGAGGAAGGAGTCCCTGTTTACAAAGTATCCGTGAATGACAGCTGTCATTACTGTTTAATCACGGGTAAAGCAAAAAGCAAAAGTAAGTCCGTGAGTGAACAGTGTTAGTACTGTTCAACCACGGGTGTCATGATTGTGTCTGGCGGCGGCTGCTGCTTTTGGCACAAAACGACAATTTTGGTAAAGGAGACCGGTCAGTAGGTCTTCTTTGATCTTAAGTAGTAGTCTGTCAAAAAGGGACTTGTCATTAGTCTCTTTTGTCAAGTAGCAATTATTCTTCTTCTGAGTAGAACCCAGAGTTACCGAAGACATTGCTATAGGAAGCCTCTGATGCTGTGTCCGAATCTTCATCTTCAGACTTGCTTTGAGACTTTGATAGTGATTCTTTTAATATGTTGATTAAATCCTTCTTATTAAGTCCGTCAAAGATGTCCTTTTTCTTTTTAGACTTAGAGGATTTGGAGGATGAACTGTCTTTTACCCCCCCGGATTTTGTTGGAGATGCAGGGGCCTGAATTAAGGGATATTCAGGAGCATTGGATGGTCCAGCCATGATCTTGGGAAATTCCTTCTTATCCTGCAGATTAGGTGCAGCTTGTGGAAAATCTTTGATCAGTAAATCAACAATTTTATCAGTGTTTGCGAATTTATCCCACCATTTGGTGAAATAAACTCGTGTCATAACATCACCACTTCTTTCGTAATTCCATTTAAAGATCCACGGGAGGTGGTATCTTTTACAGAAATGTAAAGAATGATGAAATTTTTTAGAGTGTTGATCCAGGGTTGAATCAACGATTTTTGAATAGTGCTGGTAAGCTGCAAAGAGCTGACCAGGAAGATTATCTGGAATTAATCCATATTGGTTCCACCATTGAATGAACCAAAGTGGAAGAGTTCCTTTAAATTTGATATCAAATTTGATGAACCAAGAGTGGCTCATGTCAGGAGTCTGGAAGAACATGAACCTCTTCCAGGCATCAATATAGTCAAAATAGGAAACAGGAGTGTCTATTTGAGCAAGTCGTTTGGGAGAAGATGGGTTTCCCCATTCTGCTTGGGTAATGACTTGATGGATATAGGCACTGTGAAAGATTAATTTGTTGGTATCAACCTTGTCATAAATAGGTTTGATAACCAAGGAATTCGTTTGGATTAAAATACTGGAGTAATACTGGAGATTTTTTGAGAAATCTTCAGGAATCCAGTGGAAAAAATTAGGGAAATAGCAGGAAGAAATTTTAAAGACATCTGTATATATTGTGCTGTTAGGCTCAATATGAAACAGATATGAAGAAAAATTCTTTTTTAGATATTCAGATTTTCCTTTTGGGAGGAAAAACTGAGGAACAATAGCAGTTTGGGTTTTTGACTCAATTGCTTTCGCATATGGGTCAAATGTAGTAGTAACCGCAGACGAAAATGTCTGTGGTTGTACAGGTTTACCAAGTGGTTTGAACCTGTTGGCAAGTTCCAGTGCTGAAGACACAGCACCAGTAGTAGAAGATCCAGCCTCATTCTTGATGAGGTTTATACTGGGCATTGGTGGTGGTGGATTCACCTTTTTCTCTCTCTATCTTGGTTTCTTCTTGCTGGCCATGATGGGGTTTCTGCAAGAATTCACGGGTGAGAAAGTCAGGGATAGAATTTTGTGTGCCTTTAATATAATCAATGTCAAAATCAAAAACACTTAAAATAGCTTGCCATCGTGCAAAAATATGTTTTGATGCTATGTTTTTAACATCTTTTTCTAAAACAAATTTAGCACTCATGCAGTCAATTCTGACCAAAAATTTTTGGTTTAAAAGGTCAGATTGGAATTTGGATATACATAGTACTATAGCCAAAATTTCTTTTTTAACAGTACTATATTTTTCTTGTGCAGAATTCCAGGTTCCAGAATGGAAGCGAACAATTTGTTCAGACGAACCTGGTGAAACACATTGTTTCAGAATGCCACCATAACCAATGTCTGAGGCATCTGTTTGGACAATTTTAAAGGAATCAGAAGTAGGGATACCAAGGCACGGAAGAGTTTTGACATGTGCTTTGATTTTCCTTACCAGATTTGTATGGATTTCTGTCCAAGGAGGAGGATTAGAAAGAAGTCGTTTAAACAAAGGACGACATTGTTTCCTCATATCCTTGTAGAAATCTGCAACATAATTGAGAGATCCTAAGAATCTCTGCAATTGTTTTTTATCAAGAATGACATCAGGGAATTTGTCAGCAAATTCGATAGCTCTTTGGATAGGCCTGATTTTGCCTTCAGAGATGTCATAACCAAGGAATCTAATCTTGGTTTGGAACAATTTTATTTTTGTTGCCGAAACAACAAGACCATTGAGTCTAATGATGTCAAGAAACGAATTCAAGTGTTTCCAATGTTCATCAATAGATTTAGAGAAAATAAGAACATCGTCGATATAGACAATGGTAAAAGCAGAGAACGAATTAAAGATATCGTTCATGATATTTTGGAATTCACTGGGAGCGTTCTTAAGGCCGAAAGGCATGACGTTCCACTCGAAATGACCAAAAGGGGTAACAAAGGCAGTCTTATACTTATCTGACTCGGCTATTTGGATTTGCCAAAAACCGGACTTAAGGTCAAATTTGGAAAAGACCACAGCATCACTCAACCTATGAATTAAGTCATTTTTATTGGGAATAGGATACCTAATCCACTCTAAGACTTTGTTCAAAGGTTTGTAGTTGATAACTAGACGAGGGGTACCACGTTCTAGTTCTGCATTTTTCTGGACATAAAAGGCAGGACAAGACCAAGGTGACTTGCTTTTCCTGATAATGCCTTTATCTTGAAGATCTTGTATCTCCTTTCTGCAGTAATCCAAAGTCTTTCTATTCATCTGAACCGAAGTGGCTTTGGTTGGTATTTTGGATTCATCAAAACCTTTAATGTATGGGAGAGAAACTATGTGTTTCTTCCTATACCAAAAAGCATTAGGTAAATCCGAACAAACATCTGTTATTAAACGTTTGTTGAAATCTTCAATTTTTGAAATCAAAAGAGAAGAGGATAATTGTTCAGAAATCTTTTTATACTTGATTTCCTGTTGGAGGAAATTCAAATGTTTTTGTTTTGCAATAAACAAAGATTTCTTGCTCTTATCCGTATCAATTTCAAAACGAGAGGCAAAATGAAATTTTACCTTTTGACCAAAAGGGTCGGTAGTGATACCGTCTTTTTCAGTCATGAAAGGATATAAAGAGGATATAAAAGGGATTCCCAAAATTACTTTGTCAGACATGTTTTTGACTAAAACAGAGGGAATCCGAAAACAAATATTATCCTGGCAAACATGAGCATTATTGAGCTCATAATTAATGGTCATCTTTGAGCCATTTGCCGAGAATAATTTTTCGGTTGATTTTTCAAAATATTTGCTAGGAATGAGTCCTTCTTGAATGCAATTCAAGTCTGATCCGGAATCAATCATAGCAACAACAGAGAATTGAAAATCATGAGCAACAATAATATTAACACGTGAAAACCATTTAGGAGGAATGGTATGACGAATTAAACATATCTGGTTGTCGGCAGGAATATCCTGTTGACTAAAACCAGCCTCAGTTTGCTCATTGTCAGAAGGAATATCTTGATCAAGTTGTTTGTCAATCTTGATTAATAAAAATTCTTGTCTTAAAACTTCGTTCTCAGATTTGAGGTTGTTTATTTCAGATCTGAGTTCTACAATTTCTTTTTTGACAGAATTTATCTCATGTTGTAAATCAGAAACAGAAATATCCTTGGATTTTTTCTTTGAAAATCTTTCCAAGGTTTCTTGAAAATTAATCCTTTGATTAGAGGGTTCTGGATCCTTTCGGACCATTACCTTCTTCAGCTTTAGAAGATATTCTTCTTTAAGCTCAGGATTAGTAATTTGAGAAATAAGGGTTAGCAAAAGGTTTTCTTGTTCTTCAGACTTAGTCAAGACATTGATTGTCTTTCCTGGTGTCTTACTACAAGTAGTATTACAATTGCAACCCAGCTTTAAATCAGATGGTTCATGATTATCAGTTTCAGAGTGATATTCTGAATCACTAGAACTGATTTCAAGAGTATCCGATGATGAAGATGATTCTATTTCTAGGAGTCGAAATAGTTCTTCTTTATCATGGTTACCAATGTCCAACTGATTAAGGTTTTTCTTGATTTTTTGGGCTTTCTTGGGACATTTATCTGCAAAATGTCCAGGTTTGCCACATATAAAACATTTTCCTGAAGAAACATCTTTAGAATCTTTTTTCTTGGAAAACGATTTAAAAAAGGGTTTTTTGTATGGTTTTTTATAAAATTCATCACGGGGTTTTCTCCTGAAACCACCATGAGGTTTATAAGTTTTGTGCTTCTTTCTGGATGGAGTAATATTAGGAAGACCGAACTGTTCACAGAAAGTGCCCATTTCGTACTTGGCCTTCTTATTATTCCTCATTTGTTCACGAAGCATTCTTTGATCATGACACATACTAATGCCAAGTTTCTTAACAATACTGAAGATATCACCATAAGTGTAATCCTCATAGTTAAGTAACCCAGAAGCATCAGTAAGTTCTTCCTTGACTTTATAAGCAAATAAACGAGGTAATCCGTCAATGAATTTCTCCTTCCAGTAAGGCTTCTGACTATCATCACGAAGCATTACTCGCGAAATAAAAACATCTTGGTACCATCTATAATCAGACATCTGACGACATCTAAGATTATTCAACTGGTCGCTAACGCGGCTAGTTATATTGGATGGTGTTCCAATAAAATGTTTTAAAATAGTATAAATCAAAGTATTGATTCCATCAGGATGAGACATCCCAATTTCCTCGTTAAAAATAGGTAACCCTTCCTCATTGCGTTTTACCGCATTTTGGATGGTTTCCCTAGCATCATTGGTGAGGTACTTATCCCACCAATTTCTTAAAACACCAGTAAAACCTTGAGTTAAAATCCTGACTATATCTGGTTGCCTAATGTTATTGTTGATATAAGCATTTGCAACCATAGACATTTTACTCATGGTATTAATGATTTCTTGTTCAGAGAATCCATCAATATTCCATTCGTAAACCTTGTCAGCAGAATAAGAAGATTGGTTTTGGAAAACCTTCTCCTCAAACTGTAAATCAGGAGGTGTAGGTCTGGAATACCAGTTTTTTGTTAAACTCATGGGCTTGGGCCCTTTTGAAGAAAATCTGGCAATTTCCAGGTTTTGAAAATTCTTTTCAATTAAATCAATATCCTTGTCTTCAGAAGATTCATCGTTAGAAGATTCTTCCGAAGATTCTTCAAGAACAACTTTATCACCATTACTGTTAAGAGTACTGGTGGAGGGTTGGTCTTTCTTTAGATCAGCAATCATTTGGTCAATTTGTTCCAAAGTTTTGGCCTGAGGGTTTTTAAAATCTACTTTTGGCCTTTCTTCGGGTAAACTGATCAAAGGTTTTTCAATCTTTTTCTTGGGCTGATCTTTGAAGAAGTTCAAAGGATGTTCTGTTTTAAAAACAGGGTTTGAAGTAAAAATAGGTTTTTCAACCTTTTCTTCAATCCGATCTAACTGTTCTCCGATCGTATGAAGAGCAAGATTCGCAAAATTGTTTTGGGAAATAATCTTTTTTGCTTCTTTCAGAATCTTGTCCTTTTCCGGATCTTTCGAAACAGTGTCAGAAAGTTTAAAGGGTGAAGCAATTACTTCATTTCCCTTAATAGGAATAACAATAGACCGTAAAGGAGGATGACTGGCTAGGATGACAGTCCTTCCTTCTTCTTGGACAAATTCGTTTTTAACAACATTCAAAGTATTTTTAGAAACATAAGTGTTATCCGCAAAGTCTAAAAGAGAAATATGCTGTTGAAGCCTATTCATCTCTTCCTTCCATTTACGTTTAACACGTTGTTTTTCTGTATCAGAAAATTTTGCAAGGTAGGCTTTACGCCTTTGCTTATTTTCTGGTGCAGCAAAATCTTTTAAAAGAGCAGGTAAATCAATTTCAAAAGATTTATTTAAAACATTTAAACTATGATGAACAGGTGCAACAGGGGCTTGCATATCTGAAGCTGTTGGTGACATAGAAGACGTATCTTCTTTGTCTGCTTCATCATTTATGCCCTGGTTAGAAGAACCAGCTGCTCCTTGTGCAGTATAAAAAGCAGAAGTAACTTGAGAGGACGTAGAGAGTCCTTTCAATTTTAAAGCAGGTTTAACAGGTTGAACTGTTCGTACTGAATCTTCAAGGAACTGATTGAGATTAGCATCATCCCTTGGATTCTTCCGATCAGTATCAATAAGACTGGATCTGGAGCCGGTAAAAGAATTTCTTCTTCTACTAGGGGCTTCGGATCGATTAAAAGATATTTTAACAGTTCCATTTAAATACTGTTGGATGATATCAACATTAGCATCCGAAACAATATTTCTAGGAGGGGGCATGGGTATTTCTTGTTCCAAAGTCCATTCAGTGGGAAGGGTTATATCTTCCCAATAAATTCTTTTTGGAACTTTTATGTCAACATCTGAAGAACTACTCTGGATCAGGAGAGTATGTTTTCCAGATGGTTTTGCAATGGCTTTTGGATCTAAATTCGTTTTTAAAAGACGATAATAAATCCTGAAAATTAAAGCAAGAGGTTGACTTCCTTCAAGCATTTGATAACCTGAAGTAAGTACGTTTAAAATCAAACATTTTAAAATATGTTTGTCATTCAAGGACAAAGTTAAATTGGGAAAACAATCAAAATGAACAGGTCCTTCCGAAAGGGAGGATTGAATCATTCCGAGAATGCTATCCTCAAAATTGAGGAATCTGCCATCTCGTAAACAAAAAAGAACAGAGGCGTTGATGCCTAACCTTGTTAGAGGTTTAGCAGCAACTTGAACAGAACCTATGTGTATATACTTATATCCCTCAGCAATATAATTCAAAATTTGTTCTTTTTTGAAAAGAAAATATTTTTCTTGGGATTTTGATATACTATAAGTTTGTTCGACTGTTCGAACATTCAAGGTTTTTGAAAAAGTCTTTTTAAACCAAGTGGTTCGATAAATAGAATCTGGATCAATCTCTGGAATCTTCCACGATCCCAGAGCAGGAGATAGCTCTTCTCCATAAGAGCAATCTTCTTCATTGACTATATCAGCAGGCATAGTCGACCTGGAACTAACTGAGGAGTTGGACCTCCCCCACATTCGCTTATGTTTGTCCGCCATCTACAGGGTGGATATCATCTCTCTCACCTGGGAACTTACCGTTTGAGAGGCTACCCCAACTGAACCACTATCTGCCCAACACGCCAACCTAGGCTTCTCAAGGGACTTACCTGGATTCAGCTAAGCTACTCTGACCCGATCCTGAACACAGGGTACAAGAAACAAACTCGCACCGAGTAGAAGAAGAACAAACAAAAGAAAATGCAAAGGAAAATAAAACTCAGCAATTAGATACCAGAATGACTCTGATACCAATACAGCGGAAAGGGAGAGATAGGGGAAAGAAAATGAGAAATTGATAAGTATGCACAAGTATGCACAATTAAAGGCAGGCGGTAGAACCGACCATATGCATGGATGATATGAAAAACAAGTAAATGATCAGAAACATATTCATTGATAAGCAAAATAATTACAAAGTTATAGCACAAGGTAGAGCGTTATTTGCTCTTGATAGGGTTGAGAGAAGGTAGGCAGAGCTTACAAGGGAATTGTTCTCTAAAAAGATCTCTGCCTAAGAATGAAATGAGAGACTCCTTTTATAGAGGAAGGAGTCCCTGTTTACAAAGTATCCGTGAATGACAGCTGTCATTACTGTTTAATCACGGGTAAAGCAAAAAGCAAAAGTAAGTCCGTGAGTGAACAGTGTTAGTACTGTTCAACCACGGGTGTCATGATTGTGTCTGGCGGCGGCTGCTGCTTTTGGCACAAAACGACAATTTTGGTAAAGGAGACCGGTCAGTAGGTCTTCTTTGATCTTAAGTAGTAGTCTGTCAAAAAGGGACTTGAAATTGATAAGTATGCACAAGTATGCACAAGTATGCACAATTAAAGGCAGGCGGTAGAACCGACCATATGCATGGATGATATGAAAAACAAGTAAATGATCAGAAACATATTCATTGATAAGCAAAATAATTACAAAGTTATAGCACAAGGTAGAGCGTTATTTGCTCTTGATAGGGTTGAGAGAAGGTAGGCAGAGCTTACAAGGGAATTGTTCTCTAAAAAGATCTCTGCCTAAGAATGAAATGAGAGACTCCTTTTATAGAGGAAGGAGTCCCTGTTTACAAAGTATCCGTGAATGACAGCTGTCATTACTGTTTAATCACGGGTAAAGCAAAAAGCAAAAGTAAGTCCGTGAGTGAACAGTGTTAGTACTGTTCAACCACGGGTGTCATGATTGTGTCTGGCGGCGGCTGCTGCTTTTGGCACAAAACGACAATTTTGGTAAAGGAGACCGGTCAGTAGGTCTTCTTTGATCTTAAGTAGTAGTCTGTCAAAAAGGGACTTGTCATTAGTCTCTTTTGTCAAGTAGCAATTATTCTTCT
The DNA here is from genome assembly GCA_022457165.1 of Juglans mandshurica. Classification (NCBI taxonomy): domain Eukaryota; kingdom Viridiplantae; phylum Streptophyta; class Magnoliopsida; order Fagales; family Juglandaceae; genus Juglans; species Juglans mandshurica. The sequence goes on along the minus strand of CM039632.1, from coordinate 939,433 downwards.
TCTGAGTAGAACCCAGAGTTACCGAAGACATTGCTATAGGAAGCCTCTGATGCTGTGTCCGAATCTTCATCTTCAGACTTGCTTTGAGACTTTGATAGTGATTCTTTTAATATGTTGATTAAATCCTTCTTATTAAGTCCGTCAAAGATGTCCTTTTTCTTTTTAGACTTAGAGGATTTGGAGGATGAACTGTCTTTTACCCCCCCGGATTTTGTTGGAGATGCAGGGGCCTGAATTAAGGGATATTCAGGAGCATTGGATGGTCCAGCCATGATCTTGGGAAATTCCTTCTTATCCTGCAGATTAGGTGCAGCTTGTGGAAAATCTTTGATCAGTAAATCAACAATTTTATCAGTGTTTGCGAATTTATCCCACCATTTGGTGAAATAAACTCGTGTCATAACATCACCACTTCTTTCGTAATTCCATTTAAAGATCCACGGGAGGTGGTATCTTTTACAGAAATGTAAAGAATGATGAAATTTTTTGGAGTGTTGATCCAGGGTTGAATCAACGATTTTTGAATAGTGCTGGTAAGCTGCAAAGAGCTGACCAGGAAGATTATCTGGAATTAATCCATATTGGTTCCACCATTGAATGAACCAAAGTGGAAGAGTTCCTTTAAATTTGATATCAAATTTGATGAACCAAGAGTGGCTCATGTCAGGAGTCTGGAAGAACATGAACCTCTTCCAGGCATCAATATAGTCAAAATAGGAAACAGGAGTGTCTATTTGAGCAAGTCGTTTGGGAGAAGATGGGTTTCCCCATTCTGCTTGGGTAATGACTTGATGGATATAGGCACTGTGAAAGATTAATTTGTTGGTATCAACCTTGTCATAAATAGGTTTGATAACCAAGGAATTCGTTTGGATTAAAATACTGGAGTAATACTGGAGATTTTTTGAGAAATCTTCAGGAATCCAGTGGAAAAAATTAGGGAAATAGCAGGAAGAAATTTTAAAGACATCTGTATATATTGTGCTGTTAGGCTCAATATGAAACAGATATGAAGAAAAATTCTTTTTTAGATATTCAGATTTTCCTTTTGGGAGGAAAAACTGAGGAACAATAGCAGTTTGGGTTTTTGACTCAATTGCTTTCGCATATGGGTCAAATGTAGTAGTAACCGCAGACGAAAATGTCTGTGGTTGTACAGGTTTACCAAGTGGTTTGAACCTGTTGGCAAGTTCCAGTGCTGAAGACACAGCACCAGTAGTAGAAGATCCAGCCTCATTCTTGATGAGGTTTATACTGGGCATTGGTGGTGGTGGATTCACCTTTTTCTCTCTCTCTCTTGGTTTCTTCTTGCTGGCCATGATGGGGTTTCTGCAAGAATTCACGGGTGAGAAAGTCAGGGATAGAATTTTGTGTGCCTTTAATATAATCAATGTCAAAATCAAAAACACTTAAAATAGCTTGCCATCGTGCAAAAATATGTTTTGATGCTATGTTTTTAACATCTTTTTCTAAAACAAATTTAGCACTCATGCAGTCAATTCTGACCAAAAATTTTTGGTTTAAAAGGTCAGATTGGAATTTGGATATACATAGTACTATAGCCAAAATTTCTTTTTTAACAGTACTATATTTTTCTTGTGCAGAATTCCAGGTTCCAGAATGGAAGCGAACAATTTGTTCAGACGAACCTGGTGAAACACATTGTTTCAGAATGCCACCATAACCAATGTCTGAGGCATCTGTTTGGACAATTTTAAAGGAATCAGAAGTAGGGATACCAAGGCACGGAAGAGTTTTGACATGTGCTTTGATTTTCCTTACCAGATTTGTATGGATTTCTGTCCAAGGAGGAGGATTAGAAAGAAGTCGTTTAAACAAAGGACGACATTGTTTCCTCATATCCTTGTAGAAATCTGCAACATAATTGAGAGATCCTAAGAATCTCTGCAATTGTTTTTTATCAAGAATGACATCAGGGAATTTGTCAGCAAATTCGATAGCTCTTTGGATAGGCCTGATTTTGCCTTCAGAGATGTCATAACCAAGGAATCTAATCTTGGTTTGGAACAATTTTATTTTTGTTGCCGAAACAACAAGACCATTGAGTCTAATGATGTCAAGAAACGAATTCAAGTGTTTCCAATGTTCATCAATAGATTTAGAGAAAATAAGAACATCGTCGATATAGACAATGGTAAAAGCAGAGAACGAATTAAAGATATCGTTCATGATATTTTGGAATTCACTGGGAGCGTTCTTAAGGCCGAAAGGCATGACGTTCCACTCGAAATGACCAAAAGGGGTAACAAAGGCAGTCTTATACTTATCTGACTCGGCTATTTGGATTTGCCAAAAACCGGACTTAAGGTCAAATTTGGAAAAGACCACAGCATCACTCAACCTATGAATTAAGTCATTTTTATTGGGAATAGGATACCTAATCCACTCTAAGACTTTGTTCAAAGGTTTGTAGTTGATAACTAGACGAGGGGTACCACGTTCTAGTTCTGCATTTTTCTGGACATAAAAGGCAGGACAAGACCAAGGTGACTTGCTTTTCCTGATAATGCCTTTATCTTGAAGATCTTGTATCTCCTTTCTGCAGTAATCCAAAGTCTTTCTATTCATCTGAACCGAAGTGGCTTTGGTTGGTATTTTGGATTCATCAAAACCTTTAATGTATGGGAGAGAAACTATGTGTTTCTTCCTATACCAAAAAGCATTAGGTAAATCCGAACAAACATCTGTTATTAAACGTTTGTTGAAATCTTCAATTTTTGAAATCAAAAGAGAAGAGGATAATTGTTCAGAAATCTTTTTATACTTGATTTCCTGTTGGAGGAAATTCAAATGTTTTTGTTTTGCAATAAACAAAGATTTCTTGCTCTTATCCGTATCAATTTCAAAACGAGAGGCAAAATGAAATTTTACCTTTTGACCAAAAGGGTCGGTAGTGATACCGTCTTTTTCAGTCATGAAAGGATATAAAGAGGATATAAAAGGGATTCCCAAAATTACTTTGTCAGACATGTTTTTGACTAAAACAGAGGGAATCCGAAAACAAATATTATCCTGGCAAACATGAGCATTATTGAGCTCATAATTAATGGTCATCTTTGAGCCATTTGCCGAGAATAATTTTTCGGTTGATTTTTCAAAATATTTGCTAGGAATGAGTCCTTCTTGAATGCAATTCAAGTCTGATCCGGAATCAATCATAGCAACAACAGAGAATTGAAAATCATGAGCAACAATAATATTAACACGTGAAAACCATTTAGGAGGAATGGTATGACGAATTAAACATATCTGGTTGTCGGCAGGAATATCCTGTTGACTAAAACCAGCCTCAGTTTGCTCATTGTCAGAAGGAATATCTTGATCAAGTTGTTTGTCAATCTTGATTAATAAAAATTCTTGTCTTAAAACTTCGTTCTCAGATTTGAGGTTGTTTATTTCAGATCTGAGTTCTACAATTTCTTTTTTGACAGAATTTATCTCATGTTGTAAATCAGAAACAGAAATATCCTTGGATTTTTTCTTTGAAAATCTTTCCAAGGTTTCTTGAAAATTAATCCTTTGATTAGAGGGTTCTGGATCCTTTCGGACCATTACCTTCTTCAGCTTTAGAAGATATTCTTCTTTAAGCTCAGGATTAGTAATTTGAGAAATAAGGGTTAGCAAAAGGTTTTCTTGTTCTTCAGACTTAGTCAAGACATTGATTGTCTTTCCTGGTGTCTTACTACAAGTAGTATTACAATTGCAACCCAGCTTTAAATCAGATGGTTCATGATTATCAGTTTCAGAGTGATATTCTGAATCACTAGAACTGATTTCAAGAGTATCCGATGATGAAGATGATTCTATTTCTAGGAGTCGAAATAGTTCTTCTTTATCATGGTTACCAATGTCCAACTGATTAAGTTTTTTCTTGATTTTTTGGGCTTTCTTGGGACATTTATCTGCAAAATGTCCAGGTTTGCCACATATAAAACATTTTCCTGAAGAAACATCTTTAGAATCTTTTTTCTTGGAAAACGATTTAAAAAAGGGTTTTTTGTATGGTTTTTTATAAAATTCATCACGGGGTTTTCTCCTGAAACCACCATGAGGTTTATAAGTTTTGTGCTTCTTTCTGGATGGAGTAATATTAGGAAGACCGAACTGTTCACAGAAAGTGCCCATTTCGTACTTGGCCTTCTTATTATTCCTCATTTGTTCACGAAGCATTCTTTGATCATGACACATACTAATGCCAAGTTTCTTAACAATACTGAAGATATCACCATAAGTGTAATCCTCATAGTTAAGTAACCCAGAAGCATCAGTAAGTTCTTCCTTGACTTTATAAGCAAATAAACGAGGTAATCCGTCAATGAATTTCTCCTTCCAGTAAGGCTTCTGACTATCATCACGAAGCATTACTCGCGAAATAAAAACATCTTGGTACCATCTATAATCAGACATCTGACGACATCTAAGATTATTCAACTGGTCGCTAACGCGGCTAGTTATATTGGATGGTGTTCCAATAAAATGTTTTAAAATAGTATAAATCAAAGTATTGATTCCATCAGGATGAGACATCCCAATTTCCTCGTTAAAAATAGGTAACCCTTCCTCATTGCGTTTTACCGCATTTTGGATGGTTTCCCTAGCATCATTGGTGAGGTACTTATCCCACCAATTTCTTAAAACACCAGTAAAACCTTGAGTTAAAATCCTGACTATATCTGGTTGCCTAATGTTATTGTTGATATAAGCATTTGCAACCATAGACATTTTACTCATGGTATTAATGATTTCTTGTTCAGAGAATCCATCAATATTCCATTCGTAAACCTTGTCAGCAGAATAAGAAGATTGGTTTTGGAAAACCTTCTCCTCAAACTGTAAATCAGGAGGTGTAGGTCTGGAATACCAGTTTTTTGTTAAACTCATGGGCTTGGGCCCTTTTGAAGAAAATCTGGCAATTTCCAGGTTTTGAAAATTCTTTTCAATTAAATCAATATCCTTGTCTTCAGAAGATTCATCGTTAGAAGATTCTTCCGAAGATTCTTCAAGAACAACTTTATCACCATTACTGTTAAGAGTACTGGTGGAGGGTTGGTCTTTCTTTAGATCAGCAATCATTTGGTCAATTTGTTCCAAAGTTTTGGCCTGAGGGTTTTTAAAATCTACTTTTGGCCTTTCTTCGGGTAAACTGATCAAAGGTTTTTCAATCTTTTTCTTGGGCTGATCTTTGAAGAAGTTCAAAGGATGTTCTGTTTTAAAAACAGGGTTTGAAGTAAAAATAGGTTTTTCAACCTTTTCTTCAATCCGATCTAACTGTTCTCCGATCGTATGAAGAGCAAGATTCGCAAAATTGTTTTGGGAAATAATCTTTTTTGCTTCTTTCAGAATCTTGTCCTTTTCCGGATCTTTCGAAACAGTGTCAGAAAGTTTAAAGGGTGAAGCAATTACTTCATTTCCCTTAATAGGAATAACAATAGACCGTAAAGGAGGATGACTGGCTAGGATGACAGTCCTTCCTTCTTCTTGGACAAATTCGTTTTTAACAACATTCAAAGTATTTTTAGAAACATAAGTGTTATCCGCAAAGTCTAAAAGAGAAATATGCTGTTGAAGCCTATTCATCTCTTCCTTCCATTTACGTTTAACACGTTGTTTTTCTGTATCAGAAAATTTTGCAAGGTAGGCTTTACGCCTTTGCTTATTTTCTGGTGCAGCAAAATCTTTTAAAAGAGCAGGTAAATCAATTTCAAAAGATTTATTTAAAACATTTAAACTATGATGAACAGGTGCAACAGGGGCTTGCATATCTGAAGCTGTTGGTGACATAGAAGACGTATCTTCTTTGTCTGCTTCATCATTTATGCCCTGGTTAGAAGAACCAGCTGCTCCTTGTGCAGTATAAAAAGCAGAAGTAACTTGAGAGGACGTAGAGAGTCCTTTCAATTTTAAAGCAGGTTTAACAGGTTGAACTGTTCGTACTGAATCTTCAAGGAACTGATTGAGATTAGCATCATCCCTTGGATTCTTCCGATCAGTATCAATAAGACTGGATCTGGAGCCGGTAAAAGAATTTCTTCTTCTACTAGGGGCTTCGGATCGATTAAAAGATATTTTAACAGTTCCATTTAAATACTGTTGGATGATATCAACATTAGCATCCGAAACAATATTTCTAGGAGGGGGCATGGGTATTTCTTGTTCCAAAGTCCATTCAGTGGGAAGGGTTATATCTTCCCAATAAATTCTTTTTGGAACTTTTATGTCAACATCTGAAGAACTACTCTGGATCAGGAGAGTATGTTTTCCAGATGGTTTTGCAATGGCTTTTGGATCTAAATTCGTTTTTAAAAGACGATAATAAATCCTGAAAATTAAAGCAAGAGGTTGACTTCCTTCAAGCATTTGATAACCTGAAGTAAGTACGTTTAAAATCAAACATTTTAAAATATGTTTGTCATTCAAGGACAAAGTTAAATTGGGAAAACAATCAAAATGAACAGGTCCTTCCGAAAGGGAGGATTGAATCATTCCGAGAATGCTATCCTCAAAATTGAGGAATCTGCCATCTCGTAAACAAAAAAGAACAGAGGCGTTGATGCCTAACCTTGTTAGAGGTTTAGCAGCAACTTGAACAGAACCTATGTGTATATACTTATATCCCTCAGCAATATAATTCAAAATTTGTTCTTTTTTGAAAAGAAAATATTTTTCTTGGGATTTTGATATACTATAAGTTTGTTCGACTGTTCGAACATTCAAGGTTTTTGAAAAAGTCTTTTTAAACCAAGTGGTTCGATAAATAGAATCTGGATCAATCTCTGGAATCTTCCACGATCCCAGAGCAGGAGATAGCTCTTCTCCATAAGAGCAATCTTCTTCATTGACTATATCAGCAGGCATAGTCGACCTGGAACTAACTGAGGAGTTGGACCTCCCCCACATTCGCTTATGTTTGTCCGCCATCTACAGGGTGGATATCATCTCTCTCACCTGGGAACTTACCGTTTGAGAGGCTACCCCAACTGAACCACTATCTGCCCAACACGCCAACCTAGGCTTCTCAAGGGACTTACCTGGATTCAGCTAAGCTACTCTGACCCGATCCTGAACACAGGGTACAAGAAACAAACTCGCACCGAGTAGAAGAAGAACAAACAAAAGAAAATGCAAAGGAAAATAAAACTCAGCAATTAGATACCAGAATGACTCTGATACCAATACAGCGGAAAGGGAGAGATAGGGGAAAGAAAATGAGAAATTGATAAGTATGCACAAGTATGCACAAGTATGCACAATTAAAGGCAGGCGGTAGAACCGACCATATGCATGGATGATATGAAAAACAAGTAAATGATCAGAAACATATTCATTGATAAGCAAAATAATTACAAAGTTATAGCACAAGGTAGAGCGTTATTTGCTCTTGATAGGGTTGAGAGAAGGTAGGCAGAGCTTACAAGGGAATTGTTCTCTAAAAAGATCTCTGCCTAAGAATGAAATGAGAGACTCCTTTTATAGAGGAAGGAGTCCCTGTTTACAAAGTATCCGTGAATGACAGCTGTCATTACTGTTTAATCACGGGTAAAGCAAAAAGCAAAAGTAAGTCCGTGAGTGAACAGTGTTAGTACTGTTCAACCACGGGTGTCATGATTGTGTCTGGCGGCGGCTGCTGCTTTTGGCACAAAACGACAATTTTGGTAAAGGAGACCGGTCAGTAGGTCTTCTTTGATCTTAAGTAGTAGTCTGTCAAAAAGGGACTTGTCATTAGTCTCTTTTGTCAAGTAGCAATTATTCTTCTTCTGAGTAGAACCCAGAGTTACCGAAGACATTGCTATAGGAAGCCTCTGATGCTGTGTCCGAATCTTCATCTTCAGACTTGCTTTGAGACTTTGATAGTGATTCTTTTAATATGTTGATTAAAAGAATGTTTTTTTATATTTTTATCTCATTAATAAGACACATTTTTAATTCACAAAATTTTCACAAGTAGATAAAAAAATTACAAAATTGACTATTTTTTTTTCTTTTAGCCAATCACTCATTAATTGAAATCTACATTAAATTAACTATCACAAATGGTACAGATGGAAGAAATAAAGTGAGAATTGTACAAATGGCCCGCTTTTAAATTATGTAAAAAACTCTAATTATTTATATGATTTTATTTTCTTAAAAATATTTAATAAAACTTCATCATTTATTTAATGATAAAAGATTAGTATTTTATAAATTAAAGTTGATTTTAAATGTATGATATGATATTTATTTTTTAATTATCTAATTCAAGTGAGTTTATTTAAATTAATGTATGATTTGATCTACCGTTAGATCAAATTTAGAGACTCAAGATGAATGGTTGGGTTTAAAGGCTCAAACCCTAACTTTTCCCCTCACTTTTCTCTGTTCCCTCTCACTCCTCCCTCCCTCCAGCTGCATGCCCCTCTCCCTCTCGATCTCTCTTCTCCTCGGCTCCTCCCAACGCCACTGGCCTCCGTTGCCGCGTCACCACCAAGCCCAATCACCGGTGACCTTCCCCACGCCGATCTCCTCCCCACAGACCTCTCTCTCTCCTTACAACAGGCCGAAGCCCATAGCCCTCTCTTCCTCTCCCTTTGATTTCCCTCCACCGCGCCACCGTGAGCAACTCCTCCCACGAGTTTCGACAGCCACCTCTTCCCCACAACGCAGCTCCCCAATCTGCCACCCTCTCTCACGAAGCCTTTCTCAATTTCTCTATCTCACGGGTTCTTGCCGTTGCACGACCTAGATCCGCTACCTACAGCCCACAACACCTCCCCTGCTCCGCCATGCCGAACCAAGCCTCTACCTCTCTCTTGCTCTGTTGTATTTTATGATTCTGTACAATTTCAGAGATTTTGTGATTGGCAATGGCGGCTATGATTTTGTAATGATTTATGGTAAGGTTGTGCTTAGCTAGGTTGCTGTTAGGAAGATAATTGCCTTTAAGTTGTAGAAGGGATATAAGTGGAAGAAGAAAGTGTAACACTGCTCATTCCTGTTCATCATTCCTGTTCATTTGGTTATAGCTGCTTTTAAGATATAAGGGATATATGCTTAGATCATTCATTGAATGACTTGCATGCAGTACTATATATATATTAGCCTATAACAAGGAATACAATTTCTCATAGATCATTATATATCCGTCAGAAAACTTCCCATGCATGCAATATTTGATCACAGGTACTAGAGATCATACCTTAATTAGAAGAAGTATGTGATCAGAATTAATCTGATCAACTCGAATGTTGCCCTCATTAACGACTTCGTTCGTTTAGAATACGGCTCATGATAATGAAGTCACAAATCATATATACATCTTGCTGTCAAGCTCATGTAAAGTACGTACGTAGTAGCTATATATATATATATATATATATATATATATATATATATATATATATAGCTAAATCAAATGCATGCAGGCAAGTTAATTTTTAACCATTATTGATCAGTTATATATCACTATGTCTTAATTAATTCTTCTTCGTCGTATATATGTTTTAGACAATAAACAGTTGAATAACGTGCATGCCCCCATGCATCAAGATCGTTATATGCAAGTGATTAATTACCTGCAACAAGAAGTTGGTTTTGGTAGTTTTTTTATTTTTTTATTTTTATCTGATCGATCAAGATCGCTCTCTAATTGGCCGGATTTATTGATTCATGCTTGGACGAAGGAAAAGCCTTAATTTTAGCTTTTCTTAATTAGCTTCTATATATATATATATATATATATATATATATATATAATATTCATATATTCTCCGCCTTAAGGAAATTAATGCCATGACGCGCGGGGCATTATTTATATTGTCGTTCGTTTCTGATCGAAATGATCAGAGCACAATTATTATTGTTGTTATTATTTTATAGTAAAAAGGCTATATATATATATATGTATCATTTTATTTTTTTCTTTAGCAAGTATGTAATGTAAGGATGATAAGTAGAAGAATTCAATTAGTTTAGAAATTATAAAACAAAAAAATTAAAATATTTGTTGTATAGTATAGGATAATCATGTACGTGTAGCAAAGCCTATACATATATATATATATATGTCTATGTATGTGTGATCCTTAAGCTAACACGCATCTTCAGAATGCAACACGAATTAGGGAAGGCACTAATTAATTATGCATGCACGAACGTAAAAATAGCACTAAAAGGCCTTGTTTGGTTGCACACATCATGTGATGAAATGAGATGAAAGACATGTGAATAATAGTAAGATAATTTATTAATAGTAATGAAATAATTTGAGTTAAGATGTTCTGTGAGCTAGATTTTGAAAAATGAGAGAGAAAAAGTTGAATAAAATATTATAAAGTTAAAATATTTTTATTTTTAGATTTAAAAAAATTGAATTATTTTTTGTGTTTTATTTGGAAGTTTGAGAAAGTTATAATGATTAGATAATGATTATATGAAAAAATTGAAAATATAAAAATTTGAAGTTGAAAAGTGTTCGTGTTTAAATAGTATTTGAAATTTTGAATGTTGAAATGCAATGGGTTGAGACTATCTGTGAAACCAAATGGGGCCTAATTAAATTGCTATCATGGAGTACGCGAGTGTCACGTATTCATTTTGAAAAAAATGAGTAAATAGGAGAGCAACAAGAAAAAATAATTTTTAATAGTGGACTCCATTCTTTTTTAAAAGAATTGTGCGGCCCTTACACAACCTATGATTGTATCTAGTTTTTCTTATTATTTTATGATTGTAAAAACGACATTTAATTTTGTTAGGTTAGAAAGAATAATAATATTATTTATTATTATTATATGAAAAGAAGAAAGATTAATTATAGATCAATCATGAACATGTGCGTAGTAAAAAAGGCTTAGGCTACGTTTAGATGTTCAGATGAGTTGAGTTATGAATAGTAATATTATTTTATGTGTCTCATTGAGATGAATTTAATTTTTTAGGTTGAGATATGTGTAACTTTTTAAATTGAAATGTACGAAATAGCTAGGTTGAGATGAGTTTATCTTTTTTTATTAAAAATTGAAAAAATAGTAAGTTTTATCAATGATTTGTTCGAATTTAGTTCAATAACCAAAAACAATCTTAAGATTATAAAGCAGCGCACTTAATTATAAAATATGGATTCACGTACGTATATGATTTTAATCATCATCTTAATTTTGTGTAGTCCTTAATTTGGACCTCATGTTTATTTGAAGCACCGGTGTATAATAAATAAAAAATTAATAGTGCTACATATACTTATAATTATTTTTACTTATATATAAGACTCATCAAATCAATTTTGTTTTCAAATTCAAATTTTGAATTTTAAATTTTATAATTTTTAAATATAATAATAACTAGCAAAATAAGTTTTTTTATAAGTTTTTCTTAAATTTTCATAAAAAATAAAGAGTAGTAATATTGTGATATGATTGATCTATTAATTGTACATGGTACTCCTAAGGCACTAACACTGGCCTGCATTTATTTAATAAGTTCGATAGATAAAGACGCGCTTTCAGCAGGAGAGCGAGGGGGGACAAACAGCTTGGACAGAAAATTCACACATAGTACGACATATGCATCTTATATTAATATTGTTCTAATTATTCCTAGGAAGTGGTCTCATTCAGAATTAATGGATGCCGGCCAGCTCCCTTAAGGCACATGAACAGGAAATTCATCAATCTCTTCCATCCAAGGATTGTTCTTTTCCTTTGTCGGATCAATGGTGCGCAAAGCTCGCCACACAGCACTGTTACACTTGAATCCTGATCCAAATGCAATTTGCCAAGCTCGATCCCCTTTCTTGATCCTCCCTTTAGCCTCACAATAAGCCAGTTCATACCACAAAGAGCTGCTAGAGGTGTTCCCAAATCTATAAAGAGTCATCCTTGAGGGCTCCATATGCCACTGAGTCAATCCAAGGTTCTTCTCTAACTCATCTAGCACGGCCCTCCCACCAGCATGTATGCAAAAATGCTCTAAAGCCAACTTAAAGTCAGGAACATAATTCTTTATCCTCATTTTGAACACCTTTCTCGCTACAAAATTTGTCAAAAATTGGATTTGTTCAGACATGGGAAGGACCAAAGGCCCCAAAGTTACGATGTTGGCTTTAAGGGCTTCACCAGCCACCTTCAAAAGATCTTTGGAGAGTACGATGCCAAGTCTTTTCTCCACGTCTTCTTCTTGAAATACACAGTTGTAACTTTTATCATCTGCACCTTTGTGTGTTCGTAAGGTGTGAACGAGCTGGTACTTTGAACGATGACGATCAGATAATGAGTTTGATAAGAGGATCGCAGCTGCACCCAGACGGAAGAGGCAATTTGTGATGAGCATCGAACGGTTATTACCACCATACCAATTGAGAGTCATGCTTTCCATGCTCACTACAAGCGCATACGAGTTGGGCTGTACCTGTAACACAGATAGCAAAAAGGTTGGTTTGATAACGATCATGCATGCAGCAAATTATAAAGGGGTGCACTCATTATACAAGCAATACTAGGCCGGAGTGTAACTCCTCATGTATACAAGCAAAAAAATAAAATAAAATTCACTGAAAAAGATATTCTCGTCTTTTATCGGTGAGTTTGATCACTTTCTTCTTAAGTTGATTGTACTAGGCATGAATAATGAAGAGATAAAAAAGGTATCCCAACCTGTAACAAGCGTTTGGCCAGGTCTATGGAAATGAGGCCAGCACTGCAGCCCATTCCACCAAGGTTGTAGCTCAGAATGTTCCCTCTGAGCTTGTACCGGTTCACAACCATGGCTGACAACGACGGCGTTGGATTGAAGACGCTGCAATTCACAACAAGAATCCCTATATCCTTGCAATTCACCCCAGTTTTCGCCAACAATTCGTCGATCGCTCCAAACATCACCATCTCTGCCTCATTTCTTGCTGCCTCCACACTCATGTTCATTGGGACTTCCAACAGTGATTTCGATACATGTGTCTTCTCGCCGTACCCTGACCTCTCCAGAATTTTCTTTTGAAACGCTAAACTTTCGTCCGAGAAACTCCCAGTAAGCTCAGACCTTTTCATGAAAGTTTCTTCGCTGCACATTAGCGATGGGTCGGGCTTGTAACATGCAAAATTCATCAAGTAAACTGGTCTAGGACGACGTGCAAAGTAAAGGGATGCAAGGAAAACCGTAAGGGTGGTGCATATTGTAACTGAGATGAGATTGAGCTTATAACGGTGGCTGAATAAATGGATGAAGTCTTCGCCGGAAAGATGAGCCGAAGCTATAGTGATCAGCGGCACAAGACAAAGATACATGCCGTTGGAGATCAAGTAGTGGTAACTAAGCTTCACATATTTAAATTTAACTGAATTCGATTCAGTCCCTTGACCGATTTGTTTCTTCTCAAATTCCATTGTTGCCTTTCTTTTCACTTAAATTTTATTTTCCCTTGGTGTACTAGTGTTCATAAATTTTGAAAAATTCTAGACTCTATTTTCGGGAAAAAAAAAACGAAAATCCAACGCAAGCTGTTACGAGCTATATATATATATATATATATAGAAGGTTTGATCTAGTTGAAAAATGACAACGAAAACAAAAACACAAAAAAATCGTAAAAGAAGTTGGGAGGAAACTTAACAGCGAAAGAGTACTGGTGGATTGAAAAACTAATTAATATCGATAAAAGTATAGTAGTGTTGGGTGCAGTTTGGAATATGATCTCAAGAGGGTTTTATAATGTTTTGAAGAGTGGATATTACGCCACCATTAATTGACGTAGGTAGGAGAGTCGTGAGTATGATGAGAATCTACATCTATATTATTAAGTCCATCATGCGCTCTCTCCTTTTTCTGGGATTCCATTGATTGATCATCAGAATCGCATGCATGCGTTGTCGGCAATCTAATCGCTAATTAATACAGGCATTCATGGCCGGGGTCGGCAAGCGATCAGCCGTGAAAAATGGGGAAATAAAACTCCTTTTGAGTTTGAAAAACTCTATATACACCCGGGAGGTGTACCCCCGCGTACACGGGCCTCCATGTGGATGCCAGAAACGCTGCGTTTCATTTGCAGCCCTCAACTGATAGACCTCCCTTCGTCTTCGTCACAGACACCCAACAATGAACGAGCCACTGCAAGTGTTAGTGAACTAGTCTTTCATATTCAGAAGAGACGTTGATGAGACACGAAGAGTCTAAAATCAAGACAAACGAAACGAAATCAACAGAGCTTCAGACGAAGACGATTGAACTCGCAAATGACCCATGGAAGAACGCTTCGGTCCCCAATCTTCACCTCGCACCGTTCAAACCTCAAAGCTTCTCACGGCCGTGCTGCCAGACGAAAGACGAAGGGACTAAAACAGAGCATACCCACACTCCACACGAGCGCCTCCTCCTTCACTCCACACGTAATCGGATCCACGGTCTTCGAACTTTCCAGAATTAACCACACCGTAGCTCCGTTTTTGGTCCGAATCTCTGCCAAGGCCAATGGATCCCCCACATGCAACAATGCCCTTGCCGAGGGTCCCTCTTGCATATTCGTTGGCCCTATCGAGATCGCCCCCTAGAAGCTCTTTATCGTCAAGTAAGATACGGTGGTTCTCTTGATTTCTTAGTAACTTAATTTTTTTGATTACTGACTCTGGTTGTGTTTGGTTGCCGAGAAAATGTTAAGGAAATGAATTTCAATCTTTTGATATAATTAGCGATTTATTTGGTTCATGATTCCTCATACCTACTAATGTTATTTGCAATTTAACTCCTGCGATTTTCATGTTTTTTGTGGTTCTTGGTTTCGCTATGAAGCTCAAATGCTGAATTTGCTTGTAATTGGTTTCTGAGAGCGCAAAAACGATGAAGACGAATGTACAGTAAAAACGGTGCGTTTCGTTGTTATACGCCTCCGCAGACTTCAACTCTTAATTTTTTTTTTTAAATAATATAAAGCTGACGTGATACCGCAACGGGTACCCGAAGGCGAGTACCTGTAGTAGAATTGTTTAACTTTGAATATACATCAAATAAATTAATTGAATAACACTATTATTCATTTTAGATTTTATTATATCTAATAATACATTGATGTGGCGTATTTTAAGTGACTCGATTTCAACAAGAGAAATGACATGAGTTGATAATGTGGTAAATTAGATTGTAAATCTATATTTTATTGTAAAATAGATCTAACGTATCATATATAATTGGCTATGTTAGTTTGTATATTTACTTTTGCGGGGCCTATGATCACTTTTAAAAAATATGATTTAAGATGATATTGTTAGCTAGAGTACTCAGTCAGAGGCTCAACAAAACGTATCTTGCTTCAAGATTTCTCTGATAAGATGGTTATCAACAAATTAATCAAGCATGGTCATTATTATATATATCCTAGCTAGTTCTGCGGTCACGAAACTATCCATTTTTTACATCGATCAGGAAATTTCGGGTACACAATATTACTTGTGCTGAATGTTAAACTGATCTCCGAGTTCATTAATTGCCACATGATCTTAAGCCACATTATACTTTAATGGCCGAAATTAGGAAAATCAAACAATTCACGGATAAGATAAGCTGAAAAGATCATGATCAATATATATAACACATGATAGCAAACATTATATATATATATATATTTATGCTTGATCGAATTGAAGTACATGTTGGGTCATTTTGTAGTAAAGAATATATATGCAGAGACATTTCTTTAGAAGTTGGCTTTTGACCTAATTAAGCCCATTTTTTGAGTCATGTTCTCTCTCATATATTATATACATATATATATATATATATATATATAGGGGGCGCCGCCGGAGTCATGCATGTCTGTTGACTGATTTATACGATAACTTCTCTAAATCGTTGGCGTGCAGAATATGGAAATCGATTTTAAAATAAAAACCATGTTTTGATCCTTCAACGATTTGCATGTATTAATTGACCATAACATCGAACCAAGTTCTTCTCAACCACCATCTGACAGCAGTTTAATTTCCCACTTCACTTGAATGCGACTTGTCTAGATATATATATCATATATCAGAGACAAAAGGAACATTTATTTATAATATAATCTGATCAGCTCAAATGTTGCCTTCAACTTCGACCTACTTTAGAGTACGGATGCTTAATGTTGATCGATTCAGAAAAATCTGGCCTGGTTAATTTCAAGTAAGTAGTACTAGCGCCTATTTCTAGTACTTAATTTGTCCCCTTTTTTCTGTAATTGAAACTCAGCATGCAGTGTCGGTAAAGCTACAGCACCGATCGAGAGAGAGAGAGAGACGACAGAGCTCCAAGCTGCCATGGCCAAATGTTCCTAGCTTCAAGCTCGAACATCCCCCTCGGTTCTCTCTCTTTCTCTCTCTCTCTGGGTGTGATCTGCTTTTTTGAGTAATAATGATGCACGTATAATTAATCTAGATTATATAATATTAAATTGAGAATAGTACTTGTGTAAAAAGATGTTATTTTATAAGTTATTTTACAAAAAAATCTCTCATTCAAAATAAAATTGTGAAAATTGTCTCTATTACAATCATGTTGATCTTTTAATCGATCAATAGCCATTCATCGACATCGATTTACATTATAACTTGCAAGTAACCTGTTATAACAAGTTGGTTTTGGTTATATTAATTTTATATTTCTTGCCCTAATTTCTAGTTAGTTGATGTGATCTATCCTTAATTGGTTCTAGATCAAATATATATATATATATGGTTATAATTATACAAATTAAGGAAAAACCATTTTAACCGGCCGACAATATTCCACCGATGATGTTGCGTATATGACTAATCTAGAGAACATTTCTTTCCCTCACTTTAGACACAAGGTCTTTAGAATATAGCTACTATATCTTTTGCAAGTGTTTTGGTTTTGACATTTATGTAACTCCAAACCCTTTTTCTCGTTTGTAAAACGTATTTTTTGGTCATGTTACGAAGGTTATCAATAAAATTAAAGTACATCATTCCTTCTTACAAATAAAAAATTGAAAGAATTTACAAAATAATCGTCGGTAGGTAGAAATCAGAATTCAGAAATTATATTTTAATATCATGTTTACTTATTTAAGAGATTTATAATACTGATAAAAAAATATAAATTTTATTATTTATTTTATATATTAACAATTGAATAATCCTTAAATAATAGGTGTGACTGACGCATGCAATATACTTAAATGACTCATCCATATTTTCTTCTATGAATGGAAGCAGCTTCCAAGTGAACCTAATTAAGTTATTTTAATTTACGCACGACGAAGGCCACTTTTTCTACATATGGCAATCCAGAATATATGAAAATAATATTGAATCTTGTCACAAAAAACATATTGGCCGATATCTTGAAATCTACGGAAATATTAACCGCTTTATATATACTATATCTTCTTCGATATTTTTAGGATTCAAAACTTTGCCTTAAAATCTTTTAAAATTTGACATGATTGCGCTTTACTGTTTGATTACCTTATAATGATGATCGTGACGTACGTAATTTTGAATTTGGGTCCCCGGCTGTCTTTTATAACTTCATTTATTTTCATAACTCCTCTCAATTCATCTAATCTAATCATTACAACTTTTTTAAATTTTTATACAAAATAAAATAAATAATTTAACTTTTTCAAATCTCAAAATAAAAATAATATTAAAAAAATATATTTTAACAATATTTTATTTTAACTTTTAATTTTAATCTCAACTAGTCATCTCATGATCTGTGAAAACAAATGCCTAAATCAATGATCAAAGCATGCACAGTTGAGTTACATGACCTTAAACTTACGCATGCATTTCTATAAGAGTAATATTGGATACAATCATAAGTTGTATTAAGTATCGCACATTCCATTTAAGAAAAAGTGAGATACACTATTAAAAAAATATGGAACGAAGGCTAAGGAGATTCAGAAAGTTTAAAAATATTTAACAGGTGAATAATACAAAGGCTACAACAAATTGAAAACTAAATAACTAGGCCCCGTTTAGATAATGAAAATGTTTCATCTCATCTCATCATTATAACTTTTTTAAATTTTCACACAAAATATAATAAACAATTTAACATTTTCAAATCCTAAAATAATAATAATATTCTAATAATATTTTATTTAACATTCAACTTTCATCTAAAATTATCACATCTTATCTCACTATCCAAACCGCACCTAAGTCAAGAAGTAGAAGCATGAATCAAGTACGTTGTGATTAGATGAACATATTCAAAGAATGAGATGGCCATCAGTGAAAGAGAAGAAAATACTTGGGAGTTGTTTGGATAGCAAGATGAGATGAGATGATTTTAATTGAAAGTTGAATAAGATATTGTTATAACATTATTTTTTAATATTATTATTGATTTGAAATTTGAGAAAGTTGAATTGTTTATTATATTTTATGTGAGAATTTGAAAACATTATAATAATGAGATGAGATGAGTTGAGAGTATTTCTCAATCAAAACGATTCCCAATAATTCACAAAATGAGATGAAAGGAATTTTCTTTTCCCTTGGTATAGCTAGGTGTCATCATACGTTGGGTTTATATATGTTCGGGTGGTTGTACGTATGTGTTGAGTAATATCAACCAAGCCGGTATGTACTAATTACTTTAGTTGTTATTGTTGATGTCGTGTTTCGCAGGCCTAGGCAACTTCATGCCAGCAGTATTCGAGCGATCACTTGCACAGTAACTAAGGGGGGACCTTGAGGTCCGTTGATCCTCTGATGCTTAAGTCAGTTTTGTGATGGAGATAATAAACAGTAATGAAGACGAGAGTTTGAGGGGATAGTGATTGATTACCTTGTCTGCTGCTGGTAGTGCCTTATTTATAGTTACTGACCAGGTCTCCACCATAGTGGGATGTTGCATAGCAGGAGATAACATGCTTGTGCTGTTGATTCACCGAGTTGCTCTTGTGTCGTCACCTTACCGAGCTGTGAAGTACTTAGGCTCGATGTGCATTGCTCGAGCCTTGGGCCGCATTGAATGCGGCATGTCTTCTGCTTTGGGCCGCATTAAATGTGGCACACCTTTTGTCCCGAGTCCCTTCTCTCTCATTAATGTTGGGTGTGATCTGCCGTAAATCATTTCGTCTAGTAATAGTGTTATGCTCCTTCTTTCTTAAGCCTTGTCCGTGCCTTGCGTGTCCTGTCATGTTAGTATGATCCGACCCGGGTCTCCTGCCCGAGCCCTAATCTAGATGTTATTGTTTGACCCATCCCATATCATGCATTTAAACTCTAATCCGGCCCATGTCTTTGGCTCGATTCAACCGAAATCTTATAACTAGGTTGTAACTTGGGTCCTGCTCTGGGCCCAATATAAGAGATTTTTCCCCTTCACAGTTATGTTGTGTCTTTGCTAAATATGATCTGGAGAAGGTCGATAGGTGAAAAATTCATACACATTCTTGTAAATAAACATAAAGGCCGGGTGATCGATCGATTAGGCTTGATTTAAATCAAACATGTCGGTCTTGCACGTCTGTGGATGGCACGTACGGACGTACGTATATTTATGCCCGATGTCTTATCTAAAAGTACGTACGCACGTACGTAGTTGCATGGCGTACTTGCATGAGGAAATATAATATAAAAGTTGTTGTTCCATGCAACCCAAATTAGCTATATATATATACATATTATAATTAATTATATATACAAGCATTCATGGCCGGGGCCGGCCGGTGGTTAGAGCGATCAGCCGTGCATGCATGCATGAAAAATGGGGAAATAAAACTCCTTTTGAGTTTTGACACGCAAAGAAGCATTAATTAATTCACTGTACGTTGGAGCTCCATATGTTAGAATGGTATGTAATTGATACATGAGTTCAATATTTAACTTAACATGCATGCAGTGTCCAATATTCAATACTGCTCGCAGTCTCTACATGCAGTTAATTAACTTTGAATATACATCAAATAAATTAATTGAATAATACTATTATTCATTTTAGATTTTATTATATCTAATAATACATTGATGTGGCGTATTTTAAGTGACTCGATTTCAATAAGAGAAATGACATGAGTTGATAATGTGGTAAGTTAGATTGTAAATTTATATTTTATTGTAAAATAGATCTAACGTATCATATATAAGGCTATGTTAGTTTATACATTTACTTTTGTGGGGTCTATGATCACTTTTAAAAAATATGACTTAAGATAATGTTTGAGTACTCAAACAAAGGTTCAACAAAACGTATCTTGCTTCAAGATTTCTCCATCAAGCCTTTTCCAGCGCTCAAAATCGTCGCAAATATCCCGAATAATTGTTGCAATTGATCATTTTCGGCGATTTCTAATTCGTTGCATGTTCAACGAAATTAAAGTGTCATTTCTGATAAATTTCAGTGACAGAGAAAAATAGTCCCAAAAGAGTATTAAATTCTCTATTTTTGTCCGTCGCAATTGTCCAAAAGATCGACGGAAATAGCATTTTCTTTTACCCCTAAATCGTTGAGAAAAGTCAATTGTGGTGATATACATCGTCGCAAGAGGTTAGGAAATCGCCACAAATGACTCGATATTTTCCCAGCAATTTTAAATTATCATCTCCATTATGTCTTTCCATCGGGTAATTATCACCGGAAAATGTTATTTTCGCTTAATTGCTACAAATAAGTTTTTTCCAGAAAATAATTTTTTTTTTTTAAAAAGTGCACAAAACAGAATCCATACAAAATATAATACACATCCAAATTATATGTTCTTGCTCAACAAAGCAATTGCACAAGTGGAAAGCACAAAACCAGACTTGCAAGTGATCTGAAAACCAATAACAAGTGTCAACCAACGGGTAAAATATATAAGTTATAAAAAATGATTTTTAAGAAACCAAGCCGAATAACAAATAATTCATCAACTCAAAAATGTTAACAAGAGTATAAATTATTGTACTCATCAAAGAAGAGTGATGACATATGGGAATAGCAGTATCAGACACTAAGCATGCATTTAATAGTCCATGTTTTAGTAAAGAACTAGAGGAAACACTTACCACTTGTATATGATGCTGATGGGAAGAAAGTTTTCATTAAATTGGATCAGTAGATAAGAGACTAAGGTGGGAAGGAAAGAGGAGGTAGAAAAATTCCTAATTAATTCCTTATGTGAATTCATTTTGATTGTGATGGAAGTGCTTCCAATGAACATAGTACGTGGTGGCAAACTCATCACTGGCAATTTATTTGATAGATTTGTGACAAATTTGTTGAACTACTACAATGACTTGGAGAAAAGTGAAAAAAAGAAGAATTGAAAAACAATGTGCACTTTGTGTCTCAATATATGAAAAATCCAGGAATTTACAATTTGTATTCAGGGATATCTGGAAATGGAATATAGGTATACATTGAAACTTTCTACAATAAATTATTCTTTTGTATACTCAATAAGAAATATGTCAAAAATTTAACAATATCAGAATTATCTAGAAAATATGACAGTGAGATTTGTTTTTTCAACACTCAAAGAGCTGAGAAATGAGAATTTCTATTGAATACATAAATAGGAACACTAAAAAACTACATGCATTAGAACTAAACATCCAATGGGTCATTGTCTTCACACAATGTCTGAGGAATGAAACCATAGTTATGAGGATATACTATTGACGAATACAAAATACGATCAACCTGAGCCATTGATGCAGATGGTAAGATCAATCTGATTGAAGATATCTAATCAAAGTACAAGGTAGCAAAATGCAAGAACTAAGATTCTCCCGGAATAGAAGTATAACTCAAAAATCCTTCCAAAGATCTTATAGTCCTCATTCAACAGAAACACCTAAAAAAGTATTTGGACTATAAGCATTTTGAACCAACCTTTTCTAGTTAAACATGCTTCAACACCGAAAGAATATACTTTTAGACTAGCACTAAAATCTTCTATTCAAGAGGACGAAATGGTCAATACCTTAATTAGTCATGTCTTCTTGTCAAGCTCATATTTCACCTCACTTCCCTTTGTGATCTCAACAACATGTATCATTCCAATTAGTAATACAACAAAGAGATGCATTAAAAATGTGCTTCAAGAAAATGAGTTTCAATTTAAAAGTTGAAAATCTTGCTAGATAAAAGAAAATATTGGAAATCTAAGAAGGTTGAGAAAAGTTGGCTGCTGGAAAATGGAGTCTAATTGACGTGTATATATATATACACACACACTAAAACCTCTAGATTTAAATGTCTAAGCTTGCTTTAAATGAGTTGACCTCGATTCTATATATGCCAGCTTGTTGACGTTCTTGATCTATCCTGGGCTCATAATCGAGGCTTGTTATAAACAAGGTTTCAAATACAAAAGCAAGATCAGATCCATCATTGGGTAGACACTTTGGTTATTATCCTCTACATGGATAATCATCATATATATGTATAGGACACAACCCATCCAATTCTTCTAGGTCATTAATTCATGTCATGCCTTTCAATCAAGAAACCCAGTGTCGTCAAAGCAACACAAGAATAAATCCTAAAGTAGTAATGTCAACCTCTATGGAGGACAAACCAAGTAATCCATATAAAACCAACCTAAAACACTTAAAAGCAGCACAAGAAGCATAATAAAGATATTCACACATAGGCTTACAAGTGGAACAAACAAAAGCAAATCAATGAAACTAGGGTTCCTTGAGTAAGATATAATTATCCATAGGACTTGCAACCACCAATCTACATATATATAGATTAAGCAAAAACACAAAGCATTACTAGACTAAAAAGCTAGGATTTCAAACTTATATCAAAAGTTTTGTAGAGGATTAAAAACAATTATTTATATATGGTGCACAATTGAAACCAACCAGAATATAGCTTGGCATTTGAGAGCCACATTCTCCAATACTAAGAAGCAAAGAAAAACTTGATCCCAGAATCAACTATAAATGACCACATTTATGTTAACCATCGGGTCGCTGGCACTAAACCAAAGAAAGTCGCAACATTCAACTTGAAATGCAAATCTTTTTTCATGAATCAATAAAGAACTCCCAAAAATTCTTCATTTAAAAAACCCAGACTCTGTTTCTAACAACAACTTTAAACACTTCCACGGGACAAAACTGAACACGAATAAGTGAATGACAACAACCCACAATATAAACTTGGGCAAAATAAAAAGAGTGCAGAGAATGGTGACGGTTTATTCTGAAAAAAAAAAAAAAAAAAAAAAAAAAAAAAAAAAAAAAAAAAAAAGACAGAGACAGAGACTTATAGGGCGTGTTTGTATCGCTTGACCTTGTGTGGAGGATAAGGGGGCTCCGACAGAGGATTGGCAACGATGTAGAGGTGTGGGTGGTGGCGAACGACGCCCCTAGCAGCGGCGATGTAGAGAAATCAGAGAGAGAGAGAGGTGAGGCCAGATTTGGGGAGAAAAGGAAAGCGATCGGCGAGGGGCTAGGAGGGAAGGAGGGGTACTGGCCATCGAGGTGAGGTAGCGGTGGCATGGGGGGTCGTGCGCGGCGGAGGTTTGAGGGAGAAGAGGGATTGCAGAGAGAGAAAGGGGAGGTTGGGGGAGACGGGAGGGAAATGACCAAGGGAAAATGTGCTGGCCAATAAAATTTTATTAGTTTTTTGCGACGACATCATATCGCCGCAAATAATCTTGTACAGTGTCCCCTAAACTTGTTGGCACTATTCATTTCCAACGACAACAATTCGCCGCAAATAATCTTGTACAGTGTCCCCTAAACTTGTAAAAGGCTAATTCCAGCACTTCACATATCGTTGTTAATAAACATTAATTGGCTGCAGAATACCTATCGCGGCGACAATTTTCGCAACAATAAGTACTTTTTGCGGCGATTTTTCTATTCGATGGAAATAAATGCCTTTACAGTGACAATAGTTTTGCGGCGAAAAAAAGTCGCCGCAAAAAACTTAACAGTGAATTCTCTCTCAGCATTTTCCAAATTCGTGCTGGAATTCAATGGTGAATTTTAAATTCGCGACAAATAATCATTATTTGCAACGACTTTTTTTGTAGCGATCTAAAAATCACTGAAAAATACCTATTTTCTTGTAGTATTATCAACAAATCAAGCATGGTCATTATTATATATATCCTAGCTATCTAGCTAGCTCTGCGGTCACGAAACTATCCATTACTATAAGAAAAATAGATTTTTGTGACCATTTAATTACGGCGAAAATATTATTTATGACCAAAACAGACTCATTTTAGCTGTAAATAGTCATTTCGCTGGAATTAACTGGCCACAAATAAGCAATTTTCTTATAGTGCATTTTTTACACCGATCAGGAAATTTCGGGTACACATTACTTGTGCTGAATGTTAAACTGATGATCTCCAGTTCATTAATTGCCACATGATCGTATACATCTTAAGCCACATTATACTTTAATGGCGGAAATTAGGAAAATCAAACAATTCACTGAGATATATAAGAAAAGATCATGATCAATATAACACATAATAACAAACATTATTTATATATATATATATATATATATATATATATGCTCGATCGAATTGAAGTACATGTTGGGTCATTTCGTAGTGAATAATATATATGCACAGACATTTCTTTAGAAGTTTGGCTTTTTTTTTCTTTTTTTTGACGGATTAGAAGTTTGGCTTTTGACCTAATTAAACCCATTTTTTGAGTCATGTTCTCTCTCATATATATATATATATATATATATATATATATATATATGTATGTAGGGGGCGCCGCCGGGGTCATGCATGTCTGTTGACTGATTTATACGATAACTTAACTCTCTAAATCGTTGGCGTGCAGAATAAAATCGATTTTAAAATAAAAACCATGTTTGGATCCTTCAACGATTTGCATGTATTAATGAACCATAACATCGAACCAAGTTCTTCTCAACCACCTTCTGACAGCAGTTTAATTTCCCACTTCAACTTCGACCTAATTTAGAGTACGGATGCTTAATGTATGATTCAGAAAAATCTGGCCTTCTTAATGGAGACTAGCGCCTATTTCGAGTACTGTGTCCCCTTTTTTCTGCAATTGAAACTCAGCATGCAGTGTCGGTAAAGCTACAGCACCGATCGAGAAAGAGAGACGACAGAGCTCCAAGCTGCCATGGCCAAATGTTCCTAGCTTCAAGCTCGAACATCCCCCTCGGTTCTCTCTCTCTCTCTCTCTCTGGGTGTGATCTGTTTTTTTGAGTAATAATGATGCACGTATAATTAATCTAGATTATATAATATTAAATTGAGAATAGTGCTTGGGTAAGATGTTATTTTTATAAGTTATTTTATAAAAATATCTTTCATTTAAAATAAAATTATGAAAATAGTTTAGTATGTGTATTATTTTCCAAATATTTTTAATCTTCTAGCTAGTCTCTATTACAATCATGTTGATCTTTTAATCAATTGCCATTCATCGACATCGATTTACATTATAATTTGCAAGCTAGTAACCTGTTATAACAAGTTGGTTTTGGTTATATTAATTTTATATTTCTTGCCCTAATTTCTCGTTTTTTTTTTTTTTTCTAAGCAAGTTAACTTCATTAAACTAAAAATATGATATATGAGGAGGGGTGAGATTTTCCAACAATCGTCCCAAAGCAATAGAAAACAGTACAAAATGATGAACATGTTTATTTGGGATTAATTTCTTAGTTCCTACCTATGTCCTACGATAGGACGCCGTCTTATAACTAGAAAGCCAGAAATAAGATGTTTGCAAAAAAACGAACAATGGAGCCACTGCTAGAGATGGTGAAACCTCAACTGGAAGCGATGAAGATAGTGGGTGTACTGTCACATATTGGCTGAAGATGATTTTTAGAGAAATCCACGATCTCTCTTACAAGATCATTGGGCCCTAATTTCTAGTTAGTTGATGTGATCCATCCTTGGTTATAGATATATATGGTTATAATGAGTGATGCTAGATACAAATTTTAAATAGATAAATCTCATACAAACCTTTTGTAAAATAATGAACCCCACTAATAAATAATAATTTTTTTATTTTTTTAAAAATAGAATTTAATTTTTTACAAAAATTTATATCAGACTTGTCTATTTCAGATTTGTACAAACCATTTCTCAATACAAAATATCAGTAGAAATCAGAAATAGCCGAATGGCTGAGAGCTTGGCTAGTTAGCTGTTTCTAGCCCTCATGTACTAATTGTCTTGAGACAAATGGTTGGGCCTTGGGGAATGGGCCGGAAAAATTCCCTTTTCTGTGTGGTAGATATAAGTTTAGATATATAATGATTTCATATTATCTTATTATTATAATTTTTATAAATTTTTATATAAAATATATTAAGCAACTCAATATTTTTTAATTTTAAAACAATAATAATATTAAAAAATAATATTCTAATAATATTTTATTCAACTCTCAATTTTTATCTAAAACCATCTCATTTCATCACATCTAACTATTCAAACTAAGCCATAGGCTTTATATATATCTGCACCTCAAGAAGCGCCTATACTTAAAAGTGACTATGCAGGTACTGTTTATTACTGTTAATATCACTGTTCATCAACAGTAATGAACAGTTTAGAGTTTTTTTTTTTCATCAACATTAATAAACAGTGTAAATTTTTTTTTTTCGCATATTTTTTTCCGCAAGTGTTTATATTACCTCTTTCTCTTTAAATAGACTTTTTTTTCCTATACTTAAAAGTGGCTATGCAGGTACTGTTTATTACTGTTGATGTCACTGTTCATCAACAGTAATGAACAGTTTAGAGTTTTTTTTTGCAATTATTTCATCAACATTAATAAACAGTGTAAAGTTTTTTTTTTTCGCATATTTTTTTCCACAAGTGTTTATATTACCTATTTCTCTTTAAATAGACTTTTTTTTTTTTGTATTCATCTAAAGAGTAAAATAAATTATTACTTCTGTCAAATGTTTGCTTTATAGTCGGATTGTTATATAATTCTTATTTATAATTCTTGAATTTTTAGTGATTGTATTAGAATTTGTAAAAGCAAATATATATAATTGAATTGATTAGATCAAATTTGTGTGATAAGTATTTTTTAGATTTTAGTTTAAGTTATTTAGACTTTTATAGAGTAATACTAAAAGTGATATATCATTTTTAATCTTCAGATTTAATCTAACGGTAGAAGTTTAAATATTGATTTAAACTAACATAAAATAGATAATTAAAATATAAATATTCTATCATACACTTAAAATTAACTTCAATTTATATATATATATATATATATATATATATATGTCTATATCTTAAAAGAGGCTATCCTATTACAATTAATCAACAGTAATGAACAGTAAAGAGGCTGTGTGGTTTTTTTTTTCGCATATTCCTATACTGTTATCTAATTAATTTGAATTTTTAATGTAATTTAAATTTCATAATAAATTATGAACATAAATAAATAATAATTTTATTCTTATACATTATTATATTTTAATATTCAAAGTTATATTTTATTTTTTTCTTTAATTTGATAGATGTGGCAAACGTGCTTTGCACGTTTATCACCACTATATATATATATATATGAAAAAAAACACGCAAATGATAACTTTGAACGGTATGTATAGAGTAGAGAGTCCATTGACAAAATATTCGTTGATCTTTCTATTTTGTTGGTGGACAACTAAGGAAAAGGAAATAGAAATGAAATAGCTTAAAACCCATATGTTCTTTTATTTTTCCTCTTAATTGAAGACTTATAAATAAATATATCTGGCTATTACTTAATAGAGCATTCATTACTGTTCATCGTGAACAGTAAATTTAAATCAGCCGTTTTTTTTATATATTTTATTACTGTTCATCTACAGTATGATGAACAGTAAAGATTTTTTTTTTTTCATGTGAATGCTAATGTGCGACATAATATCGCAATCGTGCGTAGGAAATGAGAGAGAGGAAGAAAGAAAAAGTGGAAAAAATATTGATTTTTGAGTTTTAAATGATCAATAAAGAAGCTTTTTTTTTTCTTCGCATATCCTATTACTGTTTATTATATCATACACTAAAAATCAACTTTAATTTATAAAATACTAATTTTTTATCATTAAATAAATGATGAAATTTTACTGTACATTTGTAAGAGAAAAAAACTATCTAATTAATTTGAATTTTTAATATAATTTAAATTTCATAATAAATTATGAACATAAATAAATAATAATTTTATTCTCATACATTAGACTATTTTAATATTTGAAATTACATTTATTTTTTTCTTCAATTTGACAGATGTGGCAAATGTACTTTTTTTTATCAATTAGAAAATCTTACGACATACAGGATTTTACACAAGTACTACTAATTTCAAAATAACCAAACCATTTATAAAATACTAATATTTCATCATTAAATAAATAATAAAATTTTGTTAAATATTTTTAAAAAATTATAACTATATAAATAATTAGAGTTTTAACATAATTTAAATATGATAATATTCTTAATTAACTAAAGAGAACTGCTACAACTAATAAAAAAGTAACCTGAAAATATGTCATGAATATGTATTTCATTTTTTTATTTTTCTTTTTTTCATGTATTTTTTTAATCATCATAAACATTTTTTAAAAAAATAAAAAATTTACAACATCATTGGGTCAGGAGGGAATTGACAATCTATCTCTTTCCAAACAAAATTATTGAGTTCGAGGAAGAGATTAATAGATTCTTAGGTTTTCAGAAACTTTTATATATTTTTTAAAATATTATTTAAATATAAAATATTTGTTAATTTGTTAATCTAATCATTACAATTTTCTTAAATATAAATTTTTTAAATTTTAAAACAAAAACTACATTAAAAAATTATTTTCCAATAATATTTTAACTTTTATAATATTTTTATTTTAACTTTTTTTCTCATTTTCTAAAATCAAATAAAACATATTAATCCAAATAATTTTATATATTACTATTCACAAACCATGTCACTACTATTAATACATCGATCCAAATCATATCTAAGGATATGATATCTACATGTGTTTTTTTTTAAGGACGAGGCTGCTGCTGGTACATTAAAATTTTTAAGATTTAAATCTAACCCTTCATTTTACCACTTCTAATTTTTTTTCTTCGGTTGGATTGCTTCGATTTATACAGTGAAGTACTATCACTATCACAAAAATTCTCCACATCTCTTTTTACTTGTTAGGTGCAAAAATTGAGTTCATAAAAAATTCTCTATATACTACTTATTTTACTTATGATTACATTTTTTTTTTTAACCCAAAACATATTTATATTTTATAAAATAAGTTATTTTTCAACTGGGTACGCACATTGCCCAACCGCTAGTGTATATATATATATATATATATATATATATATATATATATATATATATATGCACGTTCATTCAGTGAGTTTAACGTGTAGAGGGTAGAGTTAAAATTTGAATTTAGAAATGTTATTTTAATATCATGTTTACTTAATTAAGAGATTTATTATACTAATTAAAAAAATATTAATTTTATGATTTATTTTATAAATTAACAATAGAATAATCCTTAAATAATAGGTATGACCGACTCATCCATATTTTCTTCTATGAATTAGGGCGGTACAGAAACTGAAGCCCCCGGCCGCCACCGACACGAACCGACCGGCTGTGTCAGGAACCAGTCGGAACCGGTGGAAAACCGGTCGGCGCTCGGTGGAAATTTAAAGAAACCAACGTTCAGCGGTTCGGTTCCAGTTTGAAGCTGGACCGGACCGCTGAACCGACCGATATAATAAAACTTTTATTTTTTTTAATATACCCTTATCGAAACGGCGCCGTTCCACTTAAGTTTAAGTGGAACGACGTCGTTTTAGTTAATAAGCATTACAACAAATAATGAAAACGACACCGTTTGACATTAAACTAAACGACTTCGTTTTATTAAAGACGTAAGAAAAAATAAATAAGTAAGTGGAACGGCGTCGTTTCGAGACGAGTCTTCTTCTTCCCCAACTTCTTCTTCTCGAATCCATTTCTGTAACTCTATCTCTCTCTCTCTCTCTCTCTCTCTCTCTCTCTCTCCCCTATGCAACTCTCTCTCTCAGTCTCTCTCATTATTCTCTCTGTAAAACCATCAGAGAACCAACACCGACCGAGAACCGCCTTGATCGGTATCCTCCTCCCCATTGACCGGTTACGGTCGGTACCTTCCCTATTTTTTCAAACGTCGGTCGGCGTCGGTGTTATCCAAAAACTGCGCCAACGACGTCGGTTTTCACCCCTACTATGAATGCAAACAGCTTCCAAGTGAACCTAATTAAATTATTTTAATTTACGCACGACGAAGGCTACTTTTTCTATATATGGCAATCCAGAATATATGAAAATAATATTGAATCTTGTCACAAAAACCATATTGGCCGATATCTTTAAATCTACGGAAATATTAACCGCTTTATATATACTATATCTTCTTCGATATTTTTAGGATTCAAAACTTTGCCTTAAAATCTTTTAAAATTTGACATGATTGCGCTTTACTGTTTGATTACCTTATAACGATGATCGTGACGTACGTAATTTTGAATTTGGGTCCCCGGCTGTCCTTTAAAACTTCATTTATTTTCACAATTTTTCTCAATTCATCTAATCTAATCATTACATTTTTTTTAAATTTTCACATAAAATAAAATAAACAATACAACTTTTTCAAATATCAAAACAAAAATAATATTAAAAAAATATATTCTAACAATATTTTATTTTAACTTTTAACTTTAATCTCAACTCATCTCATCTGTGAAATCAAACACCTAAATCAATGATCAAATCACGTACAATTGAGTTACATGACCTTAAACTTACGCATGCATTTCTATAAAAGTAATGTTAGATGCAATCATAAGTTGTATTAAATATCGCATATTCCTTTTAAGAAAAAGTGAGATACACTATTAAAAATAATAATTTTATCATGTAGATCTCATACTTTTTTTTTTAAATGTACGACGTTTGCACACTCTATGACTATTACTATAAAATTACTATAATGAACAAAAAAGTATGGAACGAAGGCTAAGAAGATTCAAAAAGTTTAAAAATATTTAACACGTGAATAATACAAAGGCTACAACAAATTGATAACTCAATAACTAGGCCTTGTTTGGATAGTGAAAATATTTCATCTCATCTTATTTTATCATTATAATTTTTCTAAATTTTCACACAAAATATAATAAAAAATTCAACTTTTTCAAATTTTAAAATAATAATAATATTCTAACAATATTTTATTTAACATTCAACTTTCATCTAAAACTATCACATCTCATCTCAATATCCAAATTACACCTGAGTCAAGAGTAGAAGCATGAATCAAGTACGTCGTGATTAGATGTACATATTCAAAGAATGAGATGGGCATCGGTAAGAGAGAAGAAAGGAAAAATATTGGGAGCAGCCACTGTTGGCAGCAACCACTTTTGCACACTCTATGTGGCATCATCCAAAACACATATCTCTCAAATTCAAAATTACTATCGTGATGAGAGAGAGCGGAGATAAGAGAGAGAACCGAGATGAGAGAGAGATACGATGAGAGAGAGAGCAGAGATGAGAGAGAGACGATGAGTGTGTGAGAGAGAGAGTCAAGGAGAGAGAGAGTCATTGATGAGAGAGAGAAGGGTAGAAGCCGTCTGTGTGTTTTGCACAAAAAAAAAAAACAAATGGACTAAAAGCCACCACGTAATATGTGAAATGTGTGCATAGCTACAATGGCTGTTCTGTAGCAATATTCGAGAAGAAAATACTATAATTCACAAATTGAGATGAAAGGAATAGAACATTGTTTAATACTTTTTTTTAATGGGCCATATGCTGATGTTATGGCTCTTCGTTTCATTTGTATTAAAGTATGAGATGGGCCACGGTTGAGGGACATACAATGTATGCACAAATCTGTAGGAAGTTGGGCTTCTGACCTGTAAAATCCATTATTTGAGTCATGTTCTTTCCACGTGCTCCACGTGTACCTTTCTACTTTAATGAATATGAAAAATGCTAGTTTATCTCTCAAAAATATCCCTAATATTTTCTTTTAATGTTTAAAAGAAGCTACTACAAATAAATTTATGTATTCACACACACACACATATATATATATATATATAAAAAGATTAAAGACACTCTTGTCAGAAGTAGAATAGATACAAAAATAATTTTATAATTATATGCATAAAATTAAATTATATTAATTTATAAATTTATTTTTTATAAAATTCTTTGTCATTTTTTTATTATCATACGACGCAATAATGGACTGCTTATTAAAACCTACTTCACATAACTTCACAAAGTTAATTTATAATCTAACATAGTAAACAAGTTAAATCAGCTAATTGGGTTGAAGACACCAATTAAAAAAAATGATTTAAAATACTAAAATATTAATGTTATTCGTTAAAGATAAAAATAAAGAGATAGATGATAGTTTAATTATCTTAAAGAAACTAGTGCATGGTGTGAAGTG
Organism: Juglans mandshurica; assembly: GCA_022457165.1. Lineage (NCBI taxonomy): Eukaryota > Viridiplantae > Streptophyta > Magnoliopsida > Fagales > Juglandaceae > Juglans > Juglans mandshurica. The sequence continues at coordinate 906,982 of CM039632.1, read as the reverse complement.
CGTCTCCTTGAGCTGTAAATTTTAATTATAAATTATTATATTATAATATATCATGATATTGCGTCGATAATATATTACAAGTTTCCGAAACATTACATGAATTCAACGCCACTGTCTAGTGTCCACCGTCTTTTACATCTTTTTTTTTTCCTTTGGCGACCTTAATTCCACGCACCCCCACCTTTTCTGTAACTTTTGTTTTGCAAAGCACCTTCTCTGCAACTACAATCGAGAGAGACTTACGGACTGACAAGCATACGGAGCTGAAAATCCAAGAGACTGGGAGCGAGAGCGAGGCATAACCTGCGTCCAGGGCTGTGAGTTTGTGTGGCTTTGGTCTGAACCAGATCAACTGGGAAAGCTGACTTGGGATTTGAAATGGGTTTGGTTCTTTTTATCTTTTGATTGGGTAAAAAAGAAGGGGAAAGAGAGCACAATGTCTTGGAAGACCAGAGGAGTAGAGCCAGCTTCGAAGACTTTGGTATCTAGAAAATGGACTCTGCTGCTTTGCATTGGATGTTTCTGTGCTGGGATGTTATTCTCTGATAGGTATTCCTTCTGATTTGAATTTGCAATTTATTTCGTTACATTTTCTCTGAGTTAGCAGCTTTAATTGAAATTTGGTGAAGTGGTTAGCTTTGTTTATCTCCAACTTGTCATTTATCTTTTTAATTTTTAGGTTTTGGTCATGGATTTAGCTAGGTTGTTCTTTTTTTCTTTTGCTTTTGAGGTTCGGCAGGGTTATTTGGTAAGCATAAAAAAGAGCTTCCTTTTCTAGTTCAAAGGAAGCTCTTTTTTTTCTTTATACTTTTAATTACCCCAAAAAAAAAAAAAAAAAATAGCTTCCTTGGGAGACTGCTATACTTTGCTATATAAGGACTACTTGGAGAGACGAAAATTCATACTTTTGAAAGCATTAAAAAATCCCTGAGCTTAAGTTTGCTTTCTTGTCTTTGTATGAATGACCTGTTACCATAGGAGATATTTCTGTTCCTCGATTACTTCGGGGATCTATACGCGTTTCTTCGCATGTGTATAATTTTTTTATCGTTTTATATTGGATTTTGTTTTCAGATGTATTCAAGTACTAACTATTATGGTTACAGAATGTGGATAGTTCCCGAAGTTAAAAGTATATCAAGGACAACAAGGATTGAAGATGAAAAGCAAAATTTAGTTTCAGAGGGTTGTGAGTCAAGAATTGTGAGTACATTTGTTCAAATACTCTTGACAACTTTATTGTTGCTATCTACTTACGGCCAACAATTAAGCAAGGACAACTATGTTTTTACTGTTTTAATTTTGTGCTTGCGGTTATTTTAGCTTTTCAGCACCTTCACGAAAAGGATTTTTGGCTTATTAACATGTTGGCCATCTTTGGTTTTCATCAGAAGGATGGAAAGCATGAATCTAAGAACATCCTAGGGGAAGTTTCAAGGACTCACAATGCTATCCAGTAAGCAATTTTGGAGCTTCTTATGTATAGTTTTCTATTAAATATTGGAAATTTAATCTTGTGGCTGCGTACAAAATGCAGAGCATTGGATAAAACAATCTCTAATTTGGAGATGGAATTAGCTGCTGCAAGGGCTGCACAGGAATCAATTCACATCAGTTCTCAGATATCGGAGGATGTTAAAATTTCTGAATCAAGAGGGAAAAGAAAATACTCGATGGTTATAGGCATCAATACTGCTTTTAGTAGCCGCAAACGAAGAGACTCAGTACGCGAGACTTGGATGCCCCAAGGTATGTGGATTGTTTACCCACATTTTGTTAGTTTTCTTTTTTGCATTATTTTTTTTGGAATTTGATCAATCCTTACTTTAATATGAAATCAGGTGATAAAAGAAAGAAGCTTGAGGAAGAGAAGGGAATTTTAATCCGGTTTGTCATAGGTCACAGGTGGGTACTTAATATGATTGTAAATATGGTTTTGGCTATACACTTATTTTTTTTCGTCCATTTTTTCTTTATAAGCTTTTATGAACTTTATGGTATTTCTATCAAGAAGATTATGAAACTTGATTCTTTGCCTTATCACTATCTTAATCATGGCATAGATTTAACACTCTGATTGAAGAAACTTTTTTCGTGAAAATGATATTGTGGAAACTACAAGGTTTGTTGGCAAAAAAAAAGTAGAACTATAAATTATTTGTTTTTTTAAAGTTCATGTAAGAGTCCATAAGTCCTCTGATCTATCACTACATATAGTCACATGATCTATCTCCTCTTGTTCACATCAATAATGATTCAGATATAGTACCCTCAATTTTGGAACTCTTGCTATTTTAACAGATGGAATTTGTTACTATTGATTCACAAATAGCACTCTCATATTCAAAACTCTTGTTATTTTAACGGATGGAGTTTGATTTATTCTCTCTCGTTTCCCATTCTATTGATAGTGCCACATCAGGTGGTATCCTTGATAAAGCTATCGAAGCTGAGGACAAAAGGCATGGGGATTTGTTGAGGCTGGTAGTGCTTTTCTCTCTGTTATTCTCAACTGTCCCTGTTGATCTTCTGTTTGACACTAAAGTCTTCAGTTCTTGTTGGAGCTTAAGAACCAGCTAACTGCACTGTTTTGTCTATAAAACTCTCATGGGAGCAGGACCATGTTGAAGGTTACCTTGAATTGTCAGCCAAGACGAAGATATACTTTGCCACTGCTGTTGCTTTGTGGGATGCAGATTTTTATGTCAAAGTTGATGATGATGTACATGTAAATATAGGTAAAGAAGCAATGTATTTTCCAGTTATCCCTATTGCTGTACATGTAGAATATTTATTTATTTTTTTTCCTTAAAAAAAGTACAGAATGGTGCTTAGTTTTATTTTTATTTTTTCGTGTTAATTGTTTTGAGTAGAAGTAATGTCCATGTATTTCTGCTAATCGAAGTTTTGCTGTGTGGTTTGCATCTATAAAAATAGCCTAAAGATTCATGTTTATACATTAAACCCTTTCAGTCTTTTTAGAATGACAATATTGTGATGTAAAGCGGTGTGTTTGCATGGCCATCAATAACAGCAAAATAGTTTTGTTGCTGGAATAGAAATTGAAAAGGACTCATCAAAGTTAAGGATTTTCTTAGTACAAAATCATCCTTTCTTAGAATGCAATTGAAATATTAAGTTTGTTCATGAGGCTGCTAGATGTTCCTGTCCTTATGGTCTTGATTATCACCGTGTAAAATCTTGGTTTCTGTCTTTGAACACATTTTCTTACATCAAATCATGTTTTGCAGCAACACTTGGAGCAACTTTGGCTAGACATCAGTCAAATCCCAGGGTGTATATTGGATGCATGAAATCTGGTCCAGTCCTTGCTCAAAAGTGAGTCTTGATGTTTGTTTGGATGGTTAGTCATTTAAAACTTAAAATAATTATTTCATGGTACATTATCAACAGGGGTGTGAGATACCATGAACCTGAGTATTGGAAATTTGGCGAGGAGGGAAACAAGTATTTCCGTCATGCTACGGGGCAGCTATATGCTATTTCAAAAGATTTGGCAACTTATATATCAATCAACCAGTAAGTTCTGATGTGTTGCTAATCTTTTCATCCGAAGTCCATCTACCTAACTTGTTTCTCTTGGAATGACTATCATCTAGGCATGTGCTACACAAGTACGCTAACGAAGATGTTTCCATGGGTTCATGGTTCATTGGATTGGATGTAGAGCATATTGATGACCGGAGATTATGTTGCGGTACACCACCTGGTAATTACATAAATATATGCATCTATTAAGTCTATAAATGTGGGAATGCGTGCATGTGGGTGCATCAATTTCTATGACAATTGTTTTGTTAGTTTTGATAAACAGGTGGAGGTAACAAGCATCCGACTTAGCAACAGCTCTATCATTATGTATCATGCGTTCAGAATGGCATTTGTGTGCATGTGTTTGACAGCTTGCTTGTGTGTGCATCATGTTGTACAAGATGGAAGAAACATTTCTTGCAAAATATTTAACTTAAAAAAGTTTCTTGTTGCTAATTATCACCACAGATTGCGAGTGGAAGGCTCAGGCAGGCAACATATGTGTTGCTTCATTTGATTGGAGCTGCAGTGGAATTTGCAAGTCTGTTGAGAGGATCAAGGAGGTTCACCGGCGGTGTGGAGAAGGTGAGAATGCTTTGTGGAATGCAGAGTTATAACAGATGACAGTTCTTCCAAACTCGGGACAAAGCAAATGCATGGCATGAGTCTTTTCAGAAAATGTAGATGCAAATGAGATGGACAGATACCGGAAAAAAGGGGGATTGGGGGGGGGGGGGGGGGGGGGGGGGTGTTGGTGTATAAGGAAGTTGTTTTCTTTTTCCTGGATTCTACTCCATTTTTAGATTATGAGAGAGATCCAATAGCAAAACTAAAAGAGAGAATGTACATTCTTTAATTGCGGGGAGGGCCAATTTATAAGTTTGCCATGGCCGATATAGTTCCATAATAAGTATCTATTTGGGATATCATCTGCTGCCTGTCGCTATTTTTATTAGGGAATTTTCTGTTTGTAGTTTTGATGGCTTTTGTCCCCTTTTTGATGATTGCAAGAAAAATGAGATCCAATCTTGCTATGCTCTTTCCCTGATGCTGAAAGTGAAGATTCACCAAGCAAGTCGTGATTGCATTTCCGGTAATTTGACTCCCATGACTCAATCGAAGAATGGACTTTCGAGCTAATCCAGTTTGTTAATAAAAATTCTATTCTTAAGCGACTGTTTATCCTGCTAGTGTCATTAAATATAAACGACGCAGAAGCTTTTTTAAACCGATGCCACCGTTTGTCGCGGCCTTAACAAATCTTGATTATAAAAACGTTCTCCTGGTATTTTATGAAGGGTTGGTGACATGTTTAAGAATAGGTTAAGAAAATATAATCCTCACCAACTCCCAGCAAGATTTCTAGAGTTCCCATGGCCACCTTACAAAACCCAAAATCTGAGTGAAACGGTTGCCCTGTACCAACTAATTCATGCCTTGTTTTGCTGGGTTGAGTCTAGATGATGACAAAAATCATTTAAGGAATAGTAGTTTTCGAACCTTAGCCCTGCCTTCTCTTTGATTATTTTGAGTGTTGAATCGCTAAAAAGCGAATCTTGAAGCTTTATATGTGGAATCAATCGTACAGTTCGGCCAGATAATCCCAAACAAAAACAAAAAATACCATCATTCCTAGACTGAAAAAGCAAGCCCCCACCACTTACCACGCTTCCCACTCTCTCTCTTCCACGCCTGAGGAGGATTAGACTTATCCCCACAACGCCATTTCAGTTTAACAACATCCTCTTCTCTCTTCTTGCCCTCAGGTTCTTTTTAGTGTTAAAACAAGTGAAGTGGACTTCTCTATATTCAATAATGAGATCAGATCTCGACGCCAATGCACCCAACTCCATTGACGACGACCTCCCAAAGCTTAAGTTCCTAGACTGTTCTCTTAGAGTCTGTGCAATTCCTCTTAGTGCTGCAACCATCTGGCTGACTGTGACAAATCGGCAGGATAATAGCAGCTATGGGAAACTGGAGTTCAGCAATATTGTCGGCCTCCAGTAAGGAATACTTAAAAGTATATATTCCCATAATTTACCATGTTTTCTTTGTTCCATCTTTCTAATGGAGTTATGTTATTCAGGTACATGGTTTGCATCAGTGCTATTTGTGCTTGTTATTCTTTTATTACTGCTATTTCCTTGTGGGTCAGAGGCTTGGTAGCGAAAGCTTGGCTCTTCTTTGTCTCCGACCAGGTTTAATTACCTCCACTCCATTCACGGAATTTCTTTATTCCTACATAAATTTTGGCATTTTAAAACATTCCATACAGATTGAAGAAAAAATAAACATTGAAATCTTCAAAAAATGATCTAATAGCAATTTTCTTTTGCAATTCTTTTTCTGGTGCAGATTGTAGCTTACTTATTAGTCACATCCGGGGCAGCAGTGTTGGAGATACTGTACTTAGCCTACAATGGTGACAGAGAAATCACATGGAGTGAAGCCTGTAGTTCCTACGGAAGGTTTTGCAGTAGAATGAAGCTAGCTTTAATTCTCCATGCCTTGGCTCTTTGGTGCTTCATTGTTCTCGCTATAATCTCAGCTTATAGGACTTTTATCATGTTTGAGCCTCCTTCCCTCCCTTCTAAAGAGGCGGAAGAAGAAATAGCTTAATACTCCTTTTTAGTGGTTTTCTTGGACACTCGGCTCTTAGAACAGCTGGATTCCCAATGGATACTAATACTATATACATATATGTTTTTTTGTAATGAAATAATGAGTGTGATATTCAGAAACAATGCCAAACTGAACTCATGTTGTTGAAGAAATAATAAACAAACTCGTTACTGTGTCATCCTGATTCTCACTACTTATTGTCCATTGGTTTTTAATTTCATTGGCTTCCCTGTTCAGCATACTTGCAGAGAAGGGAATTTCGTTGCTGATGGATTAGTCAAGTTGATTAGGTGCCTCTGGCTGCAATGAAAATTTCTTTTTACGCTGAGCAGTTGCCTCAAGAAGTTCTTGGGAATTCCAGATTGGATGGTGCAGGAATACCTCGGTTTAGACATGTTGTACTGTGGTGTTGCTCATGTTCTCACCCTCTTGAGAACTTCAAATAGTTTCCTGAATCTTTAGGAAAAAAAAAAAAAAAAAAAAATCCGTTTAGATTGAGAAGTGATGACAACTGATCTTATAATTACAATTTTTTTAAATTTTCACACAAAATATAATAAACAATTTAACTTTTTCAAATCTCAAAATAATAATAATATTAAAAATAATATTATAATAATATTTTATTTAATTTTTAATTTTCATCTTAATTTATTTTATCTTAACTCTCAATCCAAACGATCGAACATGTCAAACTATTTCTATAATATCTTTTTAAGTTTCAAAAGTGCTGTCAATCACTTTGGTGTTTGTAGCTTTGAAATGTGGCAAGAATTAGAATGCTTTCACACAACCCACCTTGTCAAAAACAAAAACAAAAAGTGGAAGGGTTTGGATTCAGAAATCCTGCATTTCAACCTCACCTACCACACCAACAAAAAGCAGCACACCCAGCGGCCAGCTGCCTCTCCTTTCCCCCTTTTTCAATCTATTTATTATTATGGTTACTATTGACATGACGACGGATTAACATTATATGATCTTTTCTTATCATCGGTTTAATGCCCTTGTATTTTCGACAATAATCTGTTTTATGTTTTTTTTGTTATAGATTTTTATTAATGAAACTTGGGTCATAGAGCGGCGGCTTTAACTGATATTGCCGTCTATTCTTTCTAGGATGTATACATTATCTTACGTAGGGATGAATATGGTCTACAGTCATAATACAAATAAGGATTAAGATCCGCTCTAGATTATCTGCAAGAATAAAATGACTAATTCAGGGAGAGAAATATATGTGAACAGAATAATATTTAAGATAAATGATATTTGTAATCATAGAGTACGTAAGCGACGTACATTCCTTTTGAAGAAAAATGAGTAAATATGAAATTCACGTGAAAAAATTAATTATTTTGTAGTGGACTTTATTTTATTTTTTAAATGAATGTGTATCACTTACACAACTCATAATTGTATATAGTATCACTCAATATTTAATGATGTCTCAATCTTATTAGATGAGACTAAGACCTCATTTGATTACGCAGTTCAAATGAGATGAGATGAGATGAAATATTTTGAATAGTAGTGAGATTTTTGAGTTAAAACGAAATAAGATTGTTTGTAAAAACAAAAGTGTGAGTTTGGATAGTGAGATGAGATAAGATGATTTTAACTTTTTGAAAATTTAAAAAAGTAGTGGGTCACTGGATCCCACTAATTATTGAAAAATATTTTTAATTATTGGGTAGAAAATATTATGAATATATTAAAAATAAATAATTTCTATTATTAATTTAAAAACCCATAAATATCTTGACTTTTCCAAAATATATTTTTTTGTAATTAGTCATGATTATTTCAATATTTTTAAATATGAACTCATTTTTTTGTTAAACGAAATTATCTTTTGACCTATTTATTATACTATATTTTATAAAATTGAAATAAGTTTTTCTAATTATATATTACAATAAAATAAAAAATTTAATAGATAATTATTTATATTAAAAATGTGATAGTAAATATTATTGTAGCAATATTGTAGAGGCAGATGAAATTTTGTAACGATAATGTAGCGTTAGTATGGAGTTATTGTAGCATTACTGTAGAGGAAAAGGGGTGTGAGCTGAAGATAAATTCGAAAGGATGGAAAAAAGAAAGGACGATAGGTCATTGAAGAAAACAGTGCTTTTCACTGTTTAATGTCATACACTAATTGCATTTGTTGAAAAATCAAGATGATGTACAGATGAGATATATCTGTGTATAGAAATGATACTTGTAGTAATGAGTGTACAAGTGCTGTATAGTCGCTTTAAAAAAAAAAAAAAATATAGAATCCACGTAAAAAGAAATTAATTTTTTAATAGTGAATCTCACTCTATTTCAGACACTTATGCACGATACTTATGCATTCCATAATTATACGTAGCATTACTCATCTGTCTATTTCTATGTTTAGATAGATAGATTAAACCAGCCGTACAAGCCTTCAAACCAGCCCTAATTTTTAGCCATTCCTTGCCAAAACGGGCTTCAATACTAACTTACCAGGCCTTAGCATATAAATAACTGAGCTCAAGCCTCTACCTAGTGTGGGCTTTCAAGAATTTGAGAAGGCCCGCTAGTTCTCTTTTTTCTTTCCCTTCTTGAAACGACAGCGTATATATGTGCTTGCTGCCTTTCGCTGATGAATCGCGTGCTTGCTGGTACAACGAGGAAACGTGAGTGAATCTTGTACGCGCACATTCCATTTTTGCATAGTTTTCAAAACCCTAACTACTTTGTCCCCTTTTTTCTGTAATTGAAACTCAGCAGTGTCCGTAAAGCTACAGCACCGAGAGAGAGCGACAGAGACAGAGCTCCAAGCCATGGCCAAATGTTCCTTCAAGCTCGAACATCCCCTCGGTTCTCTCTCTCTCTCTCTCTGGGTGTGATCTGTTTTTTTTTTTTTTTTTAATACAATTGCAGTTGATGCTGTTTAATTCTTTATTGTGTGATCCGGGATTGTAAAATGATCGAGGTTCTATTGCGTATTGGTTGGAAATTGAAGCTGTGAAATATCTCTATTAATTCCCAATTTTTTATCGTTGTTTTTTCTTGTATACAAATTGTGATTTTCCCCCCTTTTCTTGTCTACATTTTAACTTGATTCGGATATTTGGTGTTTTGTATATGTAACTTAGAAGAAGTGCGTAGTTTATTTGGTTTATGGAACTTGCGGAGAATAGCCATACTTGCGGAACCATATATGCGTGTTATTTAATGGAATGATGGTTTTTGTAAACGTGAATCAATAAGTTGTAGTCTTGTGCCGTGATCTGGTTTTAGTTTCATAATTACCCTTCTCAGGCGTTCCAAATTCTCTTCTCCTGTTTATCTCGTTAGTTGTGATGTCGGTGATTGGTGGGTTTGAAAGTCCATATTTTGTGCATGACTTATTAAGGGCCATTTAGAGATAGATTCTCCACAAAACTTACTCATATACCGATTTGCATTTTTGTCTGCGTGCCAGAAAGGAGGCAGGCAGAAGCTGCTCGAATCAGGGAGAAGTATCCTGATAGAATACCGGTATAAAGTCCATATCTCTTATAAAAAATAAAGTCCATATCTCATTTTCAAGAACATGTCTATATAGTGGAACCATTAAACGTAATGTATATCTTCAGTTATTCTTTCCATGGATGATAGATTTTCTTGTGCTATGTAGGTTATTGTGGAGAAGGCTGATCGTAGTGACATACCTGACATTGACAAGAAGAAGTCAGTTCAGCTTTTATTTTAATCTTTTTTGTGTTCATTAATTGTACTCGTTCCAATTTCATTAGTTTGCTATGTTCTGCTGTTGTGTGTGGATTGGTTGTTAAACCTACCTTTTTAATGCCTATTAGCGTGTCAATCACCTATCCAGGTGTTGCCTTTTTTTTCATTGCAAGTGCATTACCTGAACTTGAATTCTCTTGGTTTGATGCTATTTTTCTTTGAGGAGTGCTACAGCCACAAAAGGATTATGCAAAAGTAATCCCATAATTGATGTGTCGATAGATCTACTTTACAATAAAAGTAACTTTATAATCTGACAAATCACATCAAGCCACATCAATTTGTGACAAACAACATCAACTGTCAGATCTATATTCCTCCTCGATAAGAAAATCATATCTGGGCTTGCTTTGTTGAGTCTGTATTGTTCATTTACATTTGTAGGAAATGGACCTGTAGTAATCACTAGTTATTACAGTCTCTCTGAAGTGACTTCATATTTTGGTAGTTAAATATTTTAGGGTGTATGACTTGTGAAGGTTTCACTGCCCCCAGTCCAACCCACAGAAAAAAGAAAAGAAAAAGAATCCCCAGCTTTTTCCTGCAAAATCTCGGTGGCTTGCCTGGTGCTATCACGGGTAAAAGCTCTCCAGTAAATGTTCAAAAGAAGAAAGATAACCAGCATAACAGAGAGAGAGAGAGGAGTGTGACACATCTGTGAAGTACATAGGGTGCAATTGGTGTCTTATTCTATTGTCAGTGGGTATGCTGTATGCTTCTGGGTGTCAAAATAAATATCTCTGTTATGATTTTAAGCCAAGTCCGGTGGGACCTTACAATGTTATTTGATATTTGAACATATAATACTGTGGACCTATAAGTTTTACATATGGGTAACAAATTCTTGTGCATGACTTTATACAGTCAGCATGAAAAGGATGTAGTTTACACATTGTAGATGGTGAATGGTAGTTTTTTTCTGATGAATGCAGGTATCTAGTTCCTGCTGATCTGACTGTTGGGCAGTTTGTATATGTGGTCCGGAAGAGGATAAAACTCAGCGCTGAGAAGGCTATATTTATCTTTGTTAAGAACATCTTGCCGCCAACCGGTGAGAATTTTTTTTTGTTAGGGTGGCATCTAACTATATGTATTCTTGTAATTTGGCTCCTGTATTGATTGATTTATATTTCTTTTATTGCAGCTGCCATGATGTCTGCAATTTACGAGGAAAACAGAGACGAGGATGGTTTCCTTTACATGACCTATAGTGGCGAGAACACTTTTGGAACATTCTGAGTGCTGTCAAGCTGAATTATATCATGTAAATTATATTTGAAGAAGCAGCTCGGGATCATGTATATTCTTTGCTGTCATCTCTAATTTGTGCCTCCGAAACTTTCGAGGACATCTCTTAAAACACGCTTCGACTCTATGGAAACCGTACAGTAAATATAATCTGGTTTATCCTTGGACTATTTTGTACTCTTTTTTTTTCTCTTGCAAAGCATCAGAAATGCCTTTCCAGGCCAGTAATGTCATGAGAACTCCGACTGTATGATCAAGTTAAACTGCTCGGAGGATAAATACGATGCTTTCAATTAGTGCTTTATTAAGGTGGACATGAATTCTTTTCACGATCAAACTTGAACCATCGTATTGCTGTTCCAAATTGTTTACAGAATGCACTAATCTGAGGAAACTTGGCACCAATGATATTTGCTCATTGGCCTTCCCATGTTTTCAAGTTCAAAAGAATGAAAAAATAATAATAACTAATAAAAAAAATCCATCGAAAACCATTTTTTTTTTCTTTTTGAAAAGAAGAAATATCAAACAAGAACACCCGCATTAATGACTTTGAAGCTTTTTATTTTATTATTATTATTATTATTATCACCATTAATTCATTTGAACCATCATCCCTAGCAAATTCCAGGCAAGTTGTCCCAAGTGCAGGAGCCAGGGGTTCTACTGTGGTCTGTTGAGGCAGCAACAGGAAAAATCGAAGCTATATGTTGCATGTCGATCCCGATATTATCGTCTGTTACACCTGAAGATTGGCCATTGGAGATTTCCCCACTATCACTGTACCAATCCGGGACTTGAATGTTGGAAGGCATAACATTGAACAACTTCGACAAGTCTTCCTGCATGGAGTTTAACAGAACTCCTGATTCTACGTGTGGTTTCACTCCTGCAAACGAATTAACGTGTTAAACAAAAAGCAGTACTTATATTTATATATATACCGGAGGAGCAAGTTTGAATTTATTTGATTAATTTCGCTTAATCTACCCTACCTTCATATTCTGCAGAAGTCCTGAAATCTCAAAATAATGAGAGAACTTGATCTTACCCTAATGATGAGGATGATTTGGTGATATTGGGGCATAGAGGAAAATGAATCTGGAAGAAAGTTTTTTTGTACTCAAATATTTTCCAATATATATTTATTCCTGAATTCATAAGCATCAAATCAAATTGAGAGTATAATTGAAGGAGTTTATGAAATGGCGTGATAAATTTAAAGCACTCAGAACAGGGAAGGCAGTAAATGCAACTGAAAGCATTAAAACCGGAATTAATGTGTCTAAATTATCTTAAGCTTGGACATACAGGCATATCCAGAGAAAGAGCACTTTGTAAACAGAACCAATGCATCAAAATTCCTATAGCCGCAACAATCATACACCAATCACCCACAATATGACATACACTAGTTCGATGTTTACTCACAAAGAGATAGATGCTTTTATATAATTAGGAACAGCTTAAGCAAATTATAAAGAGAACTCACCCGGAGAGGAAGAAATTGAATTGGAACCCTCCCAATGCTTGAATCCCTCAAACACACGCTTTTCTTCCAAAAAACTTTGTGTCATCAAACCGTGGCTGGACGCTGCCAATGCCTGAGCCTCCTCCAACATGTCCTCCAACAACCCATTACCGCTGCCCTGACTGGCAGCCGCATTAAACTTTGCGTCGATGGTAAACTCCGACATCCCGGCCTGAGGAGAATGCGATGATAATTGGTTTGAAGGGAGTTCCTGCTTAAGAGAATAAGCAGAGACCGGCGACACCAGTTGGTGCAGTTCTGACTGGCCAGTCGTCAGAAGCTGCGGCGAACTGTCGCTAAAAGTCATTGGGAACTGAAAGGAAGTAATATCGGGCAACTGGGTCAATGCATGCTGGCCCAGAGGATTGGTATTACTTTGTGTCGTTGACGCCATGGGTAGCGAGAAACCGGTTGAGTCACGGTAGCGCTTGAAGCGAATGGGAGTGCCTAGGATCGGAGGGGGCCGTTGGAAGGTGAAGGAGGAGGGGGTGATGGTGCTGGTGTTGAAGGGTTGTGGGGAGAGGGATTGGTGAGAAGGGGAGAGGGGAGAGTGGGGAGGTGGGGTCGGGGAGAGAGGGAAAGAAGGGTGGTGGTGGGAGTGGAAATGGAAGGTTGAGTTGGTTGGGGTAGTAGGTGTGGTTGGAGCTGAAGGAGTGTGGATGGCCGGAGAGTTTGGTTGGGATTGGGATTGGGAGTTGGAGGATGGTTGAATGTCGTGTGGATAGAGAGGGAGGCCTTGCCGCAGGCGCCGCTTCACCCTGGTGTTCCAGTAGTTCTTGATTTCGTTGTCTGTTCGTCCAGGTAACTGCATGCACACTTTTATGTCAATGAAGAAGATAACAGAGGCCAACATTTGTTCAGCCATAAAAACCAGGCAACAGCTTGTTCTTAAAAAACATCCAAACATATGTTCTATGACATGAACAGAGAAAAAGAAACACAAACATCCAGACTTATGCTCTAAAAGCATAATTGTAGCACAAAATTTAGCCCAACTTGTATTTTGAAGCGGACAAAATCTAACAAAAAAATACATGATTTAGAGTTCAGGTTATAAATATTCAACTCATACACCAAACAAAAATCATTGAATCAGCAGAATCTAAAAATAAATAAATAAAATTACAAAAGCATGGTTGTATATGTACCTGAGAGGCCATACGAGCCCATTTGTTGCCATACTTAGCGTGGAGCTGAAGAATGAGCCGCTCCTCTTCGGGGGAGAAGGCACCTTTCTTGAGATTGGGCCTGAGGTGGTTAGCCCATCGGAGCCTACAGCTCTTGCCGCAGCGGGCTAGCCCGGAGTTCCTCTGCACAGCGTTCCAGTTCCCTTCCCCGTACTTCCTCACGTACTCTGTGAGAATCGCGTCCTCCACCGCCGTCCATGGGCCCTTTTTCAGGGCGATCCCTCCTCCACCTCCACTACCCTCGGCCCCACCTGCCCCGGCGCTGGATCCCGTGGAACCACCTCCATCGCTCTGACCGCCGGTGTTGTTGACATTGTTGTTGTTGTTACCGCCGCCGCCGCTGGCTATCATTACTACCAACTAAATTCTCCCAGCGGCCAAACAACGGCTTGGTTTATAGGACGCTGAATTATATCTCAATTAGTTGCTCTATTATTTTTTGCTTATATAATATATATCTATATGAATCTGCGCTGCTTGAGATTCGGGCGGGCCCTCTTGATCTGCTTTCCAAAATGCGTTCTTTTTCTTTTTGTTCTTGTAAATTACTTTTGTTCTATATAACTCTAAAAGCTAGATGAATTTGGAACCTTTCAAATGTACTTTCTTTGTTGGGTTCGCGGGTGGGAGATTGCCGGTCTTGAAGGATGCAAGAATGCTAGCTCAGGGGTTTCTGGGTTTTAAGGGAAAGACAGGACCGAGAGAGGGAGATCAGGCTGCAATGGTGTTGGCGTTAGATTGTGGAGTTGAGAACGAGGATGAGGATGGAGATGGAGATGGAGATGGAGGGTTTGTCCGAGACTGGGACGCACAAAAGATGGGGTTGTGGGGGAGTGAGAGCAATTGAGAGGGGGGGTGTGAGAGCAAGTATTGCGCTTCCGGATACTTCTCCAACCTCGTGGTGTTCCATTTTAGGCGCTTTTATGTTTACCCTCTTTGCTTTAGGGCCTTTTTCTTCTTTCTTAATGACAGCACCTTTTAGCTGTTGTCTTAGCTTTGATTTGCTCTCATCGAGTGGATACAGCCTTTATTATTATTATTATTATTTTAACTGTGGCTACAATCTAGAAAGAGAACCTTCATGGTAGCTGTGGGAATTTCGTGATCAATAATAATGATATTATTTATATAATTTCTTTTTTAAAATCATCTTATAACTAGCTAATGCAATAGTCCCATTATATTAAAAATAATTAAATTTTTAAACTTTACCTGCCCTCTATATGAAAATAGTTATAAAAAAAAGTAGAAGAAATTGTAAGTGTATTATTATTATTAGAGAAATACATTAATCACAAAATAATTACATAAAAATAAATTCATAAAATAAAATAACTCGACGCAATAGATTAAATTTTACAAAAAGTAATATATGAAATGAGTCACTTTTTCATGTATTTAAGTTTATGTAATCCAGGTTTATTAAGATTCTAAAGACAATGATTGCGATATTGTAGCGCTTTTTAGCCATTGATAGTTGGGTACAGTCTTGGCATATATATATATAGAATTTTACAGTTTCAGAGTGGTAAAGAAAGTGAAAGGACATGGTGGTTTTGGGGCACATGCCTTGTACTGAATGGCGTATCGGTTGGAGAGAGACAAGATACGACTTTTTACCAAACACAATAGGCTTTTTCAGTTCAGACGATCTATTTTGAGTATGATGCTTTGTTCCCTTTAAGGATGCATATCAAGCTTCCTTTTTTGGGCCATTTTAGGTCAAATCCTGCATCCTTGTATGTAAACCTAATTAGATTCATTAATACATTCGTAGTAAAGAATATAATTGCTATTCTTATACACGGCTTATGATATAATTTGATTTTGAAGTTAGATTTTAAAATTTTAATCTTACAAATAAAATCTTACAATTTAAATAATGTAAATGATGTACTCTACACTTGAGAATAAAATAATTCTAATAATAAATTTTCCAAATACATTCACCCCAAATTCTATAATTTTATAATTAAGTATATAATGTTATACATCAGTCATTGTTCACTTTCACATCTCATACCTATAGTTTTTTTTTTCCATAAGGTGTAGGGTTGTTTTTCATAAGATGTGGAGCGTGTAATAGTGAATAGTGACTGATGAGATTTTTTTTTTTTTTATTTTATGATTAATGTTATATTGGGTAGGAAGTTGTAGCTGAGTTGAAGTGAAGGGCCAAGATGGGTCTTAGTAAAGAAGATTCTAACGCAGTTATAAGATTATATTTAGAAGACTCAGCAAAGAAAAAAAAATTACGAAAATCAAACAACTTTTAGTTGTAAATTGCCAATGTACACAAATGCATGCGCGTAAGTTATGAAGGTCACAAAAAAAAAAAAAAAACTATATATGCATCCGTACTTTACTCAGCAGACAACATGCATGCTAGCTAGATTTGGCAAAGGTCATGACTTGGTCAAAATTTCCCCACTATTTACCCTCCCAAATCATCATTGTGATCTTGTCCAAATAAAATACACTTTTGAATTATGTGTCAAAGATTAGATGTGCACGGCAAAAGCGAACAAAAAAAAAAAAAAGAAAAAAAAAAAGAAGCAGACAGATACTAATGAAAAGGGTGATAAATAGTTCATCATACTTCAACCCATTTACGTGAAGAGAAATGATTTAATTACAATTTTTTTTTTTTATAAAATTAAACTTACAAATTGAGATCGTTCAATGTGATATATTATATTGTAAAATTATTTTTATTAATTATACAGTAAATCTAATATATCATATGAAATCATGTATGTAGATTTACTTTTATAAGATTTATTTGTGAGTGTAACACTTAAATATGAATTTCAATAAATCCTTGAGCACAATTAAACTGTAATTAGTTCTCTCTGAAAATAAAATTAGAATGCTATATATGTATGTTAGCCAACCCATCGACACCCCCCCGTCTAGGGTTTTAAACAGTTTTAATTTGATGCAAAAGCAATTAATTAAATGGTTGAGAAGACTTGCACGTCAAGCATAATTTAGAGTGATCATGCAGAGAAAATGCACGAACCACACCCCCCAATATTACATGATATCCAATGCCCTGATCTGGTCCAACGCGTTTAATTTGTTGCTTTCTGCGACGGATTGTAAGAATTTTAAGGCAAGTAAGAGTGTTGAGTGTCATTTGTCACAAAGCAAAGCCTACTAATATTGACTCTTCGATTGTATAAGGCGAAGGAAAATGCCTTGTATATATGTGTGTGTGTGTGGGTGAGAGTACCTCATGTTATGGGAGAGAGAGCTTGATCTAGATCTCCATGGCTTTGTTCTCAAACTTTTCTAGGTGTTTGTCAGAGCCCTCTCGATCGAAACAATGCGTGTGTGACGGGGATGTTTGTGTCATAAGAAGAAATGATCAGAAGAAACTTCATGGAAAAACATCCAAGGATTATAAGCAAAAGCAAAGCCTTTGGATTTCATTTACCCGTCTTTCATTTCTGAGGTTTTAGGATTTTTTTTTTTTTTTTTTATGGCAGAAATCATGTGTATGCCTCCAAGGTTAGAACCGTGTCTAGTTGCGAGTTAAACTCAGTTTAGAAGGTGTCTTTCGCAATTTTTTTAGCGCATTTATTACTTTATTTTGCGTATTTATTCTTAGTTCTACGTCTGTCTATCTCTCTTATAAAATTAGATCATTTAATTCCGTCAAACAATTAGAGGAGATTTCTATTTGTATTTATCCATCACCGTGACACTTCATCAAACCATTTTGACAACCAACTGCGATTTCAGAGAGAGTAGAGCATTAACTGAGATGCATTGCTTGTTCTGTGAAGATCTGCTTTTCAAAATTGAGCAATCCTAAAGTAGTAGTCGATCATTTCATTATGAAATCAGCATCATCACTCCGAGCTGGATTTGTTGAGAACTGTTACGGATACAAAGAGATTATACAAGTAAATTCTCAAATTGATATGGTTTCATGAAATCCGTTAAATCTACTTTATAATAAAAATAATTTTACATTCTAACATACTATATCAAGTCACATCAATTTATAAGTTTAATTTTATATAATCTTTTTGTAACTAAAATATTTTCTATCACAAAATTTAAATAGCCCTCGTCCCAGATATTGGACAAAGTGGAACTAATAACTTTTAGAGGCAAAAAAATCCATTCACTAAAATAACTTGAAGAATTAAGGTCTCGTTTGGTTACACAGTTCAAATGAGATGTTTTGTTAAAAATTGAATAAAATATTGTTAAAATATAATTTTTTAATATAATTTTTATTTTGAGATTTAAAAAAATTAAATTTTTTATTATATTGTGTGAGCATCTGAAAAAGTTATAATAATAAAATGAGATGATTTTATGTATCCAAACCAGGCCTAAGAGAGGATTGGATAGCATTGGAAAATTTCCATTTCAGAGATTATAAATTATCGTTTATATAATAATATTGGCAGTATCAACCAGAATTAGAAATGAAATTACTTTATGAGAGCACCAAAGACTTGAAACTGAACCACTATTTCTCATCCACCTGTAACAAATGTACAAGGCATCTCAACATTTTATGCATTTGCTGTCAGACTTGCAATTTCTAAGCAATTGGTAAATATTCATAAAATTAATCATTCATCTGCCAAAAATTTCATTTTTTTTTTTTTTAAAACTCCCTGATATGATATAACCCTGCCGCTGCCAGTCAGTAATCCTCATTTAGAAAACAAGTAGCTGAATTCTTGCCCCAAATTTGCCGGAATCATCCCATCCCAAGCAAACACATCCAATTGAGCAAAATCCTTCTCTCCGTAGAAGCAAACCCAGTCATTGGCGATCAAACCCAAACCAATGGGGCATTCGCACATTCAGTTCAACGAAGGCATGAGAGATCAAATAAAATCCATGTCGTTTAGACAGGAGCCAGATTAACCTCTGCTTTCTTCCCCATTTATATGATTCCTCAGAAAACCCATCCTCACTCAGAGTTGCAAAGCCAGGTCTGGCTGCTGGGAATCAACAAGAACACCAGAAGATGGTCTTGCTGGAGACCCTGGAGACTGGAAACCAATATTCAAGTCTGGAGGAAGTGTCTCCTGTTTAGGCCTTGGTTGTGTACGAGGACTGAGACTTTGCCAAGGGTACTGCACCTGAAACCTAGACAAGTCAGCTGGGGCTAATTGAGGGAAAACTATAGGTCGGTTTGGGAGTTGTGCTTCATTGCCCATGCGAACAGGTTGTGGTGCAAATGCCATGGGAAAAGAGCTCCTCTCAGACTGAGATTGCATCCCCCCTGAAAGAGGAAACTCTGCCCGCATTTGGGAAATTTGTGGACGGAATTCCCGAGCAGGGTTGTATGATGGACTGGCAGAAATTGGAGTTTTGGGGAAGCTGGAATTTTCTGTCGCTTGTTTAAAACCTCCAGCCCCTATGGACATCCATGCCCGGGCAGCTGCTGCCGCGGCATTGCCTGAGTCAACTCTCCTTACAGATGGAACTGAGGGCATGACTTGTGCGGTTTCAACTGACGATTGATTTGAAGATTTCTGTTGCATCTGGGCCCTTTCTGACAAAATTCTCATCAATTGAACTGGGTCACTAAGACCCTGCTCCTGTCCATGGGGAAAGTTCGTTCCTCTAGCCATGTGGTTCAGTGTGGCATCAGAAGATGGACCACTCATCTTACTGTTCAAATCGTTGTTGGTGATTTTTCCATTTGGTTGTCGAGTAACAATTCCATCCTTATCAGGCTGCTTAAACGGTTCAGACTGCAGAAGATTTATGCTTCTCAATACTGGTTCTTTGGACCTCGAATCTGCTACTCCTGAATTACTTGAGAACTGCTTTTCAGCAAGAAGCTCAGCATTATTTTGATGGGCAGAGGGCAAAGAGTTCAATTCAAATTGCTTAATAACCCTATTTTCAGGCTTGGAAAGACTCCTAGATGGTGGATTTTGCTTCTGGAAAATGGAATTATCAGGTGCACTCAGTTTATTTCCAGCAGTGCCAGAGACATATAATTTCCCTGCCGAAGTATGAGCACCAGCTGGACCAGATGAAGATTGTTTTGCAGACGAAATAGGCCCAATTACAGGAAGCTCCTTAGCAGAAACACGAGTCTTAGTTTTTCCATCTTTTCGTAATTCAGCATTAGACATCAACTTTGGACTTAAACCAGGTTCTTTCTGGGGGCAATTCTCGAGCATTAGTACAGGAGTTTGAAGTGGCTCATACTCTCCAACCCAACCACGACCAAATTTGCACCCAGCAGGTAATGCCTGCTCAATTCTCTGAGAGGCAACTTTCCAGGCAACAGGTCCAAGAGTTGCAGCAAAACGAGCCAAGCTCCTAGCATACGAATATTCTGCAGGAAGCCCGACCTGCTTAACAAAATTCAAAAGAAAACAAGCAAAGACAAAAGTAAGATGAGTAGAGAGGCCCAACTATTCAAGAAAAGGAACCAGTTCCACATCACGTACAGCAATCAACTGCTTAAGTTCACCCTCAAAGGTTGTAAATATCAAGTCTGATATAACTGCCGGCTGATTGGAATTGTTATAAGTTGCACGGCGGTCATCATCGTGCACAAATTGCTTCCTTCCCAATTTAGAGAGTAGACCCTTCCCTAAAATAGTACAGCAATCAAAGCAATTAGAGAGAACAACATGACCATGATAGAATGTAAAATGATAAAATAAAAAATAAAATCTAACAAACGGGCTATTGCAGTCGATACTGGCCTGGCATGATTGTGTGATTGCAAAACAAAACTCTACAGGCTAGCAATAAATTAAAACAACTAGAGAATCTAATTCTAGGCAAGTGATAGATAAAATAAAATGATAAAATCTACATCCTCGTTATATACATCCATCATCATTGTAGTACACAATGGAAGAGGGGAAGATAACCTTCATTATGATACCTGATGATAAGTCTTCTGCCTTCTCAAGATTAGTATCAATTAAGGAAGGATTACCCTCCACAACAACATCGGTGTTACTGGGCCTCTCACAACCACCGCCTTGGTTTGTATTGAAACCATTCTGTACATCTCCAAGGGTGGCAAGAGTGGCGCCGGTGGAGAAATCAGAGCCAACAGGCTCCTGTGAGGTTCGGCAGAATGGCTTCTTCCCAGGCTTCTTGATTAATGAATTGGATCTTGTTTTCTGCTCCGATTTCAACTCTTTCTCAGATCGGTCAACTTCAATCCTTAGCCTCTCGAATTTCTTCATTGCCAATTCTTGTATGGAACGAGCCTTTTTACATACAACAGTGTCATAAGAGAAACAAACAGAGCAAGATAGTGAAACAGCAGAGTCAAGGAAGAACAACTGGACAAAAGACTTATACCTGTCTATAGTATATGGTGTCCGGAGCATTATATTGGATTGCATTTGAGCAAATTAAGAAAACATCATTCTGCATTCAAGAAAACAAACTGTACAAGTAAATATATAATAAATCATTCTTTTTATTCAGATTAATTCTTAGCAGCGGAAATCTATTCCAAAAATCTTAGATACTTAAAATGGAAAAAGTACAGTTATAATTATTTAAAGTGTGTATCCACGGACCACTACAATCATAACAGAGAAATGAAGTAACAACTTTCAGGTAACAAAAACAGCTGTGCTTTGAACAGGAAATCATTCTCTCTATTGGTTGCAGATAGAAAGAATTACATTCAGATAATAATTAAAAAAAAAAAACTATGTGCATAAATATATGTATATGTAAATGTATAAGCATTTGGCATAGATGTCTATGATCCCAGTGTCAAAATTAAATCTCCCGGGAATTGTCTATCATTCTCCTAAAAAGATTGGATACTAAATTTTCATATCTTTCATTGGAACACTGATACCGGGAGGAAAAATCCACCATTTTTCCACAATTGAAAAACAAGAAATTAGCTAGTAGGCAAGATCCAAACTCTTCACCAAAGTCACAGTTCATTAAAAAAAAATAAAACAAACAAAATAAAGTTGAATGCAGAAACAGAAAACCAGGGCCTATTTGGTTCTGTTTTCTGGCGAAACTTTTTTCAATTTACAAGGTCAGAGAAACATAAAACGAAATAAGGTACCAACAAAAAAAAAAAAAAAAATCTTGGAACATGCTATATACTACATTTCTATCCCACTTTCATCTTATTATGAAAAATGTGGCACTTTCCATAGCCCTTGGATCATCTCTTTTTAAAAAATAAAAATAAAAAATCGAAGGTTGATGAGCAATGCCACCTCAGCATAGTGGGATACAAGTGGGATGAGGGTGTAGTATGTGTCATTTTCCTTTTATAATACATCTTCTTTAGAAATATATATAAATATATATATATATATATGAGCATAGCTATATGCTATACTCCTATCACACTTTCATCCCACTTTATAATTATGGCACTTTCCATCACCCTTGGATCATCTCTTGACTTTTTTTAAAAATAATTCAAAGATTGATGGGTAGTGCCACCTCATCATTGTGAGATAAGAATGGGATGATGGTGTAGTATATAGAAGTTTCCTATATATATATACATACATACATACATATATATATCTTGTTTCTAGCTTAGGAAAATGAAATTATATGTTTAATTTGATTCAATGCAACCTACCCCACACAATATGGACTGAACCCATGAAAATCCACATGGTCCGCAATGGTGAGGGAGAGGGGCACAATGCTACCTGATTACAATAAGGACAAACTTACATAGAGTAGTGCCAACGTTTCATGAAACAAGAAGTTCATGTTAAGAGAGGTGGGGGTGGCCAATGCACAATATCTTACCAAAACCGATATGTTTGCCACTAACATTGATATGGCCCACATTCAAATTACAAGCAAACTTCCCTAAGCTTTTTATTATTATTATTATTGTAGGTAAAGCAAACTTCCCGCTTATCACCTACCATATTCAAATTTTCTCCCTCCCCCCTCTCCCAACCTCTTTCTTCTGTGTGATACAAACACATACATATAAGATTCTCTCAAACTGTTTGATTAACCATCCAATGGTCTTGCGGATGGCATTTAGCCATTTAGTCCGCTTCTAGTGGGAGATATCAAGGATTCCCCATTGACAGCCCCTTGTTTAAAAAAGGAGGGACAGAGAAAACTAAAATAGGAGTACAAAAAGGGTACAAACCTCAAATTGTTCCAAGGTAGAGTACGATCCATTTGCCAACTTCTTCCTCACCGTGGCAAAGTCCATAGGATGATCAATCACATCGTGATAATCGGGAAGCTGCAGTCAGAAAAAGAATTTCAAACACCAGTGCCAAAAGCGGCTTCAAAGACCAATCTACCATTTAGAAATGAAAAAAAATAAAAAATTCCGAACACCTCCTCGGGATCAACCGGTTCTGCATACACACCATACGTGTCTTTCCTGCCACGATTCAGATATTAACATCAGAAACTGCCAACGCTTTGCAAAATCAAAAGGTAGACTGACTATAGAGGGGGAGGGAGAGAGAGAGAGGGAGTTCACTTCCATACTTCTGAAGTTTGTCAAGAATCAACTCCAGTGTCTTCTTGTCAGGCAATGGAACCCCAGACCGAGGATCGGTTGGCGTCCCTAATCAAAACAAACGCCAAATCAAACAATCCCGTATCAAATCCCAAACCTCATTCGACAAAATAGTCAAAAGCCATAAATCCCAAATCCTCACATACTGAATTAATTATTCAAGAATCCATAAACCAAAACGAACCTGGAGCAGAATCGAGCTCCTTCAAGTCCACCTTCCTCCCTCTTTCCTATCAAAACACGTAACCCGGCACGAACATACAAATAAGTGCCGCACACCCATAAAAAAAAAATGCATAAAAGAACGATTATGACTGTGTTTACAAGCCTAATATAGATAGAGACAGACCGGCCTGAGACAGATAAGGCAGACAATGCACGTTAGAGAGAGAAAGAAAGATATAAGGAGATAGAGAGTGGATGTGGGTAGAGAGAGATGTGGGGAAGCGTGATCAGATTCTCGTGGGCGTGTTAGTTTTTGACAGTTGACCCAACCGTTACTACCTCTCACTTCCCCGACACGGAGTGAGAGAGTAATATTGAAGTCTGGACCAATCACCAAAAAAAATCTTCACTGATTTCAGCTGAGCTGTACTTCCCCTTTCTCTCTCCCTCTCTACCACAGAGGCACGATCCTCACTTTCTTCTTACTCTTTAATCAGATCCGTACAATGATACCACACATACCTCATCATCCTCGACATCACCCTGGTCATCATCTTCGTCTTGTTCATCATCGTCATCATCCCGACCATTGCTGATACTCCTCTTCTTCAATGGCTTACGCTCGCACTCGTCCTCCGAAGCGTGCGAATCACGCGCCACCGTGTGAGCCCGACTGGGTGACTCGCTCCCTTGGTTCAGCTTCACCACTAACTTGAGCTTCTTCTCCCTCCTCCTCTGGTCCTCCTCGTCGTCATCGTCGTCCTCGTCCAGGTAATCGTCGTAGTCGATGTTGTACCTCACATTTCGTCGCCGGAGGCTCCGCCGGATGTCCGGCTCGGGCGCAGCCGCCGACTCGACAGCTCGGCGCGCTAGATCTGCCTTCGATGGCCTCCCTTTCTTCTTCCTCTTCACGATCTGGCCCATCTGTCTCTCTCTCTCTCTCTCTCTCTCAGACACACTATCTCTCTCTACAACGCAGACTCACTACTTTCTCTCTCTTGCTTTGGTTCCATTAGTTTCGACGGTGGGTTTGGTCTTTTCGAGAGGCTTTGTGAGACCCGAGCCTGGGTTTGGAGAAACGAACCTTAGGTTCGGGCCTCAGGTTGGGTAAGAAAAATCATTGTTTTCTTCCAACTTTATATTCGTGTAAAACGGCGTGAGTGGCTGGAAAATACGGCGTCTGGTGCTGCCCATTGCCCTTGCGGGCTTGCGTGTCCCTTTGCCTGCTGCCCGTCGCTTTTGTTTTTGTCTATCGTGTGGACACATTCTTCAATTGAAAGATTTTGCGCGTGTCTCACACCTGCGATTACAATAAAAAAGGAAATAATGATAGAGCAATGCTACACAATCTCTCAACTTTCAAGCACCACTTTTCTTTTAAATTTTTATATTTTTTAATTTTTTTTTTTAATTTTTGAGTTTAGCCTTTATGAAATAATTTTATTTTTCTATTCATTATTCATATATTAAAGATTTGATGAAAAAAAATAATAAAAATTAAAAAATATGTAGTGTGTAGAGGTTGAAAGGTTGTATAGATTTTTTCATAATGATAAGCCATAATAATTTTACACAACCCTTCGATCCATCATTCATATCATTTTTCCTAGAATAATTTTTTTTCATGTGGATCTTATATTTATTTATTTTTTTTAAAATGACTATACGATACTTGCATACTCACGACTGTAAATATCATTTCTCTTTTTCCCATACTGCAGGAAGAGTCTTTCCTCCGTTGATATATAAATATATATATATATATGTGTATATAATTTTTAATAATACTAAATATAAATTAATACTTTTAAAATGTATTTCGCCAAACGTAGAAAATGATATTTATAACTTTTTTATGATATTTTATATATTATATTTTAACAT
Organism: Juglans mandshurica; assembly: GCA_022457165.1. Classification (NCBI taxonomy): domain Eukaryota; kingdom Viridiplantae; phylum Streptophyta; class Magnoliopsida; order Fagales; family Juglandaceae; genus Juglans; species Juglans mandshurica. The sequence goes on along the minus strand of CM039632.1, from coordinate 881,514 downwards.
AGAAAACGATGGATATACAATTTTTATATTTATAATATTTTAAAAATTTGTAAGAAGGGCGTCCTATGTCATTACTCCTTTAAAATATTGTGGCCATAATATTATAATCCTATCATAAACTGAATATATAACTAAAATTTAAATTTTAATAATATAGTATATTATGACAAAATAAAAATATTAATTATCGATATTTTAAAATTGGAAAGTGATGGGTAGAAGATAAATTTTACTGTCTATAAAAAAATAAAGGGCAAAATCAATGCGTTCGATGTGCACCAAACCGCTCACCAATGCTAACATGTAAAACATCGATTTAATGAAACAATACGAATTGAAGACATAAATGATTTTCATGAGATAAATGACCTTTTCTTCTATCAATTTTTTTTAAAATTTTCTTTTTAATAAAAAAATAATTTTTATAAAAATACTTTATTTAATTTTTAACTTTCATTTCAATTCATCTCATTTCATTTACGAAAACAAATGAGATCGGACTCCAGTTGGATACAAGAAGTATTTTATAATTTTATCTCATAATTTTTATTTTATCGTTATAATTTTTTCAAATTTTCATATAAAATATAATAAATAATTAAATTATTTTAAATATTAAAATAAAAATAATATTTTATTAAATTTTCAATTTTCATTTCAAGTATCTCATACAACCTTAATAAATGTCGTTACGTGGCCAAGGTCGATTCGATTCTCTGCAACCAGACAGAAGGTCAACATTCACGGGAGCAGAGACCCGTAGAGTATGTTCACGACGCGCATAAAAACGCGTGGGGGAAGCCTTCCACATTATACAAAGTCCGCTGATTGGAGACTACCGCGACCTAAATGCCCAGTAGTTTGACCAAAGAGCCCACTTTAAAATTACTTTTTGCACGCCTAATGTAAAGGGTTCATTAGTCATTTTAACTTTCAACCTACTTTTCCCCCTCTTTTTTTCCAATAAATTGCTTCACTTTTGTTTTCTCTTTTTCGTTTTAACTTATTATATTTTGTTGTTAGTGCTCCATACAGAGACTATTAACGGCTGCGATAAGATTCTGACGCAACAATGGCGGGTCCACGATGATCCGAAGGTGGATAATCAATAACGTGTTCAAGCAAGCCAGCAATGATACCAACATTTCTTGGGACTACGACCCGACTAACAATACCCTACCCTGAAATTCATAGGCAGCTCCGCGTGGTCCCCACAAGTTGTTGCCCCCAATTAATTAATGTTTTTTTTCCCTATTTTAAAGTTATTTATTTATGGGTAAAGTGCTATTTATTATAAATAATTATTTAAGTTATATATTTATGTGACATTAAATTATTTAAAAATGTTGTAAGAACATTTTTCATTTACAAATAAATGCTATTTATAAGTTTTTTATTTATTATTCTCATAATTTTATTAACATATGCTAAGAGTCACAATAAGATCTTAACCTAGTAGTACTCTATTTTCTAATTAAATTTGAGTAGTCAAATAATCATTGTACATAAATTTATCTATATAATATTAAACAAAAACTTATTATGTGAGTTACTATTCATTCTTATTTTTGTTGGATGTTGGACTATACTTTATTTTTATATTCTATGAATGCTTTAACTTTAGAAACATCTCGTGAAAATATAGTTTGATGTAGTATATTAGATTATAAAATTATTTTTATTATAAAATAGATCTAATATATCATATAAAATCATGTAAGTTTATAAATTTATTTTTGTAGAACTTCTTTATAACTACATTCCTTCTCTTTCTCTTTTTATCTTTCCCTTTCTTTTTATTTTTTTTTTCTTTAGCAAAGAGAAAATTATTCACGTTTAAGCTAGTGTAATCTTACATCACTAAAGAAAGGGTAAGAATTGACTTTAAATTAAGAAAATTTTTATTTATCGTCTCCACACACAACATTTTTTTATTATTTTTTATTTTTTTACTTATCAAATGTGTAGTATATGGATGATAAGTATAAGAATTCAATTAGTTTAAGAATAATAAAATAAAATTTTAAAAAAATATAAAATATAAAAAAGTGTGATACGTACTGTATAGAAATGATGCATAGCAAAACTCTTAAATTAATAATATGGGCGTTTCCCACCTTTTCAAGTTACAAAGTATTAATATAATAGAAATTGTATTGGTTCATACCAATTACAAAGAAGGGAAGGGCTAATTTGAATATGGATTAAGGCCTCGTCTGGTTATACATATGACATGAGATAAAAGTTAAATCGTTTATTGTATTTTATTTTGAAGTTTAAAAAAGTTGTAATAATTAGATAATATGAGATGTGATGATTTGTGAAAACAAACCAGGTCCATGTTATTTGGAAAATTTGGATCTAGGTGGAAGATGAAAGTTGATTAGAAATGATTTGAGGGTTTTTCTCATGATTTCTTTGCATAGTTATAGGGAAGGATAATGCTAAATACAATTCAGTGTGCAATCTTCACTTACTCCATTTAAAAAAATAGGGTCTACTATAAATTAAAAATAAAAATAAAAAATCATATAGATATCAGATTTACTTACTTAAAAAAAATATGCAAAGTTTACATACTTTAATATTGTAAATATTATTTGAAATGACAAGTAATCAATAAAAAGTAGATCAACAATAGACAGTGTCAGAGTTTTAGGTGGAATTGGATTCGAATGCGGCAATGGAGTGGGTTCAAGGAGGAGGATATGTGCCATGGTTTCTTAGAACTTTGCTTTATCAAGTTATATGGCATTAGAACATCTACAAATTCTCTTTCAAGCGTGCATATTGTGAAGTCAATCAAGTTATGGACAACTTGTGTAAATTCGAAGAAACATAGATCGTAGGAGATTGTGCTAGTGCCCCTACTACGTGTCCTCCAATGTCAATGAGTTTTTAGAGTTTATAATTTGATTTGCAATAAAGTTTTTTAGTAACTTTCAAGATGATTGCTTTTAATCATAATATTCTAACGTTATAAGTAATGATTATCAATAAGTTACATGTTCCTTATCAAGAAATAAATTATTGAGTATTAAAAGATTATGATTACGATAGTGCATATTTTAGATTTTTTTTTTCACATAGCCATGTGTACTATAAGAATTAGAGAAATTATTTATAGAAGTTTTATACCTCATCTGTTTAATTAATATATGATTTATCATTTTTATTATTTTATTTAATCTTTAAATATGTGTGCATTTAAATATAAATCATAAATCATATGTTAATTATATAGAGGCGTTTAGTATAAGACTTATAACATTTCTCCCTATGCGTGTGATTTGTCATTAAAATTTTGAGAGATGATAATTGCAGTCGTAAGTGTGCAAGAGTCATGCAATCACTTTGAAAAGTAATATATACGGGACTCATATGAAAAAAATAATTTTTTAATAATAGACTCTACTCTTTTTTAATTTTTTCAAAATGACTACACAACATTTACACATTTCACAACGGCATGTAACATTATTTTAAAAACTCTATATTGTGCAAATATATCTCGGTGTCTGTGGTGCCTTTTTGTTTTATTTTATTTTTTAAATAAATAATATTAGATACAACTATCGAGGATCCAAAATTTAAATAGATAAATCATTTATAAAATATATATCCTATTAAAAAATAATAATTTTTTTTATATTTTCAAACGATGATTTTATTTTTATAAAAATGTGTGTCAATTTTATTTGTTTTTACAGATAAAATGAAATGAAATAAATTAAAATTAAAATTAAAAATTAAATAAAATACTATTAAAATATATTTTTTAATATTATTTTTATTTTAAAATTTATAAATATTAAATTATTTATTTTATTTTATATGATAATTTAAAAAACTTATAATTACTAAAATTTGAGCAAGGCCGTGCTCGAGCAAGCCTGTGTTACGTGAACTTATGCTGGGCACGCAACTCCACATCAGCTCTTTCCCTGTTTATCCGCCTCTTTTCTCGTAGTCTGATACTCTCTTCCATGGAGAAACTGAGAGTGCTGGTGAGCGAGATCGCTTACGCTCGGAACCACACGAAACTCTCTCCTCTCCAACGCTCTCTCATCCCAGTCCTTTCATTCGCCTCATCTTTCTACGGACTTGCTCTCTCTCTCCGCCACTATCTCTACCACTTGGGCATCTTCCGCAAGCACCGGTAGGACCCACCTCCTTCTTCGTTTCCCACTCAATTTTGCTGCCGAGAAAAAAAAAAAAAAAATTAATCTTTGTGTTTCCGCCTCTAAAAGAAAAAAAAGAAAAAAAAAAGAAGGAAAGCTCCAACTAAATCAAGGCAACGAAGTTTGGTTTTGTAGAAGTTTTCTTCTTTTAAAATCTCGGAGCCCAAGTTATGTGATCGTGGGATGCCTCTTTTTCTTACATTCTTTCAGCAACAACTTAGCATATGAAGTTTTAATTTTTTATTGGTTTCGCCATTTGTTTAACACAGAAGAAACGCAGGCTTGAAAATTTCTTAATTTGTTTTTAGTTTTATTTTCGTCAACTTTCACTGCGAACAAGCGCCCACTGTTGTTCCAAGTTCTGCTCTGGTTTGATTTTTGCTTAGTTTAATTTACCGTACTGTGGTCTCAAGAGTTGCTTTTGTTCAATTTTGTTAAACTCAATTCAAATTTTCCATCTTTGTATTTTGGGTTGGAGGTTGCCGGTGCCGGTTATTAGTGTTGGGAATTTGACTTGGGGAGGCAATGGGAAGACACCCATGGTGGAGTTCATCGCTCGCTGGTTAGCTGACTCTGGAATTTCACCTCTCATTCTCACTCGGGTATCACGAGTTTCCTTTTCATTTATTTTCCATTTTCTTGTAATAATATGATTGGCGTTTTTAGACTTCCCATCTGCGGTTGCAGTAGTGAGGCTAATTTTAGTTTTTTTCGCTGAAAATGGTTCTCACCAGAGTAAGTGCGGCTTTTCAAATTATTAAATTACCGCGTCAATGTCATTTGAAAATGAGTCCGATCCAGGAAATAGAAAGAAAACATACACAAACGCACAGGAACCGGCCAAGAGTGGTGGAAAGAGGTTAGATGAGTGGAGGAAGTTTCATAGGAAGTCTGTGATGTCAATTTATATGTCCTCGAAAATGGCTGCTTTTTAATACTTGTCGTTATTTTCGACCTTTAGTGGAAAGTGAACGGTGAACGGGTCCAGTTTGTCTAGGCTACGTTGAATTAGGTTAAAGTTGTACGACAATACTGCAACAGCACTGTGGTATCCAGTACACAACAAAGAAAAAAGACAGAGGGATGAGGTAACTCATTGATGTCTCGAAGTCGCATAATTTCATTAAGTATTGACAAAGCGAGCTATTGTGTTCCATCTACTTGGATGCTTTTGCTGTAGGTATGAGGGGGCAAAAAACAAAACTATGACCTTGTCTATTGTCTCGCATAAGAAACCTTCATAGCAATTCATGACTGGCACGTCCTTACGTGGAACCCACAGATATGAATGGTCAAGATCCGTATTGTTCACAATATCCCAAAAATACTGCCTGCGAAATGGTCCATGATGCATGTGGAAATCCTCCGATATTTTAACAAACACAGGTATGAAGGGTTGAGATCCGTATGACTCCCAAAAATACTTCATGCAAAATGCTCCCTGATGCATGTAGAAATCCTCTGATAATTCATCAATAGACTTGGCATAGTAGTCTCCATGTAAGCTGCAGTCATAGTGGATTCTTTACAATTCTAAAGTATAAAGGCCCATTTTCTTGAGTAGTTTCTTTTTGTAAACATGCTTTTATCTTGTCCAGAAGTTAGAAAGGAAAGAGAAAATAGATTGCTCTTTCATATGAATCAGGCCTAAAAACTGTTGTCAAAGTATGCTTGACAGATTTGGCAATTGTGAGGCTTACTGATATCATTTCCCTTGCAGGGTTATGCTGGTGGGGATGAGGCTAGAATGCTTGGAAGGCATCTACTCGGGGGACCTGCAAAGATTGGTGTGGGTGCAAACCGGGCAGCTGTTGCTGCTTCTTATTTTGAAAAATATGGTTACCTTGATCCTCGTAGTAGCACATCCTATCAGAGACTTTGCCTCAACAAAGTGGAAAGTCATCTTAATTCAGAAAAAGTTGGTGCTGTAATTCTAGATGATGGAATGCAGGTATTGTGTTGTGTTTTTTGTTTCTTTTCCAATGTTGGAATGCCGCTGTCATCTATGGCAATGTCCTGTCCCACATTGTTTTCTCCGGTAACTATTTTTATCTGATATTTTATATAGCTAATACTGTCAATAAGCTCTAGCTAAAAAAAATGCTGCTTTTATAAATAAATATATATGTATGTATGTATAAAACAAGGCATACTTTTAACATGATTTTGGTTCTCAACGTGATGGCACAGTGAATATGTTGGCTAATATTTCAATTTTAAACATTTGCACAGTGAATATTTGTACTGCACACTATTCTAAACATTTGAACAGTGAATATGGCACAGTGAATATGTTGGTTAATATTTCAATTTTAACAACGAACTCTTGAAACCCAGATTTTTTGCTCATAGGGTTTTTATGCTGATAGTTTATTTTATTGATATGGAAGACAGCACTGGAGCTTGCACCATGATCTGGAGATCGTAATGGTCAATGGATTATTGCTGTGGGGCAGCCGTCATTTACTCCCACTTGGACCCTTAAGGGAGCCTTTGACTGCGCTCAAACGGGCTGATGTTGCTGTCATCCATCATGCTGACATGGTATACAAGACTGCCCTTTTCCAATTTCTCCATTTTAATTTATCTTTTATGCTTCAACGGACTGTATTGTGGTGAGCATATGCCTATGTATTGGTTGCTCAGTCTCTTTGGTGTACATGGTTTAGATTGTGTGTTTTCAGAGCCGGTAGATATTTACATTGATTTGAAATTTATTGTTGGGTATCACACAGGTTTCAGAACAAGGTCTCAAAGATGCAGAGCTTATGATTCGAGAAGTTAAAGAATCCCTCCCTATTTTCTACACTAGAATGACTCCCTCGAACTTTTTTGAAGTGTCAAATATTAATTCCAAACTGCCCCTGGGAGTTTTGTGTAATGCCATCATATTATGTGTGTCTGCCATTGGTTCTGCAAATGCTTTTGTAAATGCAATAGAGAAGGTACTAGGCCTCCCTTTCAGTTATCTCACTTTTGTTTCAAAATGGATTCTTGAGATCCCGAGGAGTCTCATACATGTCATCTTCTTGTCCAGATACAGATTATGTGGCATCATTGTTGCTCTCTACGTTTACCCCTTCTTTCCTCTTTGTTCAATCTTTGCTTTTGTCTCTAAATGGGAGATACCTTTCTGCAGATAGGAGCATCTTTTGTTGATAGACTCGACTTCAGTGACCATCACATCTTTCAAGCCAGGGTACAGTTATCTTTATCTTTGTCATGATTTAGGATCTTGTCAAGTATGTGGTTCTACCTTTGTGCTAAGTGCTCGTGGTATTCCATTCTGCCATTTAAAACACTCTGAATATCAAGGTAGGCGAAGACTGTATAGGGCAGTTGTTTCAACCTCCCACCCTTCCCCCTCTTCCGCAACTTTCTTTTCTTTGTTATTTTTTTTCATTGTCTGCTTGAACACTGATTTGGAGGCTCCAGACATATGGCAAATTCTTGATAACTCTTGTTGCTAATCAATGCAGGATGTTGACCTGATCAGAAGGAGGCTTGAAGAACTTGAGGATAAGTTTGGTTCCAAGCCAGTTGTTGTAGTAACAGAAAAGGTAAGTAGATTCAAAATCATTATACCGGTGGGTGGTTTATTTTTATTTGTATCCCTTTATTTTGTTTAAGGGGGCTAAAAATGAGTTTTTTTTTTTTTTTTTGTGCAAACAATTTCTAGGGGCCATCGGACTGGGGGTTTTTTCCCTTAAATTACCCGAGGTGCACTTGCGGGAAACTCCTTGCCGAGAGTTTGTGCACCACCGGGATTAGTCGGGATGTTGTTCCCCGACACCCGGTGCCAATAAAAAAATATGAGCCTTTTTATGTTTCTTGAATGCATCTTCTTCTTATGATATACAAATTATATGTTCATTGTACATTTTCACGTAGCACATGTATCCTTTGGTTATGAGGTTGCTCACAATACTTTTTCAATTCTAGCGCTAGTATGTATACCTTTTCTGTTGAATTGTGACCATTACTTATATGAACTAAACAAAATCTAAAATTATGAATCATGGTGGATATGAAAACTCATTTCATTTTTCTTGATGTTGAAATTTACGTTGCCAGGATTATGATCGAGACACAGAGATTTTTAAGGGCTTGCATCCTTCCAAAGTTTTGGTGCTTTGCTCTGCATTGGAATTTCTGTCTCAGAAAGGATGCACGGAGAAGGGATTCAAGAAGTTGTTGGAGGAATCACTTGGGGTAAAATTACGTGGTCTAAACTAGAGTCCAGCTACAGTGATTCAACAAAAAAATGAACGTACAAAAGCATAAGCACAATAGAATTAGATGTTGGTCCGCCACATGCAGGACTCCTTATACAATATGGATGGAAAGGAATAAGCACTACCCTAATGCTAGATTTTGGTTGATCACTCTTTCTTCTGCACCTCCTTGAGATAATCTTTATTGTCCACCAAATCCTGTAAAATCAAGGGCATGTTTGATAAATGAGAACTTCTGTAATTATTTAGGATTCTTGGAAAATTTGTTGAGATGTGTTTCTCACAATATTTTGTAGAATTCTGATTACTATATGTTTATTACTAGAAACTCAAACCCAAACCAACTGTGTAAAGCAGAAATTGCTTGAAGATGTAGTAAAGTTGAGAACTCACAGTCTTAAAGCCTTCTGGATCAACGAAAGAAGTGATTTTGGTGTTGATTTGAGGAATTGGACCTGGTGGTAGAATTATTTGTCCTCCAAGTTCTCTGGTAACCAGTTTAACAGCTGCAGCACTCTTGTATACATTATCGGTACCAATAGCAACCTAGAGATAGAAAGAAGTCTCATTCTCATAAGAAAACAGCTATTTTAGTGAACATAAAAAATAAAGCTCGATGAGTAAAATCGAATATAGCATAACGTACCTCTGCATATCCGTTTCCTCTTGTGTACTCAGTTACGTTATAATTATATTTCAATTCCAGAACAGTAGTCTGAGTTAGATTGGATCCATATCCCACCATACCAAGAGTGAACTGTACATGCGAGGCAGAAAAAATTGATTAAATCATGTCTGCCTCAATAAATGGTGATTCTGTGGTGTACATGGAATTAAGTTTGTGTAAAAAATCACCTTCTCTTTCGGGCTATCATACTTCTGTAGTAGGTTCATCGCCAATGCCTGCAAGAAGTGGAGGAGAAGAACCCAGAAGTCAAATAATAGTTTAGATATGAGATGAGATAAATTTCTGTGAAGGAACATTGTGCAAGAACATGTTGATTTGATGGGACAGTGATAATATGCAAGGCAAATGGTTCTCTACATAAAGCTAGGTTGAGAGCAGAGCTAAACTACTATATATGTATTCAGGATAATTCAGATGCAACCGAGTAAATAAGTTAATAAGACTGTATATTACAGTCAGTACCATAGTTAAAACATAGTTCTGATATGTGCATTTTGCTTCTAAATAGTCACTGCAAATAAGGATTCTGGGTAGTTAATTACGAAAAATAAGATAAAAAAACACTACTACCTTTTCATAAAACTTAATAGCACGATCAAGATCGGCGACATGAAGCATTATTTGACTGATTGGCTCAGGAGTAGGGGGACTCTGGATGAGCTCATAGGTATAGCCATCAGGATCCAGGCCGAAGGCGTAGATGGTCGAAAGGCCTGCTGGTTCACGGGTGATCACTCCACCCTTTACTCGAATGTTTTCAACCATGGCATAGATCTAAGGAATTTAAGAGATTGAATAAGATTTTGAAGATACAAATTAACTGAAAGTTGTTCATGCTTAAACTTCAATCAGTACTCACATCCTGAGTGGCGATTCCAATATGTCCAAAGGCGGTCCCAATCTCGTATTTTTTAACTCCATGAACTGTTTATTAGCGGATGATAAAAACAGGCACCAAAGTTATTGATTGAAACGTAAAAACAAGTTTGAGGCAGGGAAATGTTCGATCGGGAAGACATACTGCATGTAAACTCCAAAACGAAATGAGTGTCTTGAGGGCCAAACCCCACAACTGCTTTTGAGTACTTCTGTTTTGGAAAGTATTTTTGGCTCAGGAGCTTCATTCCAAGAGACTCTGTGTAAAACCTGTTGATCAAGGAAGAAAACTTTTCGAAAATATATAATAAAGTGTTAAAATTGCATTAAAGAATTATATATGCTAAGAAACATACTTAATGGTCCGATTAAGATCACCAACTCTGATATCAGCATGGAGGAAACGATGATTATTCTTCTTCACCCATCCCAGCACATCATCACTGGGGATGCGAGCTGCCATGCTTGATCCAATCTAATCATTTAGTTTTAATTAGATATTCAGCAACAAATGAAGTCCTTTCTTTTTTTATCCACTGCCTGTAACAACATGCAGAAAAATTCTAAATGGCTCAAAGGAAGAAAACAGCTAACAAAGCAGAAAATGAACCATGCAGTTGTTGTTGCTTAGGCATAAATATCATTCTAACTTGCATTAAACTTGAAATAAAACGCTTTGGCGCCGTTGGTATAAAGGCAACTTAATTACCAGGGAGAGGAACAAAACAACAGAATAAGCAAACTGCTTGTAAATTGCCATTTTAAGCGTGGAAGATATATAGCCTGTATAATACTCACCATATAGCACTTTTGTACAATCACCTGTTTATATAGAGTTCCTCTTTGAACCGGATCTGGTGTAAACGTGGAGTTTCCATTTCTCTCTCCGTCGAACTCTCTTCCGTTAAAAAACATCCACCCTAGATGGCAGATGCTCGATCACTTTCTTTGACTAAACTAGAAAGTTGCATATTGTTTGACCAGAGAGGGAAGACTATGTCGCATAAGCTTCTTTCAAAATCTGATATTAGACTTTCAGTTTTTTATTTTTTCCAATCTTATCTTTGTCCATTGATAAGTTATAAGAACATGCAGTTTATAAGAGGATGAAAAGGGAGAGAACATTGTTCTCTTAAATGATCGAAAATCTCATTCTTGTCAGTATATATATACTGAAAATAATTATACCGTATTTAAGATATTCTCATTTCCTTTTTGTTGACTTTGATTAGTTTTCTTTCCTTCCCGCTCAATGCAAAGACTTTCCATTACATTATCGCGTTTCTAGATTACCTGAGATGTCAAATGGATTTGAACTAATACGATCTTTCAAAGCATTGAAATGTCGATCATAGCTATTATATATATAAAGGATTGATGGTTTCAAACCGTATGGTGCTCATTGATGTACGTTGACATTCCCCTATACGTATAACATTTGCCAGTACTGGCCGGCCGTAAAGCGATGGGCCGGGCAAGATTGCATGAAAGTAGTCGGATTCTACGTACGGCCAATATTATATACACAATTTTGTTATGTTCTTGGACTTCTGCACGCAAATACGTACAATTTGCTGCAAACCCTTTTGAGTACTTTAGAGTTGTTGGCATTACAAAGCTTATCTTTAAAGAAAGAAGCTGAAGAAATTCTATTTACCAAATACAATTCTGATGTGGTCTTGAATAACGTACAACAGATCAAAACGACTTCGTGTTTTGTAAACACATATATAACAACAATTTGAAACCAAGTTACATGCATGTCTGTCTTGAACAATGGCATTGACGGTACCCTTCACCTTGTCTTGCTCATCCCAGCAAAAGTTCATTGACATGGTAAAACGAACATATCCATCCATCAACATTAATGTTGCTTTGAATTCCTATTGTTAAATTAATGTTTCTGGAACGCCGAATTATTATTATATGGTTTGGTCTTTGCCCTTTTCCTTCCGCCGCCCCTTTAATCAATAGGAAAATGTACCACTTTTATTGTATTTTTATACAGCTTAAACTTTGAATTACATATATAATTACGTACTTGCCATTCTTTAATCTATATATAGTAATCAATTTAGAGTAACTCATTTGTAATCAATATATATAGTAAGTCGTCTTGAGAAAAAAAAGAAAGAAAAAAAGTCGACTTGAAAGGCCTTTTAAAGCCCATAAGAGCGTTAGGAATTGAAGCAGGCCAAAACGTACAAACACGTGGTAATGTATTAGAATAATAATATTTTTAATAATATTTTTGTTTTGAAATTTAAAAAGAGAAATGATTTGCACAAATTCTAAATAGATAAGTCTCATGCAAACCTTTATAAAAAAAGGGACCTTACTTTAAAAAAACTAGAAAAAAAAAACTATTCTTTATAAGTGGGATTCACTTTTTCATAAATGGTTTGTCTATTTGAAACTTGAACATAACATTACTCATTTAAAAAAGTTGAATTATGTTTTTGTATTTTGTTTGAAAGTTTAAGAAAGTTATAATGATTAGATAAATTAAATTTTTAAAAGTAAAGATTTTTAATATTTAAATATTAAAATAAGATGTGATGAGATGAAAGTATATTATATAAACCAGAGTAAAATTAAGTTGTCTTAACCAGAGTCCGTGTACATTGAGTGGGACATGTTTGGGTGTTTTTATGGTACCATATCGAATTTGGTGATCTCAATAGTACTTCTGGTACTGGCTTGTTTGTTGATAGTTTTATCTTTGTTCTTGTATTGGTATACAATGAGAGATGAGAAATGAAAATTAAATAAAATATTATTAAAATATTTTAAAAAATTAAATTATTTTTTATATTTTATTTAAAATTTTAAAAAAATTGTAATAATTAAATGAAATCGATGAGATAGCTCGTGAAAACAAATCACCTTAAGTTAATCGATTCTTCCACAGCGCAAATTTAAGCAACTAGTGCTAGAAGCCATGCTTCATATTGTATATGGAAAGCATACAATATAAAGCCTGCTTACATAATCTTGCAAGTAATATGGGGAAGATGTGAAATCACCAATTGTCCCAAAAGCTTAAGCTGATGGGAAGAGGTAGATTTTATTATTTTATATCTTAACACTCCCCCTCACTTGTGGGCCAGATTTCTTCTCAATGAGTAGGCCCAACAAGTGAAATATTTAATTAAACGGGATAGAGTGTAGAGTCAGGGTTCGAACTCAGGACCTCTGCTCTGATACCATGTGAAAATCATGGGCCTAACTCATCTCATAAAACCGGTTTTACAAGAGAGGATTGCTCATTGCTTATAAACATGCCCAAGACCTTGTCCACAGCCAATGTTGGATTATTCCTCAACACCCTCCCTTACGTGCAGGCCAGTATTTTTTCTGGTCCTTGTCACGGGATAAGTAGTGTGGGCCTCCGTTCGTCCTGTGGCAGACTCTGATACCATGATGAAATCACCAATTGTTCCAAAAGCTTAAGCTGATGGGAAGAGGTAGATTTTATTATTTTATATCTTAACAGAAGATACAAACAAGTTATTATTACAAAAAAAAAACATGAACGTACAAAAGCATAAGCACGGTAGATTTTGGTCCGCCGCAGGCTAGGGCTCCTTGTTCAATATGAAAATGAATAAGCACTACCCAAATTCTAGATTTTCGACGTTGATCACTCTTTCTTATGCAGTTCTTTGATATAATCTTTATTGTCTACCAAATCCTGTAAAACCAAGGGCATGTTTGATAAATGAGAATGTCTGTAGTTATTTAGGATTCTTGGAAAAAAATTTGGGACGTGTTTCTCACAATCTTTTTTAAAATTCTGATCACTATATATCTAAAGACACAAACCCCAAACAAGTTGTGTAAAGCAGTCATCATTGCTGTTAAAATATAAAATAAATAATAAAAATCTATCTCTTTCTATCAATTTAAATTTTTAAGACAAGTGATAATTTCACATAATATCAGAGCAATGATCTTGAGTTCGAACATTGACTCTATACTCTATTCCATTTAATTAAATATTCCACGTGTTAGGTTACCTATTGAAGGGGAGTCTGGCTCACACGTGAGAATGAGTGTTAAGATATAAAAAAATAATAAAAATCTACTTCTTCACATCCACTTAAATTTTTGGGACAAGTAGTGATTTTACAGCTGTATTATTTTGGACTTGGTGCTAGAATTATTTGTCATCCGAGTTCTTTGGTAGCCAGTTTAACAGCTGCAGCACTCTTGTATACATTATCGGTACCAATAGCAACCTAGAGATAGAAAGAAGTCTCATTCTCATAAGAAAACAGCTATTTTAGTGAACATAAAAAATAAAGCTCGATGAGTAAAATCGAATATAGCATACCTCTGTATATCCGTTTCCTCTTGTGTTCTCAGTTACATTATAATTATATGTCAATTCCACAGCAGTAGTCTGAGTTAGATTGGATCCATATCCCACCATACCAAAGGTGAACTATACATGCGAGTCAGAAAAGATTGATTAAATAATATATACCTCAAGAAATGGTGATTGTGTGGTGTACCTGGAATTAAGTCCTGTATAGAAAATCACCTGCTCTTCATCCCCAATGCTTGTAAGAAGTCGAGGAAAAGAACCCAAAATTCAGATAATAGATCAGATATGAGATGAGATAAATTTCTGTCAAGGAACATTGTGCAAGAACATTAGATATGATGGGAGATCAGTGATAACATGCAAGGCAAATGGTTCTATACATAAAGCTAGATTCAGAGCATAGCTAAATTGCTATACTGGTATTCAGGATAATTCAGATGCAGCCTAGCAAATTAGTTAATATCACTGTATATTACAGCCAATATTACCATAGTTAAATTTGCTCAATTTTGATATGTGCATTTTGCTTCTAAACGGTCGCTACAAATGAGGGTTCTGGGTAGTTAAACACTACTACCTTTGCACTGGCCAATATCACTGTTGTTGACATCCTCTATACACATAACATTTGCACTGGCCGGGCGTAAAGTAATGGGGGAAGATTGTATGAAAGTAATTGGAGGGGTAGTTCGTGATTCTAGAGGGGGGACTCTTGGTTGTTTTATGGCCTATTATGGAAGCGGCACCAACACAATGGCTGAGACAAGGCCAGTACTGCTAGATGGTCTTCGAATTTGTACTATGCTGCAACAGACAAATGCCGAGGATAATACTGATTCCCGACTGCTGGTGGAATGGAGAGAGTGATGTACCTTGGTATGTGTAAGAGGACTGAGAGAGAATTGTTTATTCTACAAAGGATTTGAAGTAATGACGTACTTTCCATTATTCGATCAATCCATAAGCAATCACATAACTGGGCTTTTGGGAGTTGTAACCCATCAGTAATCAATATATAGTAAGTTGTCTTGAAAGGCCTTTTAAAGCCCATTAAGAGCGTTTGCAGTTAAAGTAGCCCAAAACTAAACTAAAATGGTATTGGAAAAATGCGGTGAGCGTGGATCGAACACGCGACCTTCAGATCTTCAGTCTGACGCTCTCCCAACTGAGCTATCCCCGCTATTTGACTTTCTTACCTTTGATTTTATAATTTCAATACCGTTATATTACCTCCCAAATTTTAGCACTTAAAATCTTATGAGTCCCATAAGCATTTAATATTTATCAAAAATTTAACTCAGATAACTAAAAAATGTTGTAAGATTTACTTTATTAAAAATTAATATTCTAATAATATTTTATTCAATTTTCATCCCATCTCAACTCCTTATCCAAACCAAGTCTTAATCGAGAAAAATGAATAATGCTAGCCGTTCCATTATCTTTATTTCATCTCACGTGTCATGTGTGAAATTTATCCTTAAAATTGATGCGTAGAGAACATCATCTACATTATTTAAATTGTAATATTTAATTTGTAAAATTTAAAATTTAAAATTTATTTTTCAAATCAAAATATATCATGTAAGTATTTTATTAAATATATTCTACTGTCTACACACCGACTTGAAAATATAATTTTTATAAAATTAATTATCGCTCCACGATCTCTCGACATGCTTATTATTTCCAATGCAATTGTTGCTAACATTATGACTTCTTCAGCGGCACCAATATATAAGCGATGCAATCGATTAGTTTGGGAAATTGGAAACAGTCAGAGAACAACCGAAGAAAAACTAAGTTATCCACAGCAAGCATCATTGACATTATCTACCATTTTATTTGGGTTACGTGCTTAGAAAGCATAATTGATTATAACTAATAATTGACATCTTTGCCAAGCAACGCATGTAATTGATTATGTCACTCCTAATTTTGCGTTTTCAGACCCTTTTTGTAATACCTTTGTTATCTTTTAACCAAACTTTTGGACCTAACTTGTCAAGGCGTTTTCAATTATTCATTTATTGTTAATGCTAGCTAGCAACATCCCTTTTCCTCAAGTTTAAATGGTGTGTTTTTTTATTTAACACTTTACTAGGTAATTGAGTCATCTTTCTATTCGGGAACCCTCTCTTTCGCTAAAAAAAGAAAAACCTCAATATCTAAGTTTCGTCGGAAGAGGAGGAGGCTTCGACTTTCTCCTTCCCTTCCCTCCTTTCTCATTTCTCCTCCTCTTTCTTCCTCTCATTTCCTCATTTCTTAGTTTATTTTTTTCCTTCAAGGTTAAAAAAGTCAGATCTACAGTTTTTGGCAACTCTCGAGAGACATGCACAGCATAAGATGACTCGTAGCCAGTAAATCGTTAGGAGCATAGTGGCGGTTTTATTGAAATCACCACGCGTGGTCCTCACACGCCGGATCACCAGAATCGCCACTACTAGATCTTTCAAATCTGACTTTTGTGGTTGAAAAAAGACAAGCTTGTTGCCTTCATGCGCCGTCAAAGTCTATTAGAGTTGGTCCAAATTGTAATTCATAATTTTTCGTTCTTGTTTTCCTTATTGTACAGTAAAAATAAAAAAAATGAGTTCATCTATTGGACGGTTTGTCCGTAGAGGTTGAGTCCTCCCTTTTTATGAAGGGTGAGGTTGAGTCTCTGTTTAAGCAGAGTGTTGTCTCTTGGACCTTTTTCTGTATAGAGTATTAGCAGCAGTGAAGTCAAAACCAATTCAATAGTGTACTAGTAGAGCTCCAAATAGTTGATATGATAATATCCCCGCATGTATCCCGTTATGGATGTAAGTTTCTCTTTATAAATGAATGAATGATGACATTTCCCTTAAACATAAATAATGTGTTTTTCTTCCCTTTCTTTAATTAACATAATTTATAATTTATTATGTAAATCTATTCGAAGCCTATAATAAATCTACCATCAATCCATTTTATCTTCTTTTTTTTTTGTTGTTTGTTAAAAGTTTCGAAAATAATATTTAAAATGTTAGATAGACATCCTCTCTATTCTTTTAATTAAATTTGAAGAATGATGAGAAATATATATAATATTCGAGTTCTACCGTATTTACTAAGAGTTGGGTTACTATGCCACCCCACTCTTATAGCATGGCATACCGCCCAATGGTTTTTTTTTTTTTAATTTCTTTTCACATTTTTTAAATATATTTAAATATTTTTAAAAAATAAAAAAATACATCAATACACTTAAAATCACTTTTTTAATCAGTAATAAAATAATAATAATTTTAACCAGCGATCAAATAGAGCGGTCAAAGTGGGGCGGCATAATAGTTTTTCCCATTTACTAATACTGGTACGAAAGATTTATATAATATGAATCCCATATAAATATTTAACCTTTTTTTTTATACCCAAATTAGATTATCCAATTTGAGGATCTCAATCTAAAATGACATGTAATCATAAAATTAATATCCTCATTTCTAAAGTTTAAGAACAATATGATACTATATATATGGATAAGAAAAGTGTTAGGTCTACAAAAATAATATAAAATTTTTATTTATAAATTGACATGCTTAATGTAATAAATCAGATTTATTTTATAATAAAAAAATACAATTTTTTTTTATAATTTCTTTTTGAGTAGAATTGGTTTTCTCGATCTAAAATGGCCGTTGTATAGACTTTTGTCAACTATAATTAAATTAAGATGAATTTGATCAGCTTTTGTTGTTTAGGATTACATCATGGACTTATTCATAGCTGTCAAGAGACTCAAGAAGCGAATAAAACGTATTTTTAATTGTTTGCAGATGTGAGAAATAGGTTCTCAAAATTATCGTCGTAACAACCTTCTAGGTTGCTACTATAACTCTTTTCTAAATTTGAAATATGGATGGACAGATCTTAATTCACCGACTTTCCGGTACGCTTCCACTGGCTCTGTGTTTCTCTCTCAACTGGACTCTCAATCGTTCTACAAAATAAAACATGCTCTGATTGTTGTCGTTCGTATCTAAACTTACGCGACCCCAGGAGTAAGATAGGGAATGGAGGCGCCCTCCTTTGTCTCCAAAGCGAGGACCGCCTTCCATTCTGCGGCTGCGAAAGCGGAGCGAGTTTTCTCTGAGTTGAAACCCGATCGAGGTGCACTAATTTTCTTTTTTATTTATTTATTTCCCGTTTTAATCTCCTTCACAAGTTTTACTTCTGTTTACTATTTTTTGAATCACTTTGACCCCCTCTTTTTACTTATATATTGCTTTTAATTGGAGAAGATTCTGACAAACAATCCCCAAGTAATTTGACAAAGCAATCGGAGGATGAATCTCCAAACAACGAGCGCGAATTGAAGGTAATATCCTGAATGAGAATTTTGAGAAGATTGTTTTCAAGTTGGATTTGGTTAGTTTGAGATTGATTTGACGCGTTTTTTTTCCCGTTCTCGTTCGGAAAACATAGGATCAAGCTGCTCAAAATCTGGCGAATTGTGTTGTTTCTGAATTATGAATTTTGATGCATGTATGATGATGATTTTGCGCTTGGTTTCGTAGAAATCTGAGTATAAGAAGAGAGGGCAGAATTGGCAGTTTTTGTATTTCATGTTGTTTTCTTGAATTGGAGTATTAAATTAAAATATAAGCTGCACTGGCTCAAGCAAAGCTAAATTGGCACATTGGAGTTAATCGAGTGAATATGTGTGCATGAGTTTAGCATCCAACTAAAGCGTGAAGCAACTTTTTGCAATCAATCAGAGAATGAAAGAATCCTTTCAATCTTATATAGGATGCTGAATGTTCTTAATTTATCTGGTTATTCACAATTTGTTATCATTTTATTAGAGTGGATTTTCAGTTCTGTTAAGTACATATTAGAGTGGTGATTATCTTTCCATTAAAATGCACATTGCATTATATTATTATTGTGTTTGTTTATTGTTAGTCACAATTGTTATTTGAACTATCTTAAAGATTCTTAGGGGGATCTAATGCAGGTATGCAATGAACCAAAGCATTTGAGGTGGAGACCTGCACAGGTAGGGACAAAACAGGATTGGCAGGACAGATTCAGAAACATTAAATTTGGGAGGAAGGGCGTTGAAGATACTGAAATAGTCGAGAATTCAGCCATGGCTGTTCCATTTTATGATGAAAATCTGTACCTGCTGAACATGAAAAATGATCTTGAAGCTAAGGTCACTTTCTACGTGCTTAACTCCTCATATCTTATCTGGTGAAACGTCATGATGTATGTCTTTTGTTATCGTGCATGATGTTTAACCAACTTTATACGGGTTCCTGCAACTGTTACTCTAGTTTTACTAGGTATGAAAGTTGTTAGAACTTTCGCTAATAATAAAGTTGTGTGACTACATAATTGTTGAAAAGAAATGATGAAATGCTATCACAAAATGGATCGGTGTGAGTAGAGCAACAAATGAGAAACTTTATAAGCAAGTGTGTCATGATATTTTTCAAAGCTTTCATATCAACACCAAAAATATTTTTATTTCTTCAACAAGTTCTGGCAATAAAGAAGACTCAGATTGGTTTGTATCTTTTTTTTAGAAGAAAATAGATTGATCAAGAAAATAAATCTTTGCCATGGATGCGTAATAAAATTACTACCCTCTTCCCTGCGTCATGGGAGAAAGGGGCTCATAGGCAGGGGTCACCCTTATTATTGGGGAAGAAACTTAAGTAAAGAACATTCTCTAATCCTTGCCTCAATCAGAAGAAATCCAGATTATTGGAGGGTTTTTTTTCCCGTTCTTCAAATGTGTGTGACATCACTTTACTGATAAACATGGAACTAGTGACAGCTGATGTGGGCTTCTATCTATGATACTTTGGTAGACGATGTAGAAGTGCATGATTGTAGTCTTGTTATACTTTACTGGCTGAAGATTTGACTGGTGAATTGATATAAAGGTCATTCAGATTTTTTCCTTTTAAGGATGGAATATTTTTCCTTGCTAAGAAGTGGAATTTGATTTTTCTTTCTTTAGAGCTTAGAAGCGATACCCTCGGTAGAATGTTTTGTTGTTGCCAGCACAGGGAGCATTCCTCCATCTTCTGTCATGAAGCAATTGGCTATAGCTGTTGAGTAAGTTTTTGTTGTTCATATGGGGCAAACTTTTTTTTTTTATTTATATTTGCTGATAAATTACCATAATCTTCTCAGTTGTTGCCATCCCCTTTAAGGGCTGGTTTGGATTCAGAGAGATGAGATGGTTTTAGATGAAAGATGAAAGTTGTGTTAGAATATTATTTTTTAATATTATTATTGTTTTGGGATTTGAGAAAGTTAAATTGTTTATTATATTTTGTGTGGAATTTGGGAAAGTTGTAATGATAAGATGAGATGGGATGAAACACTTTCCAAATCCAAACGGGGGCTCTTATCTGTGTTCTATGCACTTAGAAAATTGTTCAACCCTGAGATTTCATTTTTTTGTTTTTGATGAATAACTTGCTGCCCCCAACTTTGCTCTTCTTGTCTAGGGCTGGAAAGAAGTTTAAGTCATTGAAAGACTGCCTGGCATCATCTGGTGGATCTTCACCGGTCAGGGAGAGAGCTGGCCTCAGTCTCTCTGCAATGAAGTCACTAGTGCTTCGTGAAAAGGAGGACAAGCTTACATTTGGATCTGGTGATAATGAGAAAATTCTGTCTTTGATTAATTCACTGTTTGATGAAGGTAGATGCAACATTTTTATTTGACCAGGTCGTAGTATCTTTCATTTTTTATGCATTATCCTGTGATGATCTTTCAATTTTGTGGTAATATCTGCAAGATATTCGCAGAGGGAAAATTTCTCAGGAGGAAGATCAGCACTGGTTCCGATGCATCCACAATAACATCTTTGCCAAGAGATATTCACGGTGCTCCTTCTGAAAGCCTTGTTGTTAAGCTAGCGGAAGTCATCGGAAGCTTTAGAAGCCTGCGGAAAATGGCACTGTTTTGGAGCAGGGTTTCTGACAAAGTAAGTGGGCTGTAGTTAACTTGAGTTCTCTGTACTTTTTTAAATAATTCCTATGAAGAAGAAATATTTTTCTTGCTTTACAATCCGTTTGTTCTAGAAGGCACGTGAAATTTGTGTGGAAAGAGTTGTTATCATGAAATGAGATTTAGCATCTTGAATCAGTCGTCTATATTCTCTAATAAGAACTAGATATATTCTAGTCCATAATATTAGTTCCACATATCTTGGTTCAATTACCCGCCAAAAAAATATCTTGGTTCATTCTCTCCTTTCAAGTGATCTTCTTATTCTGTTTGCATCCAGACTTTGTTGTTGAATATTATCACTTCAATACAATTGGATAGGAATCCTATCATAGGATGTATAGATGCTGCTTTTTCAGTTATCCTCATCTAACGATGTATAGAATTATTTTGCATATGTAGCTGAGAACACTTTGGTCTGAAGGGCAGTATGTGCCTGGGATCCCTCTGGATGAGATTCCGGATCTGAATTCCTGTCTATTGTATCAGCAGTTGCAAGTTATCAATTGCTGTGTTTCCCGGAAAAGACGTCGTGCTATTGCCACCGACTCATTAGACTACGTCATGAGGGAGGCCAATTCAAATACTACAGTTTCAGATTATTCTAAAGACATTATTCCTGCAAGCCCTATTTTGTATGCTAGACTAACCACTGGCGAGCTTGCTCTTCGACTAGGTGCTGATCGTCCATTCAGCAACCTAAAAATGTTGGAAACAGGCGAACCTGTGTACTCCCCAGTGAGCCAGGTTTGTTTAGTAATAAATTCTTAGCAATAATCCTTTGCCTTGTTCCTGTAACAAGACGTTTATGTACCAATACATGTAGGAAGGACCTTTGCTTACAGAAGATCTCATCAAAGAAACAGAGGAACTTGTGCTTCGAACAGGGAGGTAAGTATATTTTGGAAAAAATTTCTGACCAAAGCAGTTAAAGTCATATTTTGAACCAGTTCTCTTTTAGTTATAGTTTAAATGATCTTACCTGTAGCCTTAGGCTGTAGTCTTTGTAAATGCAATTCAGTAAAACATGAGGGTCATCTGGATGCTTCACATATATATGATTTGCATTTATTCCACCTCACCTCCATTATCCCCTGAGCCAAGGTTTTTGGCTTTATATTATTTGTTTGGTGGACCTCAAATAGCATGATTCAATCTTGATTTGAGATAGTTACGCAAACTGGTTTTTCTTAATATTTTATGGCAGTATTTTAGTTTCGCAAAGTTTTTTTGCTCTCTATTAAAATTGCTTGTGTATGTTTTTATTAGCCTAGGCATTCTTTGATAAACTGCCTTATTTTTTTTTGTGGTCAGTGTTGGTGCTGGTTGTTCTCAACTCCTCTCTGACATGCAGGCTTTCAAGGTTTGTTTTGCACAAACGAAGTTTGTCTATTTTGTGCATCCACTGGATGCTTATATGTAGTTAAAATGGCATCTAATTATTAACTAAAATTTTTAATTAACATTTGTCAGGCTGCAAATCCTGGTTGTATTTTGGAAGATTTTGTAAGATGGCACTCCCCTCCTGATTGGACAGAAACTGAGCCAATTACAGAGATTAAAGATGCTTTTGATAGTGTTGACTTATCTTCAACAAGAGGCCACCTTAGTAGTCGAATGCAAAAAGAAGGTGGAAACTATTCTCCATCATCCATTGCTATATTTACATGCTGCATAAGATTTATGTAGCCTTGTTTGACACTTTTGTGCCTTGTATATGGGGTGAATTCGTAAAAAGTTCTGTTGAAATTAATTTTTAGCATCAATGAGATTTTGATGAAATCAGGTTTTTTATAGATGTGGCCATTAACCGGTTGACCCTATCCCCTATGTGTTCTGAGAACTCTGTTATGCCCTTTATGCCTTTGGGTTGTGCTGTTACCTCATAATGCATACAGGTATCTATATGTTATACATGGTGTTACTATATTGGAATTTGTTATTGTCTTAAGGTAATTTGTGGCTTGAGCTCTGGGAAACAGCCAAAGCAGTACCAGCTGCCAAACAAACACCCCTCTTTGATGAGGATTTGGCAGTGTAAGTTGGAAGAATATCAATAATATTGTATTATTTATACATGTAGCTGTTTGACTAGAAAAGACCTGATTCTGTAGGGAAGGTATACTGAACTTTTTGGAGGACATGCCGCCCTCTGAGCTTTTCGAGCAACTTTTTGTTTCTTTAGTAAGTTCTTTATTTCCTACGCATACTTGCTTTTTTTCTTTTTTAAACTTAACTATGTTTTGTCTCAAGTCCATACAGTGAGGATTCGTGAAAATCAGTTTTTGTTGTATTTTATGTACTTATCGCTTTCTGCAAACCAATATTTTTTAAGCTAGAGCTTTATAGGACAAACTGAAAAATCATCATCCTTTTGAACAAGATTATTATATTTTTTACAAGATTATTTAACCACCAGTTTTCCCGTTACATTACTAATGATGTGTTTCTTTTTTCTTTTATGAAATATCCAGCTTGGTTTAGGATTTGTTAATGCCGAGGCAATTCTGTCCACCAACAACAATTTTTCAAACCTGTTCCATGAGTGCAAAGAATACGTGGTTGCAACTTGTCCAGGCAGGATGGGTGAGAAAGTTGATGATCTTTGCCAGGTAGGTTTTATAAGACTACATGTGACTGATATATATGAAATTCTTTAGTTGGACCAGAAGCTTTTATGAGCCATTATTGTCTTGTTCGAGTCTTTGGCACCAAATTAACCAAATACGCGCGCGCCGGGGGGGGGGGGGGGGGGGTTATTTGAAGGGACAGCCCCCTCTTTGAATGGGAGCACACGTAAAATGGATCTTATGCAATTATCAGTAATTATTACTTTCTCCGACCCACATTAGAGTTTGCGTATCTTTTATTGAGAGGACCAAATTTAGTTACAATGTTCTCTCCTTTACTTGGCTAGTTACAACTGCTAATATTAGTTAAGTCTATGGGGAAGTAAGTCGTAGTCATAATGTGTGGTACTTTATTTTTACCTCTACTTGCCATTTGGCTAAGATCAAGTGTAGTTTTGTTCAATTTGCATCAATCCCCTCTATATGAACGTTATGAAAACAATGAAATCCCGGAGGTACTTGAAGTTGATATGCTGAAATGTTTTCTAGGTATATGAAACAGTGGAAACAATGTTAATCAATCCAGACGAAGTCCTAACAACAATGAAGCAACCAGAAGAAACAATGGCCCCTGCTGCTGGTGAAACAAAACGTCGATTTAAGAGGCTTGGCTTCAACTTTGGTGGCAAGGATAAACTCTTGAGAAAACCAGCTTCAGATGACCAGAAGGGCACAGAAGAGAACCCAAGTCGGCAGCCATTCTCGAGTTTCTTTGATAGCAAGTCATCTCTATTTTCTAAGAAGCCTCCAAAGCCAGAAACAACCCCTGCCGAAAAACCTTCGTGTCCAGTTGAAAATGGTTGGACAATTGTTTAGACTTTTTTTTTTTTTAATTTCCTTAGTTCAGGATAAGCAACATGGTCGCTATTGCAGGTAATTGTAAATTATTTTTAGAATCCTGCTATTGTAGATTCATTCCATCTGCAACATTTGAGAGAATTTCTTGTTTCATGACCGTAGGAATGAGAAAATAGAATGGTTTTTGGTGTCCTTGAAACGAGTTATAATTGTTTACCTTTCTATTGGGTTTGGAATTTCATTCACCACCTCGGGATTTCGCAAGTATCACAGTCTACTAGAGATATGGGTGTAATAAATTTTTTAGAGAATAAATCAGGAGCTAAAGTTTTCTTACTAAAATCACACTAAAAATGATTGGCACAAAAGATTGCCAGACAACATCAGCCACACGCTTTAACGTTTTGGCTGTCTTGAATCCATGTTTGTTTCTGAGCTTGCTTGAGTTATTGCCATCTTAAATGGAGCTATCATCATTACGCTCCTGATCTTCACTTGTGTTATCAGGCTGGAAACTCTTGGAGATGAAACTCGGCACCATGAAATTTGCTATGAAGTAGAGAAAGAAAAGTGCTGCACTGTCATACAGGAAAAAGGAGAATGAATAAGGGGCATTTGGATACAAATGTTTTCATCTCATCTCATCTCATCTCATCATTACAATTTTTTTAAATTATCACATAAAATATAATAAACAATTTAGTATATTTAAATTTTAAAATAATAATAATATTAACAATTAATATTCTAATAATATTTTATTCAATTTTCAACTTTCATATAAAATCATCTCAATCTCACTATCCAAACAGGGCTAAGTATTCTTGAAATGTAGTATCTATTTTCTTTTCCCCCTTTCCGTAACACTGCAAATTGAAAGCAAAATTGGGTAAAATTACTGAATGTTTGGCTGATATAAGCGAATGGAGTGTTTTTTGTACACGAGGCGAGGGAATTGGAAAGTGAAAAGGACCAACCTGGTGAGGAGGAGAACGGATAAGTCACCGCCGGATTTGGCGGGCGATGAGACACCAAGAACAAGGGAATTGGGGATGGCGTAGGCCCTCGGAGATGGCTGTGAAAGGTGGTTTGGTCGGAGCGGAATAAGGTCGGCAGGCTCATTGATAGAGAAGCGAAGCAATTGAGGAGTGCTCATGAGATGCTGCTTGTTTTTAAGATGTGAATGCAGGGGAATCAATGGAGTGCGGAATTGGATACACCACATTGTGGTATCTGCAACTTGGGAAACTTCAAAAGTTCAAATGTTGTCCACCCAAATTCCAATGGAGCTTGGATAATGTTGTGTAGGATGATGGGATATTCTTGGCTATAACGGGATTTGATATCTTCACGTGAGTTTTATTTTATTTTTTTTATTTATCTTTTTTTTGTTGGGGGGGGGGGGGGGGGGGCCAGGGGGTGTGGGGGCTGTCACAGGCTGAAAAGAGCGAGGAATACGGGCTTGGCTTGGAAATCTGGGTTTTATATGATTCCAAAATTGAAATGCTCTTTAACTGAAATGGGCTTCCGGATGAACCCAATTAATAACTTTTAGGAAAAGTTGTTATCTGTTAAGGATTCGCAGAGGGCCCAACTTAGGATCGATCTTTAAAATTGAAAAAAAAAAAACAAAAAAACAAACGAAAAAGAAAAACCAAAATCAAATCAGCTCTTAAAATAATAAAGATATATAGCCGGCAGAGCTATTAATTAAATACAACAGCTTGATTTATGTATCTGGAAGATCAATGCTTTTGTGATAGGAAAAAAATGCTATTAATTTAACAAATTAAAACAGACTTTTCTGTAATCATAAATTTTGAGAATATCTAATTACTTCTTTATTGCAAAGATATATTAATCAATAAACTTATTCAAAAGGACATATATGCAGCTAGCTAGGCGTCTTCTCTTATTAATTAATCAATTGATGAGGATTGGAGACTCCTCTTTAAAATTTATAGATCTTAGTGTTAAACAATCAGATAAATATAAAAAGGAGTATATCAAGTTGGGACGGAATAATCCAAGTTTCATGTTGTCTTGACCAAATAGACTTCTATATAATTTTATAAAGAGAAAACGTACCCACATTAATAGATTGAATTTCATGAGTTTTGTTGAAGAGATCTGCTCAAAATTTCTACTCCATTTTGAATGAATGAGACGATAAATAAAATTTTATGAGTTCTGGAAGGCTTAGAACTTTTGGTGAAATTGGTTATAAGGGGCTTTGGATGGATTGTTAAGGAAAGCAAGATGTCTTTTTGGTTTGAAAATTAGTCATCCGTGAGAATTTTTGGCAAAATCTCAGATATTACGAAATACGAATCCCTCTCTAAAAGTATCTGATGTATACTTTGATATGGGAGGAGATTGGGAGAAAATTCAGGAGCGAGTGTGGAGTACCCTGTGTGAAGATTTGAAGAGTCAAAATGTAAAACTCTCCTCAGGTCTCGACATTCCTATATGGAGAGCTGACCAAAATGGTAAGTTTTATACTCTTTCAGCTTGACAATACACTTATGAACATAGGGACAAAGTGTCGTGAGCTAAATGGTTCTGACATAGATTATTGCCTAGTAAAATCTCTAATTTTATGTGGAAAGGTATGTATAAAGGTTTGCCTTTTGACCAAAATATTATGAAGTTGAATATATCTATAACCTCTAAATGTGAATGTTGTAACGCGGCTGCTTGTGAATCATTGGATCATTCGCTTCTAATGGGAGAGATTCCTACCTATGTCTAAAATTTTTTTGAATCTGCTATGGGTTTGAAATTTGGGCCAAACCGTACATTGGGGGGGTGGGGGGGAATACAACAATGGTTATCCAGATCAATTGCTCAAACGATATCTCAGATCAATGTTGTGATTGGTATTCTCCCTTCTATAATCAGCTAGTTTATGTGGCTATACAAATGTAAGTCTTGTAAGGAGGGGTTTGCTGAAACTGGGGATCAAGTGTGCTATAAGATCAAAAGCTTTCTAGTTTAACTTATACACACTAAAATGAATAAACCATTCATCAAATGTTCAGATGGTTCAATTTACAACAACTAGGCCTAAGGGCAATACCTATCAAGAAAATAAAAAATTCAAATTTTAAATGGATGCGTCCTGCACAGGATTTTGTTAAGCTTAACGTTGATGGGAGTAGCCTTGGAAATCCTGAAAGAAGCAAAGGTGGAGGAATCCTAAGAGATGTGGAGGGTCGCATGATATTTGTTTTGTCATATATTATGGTATAAGCTCCAACAATATTGCTGAGATCCGAGCCCTCTTTGATGGTCTTAGTTTCTGTGCACAGATGAATATAACTCACATAGAAGTTGAAACTGATTCTAAGCCTATGGTTAATTGGTGGGCAAGTCCCTTGGAGGAGTCAGACGTATTAGAATGAAACAAAATTGAAGGCTCGCTCGATGGTGGTAAGGATCTACCATTCATTTAGGGAAATGAATCACGTTGTAGATAGTGGTAAAGAGACGTTCTTTGAGAATAAACATAGCCTTCCAAAAGACATTATGGGGGCCATTTGAATGGACCAAGCTGGTTTACACGTAATTCAACAAAGATAAAAAGTTTTATAAAGGTTTGTTTAGCTGTAGTGGTTTTATTAAGGTATGTAGTTTGTTTTGTTATGATTTATATGCTTATCGACCTCGTTTGTTTTCACAACTCCTCTCAACTCATCTCATCTCATTTCATCTAATCATTACAACTTTCCTAAATTTTCATACAAAATAAAATAAACAATTCAACTTTTTAAATCTCAAAACAAAAATAATATTAAAAAATATATTCTAACAATATTTTATTTAACTTTTAACTTTAATCTTAATTCATCTCATCTCATCTGTGAAAATAAACGAGGCTGGTTTACACGTAATTCGGCAAAGATAACAAGTTTATACATGTTTGTTTAGCTTTAGTGGTTTTATTAAGGTATGTAGTCTGTTTTGTTATGATTTATATGCTAATCTTAGATAGGTTTGGCAAGTGGAATGAGACATAAAATTCTCATCATATCTTATCATTACAATTTTTTCAAATTCTCACATAAAATATAATAAACAATTCAATTTTTTCAAATCTCAATTCAATTTTTTCAAATCCTAAAATAATAATAATATTAAAAAATAATATTTTAAATTTTTATCTAAAACTAAAAATTTTAATCTTATATAATGTTTAGTTGGTTTTATATTTTATTTTGATGTTTGGATTTGATTTTTATGATTATGTATAACCCTTAGGTGTTTAGATGTAACCACGGTATTTCTCGTTCATAAATGAAGGTTATCAATAAAATTAAGAGATGGTACTCTTCTTAAAAAAAAAAGAAAAAAAGAAAGAAAGATGAATAAGTCGTACTTGCATTGATCACAATAAGTAATTATTATGGTTTTCATATGGAACCAAAGCTCAATATGCATGGCTGAGAACACAAGCGGGGCTACCTGCCCAAAGTAATAACACCTTTCCATTAATCAACGTCAACAGTCAACAGTCAACGCACCGTATATGGGGTGTGGACTATAAAATTATAAAAACAAGAAAAAGCTGCTAAAGACATGGACTGTGGCTTGTGTCATGTGAGACTCAAAAGCAAGCGCGTTAAGAGCATTGGCTACTATTATCAAAGTCTAAAATTTAAAAATTAAGGTTTTAGTTAAAGTCAAAGTAATTGAAGATGTTAATTTATATTTAATTATTTATTTTAAAATTAAAATAATAATATAATATTATGTATTTTAATAATAATTTTTTATATTTTGTAAATACACTCTATATATTAATTAATAATTTAATTTTTACTTAAAATTATTATTTCTCAGTTATTTTTTATATCAACCTAATTATCCAGCATAATATAGCCTTGTTTATAAAAAATACTTTTTAGAAAATCGAGAGATAATGTAGCCTTGTTTATAAAAAATACTTTTTAGAAAATCGAGAGATAATGTAGCCTTGTTTATAAAAAATACTTTTTAGAAAATCGAGACATAATATAACCTTGTTTACTAATGAACGTTTTAAAAATAATTTAATAAAACCTTGTTGATTATTTGTGAATAAAATATGGGTTTGATGAGTGAATAGTGACTCTCCAACTTTAAAAATTCATTTAGAGTTACAGTAGCTCAAAGTCTACGCTAAAGGTTTTTAGTTAGACCAATGTAAGTTATTTATACAAAATTTAGTTATATTTTAGATTTCACTAATATTTGGCTAGTCCAATACCAGTACTCTAAGACTACCGTAAATTGTTGTTGGCATGGCATCCTTTACTTGAAGACGGGTAATGTGTCGTTTGATTCGCGAGAGGTACGTACAAAAACGTTACTTCAGTCGCTCTTGAGTACTATGGCTCGTTTGGAGAGTGAGATGAAATGATAATTTTGTGAATAGTAGTAAGATAATTTGTGAATAATAGTGAGATAGTTTAAGTTTAGATTCAGAGATGAGATGATCAGATGGTTTTAGATGAAAGATGAAAGTTGAAAAAATATTGTTAGAATATTATTTTTTAATATTATTATTATTTTGAGATTTGAAAATGTTGAATTGAGATTTGAAAAAGTTGAATTGTTTATTCTATTTTGTGAAGAAATTTGATAAAGTTATAATGATGAGATCTAGATGAGATAAAATGAAATATTTTCTGAATCCAAACAGGGCCAGTTAAGTATTTTTTAGGTTTTGGGAAATGAGAAAAAAAAAGTTGAATAAAAAATATTATAAAATTAAAATATTTTTAAAATATAGTTTTATAATATTATTTTTGTTTGAGGATTTGAAAAAGTTCAATTATTTTTTATTTTTTGTTTGAAAGTTTGATAAAATTGTAATGATTAATTTGGAAAAATTGTAATGATTTGAAAATTTTGTATTTAAATTATGTTTGAGAAAGAGATGAGATGATCACTATCTGCTAGCTACTACTAGATCTGCTAGCTTTCAAAATAGATCCATTTCTACATGAATTAAGGTAATTATCTACAACAAACTTAATTTTATTAATTTACCAATTATATCACGTGACAAAATTCACTCAAATGCAAAAAAAAAAAAAAAAAGTCAAAATTATATTATTTTTGCACCCACATTTTGATATGATCGCCCTTGGGGCGAAGACAAATATTTGGAGCTAAGCAATCTGCCGATCGAAGCTGTGAAATTAGAAAATAAAGAATTTTAATCATGATTTCATATTTTTCAATTTAATTTTGAGTGATAATTTTTTTTTAGAGAAGCAATATATATATATATATATATATATATATATATATATATATATAATATATAAGTACGTGAATGATACGTAGTACTCTAACAATCCCATGATGATCATCATCTTACATATATTATACATACATGCAGTCAGCTTACCTAAGACGTGAGATCATTTATACGTACAAATTTTGTTGTCAACAACACCGGCCATTTGTGATGTATTAATATTCCACGTTCAAGCCAACGACAAGTAGAAGATTAATTGGAGCTGTATTCACATTATAACTCACGATAAATTAAATCTCGATCGATTCAATTGTCGATATAATTGCATGCATGAATTTGGAGAACTCTCTTTTATCTTCAACAACCCTCGTTAGACATCGTTACCACGCGCTCATGACTAATATTATTGGTATATAGGACAATGTTGACGTTTGTGAAATTATTCTTATTCTAAAAGTCTAAACTTATATGAGAATGAGATATATTTAATATTTATTTGTTTTATATTCTTAACACAACGAAGATAATTAATTATATCCACACCATCATGTTGTGAAATACTATGCAAAGTACACACACTAACGATGACAAATAAAGTAAAAACAACACAATCAAAAACACGACACAGTATTTACGTGGTTCGGCAAATTGCCTACATCTACAGGAGCTGCAGAAATCTTATTAACCAGAGGAGATTACAATCACTCTAATCTGGCAAAAACTGCGTACTTCGCTCGAGTGGAGTGTCGAGCGCGACTCGAGCGAACAGTCAAATGAACATTGGCTCGAGCGGAGTGTCAAGTGAACACTACGGTTTGTGTCTCGCTCAAGTAGAGTGTCGAGCGAGACTCGAGCGAACTCTCTCTGACTTGCCTTCGCTCGAGCCAAGGCGGTCTGTCGAGCGAACCTTGGCTCGAGCCAATTTCAGCAAACACTTTTTCAGCTCCAAAATCAGTCTTTACATATACTCCAACGCATAAAAAATCAAGCCAAGATCTCATCTTCCACAAATAAAATCATGTTAGAACGTCCCAGGATCAAGCATATATAACGCAATCTTCAGCCAAAGATCAAGTATCCATAATCCATGGAGTTGACCCACTCTTTCCTATTTCATTTATGCAATTACATTGATCATTATTTTGTATATAATACAGTGACGGTAAATGTAAATCTTTGCGAGCAATATAACAAGTATTTCAATAATCTTTTAACACTTCCACATAATGAGTAGACCCGACACCTGAAATATCTAATTAAGCATTGTTGTTGTTATTATATTCTTAACATTGTTGTTGTTTTTATTGATCGAGGATGTAACTCACGAGTAACATGTTACTTTGCTGTAAGCAGGAAATTCACCTCAGCTTCATGACATTTTACATTATTTCTTTATACTTTCACACGAAACCAATTACTTGTGAATTGCGAGGCCGCTTGCAATTTGCATACGATTCACGTTACATTACTATACAAATCAAATTTAATAACTATTCCGAGAGTCACCAAAGTAAAAATTAACGCAAGATCTAGTAATATTAGGTATAAGTTTTAAATAGATAAATTTTATATAAATTTTTTATAAAAAAAAGTATATTCCACTTTAAAAAAAATATATATTTTTATTTTTAAGTGAAGTCCACTTTTTTACGAAAAGTACTGTGCGAATATTAGGTATTAGGAATCTTACAAAAAGATTATCCAAAACGAAGTTCCGCAGAAACAATCAAAAAAAAAAAAAAACACTTTTAGAAGTCAAAAGTAAGAATATTGTTCGTTAAAATAGAGGCAGGTCGGAGAATTGGTCCAACGTAGCTATGGTATTATTAACCCATTCGAGACGTCAAAGAAGACCCGGCACTACTACTCCATTTCAGATTTCCTTCTGCCTGATCTCCTCTATATATATCTTAATTAGAATTCACCCATTTCACTGCAAGGCTTGTGAATCCTAACCAGGCAATCAGGACGCTAAGACGTTTCTGTTCATATAATAGCAAGTGTTCATGGCTACTCTTCAAGCTGCTTCCTTTTGTTCTTCTTCTTCTTCTTCTTCTTCCTTTAGAAAAATCAAAGCCACTCTAAATGCTTCAAAAATCCAATCATCTGATCATCTTTCTTTTCCTAGGGTTATTTTCGATGAGTTGAATAGACGTAATGGGCTGCAAACCTTTCAGCCAACTTCATCCCATACAGAAGAAATGAACCCTAATATTGGAAGTACTAATATTAGAAATGGCGAAGCAATTTCCAGCTCAAAGGCAATGCAAGAGCTCTACACGATCATGGGAATTGTAGCAGATAGAGCAGAAATGCACAAGAATATAGGAGCTCAGAGAGATAACTGGAATCGTCTTCTGCTAAATTCTGTCAACGGAATGACACTCACGGGAGCAACAATGGCTGGACTTGCCTCTGTCAGTGGAGCTGGAGCACCGATTTTGGCTCTAAAGCTCTCTGCCAGCGTTCTCTTTCTCGCAGCCACTGGTATTCTGCTGGTGATGAATAAAATCCAGCCATCCCAGCTTGCGGAAGAACAAAGAAATGCTTCAAGACTATTTAAGCAGCTTCACGAGGAAATCAAAATTACTCTGGCTCTTCAAAACGTCACTGCCAAAGATGTAAAGGATGTGACGGAGAAGGTCTTGGCACTGGATAAGGCATACCCACTCCCCTTGCTCGGGGCAATGCTGGATAAATTTCCAGCAAACGTAGAGCCAGCTGTGTGGTGGCCACATCATTTGAAGTCTCAACCAGAAAGTGGCCGGAGGGTAGAGAGAAATGGGTGGAACGAAAATCTAGAAAAAGAAATGCGGGGGGTTCTGGGGGTTTTGAAGAGAAAAGATGGAGCTGAATATGTGAAGCTAAGTAAAGTAGTACTGAAAGTTAATAAAGTTCTTGCAGTGTGTGGCCCTTTATTTACTGGTTTGGCTGCGGTTGGGTCATTATGTGTGGGATTGCCATTCTGTGGCTCTTGGGCAGCAGTGTTTGGAGCTATGGCAACTGTAGTTAACAGTATGGAGCATGGGGGCCAAGTGGGGATGGTGTTTGAGATGTATAGGGACTCGGCGGGCTTTTTCAGTCTTATGGAAGAGAGCATAGCATCAAATTTGATGGAAAGAGAGGCTGATAAGAGGGAAAATGGAGAATTGTTTGAACTTAAAACGGCTCTTCTGCTTGGGAGGAGCTTGTCAGAGCTCAGAGACCTCGCAAATTGCAGTAGTACTACTTCATCTAATTTGTCCAGTACTACTTCACGGGACGAAGAAGAATTTGCAAGCAAACTCTTCTGAGTAGTTTTGATGTCTAATTAATTAGTCTTTATTTTCTGAATAAAGAACTCATTTATTTTTGTAAATAAGATGAGTTGAAATAAAAATTAAAAATTGAATAAAATATTGTTAGAATATATTTTTTTAATATTATTTTTATTTTAAAATTTAGAAAAGTTAAATTGTTTAGTTTATTTTGTGTAGGAATTTTAAAAAATTGTAATGATTAGATGAGATGAGTTGAGAATAATTATGAAAATAAACGAAAAAAATGATTTTGAAATAGTCGTGTAATTAATTTGTTGCATACGTGATTTTTAAAGGAAAATGATAGAACCACCAAGAAAGTCTACCGATATTTGTATCCAAATTTTTTTAGCATTTGTGTTTGTTTATTTTTAGTATTTTATTTTTTGTATTTTCTTAAATACACAAAAAATGCTTTTTAAAAGGAAAAAAATAAAAACAAAAGACTACTTTAACACTATGTGTACAAAGTGTCGGTACCAATGTTTTGAATACCATTTTGGTTAAGGCACTAGAATGAAATATTTCGATACCGGTATCGTTTCAGGATAGTCTATATATAATAAGTTAATTATATATGTATAAATTATATTTCAAAATAACATCAATACAAGTCTTAAAAAGTTAAAACACATATTTATAAAATTCAATAATACTTTTAAGTTCTCAATCCAACTATTTAAAAAATTAATTACTCATTTTCATCACGAAAAGGGAAGTGAGATTTGATTTTCAGTCCTAGAGAAAAGGGGATTAAAAAAAGTTAAGAAAATAATTTTCAAATGTGAGAATTGGATTGAAAATTATGAAAAAGTCAGAATTTTAACATTAATTACAAAAAGAAAAACTTTTTTGGCCGAAACACTGAAAACTGGTCGATATTGACCGAAACGTACCGGTACTGCCGGTATTTAACTCGATACGAAGCACATACATTTTCTATGGCCAGTCACTACTTGGTATGATAAATACCAGCCGGTACAGTACAATATTTAAAATCTTGGTCGGTACACTTTGTCAATGCCTGTATCACTGTCCACTTTGAAAACACTAGGAGTTGGCGGATCTTGACCTAAACAGTGATCCGGTGGAGCTCATATTTCAC
The DNA here is from genome assembly GCA_022457165.1 of Juglans mandshurica. Classification (NCBI taxonomy): domain Eukaryota; kingdom Viridiplantae; phylum Streptophyta; class Magnoliopsida; order Fagales; family Juglandaceae; genus Juglans; species Juglans mandshurica. The sequence continues at coordinate 846,131 of CM039632.1, read as the reverse complement.
ATGTATAAAAGATATATTTTTTCCAATCTTGTGAACCGCATGCACGCATGCATGCACTCTCTGATCTGGTTTCGAGTAAAATCAACGTACGCATTAGTTATTGAAAAAAAACAGTAGTTTATCGGATCTCGTCAAACTCAAACGGCATACATACATGTTTATATTTTATAGCGAAAAATACTTTTAACTATAAAAAAAAAAAACAAAAACTCTATTTGCACACGGGATCCGATAAATTAATTAAATCCCCAAGTATGTCACACTTCTTCAGGAGTCAAGTGGTTCGTGAAGATGGAAGCAGCTGAGTTAGGGTTGTATCTTTGACTGTGAGATTGGGCCATTGGGCCTGGCTTGTGTCAAGGGCTTACGAGTTGGGTCAATATTATTAAGTGTCAAGTCTGCGAGGGTCATGGGCCAGATAGCCAGCCCGTGAAGTAGTCCAGTCCATTAGACGTTTGTTTAGTATTTTGTTATTTGTTTTGTCGCATTGTGAGTTTCCAGAAGAGGAACCCAAGTGTGGAATATAGTCTGTACGAAGGAAATGTTAAGGAAGATTTTATGACAATTCAGTTATCAGTTTTTTACCCTTTTCTTCTCTCTATTTCTCTGAAGGCTATCACCACGTACCTCGAAGTGAGCTTTTTCCATTTTCATCAAGCATTCCCACCACCATTTACAGAAAACCAGTAAATATTACTCTAGCTATTACAAGGGTGTTGCAAAGAAGCTCCAAGCCAGTGAGTCCCTCTATTTAATGCGTTTACCCCAAAACTGAAAAATGAAAAAATGCGTTTTGATGGTCTTTTTTTGTTCTTCTAAAAATAAGATTTGAGTATCCTGGATTAGTGGGTTTGTGTCGGATCGGTAAATGCTGGTGTTCCTTTTCTTTTTTTTTTCTTTTTTTTTTTGTACTTATGGGCGTTTTGGGTCGATTTTTTTTTTAGTTTTTTGTTCTTCATTTTATTTAAGGATCGATTTGTTTTAAATTTGTTGCTATTTGAGGTGTGCTGGGTTTTGCTTCCGTTACGAGCTTCATTGAATGACTGGTTTTAACTTCCTTGAATGTGAATATGATTTCGAGGGATGATTGTTTTAAATTTCAATCAAATTGAGTCTGGGAAGGCTGCTTTTGGTTGCAATACTCAGTTGATTTTAAGCCGAGTCTAACATCAAAGTCTCAAATTACTAAATTTATTTTAATTCAAAATCTTTTTGCACGTGAGACTTACAATCTTTTTCAACTTAACACATCTTTATACGTGAGACCCACAACCTTTTTCAAATTTTCATAAAAAGTACACAATTCATCTTAAGATTAAAACACACTCTAAACTCAGTTTAGATGGCTCCACATAACTCCCTACACTACTCAACCCACTATTATTTATAAAGAACTGACGTAACCTAAATTACCATTTAGGTGTTCATTTATTAAGAAAGTCCAAAAAAGAGTTATTTGAACATCGGATTGAAAATGTGTGGACTGAACCTGAAATTGGTCACCAGAGCGTGATCAATGATGGTTTCACCTTGTAGCTTATCCACACTTTGTAGTTGAAAATAATAATTTGGGTGAGAACTGAGAAGAGATCACAGTAGACTAGTAAAGTCTAAATTTTATACAAGAGTCCGATGCTCGATCTGTAACTCTTAAGAGGCAGTAAACTGGGCAAACCCCATAATTTGACACATTCATGTGTCTATCATTGAATGACCTACACCTTCTTGTCTTTGCCATTTATATGAATTGTCTAAGTGTGTAATTACTTCTCAATTTTCAGTCTGTAGGTGATTTTTGTCATTCTTATTCGTCCAAATTTGATGTACTAAGTATATTTCAATCTAGGCCTCAGTTTTTTGGATGTTTTAGACTTGAAAATGGATGATGGTACTCAAGAGCAGATTTTCACCTTCATTTCCAATGCAAATCTCATTAGTTCTATGTAAGATGCATTATGTGAAGTAGGAGCTGCTGGCCACTGATTCTGTGGAGGCATTTCCCATGAAGTGTCTGTCATTTTTTATTCTTGAATCTAGAATCCCTCAGGAAGATTGGTTTTTGTATGTGATAGTTTGACATCTGGATTCATATTGGTACTGGTCTGTAAAATGCATATCACAGTTAGAAATTTGCACCAATTGCATTGAATCTCTGTTCAGTCATACTGATGAGGGCACACTAGCTGCATGTGCTAGAAGTAGATCTCACAAGTTCTTGAAGACAATTGCCATAGTTGGAATTTCAGAGGTGATTATTTTTGTTGTATTGAAAAATAGGATATCTTTAGGCTTCATTGACATCTGCAGAACATCGGCACACTGCACAAGTACTCTTACAAGTCTTATAGCTTTGCAGGAAGAGTGTCATGTTCCAGGGAACTTACTGATGAGGAAGCCAAGCCTTTTGTTTCACTTCGCTTCATTGATGGGTCTGAATGGATTAAGTTGTAATTAATCCACAATTTTTTTTTTTTTTTTTTTTACAATTATTGATCATCTTTGTAAAAAGTCTTGATATTGTGAAGTGCTGCTCTTAAGTTGGAAAAAGTATGAGAAACAGTTGACAACTTATGCAAGTTCTTGTATATTTATAATTTAGAAGTGGAGGTAATAGATAGTTTTTGTATATATTTTTTTGATAAGTAGTAAGTAGTTTTTGTACATATCTAACCTCTATCATGTTCAAAAGATCAAAGTATATGGAATTCTGGAACCTAGAGATAGGTGGAAGAGAGAGAAAGAAAAGAAAACAGAAAGAAAGAAAGGGAAAAAAATCCAGAAAACCGACCCGACCCGACCCGGATCATTCGGACCGGTTTTGCACCCTTTTGTGAGCGGGTCGGGTCGGCCCCAGACCTGGTGCTTGCTAATCGGGTTGCAGGATCGTATACTGATCCATTTCACATGGGGGTGATGAATCCATAACTAATATAAGCCGGGTGTCTTCTCCCTAGTCCCTAATTTAACTTCTGCCAGCTTCTTGCTGGATAGGCCAGGGCAAAGTCAACTCACCAACCCAACAGAATAAAGTCAGCCAACCTCGATCATTTCTTACCCACTTTATATACATAGGACAATGCCCTTATTTTTTTTAAAAAAATATTTTGTAAATATTTTTAAAAATATATCAATTTACTAATAATTATTTTCTTAATCATTAAAAATAAATAAACAAAATACACAATCGTCAAAATGAAGAGCAAAATCATAGGACAAAGTAGTATTTTATATATGAGTTTTTTCATGTACAAACAAGTTTGCATACCAATATGCATATTAATGTTGTTGTCTTCATATTCTAAATTCAAATTAACATTATTTTCAATAAAATTTACTTTCTTACCAATCATATTGAATAAATGTACGTATCAATACGCAGAATCGCTTACAATTAGATATTTCCTTCATTATATAACATAATCCTGAGCTCCCACTTGCCTCCCCAAAGTCTCCTGTTCGCACGGGAAGTTTCTTTAGTTGAATGGGGAGAAGTTGATCTGTTAATTATAAATTGACTTGGTTCAAAGTCTAGCATTTTAGATTAGAATAAATTGACTTGGTTCAAAGTCTAGCATTTCAGATTATAATGTTCACTCACACAGACTCTAGTCTCCCTTCTACGCTCGCCATCGCTTCGGTTGCAAGAGACAAATGATTAGACTAGGTTCAGAGTTTTACCATTTTTTTAAATAAATTAAAAAAAAAAAAAAAAACTAAACTAAACAATGAAGAGAGAATTTCTTGTTGGGCAGATGAGATCTATATATAACACTCTACATGTCAAAAGAAAAGATTTATGGTGGAAAGATGCTTACAACCTACTCTCCATAAAAGCGATCGAGGAGACAGCTGGTTTTACATTTTTTTATGTATTTAACAGTACCATTCATGCATGCGCGCATTTTCTGGTTCATTTGGCCATTCTGAGTCTTTAGACTTAGTTCAATCCGCTATTGTTAATGATGGGAATGGTCAATGCCTTCACTGTGAATTAGGAAGCCATGAATTTAAGTGACTTCTTCTTGATTCCAATACATGATCTGGTCTCGCTAAGTACTCATTATGCCACCAAGGGATTGTGGCAGCCGCACTTTGAGAGGTGATCTCTTGCTGCTACCAACTTATATATATATATATATATATATGTGTGAGGATACTTTTAAAAAAAAAAAACACTACTTTGCCTCTCCACTTTGCCCACTCTATTTGATTGCTTGTCTTTTTTTTTTTTTTTACTTAATAATTAAGGAAGGTATTTTAAATGTATTGGTTTTTTTTCTTTTTTTAAAAAAATATTTAAATGTATTTAAAAAATATGAAAATAAAAAAGGAAAAAAAAATTAAAAAAAAATTTACGCGCACCCAAAAAAAAAAAAAAGTGAGAAATTCGTGATTGTGGATCTGGTTACAAAATGACCCACAAAAAGACGGATTCGTGAAAGGTTCAGGAACCCAACATTGACCTCTTAAATTTTCTATCGAAAGTCTCTTCTGCACAGATACATAGACAAATCGCAAAAACAGAAATTGACCCAGCTAGAGGACTCGCTCAAAGTCGGTCCCTCGCGCCACCAGAGGTCCAGATCAGGGGAGATTGTACAGCAAGTATATTTGCAGAAACAAGATAAGATTGCATTGAATGGGTTTAGGATTCATATGAGATAATAATTGAGTTGGAAGTATACAAAAATTCTCATTTTCAGTTTCGGAATTTGGAATTTTCAATACAATATCATCCTTAACACACTCGCATCCCGGAACAGAGCCTCTCCTAATACTAATAATACTGCTAATAGTACTTGTACTGCCAAAAAAGTATTCTAATTGAGTACCTAGACCCATGACAAATGCTGTTCCAACTGAATCTTCATTTTCCAAGAACATATCCAATTGGCCTGAGAACTTCTCATTTTCCTCTATGCCGTTGCTTCTCACCGTGACCCAATCTTCATCCCAACTCCAGTTGGGCACACATGAAACTGATGGCACTGTCCCTCCAATCAACCCCTTGATCCTTTCAGCTGGAGAATTGGACGAAGTACCTTCATGGGACTGATTCCTTGGACATTCCAATACTTCCAATGAATCCCAAAAACCATGTTCCAATACACTACTCGGAGATACCGCAGTGAACTGCTTAGCTTCCATAGTATGAGAATCGATTTCTGTAAGAAATGGATGCCCAAGAAGCCCCTTAGCTGTCCATCGCTCCCTTGGATCTCTCCTCAAACACTTGGTCAAAAAGTCCTTAGCATTCTCTGAAAAACACCTCGGAAGCTCCGGCACATCATCGGAAAATCCAATCCTGTAGAGAGCTGACACCGGGTCATTCATCTCCGGCCAAGGGGTACTACCAGTAGCCATTTCAATGATCATGCATCCAAGAGCCCATATGTCAGCTGGAAAACCCTGCTCTTCTCCTCGCGCCACTTCCGGGGCCATGAACATTGGTGTACCGCAAATTGGTGAGATGGCAGGATCTCCATTGCCAGCAACGTTTCCGACCAATTTAGCGCAGCCCAAGTCAGCAATTTTGGAAGCGTCTTTGCCTATCAGGATGTTCTGGCTCTTTATATCACAATGTACCAACCCGAATGCATGAAGATATTCCAAGCCTTGCAAAATTTGCTTAGTGTACGCTCTGATCAAAGCCTCGTCTAGCCGGCCGCCTAGGTGCCTTTGAATGGCATCGAAAAGCGTGCCACCAGGTACGAACTCCATGCAAAGATTGTACATAGGCATGTTACCTTCGTATGAAATATCAAAGCCCCTGTACTTAACTATGTGAGGACAACTTAGTTGAGAGAGAAAACGCTGTTCTCTCTGCAAGAACGTGGAGCGAGAGAGCTCGGTGGACTTGACTGCAAAGAGCTCGCCCGACTGGACGACAGTGGCCAGCGATACGGTGGCGGTGGAGCCGCACCCTATGATTGGCCCTCTAATCCACTCCATGTAAAGAGAGCATAAAGGGATATTAGAGAGAGAGAGAGGGATGAAGAAATATGGGTTTTGTAAAATGTAAATGGCCGGTTTGGTGGGGTTCATGCAAATGGGAAGCCTATGGTTCAAATTTATAAGTGAATTTTGTCTCTTCGGCTTTGGTATGAACACAAAAAGATAAAAATAAAAACAAAAATAAAATGCTTTCTTGTAGAGTTGGTAGTTGGCCAAAGTAAATTTTGTAACTGCAACTTTTATTTTTCCAGTTTCTTTTATTGAGAAATGATTTGTACAAATTCTAAATAGACAAGTCTCATATAAATTCTTATAAAAAAGTAGACTCCATCTTAAAAAAGTATAAAAAAAATTATCATTTATTAGTGGCACCTATTATTTTACAAAAGATTTATATATAATTTATTTATTTAGAACTTGTATTTAGTATTACTCTTTTTCATTTAGAAGATCGAAGATTCTGTGAAGGAGAGTGGGAGAGTATACCACGTGGCAAAAGGAGGAGGGAGATGACAGCCTTTGCCGTCTTCGAATAAAGCCATCCCACATGGTTACACGTGAGAATGTGCATAGATTGCGCTGTTTGGTGGGATATTACGGTTATTACCAAGTGTATTAAATCATATTTACCAGATAAGTGACTTTGCGGCGGCTGAAGCCAATGCTAAGTACAACTGGCGGCTTTTCAAATTGGGCAGTGATCTACACGAACTTAAGGGTTGGTTCGGTAGTTAGTTTAAGGGTGAGTTTGGATGTTGAAGTGAGTTGAGTTAAGTTGAAATGATAAAATATTGTTAGAATATTATTTTTTAATATTATTATTATTTTAAGATTTGAAAAAGTTAAATTATTTATTATATTTTGTGTTGAGATTTGAAAAAGTTATAATGATGAGTTGAGAGTAGTTGATGATCAAATGAAGCCTTAAATTTAGATAGTTTTTAATATTTTAATATTTAATTTTTAAATTATTAAATCATCTAAATTCAAAAATTCTTTATATATATGACCTATAATTTTTTTTTAATTTATTATAAATACATCTAAACTCATTTTAAAATCTAAACATATCTAAATTCAATTTAAGTAGACTTCACAGAACTTACTTTATTATCACAACTCACTACTATTCATAAAAAATTCAATTCAACTCAACATCTAAACGCAGCCTTAAACTCTTATGGATGTTCAAGTGAAATGTTAATGTAGCCTTCAACTACAAACTTATAAACTCTACATTATAATCTCCCTGTTATTACCTGATGATGATGTTTACTTTGTGAGTCAAAGTCTAAATAAAGCATTCTTTCTTAATTTTATAACAATGAGAAACCAAGAAGACTTGCACAAAAACTTTTCAATGTCAAATTGGAGGAATATTGGTTTGTAGAATTTAGGGATAAGCGCGTATAAGGTAGATGGAATGGAATCTATATGAAAGATCCACGAGCTGCATGTTTTGCCTCTTCATGGAAGTAATTGAAGCAAAAGCTAAGCACAAAGAGTTTAAGACCATGATGAACAGAAAGTAAAGGATTCTGAATATGTTCACAAAGTAGTCCAGAAAAAGTCAGCTTTGCATTAGATCAATGCGCGCACGGCGCTCGCGTCCAACCGAATACCAAATGTGAAAATTAGCCTGGTTTTCTGCCCTTCCACACTCACAATAATTAGTAAGGTCAATTAAAGAACTAAGAAAATTTATTTTATAAAGTTATGTAAATTTGACAAGAATATTGTAAAACTTTATTATTATTATTATTATTATTATAACGCCCTGTAAAAATTGATGTCTGTTGAGTAACTTCCACCTGATTAATGTCGGCGAACATGTCAGTTAATGTGGCTGTGCCCGACACCAATTACTAGTAACAGCTATACGTACCATGCTGGACAAACAGCAAACAGCTGGCCAAGCAGAAAATGTTAAACTGCTCAGCTACGGCCTACTGGCCGGTCTCATAATGCATCCAAGCTAGGGCAGAGAGGAGAACAACCCTAAGATCCTTGGCATTTCTATCTTCATCACACTCTCGATGCAAATGCACTACTCATTCACAATGCCCATGTACAGACACATATATCAAACAAAAAAACCTCAAGCTGTTCTTCTTGAGTACTAAGATGCTCGAGACTCGGGAGGACAAATGTCATATTAATACACGACCCTCTTAAGCCGTTTTGCATTTATATTAAAGTTACATGAGTTTTGAGTTTCACGTGGTTTCTATTGTTTATTTATGGGTTGCATGAGCTTTTTTCAACTCGTGCATGATGATTCCTTGGTAGAATCCCATTAAATTGCAGGTTTCAACTTGCCCACATTTAACTCTTCGATAAATGTTCATTAATTCCCACAACCAATTTAATTACTTTCAAAACTAACTTCCTACGGATTATAATCTGAAACTAATTCTACCATTCAATGTTTTGCCAGTTTCTCGTCCTTGCTGAGCTTTTCATCATTGTGCTCAATATATATACTTTATGTCAGATGCTCTTCAATTTCATCAGTCACGCCACCGACAATTACATTCAAATCTAACTTCCGGGAATTAAAGGAATAAATTCCACATTCATCATCCCACGACCCTATCTTAGTTCACATTCATCATCGCACGACAACAGAAAAAGAGAAATGATAGATGTAGTAATGAGTGAACAAGCGCCCCACAATCATTTTAAAAAAAATGAATAAATACAAGATCTACATGAAAAGAAAATTAATTTTTTAATAGTGAAGTCCACTCTTTTTCCAAATGACTGCATAATACTTACACACTCTACGACTGTACATAACATTACCCATACGGAGAATACTAGCTTATCCCTCTCCTCCGGCAAATGTCACCGTAAGAGTACACCCCATTTCAAGAAATTCAATGACGTCCGAAGAATTCGCTTGAAAAATTGGCCAACCATATATCTTGGTAGGATGTTAAAGATGAGAATAAAGGTTCTGGACTTCGAAAAAATGAGATGCGGGTGGATCATATTCAGTTTTCTGACAAGAATCTTAAATCCACCAGCTAGCTGCTGCTTATCTTATAGAAGCTGGTAATCTTCTTCTACAGCCCATACATTCAATTCGCTATCTCTTGGCAGTCAAAAATTTCTAGCCTTAGCCAAAAATTTAGAGCCTAGGCCAGACCCTTGAAGCACAGGATTCAGAGTCTGGATCCCTGTTATGGCACAGACATTTACAAATATTATCGAATTAATACTAACTTCATCAAAACTGTTACAATTACTGGATAAAGAAAAGGAAAAATAAAATGCATGCTGCTAATTACAAGGTCGCCATTAACATGGCTCGGATTTTGGCTCTAAGGTCATCAGAAACTTCTGTGGTTTCCGAGGGCCGAGATGGGGCCCTTCCGTCTCGATATGATCTTGACACTTCAACAGAAGCTTCCCGGCTAGCACCCTTACCCTGACTGGCTTGTGATTGATCTGACTTTGTAAGGATCTCCCCTTCCTCCAAGTCCACTTCTTCGGGTTGGGATTTTCTATACCTGACAGATCTGCTTCGATGCTCATGCTCATCATCAGAACTAGAGCTATGATGCTTACGCCGACGTCGAGAATGTCTATGCTCATTCTCAGAGGAGCTAGCATGTTTACGATGATGTTTAGAAGGTAGACGCTCATCTTCAGAGCAAGCATCGTGCTTATGCTGATGACTAGAGCGCCGATGCTCGTCATCTAAAGAGTCATCATAGTTATGCACATGTCGAGAATCAGTGTCCTCAGAAGAGGAATGTCTCTTCCTGTGCTTATGCCTGTCCCTATTATGGTGTGAAGACCGTTGAGATCTGTGCTTCTTCCTAGAGTGCTTGTGAGCCCTTTTATATTCCTTTTCTCTTTCTTCTTTTTCCTCCTCTTCTTCTTGTTCATGTCTTTTAGATCTGGAACGGTAACTCCTCTTTGACCGCCGTTCATTATATTCATCAACAGAACTTTTCTTATCAGACTTCTCAGTCTTATCTGAAGTATCAACATCCATTGGAACCGAACTGCCTTCTCTTTCTTTGCCCACAAGATTTTCAAAGTCAGCATCTGATCCAGAAATTCCAGAAGCAGGTGGTTCTGCTGATAAGCCACGCAATGGTTCTGTTTTCATGGGTGCAGCTCCAGTCTTTATCATGGCTGCAAACATCTTTGCACGCTTCAATCTCTCGGCCTTCAGCTTCTGCTCTTTTGTCAAGCATGCTTCAGAGGAGTCAGCCTCACTTGCAGCCGCAATAGCAGCTGTCTCTGCAATGGCCTTGGCAACAGGGGCAGAAACATTAGGGTCTCCCATTTGACCGGGCTTTGAAATGGACTTTTGAGGTTGAGATGATTGGAGACTCCCAAAGCTTGAGGTACGCCCACCCTCAATGCTAAGGCCTCGACCGCTACTATTTAGTGATGTCCTAGGGAAAAATTCTAAACCAGCATTCTTAATACCCCTTGTGGCAGCCTGAAGAATTGCTGCAGTAGAAGCTGCATCAATTTGTGGCTCAGTGGCTTTGGAAGGCGGATCCTGCCCATCCTTCTTGGACTTTCCAATTACCATCTTAAACTTCTCTTTCTTGTCATAATTATATGGTATATCATGACTAGCAGATCCTCCAGAGAGAGTATCACCTTCTTTTGAAGAAGCAGTTTTCTTGTCCACCCCATGCCCCACTGAATCATGCTTCTCAGAAACAGAGGCCTTGCCGGGTAGCTTAGACTGAAAACAAAGGACCGAAAAAAGATATTAGTGAGCAAAGAAGATCAGACAAATGTACCTGAGTGTTTCTGACTTGATATCTTTTGATTTTCTTGAATTCCAAAAAGTTGACTACAATAGCAATGTTCAAAGAAAACCCCACAGACTATGGTCAGTGCTGATATGCGTCCACAAGTCAATATATTGTGATGAGTACAATAAAACTCAACAAGATTGGCAACAGTAGCATATTACAACAAACCTCAAAACTTACTTACAATCCAAACTTTGGCGCTAAATAGAGCAAGTAACATATTTATCAACATCTGTTGTAACACATCATGCTTGGACCAAATTCTTCCTTTTGTATGGTGTTGCAAAAGGAAAATCCATAAACTTATACTTAGCAATATAAATCTCATGTTAACAGCCTAAACCCATTTCAGCCGAAGGAACAGAGAAACGCACCTCTTTAGCTTTCTTAAGGACTTCTAAATAGTAAGCATGGTATTGATTAGATGGCAGAAGGAACGGAAATCTTCCATGTTTTTTATCCTGTTCAACCAAAACAGCTTCAAATTCTTTACCATTTCTTAGGATGAACTCAACTATCTTGTCAACAACTCTCTTTAAATCAGATGGAGGCTCCACAATAGGACCCTCAACCTTGGATGTCCTTGGCAAAGACGTCTGTGACTTGTCCCCAGCAGTCGAAAGTGCATTCAAGGCATCACCTTCATTTTTATTCCCACTAGTATTTCCAACTGTACTGATGAAACGATTTCGCTTTATGATAGGAGCTTTTTCTTTCATAATAGAAAATGAACTCTTGGCAACCACCTCATCTTTCCCGGCTGCATTTACATAAGGTTCTGCCTGTTCTGACCCATTAGAAACATTTGCATTACCAACATCAACAGCTTCCTCAGATTCAGGAACATCCTCAGTTGTGCCATCCTCATCCTCTCCAGACCCGTATACAGAACCAAGAATAGATAAAGCACCACCAGAATGATCAGGCCCAGAATCAGCAATGTTCCTTTCTTCTAGAGATTTGCTACCACTGTCAGGCTCGAAAAGTTCTTGGTGATCTACGAGAAAACGAAAGTAGGCATGGAGATGATGATCAGGCATCAAAAACCCAAATGTTGGGTTGTCCCCCTGTTTGACCCTCAAAACAATTTCCGACTGACCACCATGTTTGCTAACAAACACAGCGGTTCTTGCAATAATCTGATGTAACTTCTCCGTTGGTGGCTGGAAAAACAAACAAAACAAATACAAGGTTTCTTTCTCAATATAGTGAATTTTGCAATTGCGAAGTGTACAGAAACATAGAATTATACTAAACAACCCCAATATTAACTCATCAAGTCTCACATATACACAGATAACATAAAGAGCAACAAACAGAAGTCTAGGAAGATATGTCTCATCCAACTTGCTTTCTGTTTGAAGACATGTCTCATCCAACTTGCTGCCAAGCAGTAAAGAGCCCTGCATGACCCATTTTTCATGACATCAAAAGGAAAAAAAGTTGCCCGGATGGCAACCTTGTGTCACAACTCTGTCCCTGCTCCGAGTATCTGAAACTTAGACACGATAAGCCTTAGCATAACACATGCATCTTAGACGATTATCATTTGGCCACAGTGGTTAAGATCAAAAAAGTGATTCTATCCAGATTATATTAGGAAAGGCAAAAAGGTGAACAGAACATACAAGGCAGATACTTACTAAGTTTTGAAGTAAGCTCTCTGGTACTTGGAAGGGTGGACGAAAACCAGATTCAGCATCGTTGTTATTTTCCCCAATGGATTCATTACTCTTCCCATAGGAAAAGGCAACAGCACGATAGCCACCAGTATCCACTGGTTTGGGACCCTCTTGCAAATCTGGAAACAGAAGAAAATATATTTAAAATCAAACATTAACACGAACTTTTACCCAAGAGAGTCTCAGAAAATACATCTAGGAGAAAAGGTATTAGCATTGACAAGAAACTAAAGAGAGGTGAGAATATTCTTACTTGTCTCTCTGAGATATGAAACTGTGGCAAACTATACCATCCTGCAAATCGGGAAAATTTTTGCAAAAAGCATAATGTTGATACAAACAAGACACTAGCCCCCCATCACCCAGCACAATTGCAGTAGAAAATAGAGAACACTAAACTAATGCTTCCCCTCTGAAAGAAACTCGCACTTTGCAGAAATATCCTATTTATCCAAGCACATAATATCAAAGGGGGCACTATGGCCAGTAACCCAAAGAATGTGTATTACCTAAAAATTAAGTTCTAAAGCTTAGTGCATGAGTAGACCCATGAGGCACCAATAAATAAAACTACTTGGTTGGCCTTGTCCTCTCCACCCAAAGAATCATCTTTTTGTCCACTCCGAACTTCAGTATGACAAGTTAACAACATCAAAATGGTCGACAACAATCAAACAATAATTAAACAGGGCACCCCAGATTTTGATTTAAAGCCAAAAAGACGATCTGGTTAACCACGCACCACATAAAGAAACAATGTAATTAGTTCGAATTTGATAAACCGCCACCTCACGTGGACATTCAGATTTTTCTCCTTGGTTAAATCATTAATATAAATTAAAATCATATTTCTGACTATCGATGGGAACAAAAACCAAAAAGTTAAAAAATAAAACTTTTGAATCAGAAGCCTAAAAAAACTTCTGGACTAAGCAATCTCAATGGATTAGCCAAAGGTAAAAATAAAAAATGCATGTTGGGAGCTATTGGAACAAAATACGGCCCGCATTGGGTTATGCAAAGTATTTGAACAGTTGGTTTTTGCTACATTATATCTAAAACAAAAGTCATATTTGATATGCACTGTAGATAAACCAAATACTTTTTTTATTATTACTTTTGGAACACTCTCTCTTCTGTCAACATTTCCTATCACAAACGAAAAGTCCCTTTATAGAAATTTGATTTGTAATTAAGACATTTATCTTAATTTTAAATGAGTTTAATTAGACGGTTGTGGTTATTAGCATTAATTGACCATTGAAAATATGATTTTTTTACCCAATAATTTAATTAGAATATGATTAACGTATAATTGGTAGATTGGTAAAATACTAAAATATGATAAAAAAAAATTAATTACAAATAAAATAATAATTATTTTAATATGATTTAATTATTATATAATGAATAAATAGATAATCCAACGTGAGAATTGGATGTGAATGGAATAGGCAAAGGCAAATTCATGTCATATTAGCTAAAATTTGGATTTGGCTTTGGCTATTCTAATGAGAGTGCTCAGCTTAACATAAAAAATAAAAACGAAAACAAATGGTAAATCTAAGCTTACTGTAAGATGTATAGACTTGACAGAGCTGAGCCAAAATTTCCCCCCTTCTAAAAACAAAACAGTGACGTGAATCACAGTATCCAACAATCCTATTTCCCTCATCTTCTTCCATTCTCTCAACCCCAAAACATTCGAATGGAAATCGTACTTGAACGTGAAATGCAATTTGAAAAGAAAAAAAGATAACATTTTCGTTAATACATGACGTTAAACCTTACTTCTTTCCTGCTGAGCCCATTTTCACAGCAAACAGACGGAAAACTTCAACAATTCAAGAAAAATGAGGAGAGGAAGTTCCTCTAATTTTAAGCAAGAGTAATTAATCAGAACTTGTGATGATGACGATGATGATATACCTAGTTCTTGATCATCGTCTCCCGGTGGCGGTAAATCAAGATACCGCTCGTGATCGAGCTCCGAGCCGAGGGAGGGATCTTCGGTATATTGGCGGCGGGGCTTACGCGGCGGCGGAGGACTGGGAAGGAGGTGGCGAACGTCATAGCGGTCGATAGACAGCCCGTTCCACTCGACAAGCGCATCGCTGGAGTTGGTAAAGGCGGCAGTAGCGTCGTCGTCGAAGAGCAGCGCGTGGCGCCCCACCACCTCAAGATCCATCAGCTCTGGACTTTCCGATTGTATCAGCGATTGCGTAGCGGATCCAGAGAGAGAGAGGGGGTCGGAAGAAGCCCTACGTTTTCTGGGAATTGCGAAATTCTAAGGGGTTGGGTTTCGTTAAAAAAAGAATTTTATAATATATAAAAATCTGTTAAATGGTAAAGCTGCTTTATGAAACGGATTTATTTTTGTTGGAGTACAAATTCGAAAATTCGACTCTCTTTTCGACTCCGTATCGAGTCCGGCTCCGGCTCCGCTCGACTGATCTCCTCCAATTTCGATTGTCTCGCACTCTTATTCCGATTCCGATATTATATATATTTTATAAAAACATATATATTTTGTATATATTAATTATATATAATTTATAACTTATATAGTTATTTAAATTTAATAATATACTAGTATGAGTAAATTATTATAAAATAATATATTTATGTTATTATATAAATTAACTAATAATAATTTAGTATACTTAAATACCATACTATTAACTATTACTACCATGTAACACTAATGTATAATAACATATCATATTAATTATATAGTGAAATCATATGGGGAGCAGCCACTATTTGACTGCTCACTCTATGTGGCATGATCCAAACCACTCACACGAAGTCCCCGAATTCAAAATACCACTGGCCATGAGAGAGCTGATGAGAGAGACATCTGAGATGAGAGAGAAATGAGAGAGAGAACTGATGAGAGAGAGACACAAGGATGAGAGAGAGACCCCCGAGATGAGAGAGAGCCGCTGATGAGAGAGAGAGCCCAATGAGAGAGATGCATTTTGCATAAAAAAAAAAATTGCTACGTAGGGTGTGCAAAATCGCTACAGTGGCTAACCCTATCAAAACTCTTATATAATAACTAGTGTATAATAACATTTACTCCTAATGTATATATTATGTATAAACACAAATATATAAATTTATAATAACATGTGGTACTAGTGTATAAACATTATATAATACTAATATATAAACATTAACATATAATATTAATGTATAATAACATTAATTTGTACGATGATTTTTTTTTCAATTTTGGTTATGTTTTAATAAAATTGAAATTGAAAAATATTTTTTTTAAAAATACTAAAACTTATAAGCCAAAATCTAATTAGTGAGAGTTCAAGATTGTCAAATTGAAATTTTAAATGGGCTAAGAAAAAATGTCCAATAAAGAAGCCTAAATCCGACTCCACTCCGACAAGTCAGTGTCGGAGTGGGATCAGAAGCTATACGATTGGAGTCAGAGGTTGGATTTGACCTCCAACAAAGTCGGAGGTAGGGCACTCCGACTCTGATATTGTCAGTGCTCAGCCATAGAGTCCTTGTTTTAACCTCGTCGAACTCTTTGAATTAATGTATAGAAGATCTAAAATAATGATTTGTTTATAGTCTTTATAAAACACAATTTAGTAATAAATCCTTTTTAGAATTTTGGATATCATGCCTTTTTTTTTATCATGGCCTTTTCTTTAATTATTCATTTCAAATCTATATTTTTTTGTGAAGTATATTTCTTTTTTCAAAATAGCCTTTTGATGTAAGTTATTGTATATACACACATATAATATATATATATATATATATGTATGTATGAGATTTATCCTAATTATAAGTTTATGTTTTGGTATAACAAAAAAAACTCTAAAAATTTGATTACTAATATAAACGATATGATAAAATATATTTGTAACTGTGAATTGTGCAACCGCCGCGTAATCGCTTTGAAAAAAGTGAATAAAACATGGGATCCACATAGAAAAAATTAATTTTTTAATAGTGAACCTCACTCTTTTTCAAAGTAATTACGCGACGTTTACGCACTTTACGGTTATATGTAGAATTACTCAAACGATTTAGATACTACAAAAACACACTCATATATATATATATATATATATATATATATATATATTTTTTTTTTCTCTTTTGGATTACTTGTCTATCAAATTGATGCAAAAATCATAAGTCTATACTTTCATAGGGAGCGCATGATGTGCTTCCTGTTGGACTAGTCCACCATCATCATCAGGTCAAGATCGTAAAATGAAAGATTGCATAGATGTGTGTCACAATGTTTTTTTAACAACAAATATTGTACCAGATTAAAAAAAGGCTGGAAATTAATGATTGAACTACATTGCTATGGTCGAAGTGCATGCATGCATGGTGGGTTTGGCTTACAAATATTAAAATTAGAATATATCAGGTTCAAAACTGAATGGACAAGATTAATTTAAGTGAAAAAATAAATTAACTTTTGTATTAATCTCTCAATCTTGTCCGTTTACTTTTAAATAGTGCATACCCAATTAATTTTTAATAAAATATAAGCGAAACCGAAAATAAAATAGGTAATGATACATCAAATTTGACCATTTTAAAATCAACCAACAGAAAATTCTACGCCTAACATGTACATTCAGATTCTTGGATATAAAAAAAATAATAATAAATTTTTTTTTTTTTTAAAAAAAAGCGAGCATATAACAGTTTCGATCTTGAATGAATGAAGATAAGTAATAACACCTCGTGATCTACCATTTGATGATCAATATAGCTAGCGTATCATTACAAAAAAAAAATGATTTGTTACTAGTTATTTTTTATTAAAATAATTCTCTTTTATTAAAATTAATGAGTCTATTTTCATTATAAATAATCATATTCGTATAGATTATTAAACCTTGATAATTTATATATATGATCATGTCTGGTATATATATCAAAGGGCCGAGGATATTGAAATACGAGGAAGAATATTACAACCATGTAGATTATGTGGGATATCATGTTTTCTCTAGACATCATGATCAAAATCAAATCAACTACGTACTTATCGATCGGGTACATATATATAATACATTGAGGTAATTAATTAAGATCTCAGATCCCCATGATCATACACTGGTAGTTGCATATATATATGGCATGAATTGTGTGGGATTTCTCTTTCATGAAAATCAAAGCAACTTTTCATGAAAATCAGATCATATATGATGGTGATTAATGTCTCAGATCTACATATTAATTGCTCATTGGTCTACAAGATTCATGGCCTACATAATATTCCTCCCACCCTATACTGAAACATGTACTCCATTAATTCTTTGTTTTTTTTTAACAATTTCCCATATATAACACTAGTTTTCCACAATAATAGAAAAATAATATTATATGTAATAAAATAATTATTTTTACTGCAAATAACTCATCACATATAAATATTTTTTATAATATGATTTAGATTTAAAATCGATCAATATAAATTATAATGCTATATATAAGAAGGTGGGCGCTATATGAAAAGATTCATGACCACTCATGATAGCTTACACACACATATAAATATAAATATTGGGAATTAATTGGGACTAGTCTTTCATTCTAAGGCCTCGATCGATGATGTAGACCGAATACGTGTAATTCAATAAACATGAAGTGACCTAAAAAAAAAACAATCATCGTGAAGTGTAAAAACTTCCATGATAGTTTGCTTGCATGATGACTTGGTTAGAATAATAAATAAATGTGAGATCGATTGAACATAGCAACATATATAGGCGCGCGCTACCTTTGAGCTTAAGATTTATTTAACAAAATACATGTCACATTTAAGTCAATCATTGTTAGAGAAATGATAGTTGCAGTCGTGAGTGCGTAAATATCGTGTAATTATTTTGAAAAAAATAAATAAATATGGGACTCACATTAAAAAATAATAATTTTTTAATAGTAGATATTACTCTTTTTCAAAGTGACTACATAGAATTTACGCACACTACGACTATATATAGCGTTATAATCTGTCATGTTCGCTTATGATTTGCAGTTCCTCTGTACTGGCCGACCTCTTTGCTTCCCCTGACAGCATGCATGCATGCTTATATTTCTTCAGGTCGTAAAGCTGATTTTTCCCATTACGGGGAGCACCCTGCCATGATCAGCGCCAAAGATCAACAATATATGGCAAAAGGTCATGATCATCCTTTGATTTTCGTTTATATACAGAGTGTATAATTTGAAGGATGATAGAACTTTCAATACGGAAAGGCCCGCCCTGTAAATAAAAAGTTGGCAGGAGTGCCTTGAACACTCTTTGCAGCACGGTCCCAAAAACTTCCCCCCCCCCCCCCCCCCCCCATGCACCTTTTACCACCTTGTCCGGGTCAACCCCTTCCTTCAGTTCTAATATATAAACTCCGACTCTTCCACCCCATTTGCTACCAACAAGCTAGCTCTCTCTCAAAAGAAACCAAACCTAGACCACCTAATTCTCAAGCCCCAACCGAGCTAGCTCTCTCTCTCTCTCTCTCTCTCTGATACAAAGCCATGGTGGTTGTGAAGGTCATCGTGATCATCGCCATAACCATGGCTTTGTCCATTGCTCTGGCCATGAAAAGCATTGGCAAAGTGGAGGAAAAGATGCCTTTTCCACACACTGAGACTTCTTACGATTATCTGAAAGAGCTGCCCATTAAGGAAAAGAAAGTACTGCAATTGCCTTCAAAAAGGGTGAGTCGCTTCCTTGCTGAGAGGAACCCAAATGCAGCCGACCACTGCAACAAGGACGAGGAAATATGTTATGTCAAAGAAGGCACAAACTACACCTGCTGCAACAACAAGTGCTTGGATTTGTCCACTGACAAAGACAACTGCGGTGCATGCAAGAACAAGTGCAAGTATACAGATGAGTGTTGCAGAGGGGAGTGCGTGGAAGTGGCTTACGACGAGAGGCACTGTGGTTCCTGCAATCACCCTTGCAAAACAATTGAATATTGCTTTTATGGATTGTGCAATTATGCGTAATTAATTAGGAGCATGCGGTCCAAGTAATATTGGTTGTGATCGAGGCTTGTGAATTTTATTCACAAAATTAATACAATAAAATACCACACATATGTTTGGTGGTTCTCAAACAATATTAATTATATCATGTATAGTCAATAATTTTCCAAATTTACATTAATACTGATCAAGTACTCATGTCTAAATCATGATTAATGTACTACAATATACAAAGACGACGTTTGAAGTTCTAAATGTATTCATGATTATGACTGTCGATGGCTTTACACATATATATTAAAATGTGCAAAGTTAGATATAATATTTTCAATGTAAGAGATAAACATATTTAGGAGTACACGATCTATAATATTACAACGAAACGTTACATATAGCTGCATGCCGTTTTATTAAAGTTATAGTCGTCTTCTATAGAAATAATAATGGATGATCTAGGGCTAGCTAGCTAGCTATACTCTTTCTTAATTAATGCAAATCAATCAATGCATGGAATATAATTTGCTTGATAATCAAGCTGAAGTGGTAGTACTATTATTAATTATAATCAGAAATGATCGGGGCACGTAGTCGATCGTTGTCAGTTTCCCAAGCAAAAGCAAGTACTAGCTAGTCTTGGAATATAATTGGTTCATTTCCTCGATAAATAATTAGTTGCTTCGAGAGAACAAAAGTTTATAATTATAAAAAATAGAAATAAAAAGCAAACAGTCAAGTTCGCTTGAAGCAAAAAAGACCGTGCCATTAATTATATATATATATATATATATATATAAATATATATATGTATTATTTAATAATTTAATTGTACTTCCCAAAAGTCGCTGGTGAGACCACATGTGACATCATGGCCCGGCCTCCAACTCCAAAACGCTCACATATGTAGTACAGCTTTTCTATAGCATGCAATTACTAGGTAATTGTTCAAATGCATGCATGTATTTTTGGCCGGAAATTTTTAGTTTGGATTCCCATTAGCTTTAATTTCCACCTTGTTAAATTCTCATTACTTGCCGATTGAGATTTGGTGTTGTTGTGCACGACTTTTAAGTCCCAACCTAAGTTTTTCCTTGTAACGAGTTTTAATTTTTTGCGCGCTTGACATGATGCATATATGCAGATCCATCACATGATGCATATATGCCCGATCTGTATATGATTGTCATTTATATATCAGAATGATTGATCTCAGTACGTATATAGTACTTGTTTTAATTTTAACCTGAAAACGATCGATGACATCATGATGATCGATCATAGAAATATTAATGAGTATATATATTAGCTGGGATGCAATGAGTATGATGGAACTGATCATATGATCTTAAATAATATTACACCCGCTAACATTAGATCATCACTTCATGATACAATTCAAGAATTGATCAGAAATGAATTTACGACATTATTGACACACCATGCAAAAAATAAAATAAAACAAATAAATAATACATGACGATCGAACTATATATTAGATTGGCTGATCATGACAACTTAATTAGTAGTTGACTACATTGCAACGTTTTCTTATTTGTCCTTTAAAACCTGTGATGGGATCGATATCTCCCATCCTCACCATGGCAGCAGCAAAATCAGCTTCGAAAGTTGAAGGCCTCTTGCTATATTCCCAAACAATGCTGTCTGTGGATCCTCCACTAAATAGTATTTGATCTGATTCAATAAGACCCTTCTTCTTAATGAGATTCTTGAAGTAGTTATTATCAAAAGAATTGGGTGTCACCAAATCAAGTGGTGCTAAATTATCGTTGCTATCTGTATCAAGTGAGCACTTGCGCTTTCTAGTTCTAGCAAAGTCAGCATCAATATCACTTGTATTGTTGTGAATCCTATCACGAAAAGTCTCACATCTTGCTTGACCAATTGTATGTGATCCTGTATTTCAGAGAAGAGTACGTACGTTTAGCTATATTATACTTTAATTATTAATACGACATGATAATTAAGTACTTAATCTACAATATATGATCATCAAAGAGTCCGACACAAACCTGAAAGGGCAACCATGTCTCTTTTACTCAAACCTTTGTCATGAAACAACTTAATTAGCTTTTCAAGGGGATCTTTAGCCGTTGGAAGGTTGCTCTCAACTATGTTGATGTTTGCTGTGGTAGAGTCTCTTCTTCCAAGTTTTACCGTCCATGTTGGTCCACCAACCTAATTTTGTAGCCAGAAATTAGTTAATTGTCAGTCAGTACGTTGATTAATCATATGTTCATCAATTTAAGGCCAGTACCATATATATAAAAAACAATAGCATATTACTAGATAGTGAAATCAAAGAGAGATGAGTGTTCCACTCAAAGACGAAGAAGAAGAAGATGAACCACATGTCGAGAAAGCTTTTACGGGAAAAAGTGATTAATGCAAATGCAAATGAAACGTTTACTAGTACTCACAGCGACAGATGCATCACGAGCTGCAACTGCAACAATATCTGCACATGAAACAATGCCAGGACAAATGCTCTCCACTTGGGCCTTGACATCATCAATGACATCATATCCTCTGATTGAATTTTCATTAATTGTCGAGTTTTTCTCACTCAAGATCGAGGGTGCATCATCAAGCAAGATTGATGCATCACATCCCTGCAACAATAAAATGACAAATTGATGAAAATGATAACGTCAATTTTAAGGGCTTCACAAACTTATGATCAATTTTAAAGGCTTCGCAAACTTAAAAATCTTAAGGGCTTCCTAAACTTTACTTACTTGAACAAAACAATCGTGGAAATGGAGTCGAATGAGTGACGCTGCCATCCTACGCTCACGGGAAATGGCTCTCCTTGTAGCTGCCCGGATCGTACCAAGTGCTTTTGGACATGTGTAGTCATAAAATTTAGAATATAAATGTGCTTCGGATTGCATGCTTGAGAGAAACAACAATATAGCAAAAATAAAGCAAGTGTAGGTACTAGTAAAGGCCATGATGATTAGTTTCTTTTAAGACAGAAAACTAATCAAGTCTTGTTAGTGATGGAGGAATCGAAGCAGCAAGATTATAGAAATGATATATATGGAAATGCACTCGATCAGGAATATAATGATGGATAAATGAGGATGGAGGAAAAGCACAAGCCTCCTATCGTATATATAGTTCTAATAAATCAAAGAAGATGATCAGCCGCTTTGTTACGGTCTTTGATCTGATCATGTCTACGACCTGTTCTTCATAATTGGCTTCACATTAATGGAGAAACCATAAAACTCAGAGGAGCAGTACAGTAACAGTCATACAGCCTCCATGCATGAAATGGTCCACGTTGTTTTTTTCAATGTCGTATTGTTTGGGTTTTAATTAGTATAAAGAATCGACCAAGTCATAATTGAATGGTGGATGAATGGTGTACTCATATTTCAGCACGTACACATGCATCTGGTTTTCTTCGCACCGTCTCATCATAATTAAATACCGTAATACCAAATCGTCCTTAGCTTTATATGGTTACATTGGTTAGCGACTTCGTCAAGTTTTATCGGACGAATTAATACCCGTGTTGTTTTTTTCGCCGCCACGTGTAACGACAAATCATTAATACTTGTGATAAATGATCAATGCATTGGAAGCAAAAGACATCATGACTTTGTATTATTATTCTTATTATTATTAAAGGAAATGACGTTCAGCTAGCTTCTTGTATTAAGACAAAATGACTTTTTGGGTGGTTCACGTATAAACTCAAAGAATATTATTATATGTGTGCGCGCGTGTGTGAAGAGAGAGAGAGAGAGAGAGAGAGAGAGAGTCACACGTGAGAATATAGAGTTCCAACTTCAGATTGTAATATGGAGTAGTAGGGACACGAATGGTAAAAATAAAAAAATAAAAAATAAACAGAAAGGCACCATTCATCGTCGGTGTACTATAGCATTTTTCTAAAAATAATGTATGTTTTAAAGTTATTACATCGTAGTGAGGAATGTAATTAATAAAACATTAAAAAAAGAGGATTCATCAATAGTTTTAAGGAAGTAAAATGGTTAAACATATTATATTTAGGGTATGCTATATTTTTAAGGTGTGCAAATCTCGTATATTTCATTTGAAACAAAATAAGATCTACCTTTAAACAATGATTTCATATAGATTTTAAATTTATCCTTTTTTTTTTAATGTGCAGGACTTATGTACACACTTGACCTAAGGCAAATATAATTTCTCATACATATGTACGTACATAGAAGAAATATATTCCTAGCACCACACACCATGATGTGGCGAACCCGGTCTGGTTGCCACGTCACAGTTTTTCACTTCCCACCTAGATGGGGTTTGTCCCTTCAGAGAGTTTCCTCCCCGTCAGTTTCCTCCACATCTCCCTCACTTCCCTCTGTCCGTAACCCACCAAAATCAAATTTTCAAAATCTCAGAGTTTGTTTCATCGCCATGCGAGAAAAGGACACGCACCCACCAAGCCTATGTTTTCCCTAGCTCAGATTCACTGCATTGCTATGTGAGAAAAGGCTCCGCACCCACTAAGCCTCTGTTTTTCCTAGGCGATTTCTCTTTCTCTCCTATGCACCTTCGCTCACCGTGGAACGTCCACATCGACACCGGCAAGTTACTCCACCTCCATTTCCTTCACTCTTTGGCCCTCTCGCACTCATCTGGCCCTCTCGCTCTCAGTTTCTCAACATTTTGTAGGTTACTCCACCTCTATTTCCTTCATTCTCTTATAATTATCTCATCTCGAATTTTTTATATTTGAGATTGGATTGGATAGGAGCTTAGCTGTAAAACTTGATAGTGCCCCTTTATTGATCAGAAGTTCAATTATCTGAATCTGTTCTGCCAGACTTGTTAAGGAATTGTGTGGATAGGTCCCTTTGAGCCCAAATTGTAAATTGCATTTCAACAAAGATATTACATATAATGGACTGCTTTTGTTGTCATTTTAAGGAAAATCCAAACAAAAAGGACAAACAAATACAATAAGAACTTAGTCATTACTTCTATGCAAACAAACATAAACACTTGGAAGAAAGAGAGGATCTGTAAAATAACTCCAAAAATAACCCAACCCCATGTATAGTGAGAGAGAGAAATGTCACTTGCGAGATGGTGGCGTACGATCGGAGTTTGTTTGGCTGGTTGGCGCCAGTGTTGGCGGCGGCACAACACAGTGACTAGACGAACGAAGCACAATTGGCCGAAGAAGGGCAGAGGAGCAATGCGGGAGAGGGGCGACGCAGGAGAGGGGAAAATTCAAATGGGCATGCGAAGGAAGAAATTCAGTAAAACGTTCGTTTTACTTGAAGAAAAAAAAATTAAAATGCCACATCACCCCGTGTGTGGTGTTGGAGAAGTACTAAAGGCAGATGGATAGCAGTTGGAGAAATTCAAGCGGCTGTTGACTCGTGGTTTTCAACGGGTAGAGGTGTAAATTTAAACCGGGAAACCGGACCGGACCGGATCAGAACGAACCCGTTTTGAACCGGTCCGGTCCGGTCCAAAACCGGTTCCTATATTATGAAAACCGGCCAGACCCGATCCGGTTTCGGTTTCATAGTTTCCGAAACCGGACCGGTTGGAAAAAATATATGTATAAATTAATTTTATATATTATACAAAATATTATATATATAAGTTTTATATATAATATATAATTATATATTAAATTTTTATATATAATATATATAATTATATATCATATATGAAATAATTTCATATTATAATTTATAAATTATAACATGAAATATTAATCTTAAATATGAACATTTGTAATTTGTTTGATTATATGTTATTAATATAATTATATATAAGATAATGTTATTATAATTTATAAAATAAAAATTTAATCTTAAAAATAAAAATTTAATTGATCATATGCTTTAAACATAAAATATATATATTAAATTATTAATAACATTTTATCATAAGAAGTAACACTTTATTATATGTTTTTTACATTTTAAAAAAACTGAAAAACCGGATCGGATCGGACCGGAAACCGGAGGTACCGGTTTAGGAGGGTAACCAGGGCGTAATCGGACCGATTACACCCCTATCGACAGGATGCGCAGTTTCGTGGAAGGATTGAGAGAAGGAGTTCTTGAGGTAGAGAATAAAAGCAGAGAGGGAGGGACTGAGGAAGAAAGGAAATGCAGAGAGGGAGGGAATGAAATGGGAAAAAAAAATTGAGGAAAGCTAGGGGAGTGAAACGGTATGTTTCTAATTTGCCTGAAACGGGTCGTTTCCAATTTGCCACATCAGCAATCGCTTTGACGGCATTTGCTCAGGTTGACTAAATGTAGAATTTTTCATATAATATATATATATATATATGTACGTACATCATTTCAGTACTGACCAATGGTTTTATATTGTTTATGCATGGAATCCTCTCTCTCTCTCTAGATGTAATATTTCTCTGAAACGATGGTAAAAATCAATACTGATTATCGGTGTTTCATTTCTTGATGTGCGCGCATATGCAGCTTGTATCAGATATGCTCACATGCACATTTGATATGGGATGCAATATTGACTTTGGACTTTTCAGTATCTTATTGATCTACCATATATGCATGTAGATACGTACGTACTAAGTGTTTGATTGAGGGATATTATATATTTGACTCCATCGATCCAACGGCCGCAATCTTTTTGGAAATAATATTAATTCTGGTCTCACTTAATTAACATCTATCTACTGAATTCTTTTTGTGTGATACTAAGTTCTTTCATTTTTTAAGGTTTATAAATAAAGAAATACTTTAGCCATAAATGGATTACATAAAAATAATCTCACAAACTGATATGTCTTTATATAATTCATCAGATTGTAAAATGATTTTTATTGTAAAATAGATAATAAATTACATAAAACTACGTCAATTTATAAAATTATTTTTTTATAATATATTTATGGCCATAGTAAATCTCTTATAAATAAAGTCGGATCTTTAGAAATAACCAACTTTCACTCTGATCGATCAGGAAGAACAATGTAAACTTGCGTTTGTTGTAGTTTTGGTCAGAGGTCCAGTGACATGCGAAAATGGGCCAGAGGCCTATGCCACCTTTTCATTTTTTCTAAAAATAGTTATAATTTTTTAAATAAAATTTATCTACCATTTAAAATAATTGATTTTTTTTAAAATATTACAGTTATCCAGTGCCTTTTTTTGCTTTTTTTCTTGAAAAATTTATCTATTAATATTAATGGACAATATTAATGAATTGTCTTCTATCTAATTATTCCTAAACTTAATGCCCACAACATAGGATATAAAATGGGCTGTTCGGTCGGGTTATAAATGTATATATTTTTTGTTACCCGTTTGATTAAAAAAGGGGGAAAAAACAACATGGAACGTGTTGATCCCGCATTCTAGTACTAACTGAAACGATAAAGAGACGCACGTATATATAACAATATTCTTTAAAATTCAAACTGAACGATAAAGATTAGAGAAAACTTGGAGACCAGTCCGGTTGGTCTTCCTAAATAATCAGCCCTCCAATAGCAGTCCGGCATGTAAGCATTTTATTTTAATTACCATGCATTTGCCTACATCAAAACAGATCAACAAACCGTACTTTCTTGTCTTCGTATTCCAACCCAAACCCATTCCCACCCCACTCATCCCTGATGGCAAAGAGCACGACGAGCCAATAATCTCTATAATTTGCCTTTTGGATACTCTTGTTTTATACATCACTTTTGAGATTTTTATTCTCGAAATTATATATAAGTAATCTATTAAATAAACCAAGTTTTTTTTCTTTTTTTGATAAAATAAACTTCATTGAAATAGCAAGAATACATCAATTGGTATCAAACCATAGTGTATGACGAATAAAAGAAGGGATCTACTACCACCAAACATTAATATCAAAAATGTTCCAAGCATGTCTAGCTAGAGAGTGAACAACTCCATTCCCAATGCGATTAACATGTTGGACACGAACCTCCTGGAAGCGCCCCATTAGCATCTAGCACTACCCATTAACATGTGGATTGTAATTCCCGTACCACATTCATGCAGTCACATTCAAGGATTAACTTAGGAATTCCAAGTGGAAGGCATAGTTGTAAGCCTCTCAACACAGCAATGGACTCTATAATTTCAGCCCCATCAACATCTTCTTCATGTTTACTGGCAGCCATCACAATTACCCCACGCATATCCTGTAGAACATCCCCAACTCCAGCTCTCCTCAGATCAGCAAATATCGCACCATCTACATTCAACTTGAGAAAACCATATGTTGGGGCTTGCCATCTAGAAATCATATACATCTCTCGGGTGGTTGAAACTCTCACTTCATTAAAGATTTTGCACAGGGATTAAGGCATGGTCAGTGGCTTGGACTGGTTGTATCAACTTTTCCTCCATCTGCCAGAGGTTTCTCTTGTACCATAAACTCCAGCACAAAATAAACAATTCAGTGAAAGCAACTTCATTACCCTGCCTGTCAACCCTTCTCACCGTATCAATGAAGCTTAAAGATTGTGAAAACTGTTGTGACAATGGAAAAAAGTGGTGCCACATATTGGAAATAGTAGAGCAAGTGAGTAATGCATGCTTAATATCTTCCTCATGAGTATGGCAAAAACCACAAATGGACTCCACTTCAACCTTTCTCCGCTTGAAATTAGCAAGGGTCGGTAGTATATCCTGGCAAGCCTTCCATGCAAAATTTTTAACCTTCCTTGGAACTTTCATATTCCATATCTTCCTCCATAAACTTCTATCTTGCATCTGCAGAGATGATTCTCCCCTACAGCCAGCCCACAAATTTTGGATAAGCTTATACATACTCTTAACAGAAAACTTCCCACTCGCCTCCTTCTCCCATATCCATCTGTCCAAAACTGGAAGAGAACCCAAACGAATTTTGAAAATCTCCTCAGCTATGTTTGGATTAAAGAGAGCTCTAACTGCCTGTACATTCCAAGATCTACTATTTTCATCAATGAGACTATTAACTGTTTGTTCTTCATCAACATAAACCAAGTTAGCACCAATATAGACCCAATAATTTATTTTTGCCAATTTCAATGCTTCAAACAATCATAACCCAAATGTAAAGACAACCCTACTTTGTTTTATTTCTTCCAAACTAAGCTAGCCGACATAACAAGCAGACCAACAAATTCAATTACAAAGTACAAAAATAAAACCATTGGTCAGTGTAGTGGACGACGACAAGATCTAGCTTTGGTGGGCGGCTGGAAGTGTTGTAGGCAATGGAAAAATCTCGAAGATGGTGACGGTAAGATCTCGAAGATGGTGACGGCAATTGTGGGGTCTACGTTTGGTGGCGGCAACGGCAAGATCTTAGTGCATGGTCAGTGGCGGCGACGAGTTGCTGTGCAGTGGGGAAGGATTTCGAGAAAGAGAAAATCTGGAGGCAGAGCAATTCGGTTTTAACTTTTAATCACCTATATTGTTGTGTATTGTCTTCATTCACCACTTTCTTGCGTGTCTTATGCTTATTGGAAGACTGTTTCAGTTTTTCTCTTGTAAACAGCAAGGCTGTCTAGAAGCGTTTCCCTAAATAATCTTATGCTTATTGTAAGACTGTTTCAATTTTTCTCTTGTAAACAGCAGGGCTGTCTAGAAGCGTTTCCCTAAAAATTATTTAGATGATTTGAATTGATTTATAAATAATAATATTTTATAAATTTTATTAAGACATATTTAAATATAAATAAATTGATATATATGTTTAAGTATATAAATTAAATTAAAATGAGTTTTAATGTTTTATAAAATTAAAAAAATAATTAATTTTATAAATAATTAATTTGAGATGAACTAAGACGGATGAATTTATTAAATCCTACGCAACATAAACTGACGACCGTCTACAAATGAAAAATGTTACTTTGCCCACTTTATTTGCCTTCTCATTTTGACATTTCATGTATTTTAATTTTTTTAATTTTTTTTTACTTAATAATTAAGAAAGTGACTATTAGTATATTAATATTTTTTTTATATTTTTTAAAAATGTTTCAAAATGATAAAAAGTATGAATAAATTTTTTTTTTTAAAAAAAAGAAAAGAAAATTTTCACTAGGAATAAGATTGAGCGGTGCACTCTAAATGAGATATAAATCTTTACATTAACGTACTGTTGGCTGTAGCCGCAACATACTTGACGTGTGGACCGACTGATTTTTTTTTTTTTTAAAGCAAGTTTTCATTAAACGATAAGAGTGCGTACATAATAGTCTTAAGGAACTGGAAATTATAAAAATACAAACTATTTAGGAGGATCCTTCCCACTGTGAAATTGTAGCAGCGACGGTGGAATTTGGATTAGTGAGATGTTGCCAAAGGCTTGCACTTCTGCTGCCCATTGCGCTAGATTATGCGCGCATCGATTTTGGGATCGATGAATTTTTCTGGCCTTCCAATCTTTGAATGACTCAAGCTTATGTCTGATGTCGTTGATAAGAGGGCTCATGATCCAATCTTGTGTTGCTGATGCGTTGGAGATTGCTTGAATAGTGACTTTAGAATCTCCTTCTAAGATTATTTTTTCTAACTGTAACTTTTCTGCTTCCTTAACAGCCATTAAAGCTGCTGATGCTTCTCCAACATTTGAACTAACCTTGCTTATTAGGTCAGTTATTGCAAAAAGCAGCTCACCATTTTCTGCCCAACAGAGTGCAGCAAGGATAGAACCTTCATTTCTTGTGGCAACATCAAAAGTGATGAGATGATAATCTGCTGGTTGTCTTTCTTCATTTTCCTCAATCTGATGTTCTCTTTCTGACCATGCTCTTAAATGTTGCTGAGAAGTTTTAAGAACAGTATCCAAATAGTCTGAAACTGAGGAAGAAGCATTTTCATGTTCTAACTTATTTCTTATGAACCAAATTTGATCCATTGCTACAGAGGCAAAAATCTGGAATTCATGTTCCTCTTCTGCAGGAATTTTGAGGCTGGGCACAGGATTAATAATTATATTAATCCAGTTAGAAATCGGTTGATTTGCAAACATGGAGGAATCAATCGGCCATTTAGAATATCTCCACATCACTCTAGAGAAAATGCAATTTAGAAAAATATGGGAGATATTCTCAGGCTCAGTTTTGCAAAGAGGACAACAAATTTGATCTTCGTCAAGAGGAATTACATTGTTAATCTTGACTTTTGTTGGAAGAATGTCATGACTGATTTTCCAAAGGAAAAGTTTTAATCTATCTTGAATCTTCATTTTCCAGAGGGATTTCCAATTGATTGGCTGAGGGTTATTAGAAGGAAGACCAGTCTGATTAACCAAGGCTGCATACGCAGATTTGACTGAGAATTTCCCTAAAGCATGATGGACCCAGATGATCTTATCAGGGATGTGCTGAAAATTGTGATTAGCTAAGGGAATTTTTTGGATTTCTCTGCTTGTGTTTTCAGAGAAGAGAGTGTTTAGGAGAAGGATGTTCCAACGCCTTGGCTCTTCTAAGGTGAGTTCCGATACAGTCAGAGAATGGTTGGCAGAAGTATTGTTTGGGTGGGCTTGGGGGATCTTACTTGGAAGAGATGGGATCCAAGGATCCTCCCACACTCTGGTGGAGGCACCATTGTTGATTTGATAGCAAGAGCTAGATTTTAGGAAGTCTCTTTGAAGAAGAAGGCTTCTCCAAAATCTTGAGTCTGTTGATTTGGGGGCTACCTCGAAAAAAGATTTTGATCTTAGATATTTCTTAGATAAGACTTCTTTCCAGAGGCTGGTGGTTCCATTTATGAAGGTCCAAGCAAATTTAGAAATAAGGGCAGAATTGAAAATGGAAGATTGTTTTAATCCCAATCCACCCATAGATTTGGGGAGACAAATAGAGTTCCAAGATTTTGTGATGTATTTCTTTTTTTGGTTTTCTTCATATCCCCACCAGAACCTTCTCAATTGAGTGTCAATTTTGTTGGCCATATTCTTAGGTAATAGACAAGTGGCCATAACATATGAAGGGAGTGAACTTGCCACTGATCTAATGAGAACAGTTTTAGAGGCCTGAGAAAGAGTTTTTGTCTTCCAACCTTGGAGCTTGGTATTAATTTTTTCGATAAGATCAGTGAGAAACTTTTTTTTTTCAGCTCCATTTACAAGGGGCAAACCCAAATATTTGGTGTTTGGAGGTGAAATTCTGAAATCAAAGTATCTTTTGACATCGTTGATGAAATCAGGACCATTGTTTGCACTGAAATGAAGAGAGGATTTTCTCTGATTGATGTTTTGTCCTGACCAAGAATTATAAGTGGAAATACATTCTGCAAAGGCTTGAACAGTTTAAGAGTTTGATGTTCCAAAGTGGAAAAGATCGTCAGCAAAAAGCAGATGAGATATTAAGGGTCCTTCTCTAGACATTTTTATGCCTTTAAGGCAGCCAAAATTTTCTTTAAGGATAATAAGTCTCGAAAGGACTTCAGTGCCAAGAATGAACAGGAAGGGAGACAGTGAGTCTCCCTGTCTTAGGCCTCTAGAAGGATGAAAAAAATCTTGTGGAGTCCCATTTATGATGATAGAATAAGAGGCAGTAGAGATGCATTCTTTAATCCAATGGATCCACTTTTGATGGAAGCCTGAATGATGAAGAATTTCCAAAATGAATGACCATTCCATTGAGTCAAAAGCTTTTGCCATATCAATTTTTATAGCCACAGAATGAGTTCTGGTTCTCCTTTTTTTCATAACATGAAAAATCTCTTAAGCCAAAATCGTATTTTCTTGAATGAGCCTATTTGGCAGAAAAGCAGATTGATAAGGAGAGATAATACTAGGCAAAACAGATTTAAACCTATTGGCAAGAATTTTTGCTATGATTTTGTAGCAAACATTAGATAAGCTGATAGGTCTAAATTGATTGATGTCATTTGGATTTTCCACCTTGGGGATCAGAACTAAATTTGTGTGATTGAGTTCCTTTAAGAGTTTGCCCTGAATAAAGAAACTTTTTACAGTGGCCAGGACATCAGCTTTGATAATTTCCCATAATTTTTTATAAAAGAGTCTTGTAAACCCGTCAGGGCCTGGTGCTTTTGAGGAGGGAAGAGCTTTTACAACAAGGAAAATTTCTTCATCAGTAGGGATGTGACAGAGATAATCATTTTCAACATCAGTAATTTTTCTTGGAAAAAGATGATCCATGTTGACAGACGGAGAAGGGTTGGAGGTGGTGAAAATTTTTTGGAAATGATCCTGTATGGTAGTTGAAATGATAGATGGGTCAGTATTCCATTGATTTTTGCCCGTCTTCAAACAATCAATTGTGTTCCTTCTACGTCTAATCACAGTGGATGC
Source organism: Juglans mandshurica (assembly GCA_022457165.1). Taxonomy (NCBI): domain Eukaryota; kingdom Viridiplantae; phylum Streptophyta; class Magnoliopsida; order Fagales; family Juglandaceae; genus Juglans; species Juglans mandshurica. The sequence continues at coordinate 813,418 of CM039632.1, read as the reverse complement.
ATGGAAAAATTTGATATTTAAATCCGTAGTGGTGAGTCAGTATTTAAATCCGTAGTGTGGACCGACTGATTTGCTATGACTAATGTGGTATAGTGAGCTGATCAGGTGTGTAGAGGAGGAGGAAAACAAAACAAAAAAAAATATTCTACGGCTGATGTGCTACAGTAAAGTTCTGTATAGCTTTACTTCTGAGCGAGAGAGCAGCACCGCTTGTCTACAAATAGAGTCCGTAAGTGTTCATGTCTCGATTTGTGTACACGGAGTCCGTGTAGCAATACTTCTCAAGTTCTAAACAGCAGCCGCAGCGACAAGACAGCGCGTGTCGCACTACCAAACAACTGTCATATAATCCGGAGTCCTACGCGCATGAAAAGCAGGTGGCCGGCTCTCTCTCCATTCCTGGGTCCCTCTCTCTCAGTACAGAGTGAAAGGAAGCGTGAGAAAGTTAAGATTGCGAAGTCGATGTCGAACCTGCCCCAATCGCTCTCCATGAACGCGCCCTTCGGAGGTCCGAGCGTGTCGGTCCCAAGCGCTCCCGGAGCTCCGGCGAATAAGGACCGGAAAATGGCCTCGGCCGAGCACTTGGTCCTCGACCTCAGCAACCCTGAACTCCGAGAGAACGCTCTTCTCGAACTCTCTAAGGTACCATATTGCCACGATTCGACTTTATCATTTCTTTTCTTGGAGGATATTTTCTTTAACAAGTCTTATTGGATGAATATTTTCACCATTTCTGATATATAGCTCGACAATTATAGGATTGATTTTCATTCTGTGTTGGATATGTGGAATGATGTGTTTTAAGTTTTCTTAGTCACCTCAATTCCGATTACGTACTGTGAATAATCGGAGATTGATGTTATTAGCCTTTGTTTAACTAGTGGTTCGTCGCCGGATAAACTGAGGAAAAAAAAGTTATTTTTTTATTTGATCCCGATCGAGAAGCTCGCCTCATTTGAATCAAATAGTTGCACCGTGCAAGGAGATTGGATTCGATGATGCATTATACGTTGCCCATTTTAGATGCAACTACCATTTTTTGGACGGTTCCCCTCATATTTTTGTGTGTTCGGAACAAAATCCCGACTAATCTTTGGGTAATTAAAGGAAAATTCCTCTTGTTCGATGGCCTTTAGAAATTGTTTAATACCCCCAAGGGATTGAAATTTAGACCTCAAGGGACCGTACCCCCAAGACTAAAACTTTTGTCACTTGAGTGAGCCCTAGGGGTTGGAGGGTATCCCAATTTTATTAATAAAACCTCACTTATGATGGAGAAATATCTTCTACAAGAGGGAGCTTGGGGTTACTACCAAATCCCAAAACTAAGCTCTTATGGAAACTATATGGAAGCCATTATTGATAAAATACAATCAGTTGAGATATATAAGGAAAGATTAAAAGGAAATGTAATGTTAATGCCGGAGGCCAAGGATATAAGGATATCTGCTCAATCTAAAGCAAAGATACCATCAATATGTTTTGGAAGCTGAAGAAGTTGAGAGGCTTATTGTGTTGCCGAGTGCTCCACAAGAGGCAAGACTATCTGCAAGGGCATTACCCTTCCTGTAAACATGACTGATTCTAAAAGGAAAGATGGAAATATTCTTTTTGATTAGTTAATTTGCAACCAAATACACAAAAGGGAACTTGTATCTAGAGGGATGAAGAACGTCCCTGAAGAGAATTAAACTTAATGGCTAAAGGAACGGAAGCTGTTGTATACTGCCATCTATACAGAAAGAGAATTAAGCTTAATGGCTCCTAATTGTAAGAACTTCCTTTAACAATTGATGAAGGTCCAAGCATTACTTTCTCGCCTAATGCACCACATTTGGCGAGATTCACCTAAGTAAAAAATGCACCACATCAAATGCAAGGGGACCATCCTTCAAACCTCTAAATTGCTATGATGATTAGGGAATTTCACCAAGCAGCCATCAAGTCCACCACCTGCTGGAACATGATCCCACTTAATAGTTTTCCTTACTCTACCATCCTGACAAAGAACTCTACCCTTGAGGCACCTTATTCTTCCATGGGAAAGGAGGGCCAAATCATGTGGTAGAAAGACTTGACCTTAAAGATACCGCTTTTGGAAGAGATCCAATAGATCTTATCAGTTCCACCTCTTCTCAATCTGAAAGAGTACAAACAATCAAAGAACGAAGAGATCTTTCCCACCTCCCAAACTTGCTCTACTCTAATAGATGTGCATTCCGTTGAGGTCTATTCTCATAGATTTGGAAAAAATCGTGATACTGACTCCTCCTTACTTTCAGACCACCTTTCTTTATTGCTTGGTTGTGATGATGTTTTTCGGAGTAAACATATGACTGAAATTCGAGGGTTTTGTGAAGAAGGTGAAACAGTGGTGGTTGTCCTGTGATTTCCAAGGTACCCCTAGTTTTGTCCAAGCTAGATTTGTGGAAATGGAATGAGGAGGTATTTGGCCATGTTGGGAAGCAAACCAACTCCTTATGGATTAACTATGAGGGCTTGATGTTCTTGAAGAAGAAAGAGCCTCAAGTGAGATTGAGAGGATGAGCATTTCTAAGGTCATTAAAAAGTTGGAGAGGATCATTCCTTTTGAGAAGGTGAGTCGGATACAGAAATTGAGGACTCTTTGGCTGAAAGAGGGTGACAAGAGTACAAAATGTTTCCATCAGGTGGCTAATTCAGACCATAGAAACAACATAGTTGACTAGTTGATAATGTACTGGTTTCCTCAAACGAGACAGACATCACTTTCATTACCTACGCGCTGCTTGTAAAGTTGCATGTATTCTAGATGGATGCAAATGTTTTCTAGACTTTCATGTAAGCAGTTTTGAATTTGATCCACAACCTCAAATTTGTGCCATTATAGATGATACCTGAAAGAGACATGTTGTGGCCAAGAGTGAGACCTTTTGAGCATGTTAGCAAGCAGGATCTCAATCAGCAACTTTGAAATTATATGTTTGAAGATTTTCTCTAACTTTGATGCAGTCTAGTTTTCATCTGGAGCTACTTCGTTTGAGCCTTATGCTAATCTACAATTAGCAACACATGGACTTCAAATCGATACAACATGCCTTTAATATTAGTTACCAATTTAGCTGTAATAATCTCTTGTACTCGATGAAGAATTAACGTGTTACATAATCTGAATATGATATGATTTATTTTCTTTCAAACACCATCTTGGAGATATTTGTCGTTTAATTTAGGCATTAATTCTCTTCTCTCCAATTGGGAAGAAGAATAAAGAATGTCATAATAATAATAATAATAAAAGAATGTCATAATCGCTTTAGAAGCTTAAAATTAATCTCTTTAAATCTGAATATGCCTCGAACATAAGTAATTTTCCATAACCATTGGGGTAAATTTACCTAATTGATGAAACCATATTGTGATGCCTATTGACAGTGAGATCCCTATATACTTGCCTTTATGAGATAAAATGCTTATTTTCTTGTCGAAAAAATTCTTTTTTGGGTTGTCTTTTCTTTTTCTTGATATCTCAAGTGAATTGTATATATAGATAATGAACTACTTGGTGATGGGTATAAACTTGTGCACTGGTTTAGTTGAAATCTTTGTGTGAAATATGCCTTTGTTCTTTGCTTTGAATGGATATGTGATTTAGCTGTTGAATACTGCAATCATAAACTTGTGTCTGCCTTGGTTTCATTTTTTAGAACAAGGAATTATTTCAAGATTTGGCTCCTTCCCTGTGGAATTCTTTTGGTACTATTGCTGCACTTATACAGGTATGCCTAATAAATTCATGTTTGTTTCTTTTTTCTATTTTAGAAGAGAGAATTATTTCAAGATTTGGCTCCATTGTTGTGGAATTCTTTTGGTACTATTGCTGCACTTTTACAGGTATGCTCTTTATTTTTTATAAGTCAGGTATGCTCGTTATGAATTATTTAATTTCGTGGTTCTTTTTTCTCCTTCTGTAAGCATAAATTTGTTTAGTTTAGCACCTTATGTACTTAGACTTATAAAATAATTTCCTTGTAGTTTCACCCTTGGTTGCTAGGACAATATACCTGTCATTAATCATCGTACATATGAAGGTTTTTTTTTTTTTTTCAAAAAAGGAGAGCCCATAACTATACAGGATATATACAAAAGGTTAAGCTAATGAATACATGCAGAATTCTGTACTTGTTAAAACCCTTTTTGCTTATTAATAAAATCTGGACTGCAGAATCCAGCTAATTTATGAAATCTAAAAAAGAAGAAAGCTGGGTGCATCCACCCCTAAAACCTCAGAACACTCCACTACTATTCATTATTTTATCATTACTTTTCACCTATTTTTCACTGCTTTTTACTACTATTCAATATTTTATCATTACTTTTTCACTACTATTTACAGAATATCTGAGATCACCTCACTACCCAAACGCAACCTAAGCCTACCCATCAACAATAAGTAAAGACTAAGCCTAATCTTGAGAAGCTGCTCAACACCATTAGAAGTCTTGTCTCTCCCTCCAAATATTCCACAATATGCATGGAGGAGTAGCATTCCAAATCAATCTGTTGCCATGCCTTACCAACAAACACATCAATGATCTTCAGAGGTATCAACTGCAGAACTTAATGTAAAAAGAAGATGAGAGACCACAAATGTTGTGTATATCAATCAGTTGGGAGGAAAGTGATGCTGGATGAGTAAACAAAAAGTATCTATGTTATTTATTTTAATGGTCCTTTGTATTTCTAGTTGATAAATGGCCAATCATTTTTGTGACTTTGGTGGTGGTTGTGAATATTGATACAGAGGTTTAAACAGTTCTGTATGTCGTTGCATGTGAAGGTTTTTTCATTTCACTTTTGATTTTTATGCTTAATGATCAGTCTTCACAAACAAGACTTTTTTCTCATGTAACTGTGTATATTGCATTTGTTTTTTAGAAGTCAAAATCTCCAAAAATTGGATGTACTTCGGTTTGTGATTCACCAATGGGATTTGATGTTGAACCATTCTTACTTTCAGGAGATAGTTTCAATATACCCCGTTTTATCACCACCAAATCTAACTCCTGCACAATCAAATCGAGTTTGTAATGCTCTTGCCCTTCTTCAGGTAGAATGCTTTTTCCCTTTGTATTTGAGTTTTATACTTGTCTTTAAGTTTGGTCTTAAAATGACTTATCAAAAAAAATTTGGACTTAAATGGTCTCACCATCTTTGAAAAAGGTGAGTTTCGTGTTAAGTTGTTCAGTAGAGTTGATGAAGCGCCTTCGCTTGTTTAAATATGTTAGCTTACTTAATTCTTTTGGCCTTAAATAAATTGAGAAGAATTTGTCAATTAGTGCCTAGCAGCGGTAACATTTGCGTTATACTTTTAGAGGACAAGTGAAGGCTGTGTCAACTACTTTTTATTATTGAATCTTTTGTTTGTAGGTCATGCTGATGCTTTGCTTTCTTTTTATATTTTCTAACAGTGTGTAGCCTCTCATCCAGACACAAGGATGTTGTTCCTCAATGGTAATGTTATTGGTATCTTCACTATGTGAAGACTTTCTTAACTGCTTCAATCTTGTATAATATTCATGATGGAATTGTGTAACCTGTGAGAGAACAAAGCTTAACCGTGGATGTAGGCCACAAATATGAGCAGCAATCCCAGCTCTTTCTGATGTAGCTGATAATTTTTTTTTTTGATAAGTAATCAAAGATATATTAATAAAGATAGGCAAAGCACAAGTACACAAGAAGGTATACAAGAGATAAGACCCATCTAGGTCGAAGTAAGGGAAACTAGAAAGTTATGAAAAGTCAGGCCATTAAAATCTAAAGCAATGGCCCATAGAAATAAAGTACGGAAAAAAAATGTTCTAAGTTCCTCTGGAGACCGCTCTTTGTTTTCGAAAGTCCGATATGGGCCATTGCTTTAGAATAAGAGCTCTATATAAGAGATCAATTATATAGAGCTCTGCCCATCTTTCGAATAAGAGCTCTATATATAAGTGGTTTCCATAGTTACTGGTGGCTTTCTTGGTTTGATGACATCTTTTGAAGTTTTGGTTTCTTATGTTACTTGTCAGTACCAACCTTGAACATCTTGTGCTTGACCATTTTGCTTCTGGTAATGGACACCATTATTGCTCAAAAAATAATTGTAAAAGAAATAGAGAAACTTATGAACTCTCCTTTATAATGAAGATCATCTTCTGGCACCCTTCTAAGAGCTCATAAAAAAATAATATGTTCAGGTTTCAAGAAATGGATTCTTACCGACCTTTTTCATTTGCAGCTCATATACCATTATATCTGTACCCCTTCCTTAATACAACAAGCAAGTCAAGGCCGTTTGAGTACTTGAGGCTGACTAGTTTAGGTGTCATTGGTGCCTTGGTAAAGGTATTTCGTCCTTGCTGACGTTTATATTTTGTGAACTCATCAACATTCTTTTTGTTTTTGTAACTTCCAATGATGGTGATAATTTGCTTTTTGAGTTTCATTATGTTCAAAAACATAAATTCTGTAAAATATCAGAACATCTATTATAAAGCTAGCACACCTAAGGCATAACGCAACATGTGATCTCAGGAGAGAAACATTAGTTAGATTATCAATTCTAGAGAGATGCAATGTTTGGAACCCTCCATGCATAGTTTAGAAGCCACCGATGATGGGAGACGTGGGCACTGACTAAAGAATAGACGTATAAGGGTGACTCACCTTTTTCTAAGATCAATGTAGTTGTATGTAAACATGTAGCAATAGCTTGATGAAATATTTTGAACTCTGTAAATAAAATAAGTAAAAAAAGATAACTATATATGAGATTATATGAAAAAGATAACTCTTTTTTCTTGGGTTAATAGTCATCCGCCTGGAGTTTCGGGTGGTTCTGCTTATTAAATTTATATATACTTGCAGTTCTGTACTCACTCCCACTTGTGTGTGCCTCTCTCTCTCTCTCTCTCTCTCTCCACATGCGGTGCGCACACGCACACACACACACACCCCTACTCACCCACTCACATGGACCAGGATAAAATTAAGTATCACGGTAAGTAGCGTTTCTTTACTATTTGCTCATAAACCTTGTCACTCTTGACTACCATGTCTTGAAAGTGCTTTTTTCTTTTCTATTTCCAGGTTGATGATACAGAAGTTATTAGCTTCCTTCTCTCGACAGAAATAATTCCATTGTGCCTACGCACTATGGAAATGGGTAGTGAATTGTCAAAAACAGTTGAGTATCCTGATTTCGTTGCCCTCAATTCACTACTTGGACATTGATGTCACTTGAGCATGAAACTGATTTTGAGAGTTTGAGTGCTGCATCTCATTTGTTCCTACTTGATACTCTCAGCGTAGTAAAAAGTTGCTCCTTAAAAAATGTGTTATCTTTTTATATTTCTACAATGTCCATGTCTCTGATGGATGTTGTTGCCAAGCTGCATGGGAAGCAAAAGATTATGAGTACCATGAATAAATTATGTGATGACATCTGCAAATGCCGAAATGGAGGCACATTTCTTGCTCATTTGCCACCATATTTTAAACTAAGCAAGCCTTGTCCTGACTACCCAGTATCATATTTTAAGGTTCACACGTATCTGATAAAAAGTCTTATGATGGTAGGTTGCCACATTTATAGTTCAGAAAATTCTGTTGGATGATGTGGGCTTGGATTATATTTGTACCACCGCAGAACGGTTTTTTGCAGTAGGTCGAGTTTTGGGGAACATGGTTGCAGCCCTTGCTGAGCAACCCTCGTCCCGTCTGTTGAAGCATATTATTCGATGCTATCTTCGATTGTCAGATAATCCAAGGTTGGTCAAGCAGATTGCAGTTCCTGTTCTCATTTACCGCTGCCACATCCTTTTCCTCTGTTCTTATGTCCCTAGACATTTTTCTTGCTTATGTTTCTAATGGATGTGTTCTTTGATTTTATGTTGCAGGGCCTGTGATGCATTAAGAAGTTGCCTTCCCGACATGCTAAGAGATGCTACCTTCAGTGGTTGTCTTCGGGTAAGTATATTTTTCTACCCTCATTGGTTACATAGCCGAAGTTCGTTCTGTAATCTCGATGCTGTTAAAGTTGTCTCCACAATCTTTGGCCTTGTGTAATTTCCAATTGAGCTTTATTGTTATAGATGATTTGTGATCCTGAATACGAGTGTAATGTTCTTAATGGACACGGTAACACAGCCTTTTCGATGAGGGAATGATGTTTGATAACTGTCCTTGTCCTTGCTTGGAATGGTGAATGTCTACAGTTTTATGTTAAGGGTGTATTTGCATTCAGTAAGAGCTATAGTAAGTGAAAATATTACTAGAATTGCAGTCTTCCAAGTTCTTTTGACAAAAGCAATCCCCCAACTCTCCCAAGGGTGTATTTGTTATGGCTGGCTGGCTGGCTTCGATTTTCATGGTCTTTATTTCTGCTTGCAGGAAGATCCCACAACAAGGAGGTGGCTACAACAGTTGCTTCACAATGTCGGAGTAAATCGGGTTCCGGCTCTTCAAGCCGGGGGAGGATTTGATCATATGATGGTGAACTAAATCAAAATTATGCAATGCCCTTAAGACTTTTAATCTGTTTTCTTCTTTCTTCTGCTTTAGATTAGGCAGTACAGTGAGTTGCGCAATCCATCTTTTAGCAGCTTTTAGCAAAAGTCATACTTCCTGTATGTAATTACTGAACTTGGGGATGAAACACGCAAAAAAAGCCAATTTGGTCGTTCTTTCATGTAGCCTTAAAGTTTGTTTAGGATTAAAACGTTTTTTGACAATATATTTTTTTCGAGTGTGGGGGATGGAGCTATTACAAGTAAGATTTTACTTGCTGACGTGTTAATTGAATTTTTAAGCAATTTTTTCTGTCCAATTGTAAGTGGAACTCTTGGATATCAATTTAAATTGGAAATAAAAATCATGATTAGCGTCTTCGCCAGGCTTGACTCGAATTTATGGAAATTTATTTTCAAGTATTTTTAATTGGATCATGCTACAGCCCCCCGCTGGGGGTGTAATGTTATTTTATATGTGTTTTGTTTAAGTAATTTTTTATATAGATCTTTTATTATTTTAAAATATTTTAAAAAAATAAAATAAATTTAAAACATCATTTCTTAATCAGAAAGTAAAAAAATATATGTTAAAAAATATTTTCTTAATAGTAAAATAAAAAATTATAAAAAATATTTTTTAAAAAATAAAATAAATTTAGAATATTATTAAAAATCATTTTCTTAAATAGAAAGAAAAAAAAATCATTAAAAAATATTTTTTTAATTACGAAGTAAATATTCTTATTTTACTTCGTGATTAAAAAAATATTTTTTAATAATATTCTGAATATTTTTTATTTTTTAAAATTATTAAAAATTATTAAAAAAATCTATATAAAAAATAACTTTAAAAAAATATATAAAAAATACACTACTAATCTCGAGAGCTCCCAGCAGGAGTCCAGCGAGAGATATAGTATTTTTCTTTTTAATTATATTTTAATCACAATTTAACCACGTTGTTTAGCCAATATTTCGAATAATTCGGATATATAGTCAGGTCGGGTTAACTCGATAACTTTTTAAAGATATTCAATTCTAGTCGTCGATACAGTATTTAACTTATTATTAAAAAATATTTGCAAGTAAAAAATAAAAAATCCCAGCGGATTTCTCCCCAATCTTTAATACAAGCATTCCTTGTCACTGGCGTGTTGCCGCCCCTTTCCCCACCGGGGTTCTCCCCAATCTCCCTTTTCGCACACCATCGATCCCCCCCTCAATATCAAGAGCCCGGGGTTCTCGTCGGCCGCATTGCGCCCCGCCTCGGCCGACATGGAGGCATCAGTCGGAGCCGTAGAGCATATCATTTCCTACAGCTTCACGGACAAAACGCTTCTTGAAGAAGCCCTGACCCACTCCTCCTACACCGACTTCCCTTCCTACCAGCGCCTCGAGTTCGTTGGCGACGCTGCCCTCGGCCTCGCTTTCACCAATTACGTCTTCCTCGCCTACCCTCATCTCGATCCCGGTCAGCTCTCCCTCCTACGAGCCTCCAATATCAGCACCGAGAAACTTGCTCGCGTTGCCGTCCGACACCGCCTCTACCGCTACCTGAGGCACAAATCCGCCGCTATTGATGATAAGGTACTTGTTAATTTTGTCTCATTATTTGTATAGCGTTGTCAAAGCACAGACTTTTATGACTACCGCAGCGGCTGCTACTGTAAACAGTGCGTATGATGCTTCAAGTGTTTTTCTTATAAGTTGAGTAATTCTGGGCATCTGCCCCACACCAGCACCTACATCACTTTTTTTTTTTTTTTACTGATTTGAAAACCCATACTGTGCTTTCTGTGTGTGTGTGTGTGTTCGGTTTGATTGTTTGTGCGACTGCCTACACCGTATACGGCAGCGGTATTGATCGATTTAGGATTTTATACACGGCTTAGTTTTGGGGCAGGGATCAATTTATTTTTGCATCTCTCTCCCACCATGTCTTTTCTTTCTTTTCTGTTTTTTTAGACGGGCATATAGTAATCCGAATCAGTTGGAAAGCAAGGCACTCTTTGAATTAGAAAGTGGGAATGATACCTTAAGTGTTCATTATTTATTGGTTTACTATTTATCGAATATTCTGGATTGCTTTTGGATATTTTTTTTAGAATTGAAGTAAAAGGAAAAAAGATTGGTGGTTAATTTTTCTGCACAATTGGTTTTGTTTTATTTTTCCAGGTTAATGAGTTTGTTGATGCAGTCAGTAAGGAAGATGATACGGCTATATATGGTGGTTCTGTAAAAGCCCCTAAGATTCTTGCTGACATTGTAGAGTCTGTGGCGGCGGCTATATACATTGACATCAATTTTGACCTGCAAAGATTATGGGTGGTGTGTATTTAACCGATTGTTCCCCTGAAATGATCTCTGTCCTTCTGTTTTCTTGTTCAGGGCATCTTCTTGCAACTCTTCCTGTCTGCATAATCGAAGGTGTTGGTTGTTGTATTGTGTAGATTTTTAGGGGTCTCTTGGAGCCTATTATTACTCTTGAAGAATTGCAGCAACAACCCCAACCTGTTACAATGCTGTTTGAGCTGTGTCAGAAGCAAGGGAAGAGAGTTGATATCAAGCATTGGAGAAAGGGGGCAAAGAATATTGCTAGTGTATATGTCAATGGGGTGTTTGTTGCTTCGGGTTCATCCGAGCAGAAGGAAATGTCAAAGCTTGATGCTGCAAAGCAAGCTTTGCATAAGTTATCACAGTCCATGCCCATTAACGTTGGGCCACCTCAATTTTCGGTTGAGCTCAATGGATCATTTGAGATTGAAGGTGCGAAACAAAAGTTGCATGAGCTATGCAGTATGAAAAAGTGGCCGAAGCCTATTTACAGGTAGAGATACTTCATCGTGAGCTGTAGAATTAGAATATATATATATATATATATATATATATATATTATCACCATCATCATTTTATCTAATTTGTATTATGATTTGACTTCTTCGATCTGGTGCCCATGATATTATTTATTTGTCCTTTTTTTTCCTACAGAATGTAGTTTTCTTATTATTACGTGTCTGTGTGCTCTGAATTCTTTGATGATAGACCAATTACTTTCATAAGTTGAAACATATATAAGGTATGGAAAATACTTATCATCCAATGGTGAGAAATGTGCCATATTTTACATAATGAGATGAAAGAGGAATGGAAGTGTGGTGCATAATATTACTCATAAGGTATAAGTATCCCGGGTCAATGATAAAGACGATGGCATAGCGTCTTGTGAAGAACCAGAATTGAGAATACTGGTTTTATAATGACTGGAAGCATGGATAGTGCTCTGTCTTGCAGGTCAAGTTCACATCAGCTAGTGGATTTTGTGCTGTGAATACGTGTAGACTCGAATCTTCATTATGTTGTATTTTTCTTTCAATGAATGAGCTATCTTTGAGTAATGCTCCATGCAGTCGTGGAGTGCGTAAGTATCGTACAGTCGTTTTGAAATAAAGTGAGGTCTACTATTAAAAAATTATTATTCACTATTATTTTTTCATGTGGATCCCGTATTTATTTACTTTTTTCAAAATGATTGCACGGCGCTTACGCATTCATGACTGCAACTATCATTTCTCTTCTTTTAAGAATTTCATATTTTCATATTCCCACTTTCCTTTTTTATCTTCGTAGAGACTGTATCTTAAAATGTTCTTTTGCTATAACTTGCAGAATTGAGAAGGACGCGGGTCCACCACATGAGAGGAAATTTGTATGCTCTGTTCAAGTAGCAACGATGGGAGGTACTTTCTCTATGGTGGGAGATGAAAAGTCAAGAATAAAGGAAGCAGATAGTTCCGCTGCTTCATATTTAATTCGTGCCTTACATGAATCGAATTATCTGTGATGCTGCTTCTCAGTTTAGAATAATTATGAGATAGAAGCTCACATTTTGGAGGTTTTGGAGCTTTGAGATATAGGGTTTTAAGTATTTAGCTCCATTTTCTATACATTATACATTATACTTAAAGTGAAATGTTTTAATACACTAGGTGCAGTGGCTGTTCTTGACTTGGATTGAATACAAAAATTAGTCCTGTCAAAATTCCGACAGTAAACCATTAAAAGCACCACATCAAACACCAATGATGGGTTATGTAGAGTCGCTGACCGCTCGGGTGTGCGTCATATGCATAAAACATTCTAAAAATATAAGAATAAAACTATTTTGCCCTCTCATTTTGACTGCTCTATTTGACCGATGGTCAAATTTTTTTTTTTTTTACTTAGTGATTAATGAAGTGATTTTAAGTGTATTGATGTATTTTTTTATTTTTTAAAAATATTAAAATGTATTAAAAAAATATGAAAAAAAAAAAAACAAAACCAATGGGCGGTAAGCAAGTCCAGCGGTAAGAGTGGGGCAGCATAGTAGCCCCACTCAAAATATAATACAAAATAAATAAAAAAACATTTAAAAGATCAAAACATGAAAGAGGAAAATTTGTTTAGAATTTAATTTAGCCCACTACAGAAACAGTTTCGTTTCATCTCATTATTACGACTTTCTTAAATTTTCACACAAAATACAATAAATAATTTAATTTTTTAAATTTCAAAACAATAATAATATTAAAAAATAATATTCTAACAATATTTTATTCAATTTTCATCTAAAATTATTTAATCTCATCTCATCTTACTATCTAAACAGAGTCTAGTTTCGCTACCACTAAAACTAGTTTTCCCTTATGGACTCGAGTCAAAAACTGGCTAGAGACTTGAGTCAAATAGGCTCATTTGATCCTAAAATCTCTTCAAAAAATAGAAATATTCGATATATAAGAAAGAACAATCTTCTGCAGCTGGTTCTCATCATCGATCCTTGATTGTATGAAGACAATGGATGTGGGTCATCAAAAAATTGCGACAAGTATGTTTAACATCTAGCTAAGCCGTTTGAAGACATGTTTGCAAACATCAAACTCAGACCCTAAACAATTACAAGTAGATTTACTATGGTCTGAAACTTTGTCTTTTTCAATTCCAATTCTCTATGCAGGAAAACTTGCAATGACATCAAAAGTTTTTCATTGTCCACTGTTAAGGCCTAAGCACTCCCCATTCATTATATCATACCCCGCTAAATGGAACTTTTCATTAGGAATGCTACCATACAACCCAACATGGCACCTGCAACGACCTGCAGTAATACCAACAGAACAGTATTCATCTATAGTTATATTACAAGATTTTCAAGCATGCAGGTCAAGAAAAATCCTTCCAATGCATCAATGAGATAGGGATGATTTACTCTATGTTGCATGTTTCAAAGCATGAGCTGAGAATCACGTGGAGCATAGAGCCTAGAGGATCAACTATTAGGAGAATGACCTCAAAAGAGGCAGATTGATGGTTGGAAAAATTAATAGGTTCTCTCCTCCAAATAAAATTGCTCTTCTCATTTGAGTTCAGGAAATCAAACGGGTAAGCCGTAAGATCCCCACATGCCTTGAAAATTATACCACCTCCCAACAAGAGTCTCATTTTTGTTTCTTCTTTCCACCATGAAATACCCGGCAAGGTACAAAATCTAAGAAGAACAAAGATTAAACCTCTTTCTGTTACTGCCTGGGAAACGTAATGAGTGTGTTAGCATATCGACCATCAAAGGTGATGTTCCCTTAAGAATCCATCATGTCACAGCCGCATGGTAACAATTAGACAAACACGACAGCCTTTTACTTTCCTTTTTTTCAGCGAATCAATTTGATCCACACTAATAATATACGACAATGTAGTTGACATGAGGACCATATCAATAACTTCGTCTGCACAAATGTAAACCAAACAAGAGCAACAAACCTGAAGCGGAGTATGACCGAGTGAATCTCGTAGAGGTCTAACATTAGAGACAGGGTGTTCCGGAGGTAGCTCACACACAATTTGATTTAGTAACTGCAATTAACAATATATCAAGTAAAATTAGTAGATTTCCGTTATAGGAACTATGAAAATGTCATTCAGTGTCGTAATCAACAGATACAGGACATGTAGATCTCATGATAACAATGACAGATGACTGAAAAATGCAATGGTCTCTTACAGAAGTACACTAAAAACCCCCCATTACTCTTGGTATCGCAATAAAGACTTGCAAGCAACAAAGAGCTAGACTGCCAGAAATAAATGATCTTACTTCAGCTTGGCGACCAGCGTGAAGTCTTACTCCAGAAGCATCATACATTACCTGGAAGGAACCATCAATATCAATTCGGAGTCCAGACATCCCAAACGCAGATAAGTTTATGGACATTGATGATACTGATAAACATGAAAACTACAACAACCGATGGTTCGTACAAATGCTAAAATGGGCAAATTAACCACACATTCCTGTCCAAGGAGTTCACACGATAGCAAATGCGTGGACTCCCCAAGCGTGACAATGAACGCAGTCCTATAAATCAATCCTTTCTTCTAATTACTCCATTATTCCATAAAACAAAACAAAACAAAACTTAAATAACGAAGTCCCTAACAGAAATTCCTAATCACACAAGAAACATCACATCAGCTTCCTTTTCTTACTGTAAGTATTCATATACACAGGCGGAGATTAAAGCAGAAGATATAAGCAAGCATGCCTATGCCTAACACGAAAAAAGAATGAACAAGACCTGGTTAACAAGTACATACAACACATGCCAAGACCACTGCAATAGCAAATGCTGGTCCTCCAGTTCCTTCTTGCAAGCCAATAGCAACCGCTAGAGCTGACACAGTTGCTGAATGTGATGAGGGCATTCCACCTGATCCAAGCATCCTTCTTGAATCCCATTTCTTCTCCTTGAACCTGCACGTCTAGCAGCATAGTATATGTTTGAGGCATTAAACAAAAACTTAAATATAATACATGAACTTCAGAAGAGAATCAAATTTCAGTTAAGCCCGACTTTCACTAAAAATTCTTTGATGTCTCGCAAAATGGAGAATGCCAAATTATGCCCTCCGACAATACAATAAAAAAAAATTAAAATTGAGTGCTTTTTTCTTTTTTGTTCCCATTTACTTTTTGAGGACCCAAACAAGAGTGAAGGAAAGAGGGGTATTACCAGGTGGTGAAGAGCTTGAAAAACTGGGCGAGAGCGAAAGCGAGGAAAGCGGAGAGGAGAGGGAGGTTGGAGGGGATGATGGACGGCTCAAATGATGCAGATCGGAAGCTCGACGACGCATCGCCAGCCGTCATCACCTCGTCCATGTCAGAGAGAGATAGAAAGAGATGTGGTAATTGAGTTAGATTTGAGAGATCCACCTTTCGGAAAAGCATAGCAAGAAAAGATCACACGAAACACGAACAAAGTTGGTTAGAATTTAGATCCTCGTTCTTGGTGGCCAACACAATCTGTCTCTCCTTACGATCTCTCCGATTTCGGATAAAAAAAAAAAAAAACTAAATAAATAAATAACTAGAGATCCTGAACCGTTGGGTTAACGGTAAGTCGCATGACTCGCATTCTTCTTGAGTAGTTTCGAAGGTTAGTCAGCCAAGCAAGCAAGGGAGCATGTCCGGACGTGGTGTGCACCAATAGGAAAGCGCCACATCAAGCTCCTGAGTCAGAAGGATAAATAATTAAAAAATAATTTACACATTTTTCTACTACACTTTACGTAATTATGTTTTCAATAAATAATACTTTTTTAAAATCACTTTACAAAATATCCTAACCTTAAAATATGATATCTTTAACACATCTTAAAATATAGAAAAAGTCTTGATAGCAGCCACTGTTTTGCTGCATCCAAATTGTATATATTACATGTCACATGAGCAGCCATTGATAATATAGAGATGAGAAATGATGAGAGAGAGTAGAGATGAGAGAGAGAGACCCGGAGAGAGAGAGAGCTACTAATGAGAGAGAGGGTTCGAGATGAGAGAGAGTCAATGAGAGAGAGAGGAATAGAGAAGGGGGAACTGGGGAAGGTCCGGTGCAAAACGAAAAAATTAAAAATTAAAAAATTAAAAGAATAGAAGCAGCTACGTAGTGTTTGTAATGTGTGCACATCTACAATGGTTGTTTAGTAGCAATACTCTAAAATATAACTACAAAATATATGGTAGAATGCATGGTGTGAGTATCATTATTCTCAATAAAAACATGCGCGTGTTCAAGAAACGGCGATTTGGGCTCCAATGTTGGGTGGGGAATAGGCCGTGGTCATACGTCTTATGTTTGCATTCATAAATGGATGGGAATTCAATTCACAATGCACACAGCCACAACATATAGAGAGTTAAGTGATTACCAACTAATTGACTTAAAAAAATATATATTTCTATTATATATATATATATATATAATGTACTCTTGTATCTTTATTATATACGTATGTAACTTAACATATAAGGATAAATTAAACAACAAGTTTATATTAAAGAAGTATATATAAATATTAAGATTAAAAGTTCATGTTATATTGCTTTTCTAATATGTGTAATATATAGCATAAAAATTAAAAAAATATATAATATACAATATATAATATAAAAATTAAATATATATTTCGATTCAGTTCGATTTGATTCAATTTAGTTTCCAAATCTACCAGTCTGGTTCGGTCAATTTTTTGATTTTTTCTTACACCCCTAATAAACATTGCTAAATTGATATTATATATTTAATCATAAAAGATGTTATGATACTGAGAGTTAAAGGCTTAACCAATTGATATACAAAATAATTTTAGATCTTTTGTGTTAAAGGCTCAACCATTAATCTAAAAATTCTAGAACCGTTGATACTAATTTGGTTAAGTTTTTAACCGTCATGATTATAACATTCTACCACGTTTCCAGATTGAACATCCACAATGACCTACTCTACCGATACTAACCTAGTGGTAGCTCTTTTCTTTTTGGTGGCTTCAATCATCTATTAGTATTAAGTGATTTAACATCATGCCCATACATAAATATCAAAATATTTTAATTTAGCCTATAGATTCTCCCCTCTGTGACTCGAACTCATGACCTGTCTCTTATACAAATTGTTAAAAAACCAACTGCTTATCTAAAATGTTATGATCCCGAAGGTAAAATTAAGATAACAATTCATGCACTTGTCTTTTTTAAAACTTAGTGTATTTTGCATTTCATAATATTTTAAAAGTGCAACCACAAAAGAATTTAAGAAGAAAATATTATTTTGAATGGTGATAACCTCAACTTAATGGATTAATAGGGAGGGATTTGTGCATGCATTACCCGTAGAATATGAGATACCATTGAAGAAGGCTTTCGTCATGAACATGGGATGGAAGACGCCCACTTACGTGGTGGTTTCCCGGAGAGAAATAGTTAGTAATCTTTAACGCGAGATGACGTGGAAAATAATCCTCAATGGGAAATGCCACTCCATGGAATTATTTTTAAATGTTTAAAGGGGTTTAAAAAAATATTTAAATATAAATAAATAAATTACAACACCCAATACAAAAATTCGGTGGGCTAAGTGGCCCTAGCACCATCCATCCTCAATAGCCCATCAAAGGGAATCTCCCCGTAATCATGAATCATGATGTTGGGGATATCATTCAACATGGTGTGGGAGATGTCCCTTCCATCATGACTAGTGGATAGGTCCCTCTCTGAGTCTCTCTCTACTTTGTGGCTTAAATAGTTTGGATCGACTGTACGGCTTTTGGTGTGATCAAAGTGCAGGATGGTGGTGGAGGCCAGCCAGTGGCCCAAGTGGATCCGCCATTAATCTCCTATACTTCTATTTCTGAGCCCAAAATCAATGTTCTTTCTGATAAGGCTGTAGGCCCAAGCAAGGGCTGGCCCATTATTAACGTCCTTTAACATCATCACATCAGGATCTGTGATCGGCACACGAAAGTTGAAAACAAAACAAAAACAGAAAGTGCAGAGAAAAAGGTTGATAACATACATCCATATGGGTGATAATATTTACATTTCCGAGGGGTAAAAGAGAAGCGTGAATATGTGTGCGAGTGACAAAAGAAGCAGATTTGGATGATTGGGGGGGAGAAGGAAAGTTCCAACTTCCAAAGATCCTAATTTCCATGTTCACATGAAGAGTCCGCATCAGGCCAACCTGTGAACTCCCCACCCATGTGAGTTTCTGTAACTATGAAAAGACAGCCTGTCCTTCCTTCCTATTAAGAAATAAATGCATGTCCTTGAAGGCCCAAGGCTGAGGTGAGGCCCCTTGTTTTCTTTCCAAGCAATCGAGGAAGGAGGAGTTTAGATTAGTTTAAATGATTTATGAGTAATAAAATAAAAGTTAAATTATTTATTATATTTTATATAAAAATTTAGAAAAAATATTTTAAAATTTGAAATAATTGAATTGTTTATTATATTTTATATAAAAAATTTTAAAAAATTATGATGATGAGATAAGTTGATATGAATTGAGCTGAATTTTAAATTCAAATCTTTCCTTAGAATAATGGGTAAAAGATAAAATAGTAATGACTCGGTAAGATTAAAATAGATAAGCTTGTGTGTATGTGTTTATTTTTTTAAATGAATCTCGTTATAAAAAATATATATATAAATAATTATTTTTATAAAAAATATATGCATATTTATCTATTTAAAACAAGAAAAATCTTCTTGCAACCGATTTCGTGCACCAAACTGTGCACCAATGTTAAATGTAAGGTATTTTTTTTTATAATAAAAAAATTATGTGAATATTGATATGCAATTTAATAGGCCAAACCGCTTGTACCTAACAAATCCCTTAAAAAAATGAATTTGCGGAGGAATACTTTTAAAGTGGTCGGAAGTTTCCTATGTCTTGTATTATCGTTTGCATGTTCAGTTGTTATCTATATATGATAATTTTGTAATTTAGCCTCTAGGGAATAGTTACTGTTTCTGGTTCTTGCAAAACTTGACTTGAGCAACGGCGGACCTATATTGGGGCAGGGGTGGCCACGGCCCCCAAAAGTTAAAAAAAATAATAATATATATTAATTTTTTATAATTTAATAGGATTATATTCATATTTTTTTGTGTCGACTTCTTCTAAAAAAATTTTCTTACCTCTTCTCTACAAATTATTTTGATTTTATAAATTAATTACTTATAAATCCAATTAGATTCAATACTTGATGATTTTATTTTTTTAAAAGAACGTAAGTAATAATTTTAAGCATTCTGTGTTTCTTTTATTTGATATATTTGTATGAATGTCTTTATGTTATTTCAATGATATATTATTCTTGACCTATTATATATTTTTTTAATGTATAGGCTGTATTAAATGTATTTTATTTTTATTTTAGATCTTACTATCATATTGTTTTATATCATAAAATAAATTATATAAAAATAAAATAAAAAATATTTTATTATAATTTTAAATTTACTTAACTCCTAAAACAAATTTCTAGTTCAGCAACTTGGACTTGAGCAGCGTATGAGTTAAGAAAGTATTCATTAATTAACGAATAAATGCGAATCATCTGACCTCACTGCTGCACAATGACATTAGTATGTCCTATCTTCGTCGCATTAAATGGAGTTTTCTCTTTTTTTATAAAATCTCTATATATGTCATAACCTCATTTCCTTTTTATCATTTTTCTTATTAGTTATCGCTATTTTCTATCAATTCAATTAAATTTATAAAGAGATATATAAAAATAATTTTATAAATTAATATAATTAGATATAATACATTAAATTTACATTATAATATAATATTTTTATAGTTTAATATACCAAAACGAGTCATATTAATTTATCTATTTTATTTTATAATTTTTTTTATTAATCAAACATTTTTATATTTCAATTAAAACCTGCAAAAAGCTTTAATAAGACAAGATATAAGGTTCACCAAAAAACAATAAGAAACGATTGGATTTAGAAAATATTTAATCTCATCTCATTTTATTATTATAATTTTTTTAAATTTTCATATAAAATATAATAAATAATTTAATTTTTTTAAATTCTAAAATAATAATAATATTCTAATATAATATTCTAATAATTTTTTTTTTAACTTTTAATTTTTATCTAAAATCATTTCATTTCATTTCTGAATAAACCCGCCCAAAAGCCGGAAGAATGGTTAAGGTTAATAGCAAGCATAGTACCACTGCAAACACCACAATATATACCTCATACAAGCTTACAACTAACTATAGTCCGGAATGTGAATTAAAATGATTAACGTTATTTCTTTTTATCGATTTAAACATTTGGAAAAAAATGATTATTCAACATCAATCATTAAAGATCACGTTTACTTAAAATAATATTAATTTTATATAATTATCTTATCTTTAAAATAGAATTAAAAAATGGTTATTAAAATTTTTTTGAGAAGATTGCCATTTGTCTTTAAAAATAATCAGCAAGAAAGTTTTCATGATCCGTGGAATCTTTAATAAATTATATTCATTATCTCTATACATTACATATTTTTTTTTATTAGTTCTTTTATTAAATATGTGGTTTATGAATAATGAGTAGAATAATTTAATAAATTTTAAAAAAATAAAACAATTTTAAGAATTTTAAAAAAATGAAAAAAATGTAACGTGTGACATGTGAAATAATAAACAGCTAAGTTCGGAATCTTTTTATTGATACAGACACAATAATATCGCTATCGTTTTAAAAAAGACAGAGTAGAGTGGTTAGGGTGTTGCGAGAGAAAAATAGAAAATCCATGAGACAAAGGGGTATCGATCTAGAAAATAGGCATATGTCAGCCACATAGAGAATGGTCCCCGCGAGGACCAGCATTTTGATTTTAATAAGACCATATATCACGTAGAATGATCCCTCAAAGATTCGGGAATCTTGGCACCTTTTTAACACAAGTAACGTAAGGTACAAGTTTTAAATAGATAAATTTTATATAAATTTTTTTGTAAAATAATAGATTTTATTAATAAAAAATAATTTTTTTAACAATTTTTAAAAGTGAGATCTATTTTTTTATAAGAACTTATATAAAACTTGTCTATTTAAAACTTAAAACTTGTACAAATTATTTCTCTTTCAATACAGCTTGCTTCTCACTTTCCTAAGTGTTTCCATTTTCTTATCAACACTGACCCATATTAAATAAAAGAAAATGATATCTGACCGATAATTCTTATTGATAAAATTTAACGATTTTTTTTTAAATAATTAAAAAAATTATTATTAGTGAATTAATTTTTTTAAAAATATTTAAATATGTATAAAAAATAGTTGAAAGAAAATAAAAAATTTTCTTTATAATAAAAATTAATATATACTTTTTAAAATGGGTCAAATTTTATTTATTTTGGATAAATTGAATTTCCCGTCTATAACTAATATCATTACCTAACTTATTTTGAGTTGATGCTACTTTGAACTTAATTTGAATTCTTGGTATCAATTTACTTATACCTAAAAAAGAAATCACTGTTGATTTAAATGAAATATGTGTGACAGCTAGGACATAATTACCTTAATATTAAAATTAAGAATCACATGAATGGCATATAGAAGGAAACTTTCTCCATTATATATGTAGTACAATCATTTTCTGTAAAGATATAACTTGGTATTAAGATCCGAAATCAAACATGAATTACACCGAAGTGTAATAATTGTGGATTAAAAATCTAATTAGAATTTAGATCTTTTATTTTAATATGAGTAATGATAGAGACATAACTTTTTTAACACTTTTTTTTTTTGTTTTTTTGCAACGTACTATGTTTTAAATTTTAAATACAGAGCATTTTTATAATATAATGATATTTTACAACTATGTTTACAAAAATGTCCTACATTTGATTTAGGATTGTAAAAAGTTATACAAAGAGCCTTATTGTGTGCACATGTCTTCGTTCGTGCACTTGACGTAGCCGTTGATCAGGTATTGTTGATCACTAATTTGATTAACATGATAATTACAGTTACATCAATTTATAAATCAATCTTTCTGCATATATAATATTTTTTTTTTATATAAAGGGACTATGTTTTTATCATTTTCATTTTATGTATAATGTAGTAAAAATAATATGCAATTTCAAAATTAAAAGTATATAAAATCTGATTGTAAAGATTTAAAAAAAGAAAAAAACCATTGAAATTAAGAAGTTGGTGGTGGGCGTTAATTTCAATATGGATAAATCTTTTCATCAGCCGGTTACCAAACCCCACACCTCATACCCTACGAGTCAAACCGGGTTTGAATCGGTTCTCTCGGTCTACCCCCGAAGCACGAAAGCATGATTTTCCTCTCTCTTCTCATCGATTCTCATATCCTCTCTCTCTCTCTAGAGATTTGCGAAAGGAAACTTGCGTCCAAAGGTCTGCGGAAGAGATCCCGCGTCGTTGGGCACTGTGCCACAGTAAGGTACACTTTCTAGGTTTAGGAGCTAAGTTGGGTAGTGGTGGCTCGATGGTGCAGGGAACAGTGGCAATGGCTGACTCACAATTTGTTGTCGTGTGGTGGCTCACGACGGTTGTGGGGGTTGTTTGGCGTTGACTGAGAGGAAAATAAGGGGTGAGACTCAGGGAGGAGGGCTGGGTGAGAGATGGCCTCATGGCGTGGAGTGGTGGCTTGTGGTGGTGCTACATCGTGGAGGAAGGAGGTTGTTGTGGTGGCTCACGACGGTTGTGAGGGTGGTTTGGCGTTGACTGAGAGGAAAATAGGGGGTGAGACTTAAGGAGAAGGGTTGGGTGAGAGATGGCCTCATGGCGTGGAGTGGTGGCTTGTGGTGGTGCTACATCGTGGAGGAAGGAGGCACACGGTGGAGGTATGCGGATTTGTAAGGATCCAAGAGAGAGAAAGAGAGAGAGAGAGAGAGAATGTCGACGAGAGGGTGAGGGGTTGAGGGGGAAAAGACTCACATTGTCTCAACGGCAAGGGAAGTTGTTCGCGGTGGCTGGCGATTTCATGGAGAGAAACCAAGGGAAAGGGAGAGAGAAGCTTCAAGCGTGGGCTGTGGAGGAGCTACAGGAAGGAAGGGGATTGGAGGTGGAGGGGGTTGGTGACGTCGGGAGGGTGGTGCCGGTTAGGGGTGTTTGGTGCCGATAGAGGAACCAACAAGTAACTGGTCGGCGAGCGAGAGGAATTGAGGGAAACCGATAGAGGCGGTTTGGTGCCGGTTTGAACTCCTAGGAAACTGTTAAACCGGCTGATCCGATCTTTTTATGTATATTTTTTTGAACATATGTATATAAAACCGTTTTAAGATTTGGGAAACTGTTTCAAATTGAATTAATAACCCCCCATCTTCTTATTCTTCGCGTCGTCTTCTTCCTCTCTGTAACTTTCTTCTTCTTCTTCCATGGCAGACGACTGCGCAACACATCTTCCTTCTTCCTTAGTTCCTCCTTCTTCATAGAAGATGCCGACGGTAGACTGAAGACCTCATCGACGCACGTCGAAACTGATATGATTGATTTTCTCTTTCCAAACCCACGGTTTCGGCCTGTTCAATAGACTCATGACAGACGTCGGTATGATCTCAGTTTGGTGCCAAAACCGACGTCGAACCCATCGGTGTATAACCCTAGTGCCAGTGGGTAGCGACGACAACGGCGACTGGGCTATGCCTGAAACGTTGGGAAGAGATGGAGATCGGGAAGAGAGAAGGGGTCTCCTAGAGGGGAAGGAGACAGAGAGAATAGAGAAAATAAAAGAATTTAACGGAAAAAAATCCACAGTGTGAGGTGTAGGGTGAATAGTGATTGATATATAGTACTACTATCTCAATGAAAAAAGATATTTACAACCGTGAATTGTGCAACTGCCGCATAATCGTTTTGAAAAAAATTAATAAAACATGAGACCTACATGAAAAAAAATTAATTTTTTAATAATAAATTTTATTATTTTTTAAAACGATTATACGATATTTATACACTTTATAATTATACATAGAATTACTCTATTTGAATATAGGTGGTCGAATGCTCTGCATATTAAAAAAGGCCGAGTTTACAGCCACGTGTTGATGCCAACATTGCCAAGGGCTATAAACATATCGGATAAAAAAATGAGATAGGAGTACTGGAGGAGACTCAGGAGAAGGAGTGGGGTGGGCCCCCACGCGGGCATTTGTTTTTCAGTTCACACATGGACGGGCGAATGACGATCGGATCTGGAACGAGAAAGCGAAAATCGAAGGTCACGATTGGTGTTGTGAACCGGACATTACGGGCCAAGCGACGCACCTGTGGTTGGGACAGCGTGGACTTGGCCGAAACCACACCCAGCGAGATGTTTTTGCGACGTAATTTCCAGACGTCGACTTCTGCGTCGGCTCGTCATCCACACGGACACCACAAGGCACAAACTGCTCAATTTTTGGGTATAAATAATGGAAAAATTTTATTTATAAGTCTAGTACACACATAGGACCTTTTTTATTATTTTATTATTTTTTATTTCTTATCAAATGTGTGATATATAGATGATAAATAGGAGAATTTAATTATTTTAAGAAGAATAAAACTAAAAAAAAAATTATGGTATGTGCCTGTGTAGCTATGAACAGTAAAACTTTAAATAATGATATTTGTAAATCTTTATAACTGACATCCGCGATATTATTTAATATTTAAATTTTAAAATTTATTTTTTAAATAAATGATATGTAACGTAGAAGCCTCACGTCACCTCATCATCCACACAGACACTACAAATTACTCAACTTTTGTGTATCCTGTTCTAATATTTTCTCATTCTTTTATTATTGTTTTAGCAACATGTAATTATATGAAAAAGAGCGGTGCTACTATGCACAGGCATGACCGCTGCAAGTTACTGCAGGGTCAAAATCAATTTTTTAGGTTATTTTAATTTTTTTTATTCGTATTTTTTTTATTTTTAAATATTTTTAAAAAATAAAAAATATATCAATATACTAATAGTTAATTTCTTAATTATTAAGTAAAAAAAAATTAAAAATAAAATAAAATAAAATATATAAAATGTCAAAATGAGATGTCAAAATAAAGTGTCAAAATAATATAATTCCACGAGAAATTATATTCATTAATATTACACAACACACTATATATAATATTTTAATTTTTTATTTGTTCTCCTTACCAAATACGTGATATATAGATGATGAATAAAATAATTTAATTAGTTTAAAATAAAATAAAAAATAAATATAAATATAGTGTGTATAATGATGAACACCAAATTCGTAATTATATATTGAAATGTGCAACTATGGATAGCAAGAGCCAAAAAGAAAACTGCTCGAGTTTAAAAAAATGGAAATAAATAAATGAAAGAAGTTTGCTTCCAAATTATTTATAATTAATCACCACGGGTGGAGAGTGGAGACAACTAGGCTCATCAGGAGGTTCCATTCATTGTACCTCGTGATAATAATTTTGTTGATTATTATAAAAAAAAAACATAATTAGGTAAGAGTTAATATATAATAAAATATTATATAGCGTCACTTTAATCTTTTTCATAACATTTCCTTTCGCGTGTCGTTTGAGTGAATGAAATGGTAAGTCTGAGTTGTAAACTTGTAATCTCCGTAAATATATAAGAGCTTTGATATTCATCATTTTTACATATTATACATTATATATATACACATATATTTTGGTTTTATTTTTCTTAAATTAATTAAATTATTCTGTTTACCATCTATATATATCATATATTTAGTAAGAGAAAATAATAATAATATATAATATGTAGGGACGATGAATACAATTTTTCAATATATAATAGTTTTGTAGTAATAATAAAGGCCGAGTGACAAATCTTCACGTTTCGTAGTGAAACAAATTTGAGTATTGTTATATATAGTTGTGAAATGCGTAAGCGCTACGCAATACTTTTGAAAAGTAATGAGATATACTATTAAAAAATTAGTTTTTTTTTTTCATGCATGTCCCTTATTTATTCATTTATAAAGAAATTACGCTACATTTGCGCATTCCACGATTGTAAATATCATTGAAATAAATAATAATTTTAAGGTGTATAAATTCGGTATATCTATTTAAAAAAAGTGAATAAATATAAAATTTACATGAAAAACTCATGAAAAATTCTATATACCATACTATTATTCCACTTTTATCATACTAAGTAAGATGTGACACATTTATCACCATTAAATGATCATTTATTGCATATTTTTTTTATTATCTAATAATGATGAATATGTCACATACTATTTAGTATGATCAAAATAAGATGATAGTGTGGTGTATATCATTACTCAAAACTCATTGGTAAATGGGGACAATACATCGATACCTAAGTCTCTAATAATGAATTTTTTTTTTAACATCCTCTAATAATGACGTTTAAATTACAATAATTAGAATATAAAATTTAGAGTTTGAAATATATTGCAATAATATATAGATTGATGAGAAAGTTGCAAAAGATTTTATAAAATTAAATTTATAAATTGATATAAATTGATATAATATATTAAATATATTTTATAATAAAATTAAATTTTATAATTTAAATTTATATCAGTTTATAATTTTTAATAAAATCAACCAAAGCATTTATTGTCTAATAATTGTTCGATGTTACGTCCGAGACACAACAGCCATACGATGAGGATGGAAGGAAAACAAAATAATGATCAAGATGAAGACACAAGCTGCCATTGACCCACATTCGAAAAAGCAAAGCCGGAAAAAAATATATAAAACAAAATCATAGAAGAAATTCAATTAACAAAAAAATAAAAATTTTAAAGATAAAATAAATAAAAAAAGTCATAGTCAATTGCCATTCGTACGGCAAAGTGGGCCATTTTCGAAAAATTATATTTATACGTCTCACACACTGCACACTAAAATTTAAAAATAAAAAAATTATAGTGTGATGTGTGAATCTCATAGCTATTACGAAAAGACTAATCCTA
Organism: Juglans mandshurica; assembly: GCA_022457165.1. Classification (NCBI taxonomy): domain Eukaryota; kingdom Viridiplantae; phylum Streptophyta; class Magnoliopsida; order Fagales; family Juglandaceae; genus Juglans; species Juglans mandshurica. Next base: position 786,038 of record CM039632.1, on the reverse strand, counting down.
TATATAGTTGTAGAATGTGTAAATATTATACAATCATTTTAAAAAAAATGAGTTTTATTATTAAAAAATTAAAGAAAAATCTAATTGTAAACGATTATGCGTATTAATATGCACACTCATTCAATATGATTGGTCAAAAAATAGATTTTATTGAAAACAGTACTAATTTGAATTTAGAATATGAAAACAATAACATTAGTACGCAGATTAGTACACAAACTTATTTGTACTAGCAAAATTCAAAAATTAATTTATTTTTATGTGAGTTTCATATTTATTCAATTTTTTCAAAATGATTACACGACACTTAAACACTCACAACTGCACGACACTTGAACACTCCCAACTCCAGATACCATTTCTCCTTCCGAAAACACCAATGGGGCGTAGGTACCGGTTTCCACGCGGGTGGGCCTCTCTCTCTCAATAATTGTGTAGGCGTAAGCGTAACACGGTAGTACCAAACTGGAAAGGAAATTCATCTTGAATTGTTTGGTTTATAAAGAAGTTTAACCCCCGTTTGGATATAAAGTGTTTTATATTATATTATCTTATTTTATTATTATAATTTTTTTAAATTTTTATATAAATTATAATAAATAATTCAAATTTTTCAAATTTTAAAACAAGAATAATATTAAAAAATAATATTCTAATAATATTTTTTTTTAACTTTTATCTAAAATCATCTAATCTCATTTCTAAATCTAAACCAACTTTTAAAAAAACTTATAAATAGAAAATACTATCTATTCTTATGATTTTAATTCCATAAAAATACATGCTAAAATGTCAATTATTAAAATGGTAAAATTCTAAAATTTAAATTTAAAATGAAAATGCAGATAAAATAGAAAGTACATATAATATTATGTAACATAACTCTTTGTAAACTTAATATAATTTGATATGTTATATTTTAAAATTATTTTGTTATACAACTTTTATGTAAGTTTTTTAATAAATTTAAGATGTCTCAATAATAATAAGTATTTATTATTTTTACAAGAAGAGTGCTATAGCTATAAAGGGATTATATAAAATAATCTCACAAACTAACGTAATTTTATGTGATTTGTCAGATTTATTTTACAATAAAAATAATTTTATAATGTATTAAATCACGTCAAAACGTATAAGTTTAGATTAATTTTGAGAGAGTATTTCTCCTTTCTGAAACATAACCGGAATAAAGAAAGCTCACATCCGCACCAAACCAAGACCACACATGAACACAAGAGTTTACCCACACCACAACTACCACCCTCTCTTATCTCTATCCCTTCCCATCCGTCTCTATATAAATACAATCCTTCCTTTCTAAGCCTTCCATCCCCAAATCACACACAGACACAAACGCTGCTTTTCCTCTCGAGCTTCTCCCTTCCCTTATACTGTTCCTAACATATTCACAACAAATCAGTGAAGAAAGCCCTTCTTGTGGTACCGTTTGAGAAGATTACAGACGGAAAAAGAAAGAGTGATTTAGACTGTAAGTGGGGGGGTAAAACCCAGGGTCGACGCGTTGTAGAAATCACGGCTATACCCGGAGTTTCTCGGCCTCTACTTCATGTCCGGGCTGTACGACGCAAGGGTTGTGTAATTGAGAGCAACCCTTCGCCGCACGGCGGGCGTGGTGCTTTGCCTTCCGAAGGCGGCAGCCCTTCTGACCTCCTCTTCCTCGCTGGTGGTGGTTTTTCTTCCTCTTCGTCCTACGTATTAGTGATATATTAGTTTTAGGTCTACTTTACATTTCCAAGCTAGCCTACGATTTTCAGGTATTAAGAGCGATTGGATCTCGGTTAAGCAGAAGTTTATTGTTGTTAGTGTTGGGTGTCTTTGGTTATTGATTAATTTTTCTGAGAGAGTGAGATAGAGAGAGAAAAAAGAAAGAAAGAGAGAAAAAAAAGGGGATAGTTAGCAAGATGTTGAGGATCAAGAGGGTACCGACCATTGTTTCGAATTTCCAGAAAGAGGAGGGGGAAGAGGTTGCTCGCCTCGGAGGGGGCTGCGGCCGCAATTGCCTCAACAAGTGTTGCATTCAAGGTATTGGTTAAAATGCTTTGCAGGTGGAATTTTGGTTGTGTTTTTCCATTGCTTGTTACCTAAGCTGATCGTAATTTGTGAAATAAATGCTTGTGCATGTGAGTTGGGGTTTGTTTTGTGCGATTTATATTAGGTCTGGGGATTTGATTTTAACTGGGTTATTTTTATTTTTCTTATTTTTATTGATTGTGATTTGAACAGGTGCAAAGCTCCCTTTATATGCTTTTAAGAGGCAGAACAAGATTATTGGTGACAGGTGTTTAGCCGGACCTGAGAGCAGAGAGCCTCCCGTGGACTTTCTGGAATCGCTGCTCCTTGGGGAGGTTAGTTTATTTAAAGCAGCTGAGAAACAATGACTAAACCATTTTTTCCCAATTTATTAGTGTCGCGTTAAGCAGGCCTGAATGAAAATCAATTTCCTTGTAGTGGGAAGATCGCATGCAGAGAGGGCTCTTTCGCTATGATGTCACTGCCTGTGAGACCAAGGTGCACATCTCGGTTTATTTTTTTGGCCCATATCTTTTTGGTATGCTATTAGGATCGAGCAGAGCTGCGTATTTATTTAGTAGGGACATGCGGTTTATCCAATTTCTGGTTATATCTTGGTCGTAGGTGATTCCGGGTGACTATGGTTTTATCGCCCAGCTGAACGAGGGCCGCCATCTTAAGAAGAGGCCAACTGAGTTCCGTGTTGATAAGGTCCTCCAGACTTTTGATGGGAACAAATTCAACTTCACTAAAGTTGGGCAAGAAGAGGTCCTTTTCCAGTTTGAAGCCAGTGAAGATGGTGAAGTCCAGTTTTTCCCAAGTGCGCCCGTTGATGTTGAGAATTCTCCAAGTGTTGTTGCCATCAACGTATGGTTACTTTCCTATTGTATTAACCTTTTGTTGTTTGAGAGTTTCACGTGCAAGCATTTAATAAGATAAGTTGCTGCGTGTTGCATGCTAACAGGTGAGTCCAATTGAGTATGGACATGTGCTTCTGATCCCTCGTGTTCTCGAGTGCTTGCCGCAAAGGATTGACCGCGACAGCTTCCGTCTTGCCCTTTACATGGCGGTAGAAGCTGGGAATCCATACTTTAGGTTGGGTTACAACAGCTTGGGTGCATTTGCCACCATCAACCACCTTCACTTCCAGGTTTTTACCAATAAATCTTGCTTACTATACGAGCTTAGATAAATATTTGATTTTTATTTCCTTGACAATTAGATGTCTTTTTACATAAAATTATATATATAAAAAAGAACAATATCAATTTGTAGTGGAATTTCAAATTAATTAATTTCGTGGGACAGGCTTACTACTTGGCTGTGCCCTTTCCTATTGAGAAGGCTCCCACCAAGAAGATAGACACTTTGGATGGTGGGGTGATGATCTCCAACCTGTTAAATTATCCTGTGAGAGGTCTGGTCTTTGAAGGTGGAAATACCGTGGAAGAGTTGTCAAACACCATTTCAGATGCCTGCATATGCCTTCAAGATAACAACATACCTTACAATGTCCTTATTGCTGATTGTGGGAGGCGAATCTTCCTCTTCCCACAGGTAAATTTTGTTGTTGCATTCATTCCTTAAGTGGCAAGATTCTATAAGAGAAATACTAGGTTCTTTGCTATGACATCTTTAGTTATCATCAGTTGCCCTCATTAGTTTGTCTTATTTGATGTACAGTGTTATGCTGAGAAACAATCTCTTGGGGAAGTAAATGCAGAGCTTCTGGACACCCAAGTAAACCCGGCTGTGTGGGAGATTAGTGGGCACATTGTTTTGAAGAGGAAGAAGGACTATGAAGAGGCATCTGAGGAAAATGCTTGGAGGCTCCTTGCTGAGGTCTCCCTCTCTGAAGCGAGGTTCGAAGAAGTGAATGCTCTTATTTTTGAAACCATTGCTTGCATTGACAATGGGAAAGGAGACGCTACTCACAGCTCGGAGGGCGATGTCAAAACTGAGGAAGTGGATGCCATCACTAGTGGCTCCCAGCCCGCTATGGTGTCTGGGACACAAGAATGCATCGTTCTCCAGTGAGAATTACGCCCTGACCACCTGATCAGCGGCGCTTTGGTCCAGTCAGTTATTTCAGTTTGCTGTGTGTTTATGTATCTGTTGTTAATGGATGCTAGCAGTTGTTGAAATAAGTAAACAGGGTTTACATGCGGCACCGCTTGTGTGTGCTATCCGCTTATTGGCTCTGTAATATTGTAAGATGTTGTTTCGTGTGTTATGTATAAATGCTACTTAATTGTTTGCTGAACTCTGGTCCTAGCAGTTTATTGCTATTCTTGTTTTTCCTGTTTGCTAGTCGAGGGGAGAAAAGCCGAAAATTCCCTGGCTTAATTTAGTACGTTCTGTTGTTAAGTCGGGGGCAGTTCATATACAGGTAATGAAATGGCATGGAGAGGGATAGTTTAGCGCGGGTGGAACTATGCATGATTTGAAGATCTGGACTTCAACAGGCGAGCTTTGATATTCTAGATAGTAGAATGAAGTAGCCTTTTTATGTTATTGTTCTCTCTGCACTGCCTTCATATTTCCCAGCATCAAAAAAAAAAAAAAAAACACACTCATTCCTCCACCTCCCTCTCTCCCCTCTATAAACTCCGGTCTATCCTCTCTACGCTTCACCTTATTTCTCCTCCATATCATTTTTTCCATTTTCTTTGTTTGCTCCTCTTCTAAATTTTAAATATTCCCATTTTCTGAAGAAGAGGCAGTTAGTGCTAGTAACCAACGATGACAAATAAAATAAAAGCAAACAATCATACGATACAAAATTAACGTGGATTGACAATGTGCTTACGTCTACAGAACTGCAGAAAATTCTATTATGCTGGAGAATCACAAAATACACTTTGGGGGCGAAATCTCACTATTCAGAACGTTTAGAACTCTCATTAAGTACATATTTATAGTCACACGAGAAAATCATAATCTTCACTTTTCTGCTTTATTTGCTTGAGTGACATGTCGAGCACACATCAAGTGAACTTTCTACCTAGCGCTTTTTCTGATCGCAGACAGTGGTAAAAAATTTCCCGGGGGCCATTGCCCCTGGACCCCCACGAGGCTTAGCCATGTTCACTTCGGCTTGGGCCTATCCCAAACCTACATTCATGGCTCAAGTCTCATTGAAAATCTACCAAAAAATCATAATACGTCCTTGTTAGGTCGAGTCATTAATTCAGGCCGACAAACCAACAAAATTAGACTCCACAGACCCAACAATACAATACATCATGCCGAACGAACAAGCACCAAGAGGCATACCCTCCGTCTTATTGTAGCCAGGATATAAATCTAGTCTCGTTGAGTTTACTACAGTACTGTAGCAAGGACATCCACCCAGTCCTATTGAGTTTACTATGGTCCTTACGGATACAGTGTTTGTTTCGTGATAGTTTTAGGTACATTTTTGTTACATTTAGAGCATTCTCATTGGATTGACCAAATACATCTTCAAATTTTAACTAATATCACATGAACTTACATTTGCTTATTCTATTTAAATTCAATCCCCACATTGAATTATTCATTTACTCTCTATATAATAATAAAATATTAGTAATTAATTAATTAAATTTATTTTTATCACATTTTGTTGTACTATCAATTAAATGTTAATAATAATTACATTCTAAATGTTAATTACATTCTAATTAATTTGATTTATTTGTTCGGAGTGATAAATTAATATTTTAATATTTGATGAAACAACTGTTGTTAGTTATATTTGGTGAAGTATTGGAGTTGAAATATAAATTATTTTAGAGATGTCCAATCTAATATGGAATCTTTTTAATACAAATTATCACTATCATCCAACTTTAACCAAGCCAATAATGCTCTAATAGTGACGTTTATGCAATACAGACATCACACTCGCACATCAACGAAATTTCCAACCACCTGGGAAACGTGGAATCTTTTGATTCTTTTCCGACTGATCCGACAATATTGTCTTTCCAAAAAGTTTTCCAGCTCATAATAGATGACCAATCAAATACATAAACACGTGATCTGCTCTCGATTAAATAATAAAAAGACACATCTTAACCACGTGTTCTGTTTATGAGACTGATAGCTCATCTTCGCATAGAGACGAGGATGGTTACCAGAAATTCATATCAGTAAAGCTACAAGCCATAAGCAGTTCCTTATTGGGTTACCTTGAACTGTGGGAGGTGAACGGATCAAGCTCCTATCAATTTTATTTTTTTTGGAGTAATGTTACATACAGTGGTAGAATACGTAAATGCCGTACAGCTGTTTTGAAAAAGAATATGGTCTATTATTAAAAAATTAATTTTTTTTTTCATGTAGGTCTTATATTTATTTATTTTTTTTAAAATGACTGCACGGCGCTTGTACACTCACGACTGCAAGTATCATTTCTCATTTATTCTTCTCTAAATTTAAGATTTTTAACTAAAATAAAAAAGAAAAATATATAAAATGGATTTTATGGTATTTATCGAGTATGCAATGTTGTCCGAAAAATTCATTTAAGTCAAGTAAGTCGGTGTTAATTAGTTTGATATTAAAATTTTGAGAGATCCTTTTCTTAGATTCTCAACTCAACGCTTGGATTGCATGAGCACTCGTGTGAAGCCCAAACGCAGCCTGAAGTGGGCCAGCATTTGGACCACTAAAAGCCCAAACGTAGCCTAAGGTCCGATGCTCAACATTGCTACTACACGCAGTTTTCTCCATCCAACGACAATCAGTGTACGTACGTCTCCATCTTCCTTGAGCGTTTCTCTTCCATCACCGATTCACTGTAAGTCTCTCTTCCGTCTCTTCCACCCCCTTAGTTTTTTATTGCTATATTCCCGTTTCGTTCATTCTTCTATCTCATTACACGCTAAAATACGTATGTCTGTTTCTATACCTCTTTGTGTTTATTTCACAAGTCACTGAATTTTTATGGGGTTGTTGGATTTCCATTTTCCTTGACACTTTTCTGTTCTACTTGGTTCTGAATTTTACGGGGGATAAGCTTTTTCCTTTCCTTCCTCAAATGCTTTCTGAGATCAACAAAGAAATGAAGTGTTTAATGTCGGATCCATTCAGAAAATTAGTTTATTTCTGGTTTATAACCTGAAAATGGTTGCTTAGCAATCGTTTCGGTCAGATTTCTTTTTTTCTTGAATGAACCTTCATTTGATATGAGCCGAACGCATTTTCTACCTGAGTGGCATATATGTAGAGCCCCCCACCCACCCATCTAGTCCCTTATTTTCCGTAACTGATATAGCCATCCAATTGTTCGATAAAATGCCGGGCTATGCAGCCTACCTTCATGTGACTGTCCTCTCCAATGCCCACCAGCTCATATTTTAAGTTATAAAAGCATTGTTTCAAATACTCGTTTAATTCACTACAATAAAGATCTCGTGTAAACGATATTTCAAGCATCGCCTTTAATTTTCGCAGCCCTTTTTTCACAATTGTAAAGTGGCCTATGATATTAAAAAAAAAAACAGCTAAGCAGCTGTAATCGGTATAATTATAATGGTTTTTTCCCTGAATTATGTAATCTTTCCATTCACAACTGAAAATGTCATTCAGTTTAATTTTGTTTTGACGAGTATATGGGGGAGAACTATCCGTTATGAATAGCAGGTTCCCATAGAATGGCACTTTAACTGACTCTCCTATAGCATCAAGCTTACTCTTCGAATTGCAGGTTAGCGAGAAATGAAGAAAGGATTGCATCCTCAGTTGCAATGGATATCCTATGTAACACAGAGCGGTAGATTGATGCACGTTATGATGACCAAAATACACCATGTTGGTAAAGTCTACCACTTTAGGGCAAAACGCCAAATGGCCGAAAGTATTGGGCAGGTTGCCAAATTTAAGCGCCGTTATGAAGAAAAGGGGAATGCTGAAGACAATGAAAATTGATTTTTCTATTTGGGATGCAACAGTATTATTCTAGTCGAGAATTGCTTGTCATCTCCACACCACACCAAACACCAACTTGTAATTTGTCATTTTTATCTTTCTATTTAAACACACATATTTACACATCAATGTGTGTTTAAACATAATGGTAAAAATAATAAATCATATATTGGTGTGTGGTGTAAAAGATGATAAGTAGAATTTTTCTATTCTAGTTATATTTGTCGTGCAGTAGTCATTGGAATAAAAATGAAATTGATGGGTACTCTGGAGCACATAGTATTTGATATATTGTGGGAGGTTGAATTTTGATAACAGAACCCCTTCAGAACAGTCCGTCTGTTTCTAGGGCTTTAACAGCCCCCAATAAAATGACACCACGTCAGCAATTCTATACAAAATATGGTAAGATGCATTACATCCGATAAAATCAAGACTCCCGAACAATTACATTCCTCATTCAAGGATTCAGTCTGATAAAACCAAGTCCCTCGAAAATTCTAGAATAGCTGCACAACGACATCGAAAGTTCCAGCCTGTCGAAAGAGTTCCGTTGGCCACCAAGGCCCGTCGCCCAGCAAAAACCATCGCCGTAGGAGACCACGTCATCATGAACATGAAAATTTTTTATAAATAAATGGTAACCGCAGGAGACCACCTCAATAGATAACCGCCTTTATTGAGTCGGTAGAAGGAGAGATGAAGAGAAAAAACCTTTATAAATAAATGGTAAAGAAAAAGTTGAAGAATTGGGTGATTTGGACAATGCGACGAACGGTTGAATAGCTATTTTCTCTATCAGTCCCATACCGTTTCTCGAGAGAGAGAGAGAAGAAGGAAGAGCGGGTGATAGTTTAGATGAGTTCTTCTTCTTCGCCTCATCGTTCTAGAGGTGGTGGTGCTACCAGCAACAGCAGTGGTGGTAATGTTCAGGACATGCCGAGGTTTTTCGACTTGAACACGAAGTGCAAGTGCTAGGCAAAGACACAGACGTTCATAGGAAGACATCCAGAAAGGTGGCGCAAGGACACAACAGGCAACATCGTCTGCAAGCGCTTCTACAACTGTCAGGGCTGTCTCTGCTTTGAGTACGACCACATCGTCCCTTCTCCAAAGGTCCTTTGCGCTCTCTCTCTTTCTCTCTCATCATAGTCTTTTGCATTCGAACGCATTTGTTTATGGGTTTTTCTTCTTTCTTCTTAGTTTGTCATTTCTGGAGAATTTTTCTGGGAGCTTAGTTTTAGCTTTGCCTTGCAAATTTGAGCTTCTCGAGTTAAGTTTCGAAACAGGTTTATGAGTTTTGCTTTCGAAGGGGAATGATATCAATTCGTTGGAGAAGGTTATATGGGCTATTTTTTTTTTTCTTGTTAATTGTATTGAGAATTGGGAGTTTGATTTGGATGGTCGGAGCCCACAGGGCACGGCAACGGCAACTGTGACGATTCACTCCTCACGAATTTCATATTAAGGCTGCATTTGAATATTAAATTGAGTTGAGTTGAGTTAAGATGAGATGAAATTTGAATAAAATATTATTAGAATATTATTTTTTAATATTATTATTATTTTAAAATTTGAAAAAATTGAATTGTTTATTATATTTTGTGTTGAAATTTGAAAAAATTGTAATGATTAAATAAAATAAGTTGAAATGAGTTTGGGATCCAAACTAGTCCTCGTTTTTGTGAGTTGCGGTCCAATAGTTAGCTAAATGGAATGTCTACGTGGCAGCTGCCCATGGGAGGCTATTTTTTGGGAGAAACCAGCACGACCGGGTAGAAGGTTTTCTCTTTTGCTAATTATTTCCATCAGATCACGTTATTGATCTCTCGCAATTGGAAGTGATTTTGAATAACTCTTTGTTTTTCTGAGTTTGAACCATTGTTATGAACCCACTAGGTAGAACTCATCATTGAAAACTAGCTTACAAAGGAATGGTGTCTATGGGTTTATAAACCATCAACCAATCTCATACTTAGTCGATGTGAGATCGTAACAACCACCATTCTCCGTAGCCGACGTCCACGGCGGTCCCGGCGTTCACACGAGTTGGCTATGCGCTAGGTCTTTTTCTAGCTCCGGGCGAACACTGCCATACCGGTATCACCCCTCATGCCGCACGATTGCAACTGTCGCAACATGGTCTTAGACATGGGGTGGCTCTGATACCATTTGTTATGAACTCACTAGGTAGAACTCACCTTTGAAAACTAACTTACAAGAGAAGAGTATCTAGGGACTTATAAATAATCAACCAATCTCATACTTAGTCGATGTGGGAGCATAACAACCATCCTCCGGATAAGGATATTATTGAGCACGAGGGCTGTTGATTACTCCTGCTTGACCAATTTGTGATCGCTGAAACTGCAAGGTTGGATTTGGATTGAACGACGTGCGAAATCTGAATGAGTTGAGGTTTTACTTACTAAGGTTCTGATAAAACTGCTTGCATTTTTATTTTAGGCATATAAAAGCGAGGAAAATGAAGCAAAATAGAGATTGGGGGATGAGAGATGGGCTCGCCACACTTCTTGATTATATCCATACATGCTTCAAGAACCAATGGGATGTAAGCCCGAACAGTTAAAAACATTTCCTCCGTATGACCCATGTAGACTGTCTACAGCAGCACCAATACGAGTGTTTTTTTTTTTTGTTTTTTTTGTTTTTTTTTGTCTGCATCTGCTTTTCCGGCAAAAGAAGGAAAATGGATAAGGAAAAGGAGAAATTCGTTGAGATTCTCTCACTTGCGGGTTTTCTTAAATGGCTCTGAACTGAACGAATCGGCTAAAATGCCATCCAAAAATTGCCTTCAAGCATAGACAACACAGAAAGAGAGACACCAGTACAAGATTTCCCTTGCTGCAAAAATGACTACTAAGTAAAAACTACAGGCATTCCAAGCTTATTGTTATGCAAAACTGATAGCAATAAATACATAGAAACCTTGGCCAATAATGTTTTTTTTTTTTTTAAGTGTAGAAGCAAAACCTGAAGACAAGTTTACACTAATGACAGTTCACACGTCATACCGCAGACATGCCAACTAATAGGTAGGGAAGTTGGGATCCACGTCTTGGGCCCAGGACTCCAGACCCCCGAGAATGTCCCTTGCTGAAGTGAAGCCCGTCTTGTGCAGATACTGAACAGCCCTCTGAGAATCATTACCCCTTCTACAAATTACATATAACTGGGCACTCGAACCAGAACTGACACCCTTGCGCTCTTCCTCTTCCTTTAGAGCTGAAGAAATTTCAGGCAACCTAGCCTCCAAACTAGGAAGTGGAATGTTTAGGGAGTTGGGAAGAGAAACAATCTTGAAATGGTGTGCTGGTCGGACATCCACCAATACATGTGCATCCCCCTTGACAACTCTATCATGATACTCTTTACTGCTGATTCTAGAATCTGCCTGAAGCAAGTTTAACTTCAAGGGTGACTGCATCAAGTTTTAAATAGCATTTTTGTAAGTCATAAGAAAGAGGGTCTTTTTTTCTTTTCTTTTTTTTTTTTTTTTTTTTTTGGGGGGGGGGGGGGGGGGGTGATCCTGCCCTCTGCAGCCGCGCAGACACAGTGAAGTGTGCCGAATTTAATCCAATTACATTCAGCGGAACATCCACTTCTTGGGCAATGATAAACTTTAATTGAACAAAGCTCTATAAATTCAAACCAAACAGAAGACAGGAGATAGAAAGTTTTATCTACCGGAGACAGTGGAGACTGAGTAAACTTCTCATAATCAAACTCTTGAAACTCCTGCTGAGTGAATGTTGCATTTTCTCCACAAGCTTTGCACTGCAATGACCTTCCTCTAATCTTCACCTGTAATGTAATTCAAATATGAGTGTACAAATATAGTTTTTTGATCAGTACAAATATATAAAACAACAGATCTTAAAATAGAGACAAAATGAGAGAACACGAACTGAGCCCACTTAAAAGAGGAAACCTAGATCAACTCCCATCACATCAAAGCTTTAGTCATGGCTAATCTAGAAAAATAATGTCTTCTTAACATCATAGATCGTGTTGAGAAACACCAGATGATGATATCATGGAGGCAATCTTTTGTCCAGGTTGAAAATGCCTGCCTCTACTAGAGTCTAACATAAACAATTGAGGCAATAAAGAACATCAAGGGCAATACAAAATGAAAAGGAAAAAACTCCACTTTCTTAGCAAGTCAATTTCAGCTTGCCTAATGATAACTCTGTCCAAGCTGTAAGATTTTCAATGATTCTTATCCTTTGCAATCTTATTTTCCTTTTTATTGGATGAAGTCAGTAAAGAAGCAAGCTCCAACAATTTTCTATTAATTTCCAGAAATTTGAATTCACTTCTAGGTGAAGGTTTTTTTATCTGAAGCCCTCTCCAAACAAATGCTCACAACTGTAGCCCATCTTCTATGGACTGAACAAACCACAGTGATGCCCTTTTGGGGCTTCAGTTTTATCTCACATAAACTTCCTGTTACAGGAGAGTTAGACTTATATCTGACAACTTAACAAGGAGGAATGTCAATAACTAGAACAAACTTTTAAAGGTATAGAACATAAAACATACAATACGTATCCGTGCTGCTAGGGCATCAAATAGAAGCATACGTCCCGAGAGTGGTTCGCCAACTACACTTGCAATTTTAATAGTCTCAAGAGCTTGGAGACAGCCAATGATACCGGGAACTGAAAATAGATAATGGTTAAAAAAAAAGACGGCATTAGAATTAAGCATCGAACAAAAGAGCAGAGAGACCAAGAATTAATGTTCCAAGATTTTCCTTATCTTCAAAAGTGGCACATTACTGCACATTCCAAGCTTAAATTAATTATTTGTCCTTTTCCTATTATCATATTTTCAAATCTTTGCCCATTTTCGTCCTGGTTATAGTAATTCCTTATGTGAACTAATAAAGCTAACGATATTTTCAATCCTCACCAACATCCAAGAAATTTTACAGTGCAACTCTCGGAATTTTTGACACTGAATAGGAAATATACAATTCTGCTACAAGCTTGGATTTTGATATTATTGTAGATAGATTGCATGCTAGTAATGTGAAATTCCCTCCCTAGAATACAACAAGCCGTCAACTCACCTACTCCTAGAACACCACTGTCGGCGCATCTTTGACATGCTGTTGTAGGAGGTGGAGTTGGGAATAGGCATCGATAGCATGGACCGCCATTGTAATTGTAAACTGTGAGCTATACAATGAATTTGATCATCTAGTTATGTTTGGAAATTTTTTTTTTTATAAGAGGTAAATTTTATTGATACGAATAAAATATGCATAGCCCATGCACACAGGTATACAAAAGATATGCTTGGAATTTGAACAGTGTTATTCATGCCAAAACTTAAATGTACAGTACAACCAAGTATTAAACTTTGTTTGCTTTTAGGGGAAAAAACGTATGACTTTTGCTGCGTGGCTTACCTGCCCTTCCAATCCCAGAGCAGCACCAGATACAAGAGGCTGCATGCACACCAAAGCAATTAATACTCGAAAGGAGAAAGAATAAGTTCACAAGTCTAATCTCCTACCAATACAAGCATGACCATCAATATGAATACGTGTAAAACCACAGCGTACTATTCTTACACACGAAGCGCCATCAAACCTTACGGAAAGAATAATGCTAGAGCCACCGTTGATAGCTCCCGTTGGCTCTAACATGTGTTTTTTTTATGTGATTTTTTTTAGTTTTTTTTTATATAGATTTTTTTAACAATATTAAATATTTTAAAAAAATTTAAAAAATTCACAATATCATTAAAAAATACTTCATTATAATTTTTTTTAATTCATGATTAAAGAAGGAAGTGTTTTTTAATAATGTTCTAAATTTATTTTATTTTTTTTTAATATTTAAAAGTATTAAAAAAATTTCGGTAAAAAATAACTGAAAAAAAACACATGAAAAAATACATGAGCCAGCGGTAGCTTCCGGTGACTCTAGCAGTACTCTTGCGAAAATCAAATAATTTTTTTTATAAGTATTACGGGAAATCAAATATAAGTGCGGTAGTAAGCTAAATAGATTACCTTTCCTAATACCACACAGCAATCACTTATCATGTATCGGCTTGGAGCATTGTCTGTTGCATCCACTATTACATCGTATCTTTGAAAATTCGTCAGTCACGGAAACTAAACAATTTCAAAGAGGGATTGAATAAGTAAAGAATAAAGCGAAACCGATATATACCTAGACACGATCATTTATATATGCAAAAATATCTTGCCGTTAGCATTGATATTTGTATCCATTTCATTAGCATTCACCTAATTCATCAATAAAAAAGGATACTCGCTGAAAATTCCCAACGCATTGGACGTGCGTAATGCTTCGTGGTGTTCCACAATTTGAACAGTGGAGTTGACGGAGCGACAAGCGGCGGCGGCGGATTTGACTTTTGGCTGGCCTATGAAAGCTTCGGTGTGGATAATCTGCCGGTGCATATTATTGAGCTCGACGACGTCGTGATCCACAATGCCCAAGCGGCCAACGCCACATGCGGCGAGGTATAGAAGGGCCGGAGATCCCAAGCCTCCGGCTCCGACCACCAGAACCGAGGACTTTAGGAGGTTTGACTGTGCTTGGACCCCGAAGGACGGGAGCAAAAGGTGCCGGCTGTACCGGTGGATCATCTCCGGGGTAAGGTAGTGAGCATGATGACCGTTGAGGTGGGAATTATCGATGGTCGAGATCGAATGGTGGGAGCCATTGGGGAGGGAGTCGTTTAGGAGGTTTATTTGGTGGAGCTGGGATTCAAGAGCTGAGATTCGGCGGTCTATATCTGATTTTGAAGCTCTGAGAGCTTGGAGCTCGTGGAGGATCCTAGAGGCATCGGATTCCATTGGCGGCTACTGGGAGCCCTGAGAACTGACTAGGATCGAAGCGACAGTTACGCGAAGAATTGCAAAAACCCTAACCAGGGAGTTTGGGAGCTTGGGGTTTGGAGTGGTAGCCGCCACCTCAGCGTTGGACCGACTATATATAACCGTACATATTTTATAATAGAGAAATAATATTTATAGTTGTGACTGTGTAAGTACCGTTCAGTCGCTTTGAAAAAAAAATTAATAAATACAGTACCTATATAAAAAGAAATTATTTTTTTAATAGTAGACTCTATTATTTTTTAAAGTGATTATAAGACATTTGTGCACTCTATAATTATACGTAGCATTACTCTTTATAATAATATTTTAAAATGATTTTATTTTTATAAGAAATACTTTAAGTTACATTTTAATTTTAATTTTATTTTATTATATAAGATGTAGCATATTTATTACTGTTAGAATATTAATGATAACAAATGTGATATATTAGTGGAATAAAAATAAGAGAATAGTATTGTTTAGAATTTTTCATATTTTTAATTTTAGAGCACAAGTCTAGTGCAGGATCAAGGCTATTTAGAAGGTCCTGTTACTTTCGTGAAAAATTCTACTCAACCTCCCGGTTCGTCGCCCCCTCCGGTCTACCTTTCTCCCTCCCTCCTAAATCATCTCTCTCCTTTCTCTGCAAGGAATCCCTTCTCCCTCAAGCAGACGAAGATCGAAGCCCTCACTCTCCCTTTTCTGCACAACACCCCCACCCTCCCCCTCCCCCTCCCCCTCCCCCTCTCCTTCTTCTTTGTGAACTTGGCAAAGTTGCCCCTCCTCACACTGTTCGTGTCTCTCTTGCTCGTGTTCTCTCTCTCTGTAACTGCCACTCGGTGATCTCTCTCTCTCTCAATAGCTAGCACAATGAAATTACGAAGCTTCACTACTTTTAAGGGATGGAATTAGAGGCTTGTTTTTTTTTCTCTAAAGTGATGTTGTTGTAATGTTGTTGTTTGCCCCAACTTTGACCTACTCAACGTGTGCCTCTACCTTTTAGGTTTATCACTTAGCAACACAATCAACAAAAAGCGATCCGTAATTCCTAGTTAGGCCAACGTCATGACCAAACTGGTTGGTGATCTCTTATGGATTTTAGCTGAAGCCAAATAGGTTTATTAGTTCTTGCAGCATTTATATGGGTGGGATAGGGACTACAACAGGATCTTCAATATTTTTTTGTTAAATCTGTTGTGGCCCCAATGATCCATGCTTCTAAGGGGGGAAAAAGAGTTGGTGTTTGTGGTGAAAAATGTTCTTTTAGGTACCATTGTTTGTGGTTTAAGGTATACAAATGAAAATGTGTTTATGTTTGGCTTATTTCTCCAGTTTTAACCACTACAAAGGATACTGCCCTGCTTCTTCTCATATCTAACTTCATTGGGAATGGATTTTCATGATCCATGTTTTAATTAAAAATATTGGATATTATAGTTGATTTTTCTAGTTTGATGGGGTCTAAATCTAAAAATTTTAATAGCTTTATAATAGATTTGTAAACTGAGAAATCGGAACAAGAATAATTTAGGTGGAAGAAAAGTTAGCCATTTTTAACCTTCTTATATGAAAGATAAAGTTTAAAAATGAAGTTTACCAGTGAAAGTTTTGTTACCCTACCTGAACATGATTTTGTGTATTGGTTATAGTCGTCTTTTTTGTTGGCATGACTCAAATGGTCACTTATTTTTTAGTTTTGTTTTGATTATAATTTATTACCATGTTACAGGGGCTTGGGAAGATAACATTATATTATTATTTGAAATGTGTGAAACACCAAGTAAGAGGAAATTGAAAGGATAAAATGTTACGATTCCTACTTTTACGGTCCAAATTAAAATAAAGTTTATAGAAACATGGTGTGATTGACTTGGAAGTATCCCTCACTTTGAGATATCCATATAGCGTACATAACCTTAAGGATCTTGGTGGCTTTTTGAAGTCAATAATTGCAATTTAACATAGATATAGGAATTCTGCTACTTTAGTTTCTTTTTTCCATTGCCTGGAGGCTTCTCATGTTAGATATCTAACATTTAATAGATAGGCATACCCTTTATGATGTAATTTATTTATGAGATGAGTAACCATTGAGTTTTACTATCTTTATGTTCTTATCTTGATTGTGAGAATTTTGATAACTATATGCTTAAAAAATAATCTCTTTACATGAAATCACTAGTGTACGAAGGGGAAGACAACAATGATCTTCCCTAATGCCACAGAAATTGTTACTGGAGACAAAAAAGTAATTCTAGATATGGACTTTCATTTTTTCCCTTTGGCTTTGTAGAGATGATGTCTATAAGAATGTGATCTGAGTTTTTTTTGGTATTGTCTGTCATTTCAGTATCAGCTGCAATGTCTTAATCCAACTATTATTATGGCAAAGTAAAGTGACATTTTTTTAGTTCTTATAGTCAAAGAAATAATTATGAATGCATGTACAAAGTTGTCATATTTTTGTATTGTTTTTCAATTCATGTACAAAGTTTTCATATTTAAAACTTTGAAATTCTTGAATTATATGCAGGGAGAAGCAATATGTCAATTTCTCATATAGGCAAATATACTTCAATTGGTAGAGGAAAAAATCCTAATAAGAGATAATGCAGTTCGAAAGAAGAGGATGACTTATTGCTGCGCTCGTATGAAAGCTAAAACAAAAGAAAGATAAACTAATAAAGAGAGAAAATTAGCTTCACAAGCAAGAGGATGAACTAAGAAAACAGATAATAGAGAATAGGGGTGCACGCATATTGTTGTGTTTGTACTAGATCGTATCTATTGTAATAATTTTTTGTTGGTTCGGACTATAGATGTATTGTTTTACTTTTAATTATGATAGCTTATTTTGGATGCTAAATTTGTTTGTGAGAATGGTAATGGATGTGTTAAATTGCTGCATCCTCTATGTTTGTGAGAATCCGACAGGGAAAAATGCATTTTGATATTCTCTAAACACGCTTACTTTGTATGCTGCAATCATTTAAGGTTCCAGGATTGAGGAGTGGTGTTATCAAGGCTCTTTTCTTGTGAGCCTTGAGGACTGCAGTACGTACAAAGGGCCAGGAAAAAAATTGTGATTCACTGCCTTCTAAAATAAAAGTCTTTTAGAACCTGAACTCATGCTTACTCTCTCTTAATATGATGATCAAAATCAAAGTACATGTACAAAATCGAAGTACGTTGCTAGAAACTACCCATTTACAAATGCACAATTAGTTAAAAACTACCTAAAAATGAAAAACACATACACAATTAGTAGGCTGAAATTACCCATTTACAAATACACAATTACCCATTTACCTATTTATATACACAAATTGTACGTCCCAAAACTTTTTGGAGAGTCTAGACTATTGGAACTGTTCTCTTCCATGGATAATCTCTGGTTGGATCTTTCGTCAAATTTGGATGTAAATTGTCGAGACCCATCATTGCCTTTATTCTTATAGCTAAATAATTTTTTTCTCCATGCATGGCTGTGAAAGGAAGTCATCAAAAAAATGTTACAAAAACATGAAGCAACACTTAGGATCACCATAGTCGCAAATAATGACACATGAAAATTTCAATATTATCTGTCT
This sequence comes from Juglans mandshurica, assembly GCA_022457165.1. Classification (NCBI taxonomy): domain Eukaryota; kingdom Viridiplantae; phylum Streptophyta; class Magnoliopsida; order Fagales; family Juglandaceae; genus Juglans; species Juglans mandshurica. Next base: position 767,606 of record CM039632.1, on the reverse strand, counting down.
TACATTTGTTCATTCGGGAGTAATATTATCTTTCACCGTTTAATGAAGTTTGATTAAAGAGTTGAGCAAACAAAATATAATAAGCAATTATAAGTTTTATAATACAGCCTTTAAATTACATCCCACTTGTGGATGCTTAAGCTTTAACTGTGAGTCAAGTCTAGCAGATGGACTATAATTGAGAGGAAGGGAAAACTAGTGGAAAGTCAATGCTACCACTAATCTACCTCCGTATGTCATCAGGCTTCAGTAATTTAACAATGAAGCATGACTCTAGAAAATAAAGAACATTGAAATAAAAGTACATAAACAGGACCAGCTAACGACAAGACAAATCACAAAACAATACCTGTACAACATATTGTGACAGGCCAAAGCATGAAACAAGAGGAGTGAGAATAATCATAGTGTTGGGTGAACCAAGCATGCCAACATAATTGCAGTGAAAATATCCCGAGCAGTGAAAAGATCCAAAGCAGACTTTTTCTTCCCACACCTCCCACCACGACATTTCAACTGAGTGTTGAGAACAACAATTAATATTAGATAGCACCGGGGGAAACATACATGTTGATCTCTCACTCAGAGAAGTGGTTTGATTTTTTTTTAATCACTGTCTCCTAGTATTTGGCAAATTACTAGTATATGTTTTATTTTGAAGTGGTTCTTTGCCATCATTAAGACAATGCTAAAGTCATAAAGAGCTTGTCATATTTTTACATCCTAGCTTTGAATTTATAAGTGCTGAAACCACATTGCTGGAGTGGAATATTATATAATATGATATATTTGTGATCATGACATCTATATATCATTATAAATATGGCATCTGGAATTGCCCAAAATAGAGATAAATCCAAGTTTCAACCTTTGCAGATCAATTTCATGCTAAGGAATCAACTCACGGCTGTACGTATGGCAAAAAAAAACTTGCACAACAGTAAAAAAATGGAGAGATACACGAACAGAAAAATGCCCAAAATCTAATGTGAGCACAACTGTTAATATTTCTACTTTTAACTTGTACAATGTAAGGTACACAACAGAAAAATACCCAAAATCAGCAACCAATCACAGATCAACAAATACAAAACTACAAATCCAACAAACACAAAAACACACAGGATGAGTCACGTTAGAAATGGAGAGATCTGAAAAACGAAATGGAGAGAGTACCATTCTTTCGGTCGGTTCTTACCCTTGTCTACGGCCCTAGGCGGGCGGTGAGAATGGCGACAGGAAGAATGCGGGCGGAAGGGTGAAGCCCAGAAGGAGAATGCGGATGTTTGGGTGGGGAGGGGGGTGGGGGGGGTGGTGTGGGGGTGCGGGGGGGAACGGGCAGGGATGGGGGAGGGAGAAAATTTGAATGAGAAATAAGAGAAATGCTCTGGTCCCGAATTTGGGTCTGAATGGTTTTTTTTTTTTTTTACTTAGTGATTAAAGAAATGCTTTTCAATGATGTTGTAAATTTTTTTTTTAAATGTTTATGATTATTATAAAATACATGAATAAATAAATAAATAAAAAGTAAAATACACTATTCGGAACGCTTCTTTGGGCCACTTTTTCGGTGACTGTAGTGCCACTCAAAATAAAATGGATCCATGGGAGGGTAGCTCTAAAAGCACGTTTCAGTTATTAAAAAATTTTTTAACAAAAGTTATACGTAAACTGGTGTGTGGTAGTTAAGTAACAGTAGGAGGTTGTGTAGTGCAACTCTACTATCGTATCCATGTCTAGTCTACTAGTCAAGCCAGTCTCTAAGAACAATCTCATTGGCTTGGCCAAATACAAATTCATATTTTAATGAAATATTACATGAGTTTGCATTTACATATTTCATTCATATCCAATCTTTACATTAGATTATCTATTTACTCTCTATATAATAATAAAATATTATTAATTTAATAATTTTTTATTTAATTTATTTTTATCATTTTTATAGTTCTACCAATGTTAATAATAATTATATTCTAATTAATTTATTTTTATCACATTTTATATTTAATAATAATATATCAAACTAAACTTCTTAATTACAAAAAATACCTACATATTTTGTGAGAGGAGTGAGAATTGAATATTTTAATATTTGGCTAACCTATAATTCACCTAAAAATTTGACGAATTACTGTAACTGAAGTTCAAATTTATATAGATATGCCTAATCTAATGTGGTGGTTTTTTGACACATGTTGACTGAAGTTTAAGCCAATGAGAATACTTTTACAGGAGAAAGGAGAAGGCTTCTTCCTCATGTCTTCCTTTCTTTCCACTATTCCCAACATTGGTTGCTTGGCCGGGGAATAACTAACCCTAAATAAGCGGAAGCAACAACCCGGTTGGAAACTTGGAACAATGTCAATTATGCCTATCGAGTAATGTTATACACTACATTCTTATTCTATTTTGATCATATTAAGTTGGAACAATGTCAATTATGCCTATCGAGTAATGTTATACACTACATTCTTATTCTATTTTGATCATATTAAGTAGTATGTGGCACATTCATCACTATTGGATGATAAAGAAACATGCAATAAATGATAATTTGATGGTGATAAATGTTTCACACCTTACTTAATGGGATGAAAGTGAAATGGTAGTATGCTGTATAAAATTTTTCTTTACCTAATGAGATGCGCACGTTTCATGTATACATCATCTACTTACGACCTGGCCAAGCCCTTAACACTTTTAACAACATATGTACACAAGTCCGTCAAGGTTAGTACCATCGCTTCCTTTACCTGGTTATTCTTTGGTCGGAATCCCTGAATATATCAGTTCCAACAAGGCTAACATGTCATTTAAGGTGTTCGAAAGAGAGAACCAACCAGTTAGGTAAGCACAAGCACACCGTCAAGTGTAGCTCCGAGGAGCGTGAAAAGGGGAGTCGAAGCACCATGACGATAACTGATCCAATCTAGTTCGGGTTATGCATTTCCGCTTTCATATATCAAGTTCTACCCGAGCATTATAAAGAAGTAAATACCGAAACAACACTCTTTTGAAATTAACAAGACAGCCCATTAATTCAGAGAAAGGCCGGTTTGTCAGTAGATAACTGATGATTACAGTTCCAAACAGCGTCTTCTACATATGCTAAATCTATTTATATTTCTCTCCTACTAGAGAAACGACCTGACAAACCCTTTAGGCAACAGCACCTCCTGTTTGGTGCAGCATGGCATCTATCTCATCTCCATCCTCCATTTCCAGCTGCAGGAAAAAAAAAAAAAAAAACATAGTAAGTTTAAAACTAGTGGCTCAAGCAAAGGCACGCACATACAACACGCAACAGCATGCCTAGAGAGAGTGAGAGAGAGAGAGAGCAACCTCGTCTGGAGTTTGTTCTGCTCGAAGACGACGGCCATCAAATAAGAATGCAATTGAGTTGAACTCCACCGACTGGCGATCACAATAAGCATTCATAAGCTTCTTCAGTTGAGTGCTCCTCTTGATCCTGAAAAATACTTCATTCCCATCCTAAAATAAAAAATAACATAAACGAAATTAACATTGCTCATACCTCCATGCTTTAGCCCTAAACCATAGGTGCATCAATACATGTACAAAAAAACTGCATTAAACATTGGGTTGTTGTAAAGATAAGAGAGTACAATCCCTCTTAGAGCACATTATTTTTGAACCCCAGCACATTCCTTAAACTTATCACCTAAAGATGATTAGCCGACTTCTAGAAGATGATAAACTGACTTCTAGAGCAGTACATAAAAAGTTTAATATACATCGCCTACATCCATTAAAAAGGCTTCTAGTGCTTATCCCAAGTACATTGAAAAGCAAAGCTGTCAAGATGCAGATGCAAGCCTATCCAGTACCACTCTAATATGGTATCGCTGAATTTAACATTAACATGTAATCGATAATTTTCCATCATTTTATGATAAAGATCTTACAATTGTCCAAGACCTTCTTCCACCAACTGTCCTCTATATAAAGTAATCAGCATGTACTTTGATTTTTTTTTTATTAGTAAATCAGAATGTACTTTGATTACTGCCCTTTTTCATAATATTAATGAGTATTTTATGCCCTGAGCACAAAAATATGATAGACCAACTAAATGAAAACTGAGCCTCCATGATTTGCTTGAGAAAAATCTTTCTTGACTAGAAAAATTTGTTCTTGCTTTCCCCCAACACTTCTACATCGACATTTTGACCCCCCCTATTCATAAAGTATGCAAGCAAGAACTGAAGTATGGCCTTACCACAACTCAATCATGAAGTGGAAAGTCCAATGGATAAGTATCACTCACTTCGGAGTAATCACGTAGGTTTTGTCTCATTCTCTTTTCTTTATTTAGGTAAGTATCTGATTCTCGTATAACATCACACAAATATTATTTTCAGAGACCCAAGTAAGATAAATCTGCTGTGACAGTGATGAGCTTCCAGGACACCAAATACACACATTGCAATTTGTAATAGAATCTTATAAGAATGTCTTCTAGCATCAACTGCGTGATTTATTGGCATACATGTCTGTCAATATTAATGACATAGGAACCCCAAGATTTAATGTGAAACGATTTTTCTTCAAATTATCAACATTACTACTACTTCCAAGGATTGTTATAGTCCAAATCACAACGATGGAAACGATAGAATTCCCTTTTGTAAAACAGTGATAATTGGATTGATTTCAAGTGCTGGCGAAACAGGTGCTAAGATAAATGAATATTGACTACTAGTATCTAACCGCATAAAACAAAGGTTATAAAGGGGTATATAGCGATGTCCTCACAAGATAGCTATGCGAAAAATGAGAAAGTAGGGTGACAGATGCCCAAGCTTATTTCGGAATGAATATCCAATAGCGAGATTAGAAACAGATGGAACTCTAAGAAAAACCACAAACAATGCAACAGGAAAGAAGTGATAAAATGCATATAAGGAACTATAACAAAAAAGAAAAAAAAAAACATTTACGTAGACAAATTATAAAAACAAGGAAAATACTTTAGCCACAAAGTGATTACACAAAAATAAATCTACAAACTGATGTGGCTTGATGTGGTACGTTAGATTGTAAAGTTACTTTTATTATAAAGTAGATCTAACAGATTCTATGAAACCACATCAATTTGTGAATTTACTTTGTATAATCTCTTTGTCTGTAGCAGTTTTCTAAAAACAATTGTGAATGAAGCAGAAAATCAGCAGTATATTGAAAAAAAAATACTAACACTAACTTTGTTACATCTTACTCATTGAAGAAAAAAATGACAAAACCATTCACAAAAACTATACAAAATGAGTTTAATCTGCGAAATCAAACCCATAAAGCCCGTCTTACTATATTCGCAAGAACCTGCTTTCGGTAAACTAAACAGCAGATATTCATGGCCAACATAGCATTTAGAAACAAAAAAAAAAAACAAAATCACAAAATCAGCTCTAAAAACGCATAAATTACTATCTTTTTTAAATTTTAAAAAATACTAACATAATTTTTTTTACGAAAACATATAAATTTTCCCCTTTTTCCCTTACAAATAACAAATGATTGATTTCAAAATTTGTAGACAAAACGAAGTATCATATGGATCCAAAAACTCACAAATTAAGAAAGGAAAACAAAGCCCTAGTAATGTTTTTTCTATCATAAACGCAATTGAATAACGGATAGATATAGAATCACGAGAGACCTGTCCCTTGACTTTGAGATTGATGTGCGCCGACTGCTCGGTGGGCTTCTTGTCCTCCTCCTGGTTCGTGACACCCGACATTTTTCGGTTTCGGTATCCGAATTTTCGCTCTGAAACCCGATTTTACTTGAAAGGCCACCACCTCCAAGTCTCCAACTCCCCAACTCGAAGGGCTTCTCAGTTCTCTCTCTCTCTCTCTCTCTCTCTCTCCCTGGCTGGCTGGCTGGCTGCCGAGTCGCCGACCCTACTTTTCTTATTTAAAAGAACAAAAAGAACATAAAAGAAAAATAAAAATGTTTCTACATGCGGTATTTGGGGAGGAAATCAACGGATCAACTGCGTTTGGCGAAAATTGATCGAACAGACACAACGTCACCAATTTTAAACGACGTCGCTTAAAAGCGGGCGCTTTGGAAACGTCGTCAGATTTAACGTGTTCGGATATAACGACTTTTATTCCCACGTAAAGCATGATCAATGATTGACATAGGCCCATCATTTATTTAATGGGCTGGCCCAAACCCAAACTATTGTTTCATGATCAATATCATATCTGATCTGCAAATATTCTATTACCCTTACATCAATTACAGTCCAAAAAGAAATTAAGGATTATTAAATAATATCACATCAGCAGAGTGAGATGATCATAAAATAATGAAATAATTCCTGAAAATAGAACGAACTAATGAAGCAATGGGAATAAACGATCCCTGCAGCTAAAAAGTCAATCGACAAAAATCAATGCAGAGTTGTAAATGGGTGTTCCATTCCCACGGAGAAATTTGCAACCAAAGGAGAAATCGCAATGAGTGGTCCTCCATTCCCACGTAAGAGAAGAAAAACAAAACCAAACATGTTGCCGACCTGCCGCACCAGCCAGTTGAAAAACACGTCCGTGGGCGACTTAATAGGGACATAAAGCTATACAAAAATAAATTAACAAATTGACGTGATTTTATGGGATCTGTTATATTTACTTTATCATAAATTTATTAATTTTATAATATAACTTACTATATTAAACCATGCTAATTTGTATGGCTAAAATATTTTCATTTTTTGAAACGATGGCATGCCCTGTTAGTTTTGGAACTAGAACCTCATGAGTTGTAAGTTTTAAGAAATATAACTACAACATGCCTTAGCGAGAACCTCATGAATTGCATCATGCCTAGTGCTACACGCGCAAAGACATGCTTATTCCCTGTTTCAAATCAACTAAAACCAAAGATGGCTTGTGAAGCTGAACTACGAGCACACCCCAAACCAGACCTAATATCTTAGCGGGGTAGTCAAGGTAAAGCAAAACACCCAAATTAAGGGAAATTTCCTGCACCAAACCGTGGCAGCTTCTCTTTATTTTCTTCTTCTTCTTCTTCTTCTTTCTTCTTGCTTTTTAGGTTAGTGATCCAACACGCATGCACCAAATTGCAAGCAAGTTTCATGAGACTCTGCATGACACAGCTCAATAAACAAAACCTTAGCTAGTATAGCTACCACTTTTCACCGCGTTTTTGGTGAAACTTGGACGAGATGATCAATGATGATATTCAACCACTCAACCTCTCTTTACTTGGGTACGTATAAAGTCTGCAGCCAACTACCCAATAACTTATGTTCCAGTAAGATCAAATTAGATTATTCAAGATAAGATCACACGGTTCGTACGTAGTACTTTTCAAACGTACTCTGTTAATGGACGGACATGCTTCAGAAAACAAGTCAATATGGAGTTGCATGTGGTTGGGCTAATCTTCCCAGACAACAATCTGTTGCGAAACTCACCAACTTCTGAAGTATAATAATATTGGATCGAATAATAAACTTAAAGATTTAATTTGGAACTTCCTCTAGATTTTGTACGTACTTAATTATGATTTGAGGGCCGGCGAGGATTGGTACGTACGTAATTCGATCGTGCCCAATTTGAGGTCCCATGAACGCGCAATAATATTACGAGTAATATTACATGCAGTCGTAAAGTGTGTAAATATCATGTAATCATTTTAAAAAAGAGTGAAGTTTACTATTAAAAAATTATTATTTTTTCATATGGATCTCACATTTATTTTTCTTTTTCAAAATAATTATACAATGTTTATACACTTACTACTGCAACTATTATTTCTCTAATTTTAATCAGCTTGTCTAATTTATTATTCTTTTTATTATTTATTTCCAAACCACCCGTTGAAGTTAGTGACGCTAATGGTCCCCGGCCTCCGTCCGGCCTACTACTCCTAGCCGAAATCTCCCCTGTCAAGCAGCTAGCTAGCTAGGGTACTGAAGTCGTGGGGCTTCTTGTTATGTTCATATGGATGAAACTTGTTTCATTAGAGATACATGCAAAATTCCGTGGATAAGTCCACATGCACGTACGATGCTTTCTTTACGATAACTAAATAAGTAAATATAACGTTTTTTATTTTTATTTTGATGGCGGTGCTTTGATATTGATAGATACGGCTCGATAAAAATTCGTACCCAAAACATAAAATTGTGCAAGAATAAATGGTTTCATTGTTTACTTATTTGCCATAACAAGTTTTTTGTTTTAAATAATAGTCATTAGAAAAAAAAATTAGATAAGTTCATATTAAAATTAAAAGTTAAATAAAATATTTTTAAAATATATTTTTTTAAGATTATTTTTATTTTGAGATTTGAAAAAATTAAATTTTTTATTTTATTTTATGTGAGAATTTGAAAAAATCATCATTTGTTTTCACAACTCCTCTTAATTTATAAAAAACAATTCAATTTTTCAATTTTTCAAATTTCAAAATAAAAATAATATTTAGAAATAATATTATAACAATATTTTTATTTTGAAATATTTGTAATTAGTTTTTTTTCTCTCTTTTTTAAAATTTAAAAAATATTTAACTTAAATTATCTCATTACTATTTACAAATTATTTTATTATTATTTATAAAATTTCCATCTTATCTCATTTTCTAAACATTTTGGAACATGATTGTTGTCCGAACTGGCATTTCGGAGGCCATTTTTCCTGCTAGAAGTATCCATTATTGCAGTACGAAAGGACTTAATTCGATCATGATGTCAATAAAAAAAAAAACTATCCTTAATTACTGAGCTTTTAGTTCTCAAATTAAACTACTGAATTAATGGTAAAGCCTTCGGCTTTCCATTGGGCAATATTGTTTGAATTATCAGCATATATATCAACATCGATCGGTATCATGTGCTTTGATATTTGCCGTCACGCACATTTTCAATGCTTATATATAATAGTGCTTAATATCAAATTCGCATTCTCCCCCTAATTATCTTGACAAATGTCTTGTGATGGCGCAGCCTCTCGTAGACAAAATCTCATAGCAGGGTTGAACTGTCATCAAGAATATTGAACATTTATGTCATAGAATAATTTACCTATTCAACATTAATGTGGACAGTTCCGTGATCTATTTTTTGTGACATAATAAAATAAAACGAGAAATCTGAGCAGCTCAACTTCTCATTGTAATGTAAATAACTTGTTTGGTTAATTAATATGTACGGTACATATTAAATATTAAAACTCTCATGTACGATTTTGTCACTTCCTTTGTTTTTATTTTTTATTTTTAAAAAATCCTTAAATATTAAAATTTTCATTAATCATTACAATTTTATCGAATTCTCACATAAAATATAATAAATAATTTAATTTTTTTAAATTATAAAATAAAAATTATATTATAATAATATTTTATTCAACTTTTAACAAAATATCTCATTTTATCTTATAAAGTGCGTAACCAGAGGCTGCTTCTCAATTCGTAAAACAAGTTGCAATTTACCTTATGATCGATCGCCAAAGTTGACCATTAAAAGAGTGTTAATTAATTTAGAGATAAAGTGAGAGGAGCTATTAATGTAGTTGGGTTTTAATATTTCAATAAGATGATGAGTTTGAATGCTTAAACTTTCATATTCCCTTTAAATTATAAAAGAAAAAATCGTACAAATTTAGTTGGATGTGGTCACACACACACACCATAAATCTTCCATTATTAACATCAAAATTACCAGCACAGGGCAAGCCAACGTTCAGATTTGAGGGTAAGTTGAAGATAATAATAGCTAGCTAGCTGGGCCATTCTTAATTTTCAATTGAATCATGATTTCAAAATACAAATTAAGCAACAGAAGAAAAACTCAAAAACGGACTAAGGAATTGTCCGCGTCAATGAGGCATGTACGTCACTCCCACCACCCGAAAAATCCTTCCCGTTCTGATCAGACGAACCCACCTGGGTGAGAAAAGAAAGAAATAGCCATGCATGGTAGTTAATCCTTCCTAATCTAACACCAAGAAAAACAGTAATGAAACGTTCGAGTAGGTGGGTGCAGGGGTAGTCATTGCCTAACTAAATGGGTTACGTCCCGCCCGTTAGGCAAACAAACAAGGAGTTGGGATCCCTACCACTTCTACCGTTTTCTTTCTGAATAAAGCTATACAGCAGCCTATTGTACCACATTAGCCGTAGGACATTTGAGCTGAATTTATTTTTTTTTTCTTTTTTATTCTGTACGCTAGTGTTTTTTTTTTTCTCTACGCACCGAGCAGCTCGTTGGTCTACATGAAAGGTGTGTTGCAGCTGTAGTAAATAGTAGATTGATGTAAAGATCTATTCTTTCTCCGTTAAACCCACTCTGGCCACTCTCTTTCGTGAACAGTCTGCACTGATTATATAGGGAAATGCTATACATCTGTCCCACACCAGTACACACTTCACATCACTTTTTTTTTTTTTTTTTTACACTCAATACATTGAGTGTGTACCAACGTAAGGCAGATGTAAATATTTTTCTGATTATAAAATCTATAAAGGAAAAATATGTATTGCAGCGTACCGGTACGCCGGCACACACTAAATGCAAAAAAAATAAAAAAATTAACTGAAGTGTGCGCAGGCTGTAGGCTTTTATATATATATATATATATATATATATATATATATAGCAGATATCGTCTATAAAACCACAACGTGTCCGACCTTAACCAAATCCTCCCCCCCTTTTCTCTATCCTGCTCTGTTTCCTTCAGAAAGAATCGGGGAGCATGGCAAGCCTCAGGGTCTCCTACTTGCTCTTGCTTCTCTCAATTTTAGCCTTTGCAGGTCTTTCTTTTGCTCTCTAAACCTTGAATCAAACTGTGCATGTTAATTTATACCGTTAGTGTAGGTATATATATATATGTTTATGCTTGTTTGAATATGCCTCTGTTTTCTATTGCAGATGGAGATTCAATTGGAATAAACTATGGCCGAGTTGCTAACAACCTGCCAACTCCATCGAAAGTGGTGGAGCTTCTGAAATCACAGGGATTCGACCGAGTTAAGCTCTACGACACCGACTCGGAAGTCCTCAATGCGCTAGCCAACTCGGGTATAAGTGTCACCGTTGCACTCCCCAACGAGCTCCTCTCCTCCACCGCTGCGGACCAGTCGTTCGCTGACAATTGGGTCCAAACCAAAATCTCTCAGTTCTATCCTGCTACCAAAATCGAAGCCATTTGCGTCGGAAATGAGGTATTCGCTGACCCCAATAACACGACCAAGTTTCTCATACCCGCCATGAAAAACATCCATGCCTCGCTTGCCAAGTACAGCCTTGATTCTGCTATCAAAATCTCGTCCCCTGTAGCTCTCAGCGCCCTCCAATCTTCATACCCACCCTCATCCGGATCTTTCAAGTCCGAACTAGTTGAACCCGTCATGAAGCCCATGTTGGACCTTCTGCGTCAAACCGGATCGTACTTCATGGTCAACGTGTACCCATTTTTCGCATACAGCGCAAACTCGAACGATATCTCCTTAGACTACACTTTGTTTAAGCAAAACCCGGGTGTGGTGGATTCCGGTAACGGGTTACGTTACAACAGCCTGTTCGATGCCCAAGTCGACGCCGTTTTCGCTGCCCTGTCCGCTCTCAAGTACGATGACGTGAAGATAGTAATCACTGAGACTGGGTGGCCCTCACTGGGTGATACGAACGAGATTGGTGCAACCCAAGACAATGCGGCGTCGTATAATGGTAATTTGGTACGCAGGGTCCTCACTGGCGGTGGGACCCCCCTACGACCACAGGATCAACTCGACGTTTTTCTCTTCGCCTTGTTCAACGAGAATGAAAAAACGGGTCCCACATCAGAGAGGAACTATGGCCTATTTTACCCCAGTGAGCAGAAGGTATACGACATACCCCTAACACAAGCGGAGCTCGACGGTAGCCAGTCAACTCTCGTCAACGGGAGCAAGAGCCAGCAGGTTCCACCGACCGGCGATGTAACGGAGACGTCTGCGGGTTCAGATTTAACGAATTTCATAAAATTATATCAATTTGTAGGTATATTTTATGTAATTTCTTTACATCTGTAAAGCCGTTTTCAAAGAATACTAGGAGGGTAGGCTCCTGTGACTTTGGTGGTGCGGCTTATGCGGTCACTCAACCATCTAGTACGTCCTCTATACTTCTCTAATCGTTACACTCAAAATTGGTAACTTGTTTGTTTTCTGTTGTCATGGTTAATTTCTATTCTTGTCAAAATTGTAGAAGGGATGCTCGAAAACAAATGATTGCTCAAACATTTACCTTTGCCGATTCTCGTTTGGCTAAAATGTAATGTGGCTATTTTTGTCGCAGGTTTTGGGACTTGCAACTTCCCCACGGGGTACTGAGCGCATGACGAAGAGGCTGTGTGAGTTTGGTGATTTATAGCTTCAGAAATGAAATCTGCAACTTTAGGATGTGCAAATTGCACGTACTCTATTTAGAAAAAAAAATAAATAAATATGAGATTAATATTAAAAGAAATTATTATAATAATGATGATTTTTTTTTTTTTAAATGAGTACGTAAAACTTGTAAATCTTAAAACTGTATCAAGTATTACTCTTGTAGTTTTGAATTAGTTTAGCTACAATTATTTTTTTTTTCAAGCTAGTAGTTTATAGGGAGTTGATGACTTGTTTTTTTTCTTTAAATTAATTACTAGAATAATATACGTTTAGTTGATGTAGGAGTTATGGATTACCTGGCTCTTTTGTCCACATTCATGTATCTGTTTATAGATATATATTTATTTTGGAGGGTTATGTACGTTAAGGTATATATATGTTTTATCTTTTGTTTTTCTTCATGCTAACAAGTTACCAAAAATTGCATCACTTTCTTCCTTTCTTGTTCGTCTATTCTTCTCTTCTTGGGTCAATAATGTAAACTTTATTCCTACAGCGATTAGACCGCGGTGATTTCGATGTTTCAAGTATTAAGAATAATTCTATGCATCAGTTACTGTTCACTCTCACACTTCACAATTATAATTTTTTTTTATCAGTTGTGTTGTGTGGAATAATGAATAGTAGTTAATTATAAGAATTTTTTTTTAATTTAATATCAACAATTAAACGTGAAAGACAGCCTTCTAAACAAACAACAACAATGGGCCTCCAGAATAACAGTCCATGGAGTATGAACACAAAAAAAAAAAAAAAAAAAAGATATTTCCCAAACCTGTGACATTCTCGTATTATTATTTTTGTGCCCTTTGTCGAACATATAACTTTAAATTCGAGGAAGTTATGTCGGCCACCTGACTACCAGGCCTCGCAAGAGCTGCACTCCGTTTTAGATTGAGTTTAGTTCTTTAGGGCCCAAGAAGATCTAAAATTCACGATAACGATCACGTATATAATGCAACCCGGCCCACCACCCAGCAACGATATGATTGTACTCGAACCAAAAAAGTAGGACAAAGATAAAAAATTTCTGTGTCTGTGCTTTGCATGTTATATTAAAATAATTAAAAATAAAATTCTTAAATCATAGGCAGACTCCAACTTGAAGCAAGCACGCCTGCAATGGCAAAAATATGCATGTCTTCCATGCTGTTGTTGGGGTATTTTTCACTCAACGATGTCAACAATATAGTCGGATAACTCGCTGGCGATTCGTCTTGCTGCTTGGTGGTGGTTGTGATTGAACATTAATGACTTGCAAATATAAATAAATGACGTGAAATAAAAGAAACAGAGACATTTATGTGATTCCATATTAGACATACATATACACCAATTATGGATGTAAATATATATATATATATATTCTCTAATCTCTCCGTCACAAAATGAAGTCTCCGTTCTCTCTATCGTACAATCGTCTTTTCTTTATGGTTTTCTTTACGACACTTCTCCTATCAACCTTTTCTCCTAAGTTTAGTCTTGACCCAGAGTTTTATTATCTTAATTCAATTTAATTCAACGTCTAAATACAATCTTAATCTCTGACTAACTTAACCCAAGCAAGGCAGGCCATTGTATTATCTCTGATAAACACGTACGGACAATCATATTTTAAAATAATGCTTTTATAATTTATTTTAATAATATATCCTTTATTTAAATCAATACCTTTAGGGGAAAAAAAAAAACTATTAAGTAAAATTATTCTGCTGTCATTATTCGTAGCGCTGCGTCTTTATATACAGCGTGTTGACGAGTGAAAGTTACCGACGCATATCAATATCACGCCGCTTACACAGGTTATCATTTATCAATGTCGACCATAGCCGTACACGCACGGCAGTAAGCGCTGGATTGCAATTAATCAATGGCCAACAAAGTGCAGGCAAAAGGCGTGTGTAGAGTGTTGACTCTGCATGTGTTGCACTGCGTTTCCCGGAGCTATCGTGCGTTTCCCAACAAAGTGCCAGTGGCGTGCTACGCGGTACTTTAGCGTCATATTTAAAATATAAAGATTTTTTTTATTAAATTATTATTTACTATTTTACCTTCTACATTTTATAAAAAATAAATTAATTTATATACAATCTCCATTTAAGGATGATTCATCCAAACTCATATAGTTTTATTTAAAAAAAATTAAAATTATAATAATATATTTTTAAAAATATTTTTTTTTTACTCATATTTATCAATGGAACTGCACACGTAGTTCCTAATTCAAGACTTCAAATAGAATTTTTCATGCAAAATACTCTCACATTCTATGAAAAACACTATCACATCCTATTAAAAAAATATAGATATGACGTATGTGAGTGAATAGTAACAGATGAGTAAATTTTTTTTTTAAGATATTTCTACCACTTTTGATTTACAGTGATCCTATGTTAAATCTTTTGTAGTGGATTTTATTTTCTTAATATTAAAAAAAACACATATACACATAAATTTATTCAATTCTTTTGGGGGCAACCGGGGTGGAAAACCCTCGCAGCATCGACTGGCCACGTTAGCAAATATTATAAAAAAAACCCTACAAACACGCCATTTCTTCATCTCCTGGCTTTTTTCGTTTTATATTCTTTACGAGGACAACATGTATCCCCAAGATTGAGAAATCTTTTTGAAATCTAAAAAGTTGCAAACCAGTCGAGACGGAACAAAATCGAATGCCAGAAGGCAACTGTAAGCGTTAGCGAAAGTCAAAAGCTCGAACGAACGAACAACAATGGGGGACTATCACTTCGTGTGCAAGGAAGTGGAGGGCATGTCGACTCAGTGGGACAACATTCAACGGAAGCTTGGGAATTTACCGCCGAAACCCCCAGCGGTCCCGCCCAGCCAGGAAGAATCCTCTCTCCCAAAAGATAAGTCCTGAATCGATAATAAAATTGAGGAGGAGCTCGAGGAACTCCAAGACAATCTAGATCTCGACGATGATCGATTCCTCGAGGAGTACAGGTCCCTATGTTTCATTGAATCAACTATTTATTTTGTTACCTAGAATTATGCAAAAACGAAATAGAATGAGAAATCATGAAACTTCATTCTCAATTTTCTTCAAGAAGATGTGTAATTCCTTGACTTTTCCTCGTTAATTCTTTTAATCACTAAGAATTAGATTTACTTGGAACTTTCTTTCCGTGAAACAAACGGAGCCTAGTTTAGTTGTTGAAACATAATAAATAGTGTCAACTGGGGAGTTTGAAAATGATTTAGTTCAAAGAGGTAGAGCTTTCCTTTTATATTAATTAAGAAATCCATAACCAAAACTGGCAAGCCTGACCATATGTCGAATACGAAGATGGATGGAAGAAGAGAGTGTCATTGCGGCTTTCTCAAAGGCAAAAATGGATGAAAGAAAGAGAGAGAGTGTCGCTATGGCTTTCTCGAAGAGGAAGATGCCAAGAGTTTGTGGGTGTCGCTACGGGTTTCTCGAAGACGAAGATGGATGAGAGAGAGAGAGAGAGAGAGAGAGAGAATGTGAGGCGAAATGGGGAGACTAGAGAACCTTATGTCTTCGGGATGTAGTGAATTACGAAACGATGTTGTTTTTTATTTTTGCCACATCGGATGTGATGTCACAACGGGAACGCAAGGCAGTTGTATATAGAATTTTTGAAATTTATTAGTAGTATTTTTTTTAACATTAAAAATATATATATATATATATGTGCTACATACAGTAAATTACGTATACTTCTTGCACACTCTACTGAAGTGTTAAAATTTAACAATTATTTTATATTAAAAAAAGTGGCTCAATCAATTACGTTGCCTTGTGCGTAAAAGAATAGGCAAAAATAGTTGCATATAAAATTTTTGAATTGAAAATATATCATTTCGACAAGTAAATAACATAAGGATTCTTCTCTATAATTAATGTGGCTCTCGAATTAAATAGGCATCATATTTTAAATAGATAGAAATTTATTTACAAACTTACCTAAAAACATGCTAAGTATTTTAATTAAATATAAATCTATTTACAAACTTATTTATTGAGATATTAAATATATTGTCTTATTTGATAGCAAACAAATTTTGAGTTTGTGTTGGAACGAGGAGATGGCGCGTGGCGTTAATGGTCAACAAAAAAAAAAGGAGAGGAGCCAGCCGCGTGAATGCGGGGGTCACAACCACTGTGGCCATCCATCCCTCTCCGTGCGGTCCGTTCAATCCCCTGTACTGCACATTAACGCCACCTTCGTTGTCGCCTTGCACACCACCGAACCAATCTCTATTAAAGAGAATAAAAATAATATAACGACAAGCAACCAAATATTTAAAACAAAACTAAAATAAAATAAAGAGAAAGAAAAAAGGGAATAGGGGTAAGGGCTGGGCTGGGCTGGGCTGGCAGCCTGGCTCTTTTGGCAGTGGGTGTGTTGGATGGGGTCTCAGCATCCACGTCATATTTCTAAAACCTCTTGCGCTTCACTTCATGATATTTCTCTATTTTATTAAAATAATTTTTATTTTTATTTTTTAATTATTTATTTCTCACTTCCTTTTACAATATTAACTGTTCACTCTTTTAATTTTTTTCCTTCTTTTTAAACTATTACTCTCTAACAAAAATTTTAAACATAAATTTAAATTATTTTTTAGCATATATGATAAATATTTTCAAAATTATTATGTTTTTAAGAAAAATATAATTCTTTGTCAAAATTCACTTTTTACAACGATAATATTTTGTATTAATTAAATTTTATAAATTATTAGAGAATTAAAGTCGTATATGGCACTATGGAAATGTGTGTTTGTTAATAAAAATTAAGGGTGGGCAGTAGGATCCCACCTCGCCTCCGCTTACATATTTTTATATATATATAAACATAAATATATATATCTATATTTATATTTTACAAATTGTGCATATATAAATATATATTACAATTTGTTAGAGTTGTTTACAAAATATGCACTAACAAAATTAAAATAGTCATATTTACAAAATTTAAATTTACAATTTAGATCTAAAAATGTATTTTTAGTCACTTGTAGACTTAAAAATAATTTTTAAACCTAGTGAAATGTAGTATATTTTTTAAATATGCACCCCCACCCCCGGGATGCGGGGTGGAGGACGAGGGTGAAAACTCCACCCCCGCCCCATGCGGGGCAGGGTGCGGGGAAGGGGTGGCCACGCCCCCAAATAAAAATTAGTTAAATGTTTAGTCAAAATGATTTTATTTAATATTATTGAAAGATATAAAAATATAATCATACTCACATTAACAAAAAAAATTAATTTTTATGATATTTTTATAATTTTGAAAAAAGAGTAGAAAGAATAAATAGATCTAACTGTATTATTAAATTTGGAATAAAAAAAATCAAAAGAATGATTTGGCCCGGTTTGGTTTTCCAGATGAGATGAAACTATCTCATCTAGTCTGTACGAATGAATAGTTTTATCTATCCAAATGGTTAATTTCACATCCCTATTTTATCTCTATTTCATCTCTATTTCATCTCTAAGTTTTCAAACTCATTTCACTACTTTCTGACATAAACATTAAAAAGAATCACACGCAGTGAAAACTGAAAAGAGTTCATTTGTAATTAAAATAAAACAATCAATAAGTCATTATTAGAATAATATATTTTTACAAAAAAATTGATAATTTTGTGAGCATTGAATAGAAGTGCATTTTAGGATTTTATTAGAAAATTCGAAATTAATAAATTATTTAAAACAAATCTACAACATAATTCACATATATATTTATTACAATAATCAAAATTATTATAATTTATAATTAGAATAAAAAATGACGAATTTCTTATTTATAGAAAAAGAAATAGATAAAATATATATTTTAAAAAGAGAAATTATAAATTTCGACAAATAATGTCCCAATATATTTTAGGATTTAAATTATTTTTTAGAAATAGTAATATCTTTAAGAATAATATTTTTTAAAAAATATAAATTATTTTTTGAAATTATAGGGTAATTTTGGGCCTCGGCCAACAACTTCTCAATATAGTTTGGGATTTAGATTTATTTATGATAGACTTTTTAATTACTCATAAATATTATTTTTTATTAATATATTCATAACTATTATTCAATCATTGATAGGACCCACCTATTATCAAAGAGTGCTTTTACACCCACACATGGGGTCACTGGATCCCGCCCATGTTTCCTTTTCTTTTTTTTGCTTTTTTTTCATGCATAATTTTTTTTATCATTTTTAAATAATTTTTTTTAATTCACAACATCAATAAAAGAATACTACTTTATCATTAAGTATAAAAAAAAAAAACCAGTTGGGATCTCAGTTGGAAATACCCAGTTGTGGTTTTAGTATTTTCTTTTATCAAATTCTAAAATGTTAAAACTATCTCATATCATCTCACTATTCAAACATATAATTTTTTACAAACTATCACATCTCATCTTAACTCAAAAAATCTCACTACTATTCAAAACATGTAATCTCGTCTCATCTAAATTATGTATCCAAACCAGGCCTCTTTAGGATGAATGATTGAGAATAAAAAAAAATCTAAATGTTTGTTAATAAAAAAAACAAAAACAACTGTACACATCAGGGAACCGGATGTAGGTCATTTTTCTTCTCTTTTCATATTTTTTCATATTTTTTCCTAGAATTTAGCTAAGGACCAATTATGAGGAACCGGATGCTAGTGCTAAGAGCACCAGCAACTCATTCTCTACAACCAAGTTGGTTTTAGAAATTTTAGGAAAAATACATGAAAAGTGAAAAAAATGGGAGTTACATCTCATCCCTAAAATAAGATTTGATTTTAGGATTGCTACATCCTTCTGTAGCACTCCTAAATCATTTTTTACATTTTCTTTTATTCTAAACTTATATTTTAATAGAATATAAAAATAGAATACAAAGGGAAGTGAGATAAAAAAATAAATAAAGAAATAATAGTAAAATATTATTTTAATATAATAGATAAATAATATGGAATAAGATGTAAAATTTAGGAAAAACTTTAGAGATAGATGATTTTTAGTTAAAACTTTAGAAAAAATTTGTTCACTCTAATAAGGCCTTTGAATGGACTCCGACATTTCTTATATATCCGGACACAACATGACTTTCTGCACTTTTAGGGCCTGTTTAGATAGATAGATGATCTCATCTCATCTTATCTTGATATTATAATTTTTTCAAAATTTCATATAAAATATAATAAGTAATTTAATTTTTTAAAATTTTAAAATAATAATAATATTTTGTTCAACTTATTTAAAACTATCTCGTCTCATTTCATCACACCATCCAAACGAGCTCATGAGTCACAATCCGAGTTATCGACTCTAAACCAGGCAATAGCATTATATTTTGATTTTGATGCTGTAAAGGTCCTCAAAATTTCAGATGCACCAAATGGTTACTTTTTTATGAATCATGGTTTTGCTGAATATCAATGGAAGCCTTCCAATAAAAGTACGAATTACAACCAGAAAATAGATTTCCTTCCTTTTTTATTGGAAGGGTAAAGCTATTATTTATTTATTATTATTATTCAAAATATTTATACAAATAATAATATATACAGTATACTCTTTTTTTTTTTTTTTTTCTGAAGAAATACAGTATAATCTATTTCAAGACAATACTTAGTTAAGAATATAATATTTATTTATTTTATCATGTGGGAGAGCATATTCAACTCTTTGGCCGCAATCTCAAGTTATATGGCGTCGAGTCGACTGCCCGTAAATTTTTCAAAGCAAACCACGTGTAAACGAAAGCGCACCCCTCCGAGAACGATAAATAATGTGAAGCCACCAATAACTAATCATTTTTTTTAATATTTAATAATTAAGTAAATATTTTTTAATAAAATATTACTATTATGTCGCTCTATTTTATTTTTTCATTTTAACTGGTTATATATTTAATTTTTTTTTACATTTTTTTACTTATTGATTAAATAAATGATAATTAATATATTTTTATAATTTTTAAAATTAATAAAAAAATATGAATAAAAAAAATTTTAAAAAAAATTTACCTAAGGACACGCTATAACAGTTACTGTTGAGCGGCACCCTAGCAACACTCTTTTTAATAACGTTGTGATTTTTTTAAAATATTTAAAGATATAAAAAAATGTTTGAAGGATAGTGAGTTGATATAAAGTTAATTGTTGAATAAAATATTATTTTTAATATTATTATTGTTATGAGATTTAAAAAAATTAAATTATTTATTATATTTTATTTAAAAATTTAAAAAAATTACAATAATAAAATTAGATAAATACTTATCTCGGGTGGTTGTAGTAAGACTCTTAAGCTATATATAATTATATATTCGCCACCTCACGTAAAAGTTACACGCCTCCCACCGATTGCTCACAAGTTGCAATCATGTGCCTGCTTTCGCTGACATTCCCCACTCTGTGAAAGTGAACACTATACTCCCTTAGAGCAATGGCTTTTATAAAACTATTTTTATGTAAAATTTAAATAAAAGTAACTTGAATCTATCCCAACGGATCATTTATTTTTAAATATATTTTATATTTTATTACAGCATTCAGCTAAACGTAGAGTCAACTGTTTATAAATATAAAAGTATTTTATTTATTTATTTATTATATTTTTATGTACTTGATCTCTCACAATAATTTCTCTCTTTGTACTTTATTTTTTAACAAACTATTAAATAATATAAAATAAAAATATATTTATAAACTTATGTATGGTATATTATAAAAGTTTAATAACAACATTAGAAATTTAGATCGTTCTCTACATATAGACAAAATGAAATATATGATGTTTTTATCATTCTATTTATAAATTTAATTCTTTGTAAAAAAAAACTTATAAATTTAATCATGGTTAGGAATGTAATAACTCAAATACTCATATTTTATACCAAATAATTAATTTCAATTAAAATAGGGAGGACCCTATTCTTAGTAATCGATATTATATGAGTTATCTTATTCTTAAAAGCACATCATCCACATAACTTAAATGATAATATTTAATTCATAACAAATTTATGTTTCAAATCAAATTATATCACATTATAAGCAGTGTATGGTATAAATTAGAGACTTTAGAATAGATGTAGTCATATATGTATGTCACCATGCGTCTTAAATTCTTGGAAACCATTTTTGTGTAGTGATTTGCTATGGATAAACTCTCATCGTCTAATTTCAAGTTTTCAATAATTAATTAGAGTTATAATTTTTTTTATCACTCTAACAGACTTTATTTTTTTGTTGGGAGAAGACTTTATTTTTGTGAACTATATGATTAGGGGTGCAAGTTGGTCAGTTCGGTCCGGTCTGGTGATGGACCGATTATTTTCGATCCATAATTTTTCCAGACCGGACCAGACCGAACACCCATAGGGATAGGACCAGTCCGACCTATTTTTTTTCTTTTTTTAAATCAATTAATTAAAAAATTTATTTAAAATACTAAATTAAACTAAGTGACTTATTAATGTGAATTATGTAATAAATTCAATAAAAAAAATATTTTATATGGTCAATAATAATAAATTATATGAAAATTAAATTATTAATTTATATAATTACTATATAATTAACTAATTGATATTACATATTAGTTAATTCATAGAATATTAATAAGTGTTAATAACATATTTAAAATTTTATAGAATAATAATAACAAGTATTATTAATTTATAGAATATTAATAATAATAATAACATATTATATTATTAGTATTATTAATAAGAATATGTTATTAGTATTATTAATAATAATAACATATTATTAATTTATAGAATATTAACAAGTATTAATAACATATTTAAAATTTTATATTGTTAATTGTATAATTATTATGTAAATAATATATAGAAAATATTTTTTTATTTTTATTTTTCATTCGGTCCTCTAAAATTGTGGACCGGACCGAAATTTTTTGGTCCTCTAAAATGTAGACCGAGATTGACTGGTCTCAATCTCAATCCAGTCTAGTCTAGACCGAAATGGTTGGTCTGTTCGGTCCAGACCATTCGATTATCACCCCTAGATATGATGATCTATGACCTGAATGATTTTCATATCTTGACTCGTATGTCCTTGAGAATGAAAGATGGGAAACAAATGGATTAAAAAAATGTAACGATAACCAAAAGAGGTGGTGGGCATGAAAGTTGGGTCTTGCGTTATTGCCTATCTAACGAGACAGCTGAGGCAGGTGAAGCTTTTAGAGTATGACTTTGTAAGTAGTCTTATTTACACATGGCAGATTTCTTTGATTTTTTTTATTTTTAAATGTCAGTCGTATTGACCCATCGACATGTAAAATTATTTTTACAAGATTTATTAATTCTTTTATAATAATGGTTTTTTTTTTGTGATTAATTATGATGTTTTTTCTCCATTATTTTTGTTACGTCTTTGATGGGCAAAGGCAAAATCATCCAGGAGGGCCCTTCTCCATTTCGTGCTTCCTGTTTTCTTTATTGTTTTTTTCTTTTTCTTTTCCTCGAGAAGCAGCAGATAATGCTTGGAAGGCAGAGAGAGCAAATGGGAATTTATCAAAACTGGAAATAGTATTGAGGAGTGTTTTCTACGAATGATGAAATTTTGGTACTACATAATTATTCAATTTAGTTATGGAAATTAAAGTTCAGAGTATGGTAAGGTTAACAACTTCACCAAACGGCAGATTGTGTAGTGAAGAATACGTTAACTTCATTTCCACTAAATTAAATAAACTTATTTATTTTTCTTAGGCACCAAATTAAATAGAAAAATTATATTTGTGATTCTAAAGTGCAAGTCTCTTTAAAAAATGGATAAATCTTTATAAATAAAAAGTTAATAAATTTAAGATTTACATAAAAAATTATTTTTTTAAATAATAACACGTAAAATTATTAATGTATTTCCATATGGTTCTTAATTTTTTTAAAAAAATTAATAGAAAAAAATATTATTAAATATATTATATTTTATTATTATTTTAACTAATAGATGAATAATCTAATATAAAAATAAATTTTGAATAGAATAATCAGATACAAAATCATATTATATTATTTAAATCAATACTAATGCTCTAAGGGGATAAGAAGACCGACGAGCAAATTCTCAAGTCTGCCATAAGAGGGTAGCCGATTTATTATTCCATTAAATCTCCTCAGCAGTCAGCATTGCCAAAAGAGCTGTCATGGACTATGAGCATTGTTGACCAATATCAAAAGCAGAAAGGAAAATAAATAAATAAATAAATAAAAAATGAGTCTTTGTTCTCCGATAGATGAAAAGAAAATGACAAAAATTAATTAAGCAGAGGGAAAATTACAGATAAGACTGACTCATGAATCCCTCTGCATCATTACTATCACCAAATAGAAAAAAAAAAAAATAATAATAATAATACACAGAGAGCAGAGAGATGGATAGAAAGAGGGAAAAAGACATGACACATGAAAGCAATAAGCATTCACACAGAAAAAGAAAATTTACTAGTGGACATTAAAGAATGATGCAGAGGACCCATTTTCGTCATTTTCTCCATTTCATTATTTTGTAAAAAATAATACACGGAATAATGAATATCATTAAAAATAAAATTAAAGAAATGAAATCGATAAAGCAGTAGAGAAATCAGAGGAGGGTCGGTTTGTGGGGGCAAGAGAAAGGTCGAGAAATCGAGAAAAGCAAAAGAAAGAAAAGCCATTACAGCCAGAGAAACCCAAAGAACCCACTCCCCCAAAAACAAATTAAGTTAAAATCGTATTTATTTTCATTTTTTCCTTTTTTTATTTTGTTGTAGAAGAGAAGGTGCTCCTCTGCTGCCATACCTATACGGTTCTCCTTCCACCCCCCATCTCTTTCTCTCGCAGCTATCTTCTGCGCTATTTCTTCAACTATGTTCATTTTCTTCTAAGCTCTCTCGGAAACCCTGTTTCGAAAAACAGCTTCGCTTTGATTTGTTGTGTCGATCGCTTATTCTTTATCGGTGAATCATGAGGAGAGGGAGAGGAGCCGCGGCTAGGACGGTCGTCGCGGATGCGTCGGGAGCCCCGGCTACAGCAGTTTCCGTTTTGAGAAATCCAGGCAATGAGCCACGGTATCGGGGCGTGAGAAAGAGACCATGGGGTAGATTCGCGGCCGAGATCAGAGACCCCTGGAAGAAGACCCGTGTCTGGCTCGGCACCTTCGACTCGGCCGAGGACGCCGCCCGAGCCTACGATGCCGCGGCTCGCAACCTCCGCGGCCCCAAAGCCAAGATCAACTTCCCTCTCTCCCCCTCTTCCTATTTCTCTCCGCTCAATCCAAACCAGAACCACCAAAACGGTGCGTTTGTGGATCATCACCGTTTGTACGCGATGAACGATGGTTTCCTGGAGCAGCAGATTATCGATCCCCCGAGGCCCGCCTCCAGCAGCATGAGCAGCACGGTCGAGTCCTTCAGTGGGCCCAGGCCACCGCCTCTACAGTCCAAGCAAGCTTTTGTGGCGGTACGGAGACGACTGCCGAAGCCACCTCCGTTGGTCCCGGAGGATGGCCACAGCGACTGCGATTCATCCTCTTCGGTGATCGACGACGACTGCGATATCTCGTCGTCTTTGTGCCCGAAGCATCCCCTGCCGTTCGATCTCAACTTCCCACCACCACCACCGTTGGATGACGTTGACTTTTCGGGTGATGATCTCCGGTGCACTGCCTTGTGTCTCTAATTATTCCGATGATAATGATGATTATGATGGTTATTATCAATGATTTTTCCTCTATTTTTTCTTAATTTTATTTTTTTCACATTCCCTCTCTTATTTTTCTTTCTACTTTTTTTCCCCTTTCTAAATGCGAAAAAAGAACAATTTATGAGAGAAGATTGTTACAAAACGATCCTGAATTTCCAGTAGATCGCGCACGCATGGTGTTTGATGGGAATCGCCCTTTCCTTCAAGGATGTATGATGCCCTTATTTTTATGAGATGTGGGGGTTCTTTACCCACCTCGTACAGATCCATCTCTGTAGTCAATCTACTGCCCAATTTACTTAGTTTGAAAATGAAAACTTCAAATCTGGTAGTATTTTTTTGCTCTTGTTTTTCATTCTGTCGCTTTTTCTCGAATCTGATTTGCTTCTGTAATGTGGAATGGTTAGATCAGGATAGTTAAGAACTGCATAACTTGAGATTATGCAGCAGATCTTGTATCGTTCAGTTTGTCCGAGAAAGGAATCTATAAATCTGAAGACGTTTTTTTATTACCTAGTAATTTGGGGTATCCAGTACCCAGCAGAGGAGGGCCGAGTTTGGCATATTTTGTGTTCTTCTCTAGATGTATGTAATTCTTTAGATTGAGGGCTATAACCTATAGGGGAGGATGTGATTTCAATTTTCATCCACCACGTTGTCCCTTTTGAACTTGGACACTTTGGAAAACCCAGTTGGAATTTTCCCGGCATCTTCCATTACGCACATTGGGCGATGTGAAATTTGTGCATTTTGTTCTTTTCTGAATCGTTTTCCCTCCAATTCCAGTTTTATTTGGGATGTATCAGGATGTGCATATTGAAATCTAGATAGACTCCATATTTAGCCAAGAGAAATATTTTAACCACTAATAAGATTACACTAAAGGAAATTCACAAATTGATGTTGTTTGATGTAGTACGTTAGATTGTAAAATTATTTTTATTGTAAAGTAGATTTAACGGATCAATTAAATTCACGTCAGTTTATAAATTTATTTTTGTATAATCTCTTTGTGTCTTTAACAATTTTCTTTAGCTAATTCATCCTTGATATTGAAAATGAAAGTCCTTTCCTTCATATCAAATACTAATAAACCCTTCCGAAAGTCCAATGGAATGAATAAATACACGTTTAAAAATTCAATACTTTAACATCTTTTGTGTACACAAAAAAAAAAAAAAAAAGTCTTTTTAACAGGATTAAAAATAAATAAACAAACTTATTTTGCCTGTAACCTTTGCTTTAGTTGTTACGTGCAAAATATATATATATATATATATATATATATATTTCTTTTTGGAGCCGAAAGCATCCTTCGTGCGCAAGCCTAGGTAACTTGGTCTTGGTATTTTTTGGAACTGAATGTAGATATTACCTAAGGCGTACTAATCCCATGCTTGGATCATCTAACCCAGAGATATATATGAAATATGTGGGCGAGCCCAAACACAAATTTTGGCCATGCCCAACCCATTTTCCGATGATGATGGTTGTGCATGAAAACTAGGGCAGGGGCGACTGCAGCTAAGATTTTCTCTTTGCTCGTGCCAATAATGTTAAAAAGATTAAAAAGTCGGTTTGGATTGAGAGATCATCTCAACTGATCTCACTAGTTATTACTATTTATAAATTTCAACTCACAAATCTCGTTTTTATTTACAAATCATCTTACAAAGTCCTTTCTAAGCGGTCGGCCCGTTTATTAAAGATAATCAGCCCTCCTATCATCATCAACCACGTCAGAAATCACACCAAAAAGAGTATAGGTGTAGCCACACACGATCAGAAAGCTAGTTCACACAACCTCTGCCTTTCAAATCACACAGTCTGGCCTTTTGAAACACATCTCACCGTGACCCTACATCTCTACTGTCGGAATCGAAAATCACTACTCGTTGCGAGGGGTCGGTCATCTCTTTCATCCGTTTGCACCGCCGCCCAAGAGCTTTGGAAGTTCAACTGCCACCATCTCAGTTCGACAGATTTCAACCCATTCCCGTTGAAAAATCATTGTTCGCTACATGTAAGAGATTTTGTGTCTTTCTCTGGTTACAACCTACGAAATCACTTTCAGAGGATATCGGTTGCTCTGGACTTTGCATTTAATCCATTCCTTACTTCTTAGCCACATGTGAGAAATTTTGTCTCTTTCTCTGTTTGCACTGGCGTAACTTACTAGTTACCCAAACAAATTCTCGAGAGAGCACAAGTTCAATGCAAAAATTTGCATGATAAGAAACAATGGGTCCCAGCACGGTGTACTGAACACCATACACACTCATTTAAATGCCTTCTATTACTGCTCGATTCTATTGGACCCTGAACTTTTTCCTCCATTACACAATATCGTGGCAAATATCAGGCAAAAAATTAGGGTAAAATACTTGCAATAAATCCATTTTACCATACCAATCCTCACTGTAGAACCCGGCCTTCAAAATGTTAAGACCCTAGTAAAAGCTCACAAAAAAGTAGTACAACCATCCAAATATTAATCCACAAAGTCATCTATTGTCAAAGAGTATGTAAAATCAGCTTATTTCTTCATATGGAAATAACACTCAGTCAAAATTTTGAAGAGAAAAACAATTGCTTAATCGAAGAAACTAGAAAATGTTCCAGCCTGAAGTAGTGAACGATGTGAAGAGAGAATCGAAGAAGAAGAATTCTCATAAATAAGAAAAATGGAACCATTCGGTGAATTTGTCGCTAGGGTTTCTGGGTTTGTCGCGAGAGGGGGGTTGTTCATCCCCTTGCCACGGTCGCGAGAGGGAGTTGTACGATTCGCTGCCACCATCGCGAGAGGGGTCTCCGGTGATGAGTTGGGGGTCACACTATCGCGAAAGGGAACCTAGAAATTCAAATGCCAGACATGGATGTTCAAATAATCGTGTGAAGTGCGGTCATACCATCACTAACTTGAGAAGCGTACGTGGTAGAATACTATTGACAGGTTGTTTTTAGTGGGTTATAAGCCCAACCGGTCAGAATGTTTTATCATCATCTTAACTCATCTTTAAATCCAAACAGTACTTAAAATTACAAAAACGACAACGTCGTAACATTTGTCCGTCGGCCTCTCCACTCTCACTATTCCGTCATGTAGATTCAGCTTGGAAGATAGAAAGGACAGTTGATCAGTTTCTCTCCACCCAAGCCCCAATTTAGGACCCGGAAACAAACAGGCATGCAGCCAGCATCAAATTACGCATGCAGATTCAAAGTATTTTTATATGTATAATTAATATAAATAAATAAAGAGCTGATCTTTCATCGATCAATATTCATTCAACCATGCATGCATGATCGAGTTTTCTTCCAATATTCCAAAGATATACTTGCTGCTCGCTCAAAACAGCACCGGAATATTTACCGACAATGGTGGTTCAATTTTACGCTGATTCAGGTGCATTCCCCGGCCCCTAGCTCTCTCTTGATCTATTGGCTTCATTTTTCTGATCTATCTCTTTTAATCCTCCGACGTTAATGGTTGCTGAGACGTATTAGCCATAGTACTAATTAAAAAGGAATCGATGATGCAGGATCAGGATGGTGCAATAATTTTGAAGTAAGTACAAATTATGAGACGTATCTAATTGGGTACAAATGTTTTTTATTGATCTCATGAAGGCAATTCGTATTTCCTTTTTAATTTACTATGATACTTCTTATATATAAGGCATAATATTGATCCCAAGCAAAGCAAAACCAAGCGTCAAAGGACAATCCCAATTTCATAATTATAAATCTGAAGAGATTAATAGCAATAAAATCAGTCCCACTTGAATGAGAAATAATTTCCATTATTGTATAGAATGTCGACACATCCCCAATAAGATCATGTACGTACGTGGAGTCAGACCGACTACGACTCCGACTACTCCAACTCTGACTCCGACTCTGATATTGTACATTTATTTAAAAAGTGTATTTTTCTATACATTCATCCTATATATTTTATATCACTATAACTTGTATAGTTTGTTAAATTTACTAATATTATGAGCTAATTATTATAAAATAATATACTTATACTGTAATATAAATAGATTAGATTGACTAATAATAGTTTAGCATATGATATATGTAAACATCATACTAATGTATAATAAACTAATGTAATAACTTGTAATACTAATGTATAAAGACTAATTGTAATATTAATGTATAATAACTAGTATATAATAACATTTAATACTAATGTATAAACACTAATCTATAAATTTATAATAACATGTAATACTAATCTATAATAACTAAAGTATAATAACATGTAATAGTAATGTATAATAACATATTAACATGTATATTAATGTATTATGAAACTAGTATAATAACATATAATACTTAGTCTAATATATCATTAATTTAGAAACTAATATAAAAATATGTAATTAATTACTATAGTACAAGTCTATAAACTATAATAGGAATACATTAGACATTAATAGTCTAGTATATAGAGTACATGTATAATGAGTTAATAATATGTAATACTAATGTGTAATAATATTATAGACTTATAGTACATGTAATACTAATGCATAATAACACTAGTATAATAATTCTATTTAAATTTTAGACAATATAGTACAAGTCGATTTAAATAATAATTGTTATTAATCACTACTAACAATTAAATTGAGTGACAGAAAAAATTATAAAAATCATAATTAGAATGATAAGTTGATAACACATAATTAGACACTATAGTATGATAAAATGTTAAAAGTATAATATAATAACATATAATTAATATCTAATAATAATCAACACTAAAAATTATAAAAAACATAAATAAAAAAACTTAGGGTTAAACCCCTAAAATAAAGATTAAGATTAAAATTTAATTTAATGTTTTAAAAAATAAGGTTTTGTTTAGGATTTTGGGGGAAAAGCCCAAAACAGAGGGGAAAAATGGGTTTAGAAGCTCAAAAGGACCAAAAATGGAAGTAGGCCAGCCCAAAATGCGAAACCCAGCCCAACTTCAGCCAAAACGGTGCCGTTTTAGATACGGTTTTGAGCCTTTCAAAACCCCCCCCCCCCCCCCCCAAAAAAAAAAAAAAAAAACTTCTTGAACCTTCAGCAACGCAAAAGAGTTTCCCTCCGTCCCTCAGCCGCAACCGGTGGTCGGCGTGGCCTCTCTCTGCTCTCTTCTCTCGTAGCCTCTCTCTCTCTTCTGGAGACCAGGTAAGTCGCGGCTCTCTTCTCCCGTGGCCTCTCTCTCTCTCTCTCTCTCTCTCTCGTTTTGATGTTGCGTTGTGTCTGAAATTTTTCAGGGTCTCGACGCTAACGAAGCTGCAACTCCTTGAAATTGCCTCTCTCTGTCTCTCTCTCGAGATCACGGAATCAGAGTGAGTCTGTGTAATTTTGTGATGAAACACTAATGTAAAATCTGTGTAATTTTTTTATGATATGGCTGTGTAAAATCTGTGTAATTTTGTGATGATATGGTTGTGTAAAATATGTGTAATTTTGTGACGAGTTTGTGTAAAATATGTGTAACTAAAATAGGATGAGTTTGTGTAAAATCTGTGTAACTAAAATAGGTTCCAAGATAGTTAAGTCTTGAGAGTTGATGACTTTTATGCTTCTCTATATTATCTAAGTGTGAAAATTTGAACTTTATGTTAATGTAATTGTATTGTGGGTCATAGGATGGTTGCAAGGATTGGATAAAAACAAAAACTGTATTCTAAAGATTGGATACACTATATTCTATAATCCCAAAGTTAAATGAATAACCTGAACATGTGGGGCTGTTTTAGTGATTTAGGCCCAATTTGAGTTAATATTGTGATTATACTGGGGCTGTTTTAATGAAGATGATTGAGGTTTGAGTTACTTACTTGGCAATAGCACTATTAGATTTAGTAGTGTCAAAACTTGGGGCTGGTGGTGTTCAAGCCAAGTACCTATCGACTGGGGCTATTGCCAATAGTTTTATTGGGTTTGAGTTACTTACTTGGCAATGGCACCATTAAAACAACTATTGAAACACTATTTATTGGCAATAGCACCATTCAAACGCTTGCTTAGTGTCATAACCCAATATTGTGATTATACTGGGGCTGTTTTAATGGAAATACTGTGTACCTATCGACTGAAACCCTAAAACAGTGCAGTCTGTCTTCCTTCCGCCAAAATATACGATCTCGAACACCACCAGCTATTAATCTCACTTGCCGTTGAGATTTATCTCAGTTTAGGTTTATTTCTTGTTAACTATGTATTTCCAAGCTCTCTTCTATTTTGGGTTACTTAAATTCTTGTATCTATTCCATAGATGACGGCTTTGAATATTTTAGTCATAGCGTACTGAGTATTTACTTTTCTCTTCATCATTACATATCCTTATAATAAAAACCCAGCAGCTCTTTTTCTTAAAGCTTTTAAATGCTAGATGGAGTGGAGTTTATGGATTTTCGGCATGCCAGTTGCTTGATTAGATCCCCTTAGACTCTGTTCAATTCCCAAGTAAGGGAAAGATATGGTAAATCTTAGTGGTAATCTTTATAGAGGAACTTATCTAGCAATTCGGTTCCCAGGGATATGAATGGGAAATGTAGAAACTGATGTTTGGATGTGTGTTAAAAAAGTTGATTCGGTCAATGCAAGGGTGCAATTGATGTTGAGGAGGAATTCATTTTGTAGTTATTTGTACGGGATCTATATCATAAAAAGGAATGGTGCTTGGAGGAGATATCTTGGATTTTGATATGCTTGATCCTGTACCTTATTATGTTATTGTTTTGCCCTTAAACCTAGCTCACAGTGCATGCCATTAACAATAAGGTAAAACGAAAACTTCAGAAGGCATTTAAGAAAACTCGTAAGAGATGCAAATTTGTGTTTAACCAAGTGATTTGTATTATTTCTTGTGCAGTAATTGACTTCCCAAGCACATAAGCGGGTTAGTGTCAAATGGGAAAAAAAGTTGATGTTCTCTATCCCAAAGCTTTGGCCCCAGATTAGAATTATTCATTCATTTATTTATCTTTAGATTTGTATAGAAAAATATGTAACGATCTTCAAATATTTGAGTAACAATTTCTCAGTTTCTGATATGTAGAAAAGCAGAGTGAAGATTGGATAACAATGCTGCCACAGCGCATGAAGAAGGCCATTACGGATAATCCAAAGAAGCTTGCCAACTTGATTGACCTTGTAAATCTTCCATCGACGCTCAGAGACTTTGTGGGTCAGTCTCAGATTTCTCGTCTAGGCTGTTTCATTCATGTCTGGTCCTACATCAAGACCAACAATCTGCAGGTTCTCTCTCAGCATTTTTAAAAATCGAAGGTGTTATTTTTATTTTTATTTTTTCAAATACTAATCTAAGAGAACTAAAAGATTTTTTGAAAAATTGAATGATGATTTTGGACAAGAACCGGATTTGTATGATCTCCTAGACATACTCCCTTGTCGCATTACTGGCAATTTATGCACATAAAACTCTGGTCCTATCGTGTGTTTTGTGTTGGGGGGGGGGGGGGGGGGGTGGCGGGGTTGTTAATTATCCGCATGTATGGTTGTCTCAGTTATAATTAGGTGATGCCTACCTCTGTGAACAGGGTTTTTTTTATACTGTCAGAATAACCTCAATCTCAAAGACTTACAACTGATCATATCTAGGGTGACTATATAACCAAATGCAATTAGTGTTTTATTTACCTTTTTATGATTATAATTCTAACTTGCTACCTGTATGTTTATTTAATGCATGTGGACTTCCTTGACACTGACGAACATGGGTGTCTCTTTATTTGTTAAGGATACAAACAACAAAAATGTGGTCAATTGTGATAAAAAGCTGAAGAGTATTTTGTTGGGCAAGCCTCAGGTTGAGCTAGCTGAACTTCCCGCATTGATCAAATTGCATTTTCCTAAAGAGCCAAAGTAAGCTGTGCAATTGAGTTAAAGGTGCCAATGTTCGGTCTTCCCCCAAAGTATTCCCTCCTCCAGATGCTCCTGAAAAAAAACAAATTTGGTTCTTCTTGTTGTACTGAATTAATTGATGAGTTTATCTATGTTTGAGTTTGTAGTTAATTGTAGTTACTTCATCCGCAGCATTGAAATGAATCTGAAGTAGCTAATGTTTTTATTTGTGAAATTCCTATATCCGAATTGGGGAAATTGTTGGGAAAATGCTCGAGCAATACAACATATTCTCCACTCGTAAAGGTCTGTTCTCACCAAGGATGAGAGATATCTAATATTTGGTAGGTAGGTAGGTTGGAACATTTCCTTTCCATCGCATTTATTTCATAGAAATAGAAAGGTGCTGCAACTAGTTTAAAAGAGCGTGGGCAAAACCTCTTGCATTCTTGTTATCTCATTCACCTGCCTGTTACATTATATACGTAGATTCAATAAAAAGAAAGAACACATTCGGTATGTCGTAGTGAAGTTTGGGGAGGATCTCAGTTGATGTGGACAATTCCAATTACAACAGGGAGAGTAATCCCGTCTAGTTACTAGAGAAACTCGGCTAGACTACTTTTCACCACATTATCAGCGACAATGCCATTCGTTTTCTCTGTGGGATGGAAGGAATCCCAAAATATGTATTTATTTGCATCTGAACATGTAAATGGGTTTATTTGATCACACAAATAACTCATCTCGAACAAGCCCGTTCCACAACATGCTTTTGCTGTATCCTCAAAGCCTGCAATTATAAAAATTATATCACTTATAGTTTGGATCTTTTGTACGAAATATATGTGATGTGATTATGAACTTAAGCTGGGCTTAGGACCCACAGAGAGAGAGAGAGAGAGAGAGGGGTACTGTTTGAATCTAGTTTTGGTAGAATGTCACAACAAAAAAAGAAAAATCTAGCTTCATAGTTTGGTAGAAAGCTCAGAAACACG
Source organism: Juglans mandshurica (assembly GCA_022457165.1). Classification (NCBI taxonomy): domain Eukaryota; kingdom Viridiplantae; phylum Streptophyta; class Magnoliopsida; order Fagales; family Juglandaceae; genus Juglans; species Juglans mandshurica. Next base: position 733,573 of record CM039632.1, on the reverse strand, counting down.
ATTGAATGACTCAAAAACAGTGGATAGAAGAATATTTTATGAAAGAGGTGTCAGGGTCTCTGGCCCGTCATGGAGCAAGCAAAGGCTAAAGCAAACTCTCTGCCACCCCTATCTCTATTTCAAAAGACACACACACACATAACCCATGTGCAGTGACGTCTGTAACTGGGATAATATCACTAATTAAACCAAGTTTAGGTATGTATTAAAGAAAGACTAGTTAAACCAAGTGAGATGTAGATTTCCAATTGGCTTGTAGCTGTAACAAGTAGTCATTTATCCATTCACACTACCCACTCTCCTCAATAACATGCTTGTTCTCTTGCTTCAAATTGGCTCATCAATGACCCTGGAATTATGTTGCTGGCTGGACTTTATGCAATGTCAAACCAATCGTAATATCAAAGTAACATAGCAAAAAGTTTACCAAACGACTCTGGATTCTGAATGATTTCCAAGAGGATATCATATGGGTTCGAAAACACCAGTCGGATTCCAGCCAGCTCCTTGTTCAGATTTGCAATCAATCCCTTCAACTTTTCATTGAAATCTTTGGCCACACTGTTGTATTCCTCTATGCACTCACTTCCGGACAAGATGTTTGTAGTTCTCTCCAATGGCAAACACCCCATCGGAGGAACCCCACCTATGCATATCTTCCGAGCTCCGAGATTGTAGAGCTCTCTGATGAAATTTCCTGCAATACCTGCTAGAAAATTCTGGTACTCCTCGATAGAAAACTCTGACGATCGTCTTGGCAAAACATAGTAGTTCTCTAGGAAATCGTTGGTTCCTATGCTCATCAGGTAGAGTGCTTCACATAGGACCTCGTTCGCTTTCTCTTCGCCTAGATATCCTCTCAGGTCCTTCTGGTATTCCTTATAGTATTCCATTTCCTTCCACAAAGGTATTACAGACTGCAATTAATAAAGAAAATTAGCCTGTACCTCCTCATAGATTAAAAACCTTTGGCATATTTGAGCTCTGTAACTGAATTCAGTATATGGTATTTTAGTAGACATTAAGAAACATAATCAAATTGACGAGAACTTGTTTAAGGTGACTGAATTTACTGAAAACTCTGAAAATAAGACTGCAGCTTTCTGTCTGAGTTCGGTGGTATGATTTTACCAAGGTAAAAAATCTGACTTACTAGCACATCAGAAGTAGCATTATCATAACCAGTTCCAGCCGAAGCGAAGCATACTCCACTTGCAAAATCTTTGATATCATATGTTGGATCCAAATATGCAGGGATTGTTGGCTTGATCCCAAAAGCTTCAGAAATGAAGTCTGTTGGAATTCGACCATTGGAAAACCTTCCGGTGGGCTGACCGCCGATGAAATCTCTACCGTAAGGCTCGAAATTACTCTTTAGGATTGTGGAGATCTGGTTGTTGTTACCTGAATCCACAGAAGAGTCTCCAAACACTATAATGGCCGGAACTCTTGCATATATGTGTGATAATTGCAGTAGGAGATGAGCTAAGAGGAACCAATGAATGGTCTTATAATTATTAGCCATCTCTTTTTTGCCCACTTTAAGTTTGGTCCCGACTCATTGGTTTATAGTAATACTAAGCCTAGAGGTGGTTAGTATTATAGTATAGTTGGTAGGAAAAGTTTGAGTGAGGAAAGACAGCAGAAGTTGGAAGTAAACTGAAGCTGGCGAAGGTTGTTGAGACTCTTAATCGCTTTTGGTAGGATTGTGCTTTGTGCATATGTGTGTGAGTCGAGGAGAGTTGGTCTGAACATATATGAGGTTTACTACTTTAAGTAACCGTTAGCTGGTATTAAAAATACTTTTTTTTTTTAAATTCTAGCTGATGTAACAGAGTTCTATATCAGTGATGTGCCAAAAAACAATCTTGCAGAAAGATTTTTTCTGCTTGAAAGAGGTAGGAATTGCTTATGAAAATACATACTAATGTGAGTTAGAAAGCTAACAATCAAAGCTCAACAGGGCACGTTCTAACGCCTGGAAAGGCAATGGCGTTTTCTGTTTTGCAGCACTGCTTTTGTGGAGTTTCATTGAGTCGCAGTTCACAATTTTAATGTGACGCACCCGTTCATTTAACTAGTGGGCTGTGGCTATTAATATAGAAAATATAGATTATTGTCTGGACCTAGCCCGGGAGATCGGGTAGGAATAACAAGGCTTACCCTGAATGTTGTCTTATGTAGGACCTTTTCCCAACCCAAACAAAGTTTCTTTTGGGGCTTTCTTTCTCATTAGGTAACAGACCCTTGGGCTTTTGGAATAAAAAAAATAAATAAGAGAAATGTTACATACAGTCGTGAAATGCGTAAATGTCGTACAATCGTTTTGAAAAATAGTAGAGTTTACTATTAAAAAATTAATTTCTTTTCATATGCGTCCTATATTTATTCACTTTTTTTAAAACGACTGCACGGTACTTACAGACTCACTACTCAAATATCATTTCTAAAAAAATAAAGAAGCAAAAAACAGAAAGCAAAAGAAACTTAAATCAATATCACGACAGGTGCCCCCTTTAGTCAGAGTTTTCTCCCTCAGTCCCTCTGTTTTATTTTTTATTTTTTTTTCATTTATAGTATGGTGTAATGCTACTTGAACTAATTGTATGATATAAAAACGAAAAAAATGTTACAATTTAGTATTTTTTTGGTCTGATGGCTTCTACGTAGGGAATTTACTTGCAACATGTAATTTTATGCAGAACTTATACTCTACTAAAATTCAATTTTTCTTGAGGATAATTCAAAGTAGTCCTCTTTCGTCTCGTTGCGGTATTTGTCTATCTGTATTCTTTAGGCATATAAAACTGCATTGTCTGTAAAGCAAAGCATTAAACTAAAGTTTTGATTATCCCAGAGCTAGTTGCTTTGTCAAATCTCAAGAATGTTAGTTCTAGATTAATCATTAATCAAAACCTTGTCCAAACTGATCTTCTTCACCAATGGTGAGCTGTTGACTTTGTATTGCTTATAATTCTCCAACAAAAATATATTTACAATCGTGAATTGTGCAACTGCCGCGTAATCACTTTGAAAAAAGTGATTAAAACATGAGACTCACATTAAAAATTTAAATTTTTTAATAGTATACCTCATTATTTTTCAAAACGATTATACGATATTTACATATTTCACGATTGTATGTTGAATTATTTTTTTCCAGCGTACTCTCGATCTACTGAATATAAAAAAAATGTAGTTCACTTTTGGGCTCCAACTGCTAAATGGGTGATCAGCATAGCAAACATTGCTGACTTCTCAAAACCACCTGAAATCATATCTTATCCTCAGCAACCAGGTGTGCACCTTATAAAAATTGAATTACCATTCTTGCATTGATTTCTAGTTTCAGTTTTGATCTAGTCTTTTCTAAAGGTTTGTTTGGAAAAAATTTTCATTCCAAAATTTTCATATAATTTTTTTTTTAACATCATTTAAATATAAATATTTTCAAATTAATCATTACAACTTTTTCAAACTTTTAAACAAAAAATAAAAAACAATTCAACTTTTTCAACTCTCCAAACAAAAATTATATTATAATAATATTTTAATTTTATAATATTTTTTATTCAAATTTTTTTTTTCCATAAAACTGAACTCAAACTATCTCATTACTATTCACAAATTATCTTACTATTATTCATAAAATTTTCATCTCATTTTAATTTCTCAAGTATGACAGAAAATCAATGGTAGATGATACTTGGTAAATTATTTCTGAAAACAATTGATTTTGCTGATACTTGGAATGCAAAAAAACCCCTCTTCTTGAGTCAACTGCAAACATATTTTAGTAAAGCTATTGATGAATTCTCTCTATTTTTATTTTTTTTATTTAATGGTTAAGAAATTATTTTTTATTAAATTTATGATTTTTTAAAAAAATAACTAAAATGACTTAAAAAAATAAATAACAAAATGCAATCATCGGTTGGAAGTGTCGGGAAATGAGAGGGAAAAATACTGATACAAAATTAAATTTTCTCTTTTTGGACTGAAAAACAAGAAAAAAAGAATAGAAATCTCGGATAATTTACGGGGTAAATTGATTTTTTTTTTTTTTTTAATTTCTTGACGAAGGGGTAAATTGATTTGAATCTCAATCATCGGCTTGTCAAGTGGCTACACCTTTTATCTCATACAACGCGGACGTGGAGTTCCCACTGCTTCTCCGTTCACCCCAGTCGGTCCGTACATGGTTCTGGTCGTGTTCTTCTAGAGGCTTCCAAAACTGGAAATTAAAGCCCAACTCGGAAAACATATGGACGGCAATAACCTTGCTCAATCCCAAAATGCTCCATTTTTGCATTGCAAAAACTCAAGCTCGTAGGCAAAGTGGTTCTATTCTATAGAGGGGTAATTTAGTCAAGGAATAAATACCCCTGTGAAACCCACGGATTTTTCAGTATCTCGGTCTTCTTTCTACCCAAGCACCGTTTATATTTTCCTCCCCACCCCCCCCTCTCTCTCTCTTTCTCTCTCTCTCGCTTCGCACTTCTCCTCAAAATCCCCATTCCATTTTTTTCTCCCAATAATATTTATTTTTCGGTTTCCATTCTACTCTCCTCCACTGATTCATTGTCTGCAGCCATGTTCGTCTCTAGGGTTTTGTCACGTGTCCCTAGGAGAATCGTCCCACGGAGCTCCTTGCTCCTCCTCTCTGTTCTCCAAAATCAGCAGTCGGCAATCCTCTGTGACCATCTCCATTCCCTTGTTCGTGAATCCCCGAACACGGTATGCATCGGATACCCGCCTTTAATTTTTTTTTGTTCGTGGTTGATTGCGGCCAGGGTTTTGCTAGGGTTTTAGGTTGCTGAAAATTAAACTGATGTAGAAGGAATTTTGGATTTTTTCTGGTTCACTAAACGTCGTTTTACTTTTATCTTTTTTGTTATAGATCATAGTCTAAGCAATTGGAGTATAAAAGAACATTTTTTTTACGTTTATGTAGACTTCAAGATTTTGCAGGTTTATGTTGATTGGATATTTGTTTTTTCTTTTGTTATTTAATGTTTCAAAAGTTTTCATTTTTGGTTTCTATATTCTTCTTGTAGCAAAATTGATTCCTGTCGAAGATGAAACTGATCTTTTTTTAATAATTGTGTAACGGTTTCGTTTGCTTTTGGCTCCTCTTCATGTAACAATCATCCGAGGATAATCAGAATGATGCCTTTTGTTTTTGTTTTTTGTTTTTAACTTTTTGACAATTGATATAGAGATTCTTTGCTATTAAGAAAGTTGTATTTTCAATCCTAAAATGTTGCCGCCGTTTCATCATCATTCATAGACGTTTGGTTTCTTTTAACGAGTTACGCATCTGCTTTTTATGTTACAGTTAGTACCAAGTCAGGTGTCTTTCTTACATCATTCAGCACCACACCTCTCCATCTTCCAAAGATTTGGAGTTTCTTCATCGGCCTCTCCTGAGCCTACTGACAAGGAAAATGGGAGTAATGGAGAGAATAATGGCGCTTCTAGGAATGCAGAGCCCTCAAACACTAGCGGAGATGCTAAACTTTCGAATCAATCTGAAGATTCAGGTTTGGAATGGAGCAAAGCTAAAGAATCAGATCCTATTTTGGAATCCCAGTCTGTTAAAAGGAGGAGAAAAAGTACTAAACGAATTGCATTTTCTGATTCAGATTCAGAGAGTGGAGAGGAGCTTTCCATGGATGATTTGGTTAAACTAGTGGCTGAGAAGGAAGAGCTTTTGAAGTTAAAGCACAAAGAGATTGAGAAGATGCAAGATAAAGTTCTCCGTAGTTATGCAGAGATGGAGAATGTCATGGACAGAACAAGACGGGAAGCAGAGAACTCGAAAAAGTTTGCCATACAGGTTTGCATCATTTTCTTAAAAAGATCTCCTTTTTTCACTGCTAATTAGCGAGCTACTTACACTTAAATTCAGGTTTATTGTAAACATTTTTTTCCTTATCTTTGATAGTCTTCACACTGACATACTTGGGAAACATGTGGCAGAGTTTTGCAAAGAGTTTACTGGATGTCGCAGACAACTTGGAAAGAGCTTCTTTGGAAGTCAAAAAGAGTTTTGCGAAACTTGATACTTCTACAGACTCGGCTGGAGCTCTGCCACTCTTAAAAACACTTCTAGAAGGTGTTGAAATGACCGAGAAACAACTTCTGGAGGTAATATTTCTCTAGACGTTACCTGTCACCGCTCAGTCATACATGATACAGCTCCCTGATTAAATGTATAAAGTTAATCTGCCTTGCATATTACAGTAATTTGAAAAAAAAAAATTTCTTGTCCTTTTTTTTTTTTTTTTTTTCCCCTGATGATATAAATTATTGCGAAATGTGCTTTGCAGCTATAATCTGAGGTACAAGTCCCTAAGTTGTAATTTTCTTTAATTTTTTCATTTTGGGTTAATACATTTCTTTAGTCAACATTTTGCATGTGTTGTGCTTGGAATATTTTGCCTTTAATGTAACATGGTAAGTTAGAAGCTAAATCCATTGACTTAAGGCTCATGAATTCTTTTGTTTCAGGTATTCAAAAAATATGGAGTAGAAAGATTTGATCCCATGGATGAACCATTTGATCCACATAGGCATAACGCTGTCTTCCAACTACCAGATGGTTCCAAGCCTCCAGGCACTGTTGCTGCAGTTCTTAAGGTATCAATTTTAGTAAGCAAATTGTTTTCTTTGTATGATCTTTATATTATTACAGATTAGTTTCATAATGAATGCGGACACATTTAGGGGCGAATATAGACATTTTAAAATTGGATTTCCCACCTTCATTTTAATATATATGAAACTAGGACATATTCTATAAGAGTCAATCTACTTATTATTTCTATTCCACACACCACATTTAATTTTTTGTTCTTTTTTTGTTTTATTCTTGCTCGAAAGGAATTATTCTACTCATCATTCATATACCATATATTTGGTAAGGAAAAAAAATAAGAAAAATAAAAAGATCATGCGTGGTGTGTGGTATGCGTGATGTGTGGTGTAGGGAAAAGAATATAATTTTTCATTCTATTATGGTTTGTTTCTGCCTTTCTTTTAAGTGGGTCCTATTCCTTCAAACACTGTTTGTAGTTAATGGTGTTCAAGGGCTGTTGGTAGCCTAAGTAGTTTTGGAATACTAAACGTCTAATCATGAGTAATTTTTATATTTTTTGGTATTGCAGTCAGGATACATGCTTCATGATCGAGTTATTAGGCCGGCTGAAGTTGGAGTAACTCCGGCAGTGGAGAATGCGGCTGAGGATAGTGCAAGCTGAAAAGGGCCCTCAAGCTTGAAGAACAGAACCTGGAGTTTTTACTAATAATCATGTTAAAATTTTGCGCTTGTTTGAGGGAAAGATTTAGCGTATATGTTTTTATTGTTTGACCGGCTTTAGGATCTATCTTGAGCACAGCACAAAGTGACAATTTTATATTTCTTCCGCACTCCTTGGCTTATTGTTGTCATAGAAGTCAAAGACAGACGCCGCAAAAGGGTGTCTTGTTACAATAGAATATTCTGCTTATGGCGAACTTGATGGAGTAAGCTTTCATTAGATGCCGCTTAGCCTTTCGCTGATTTCTATTTTCTACTCTGTTAAGTGTTGCCTTCTCCTTACCTGTAGCCGTGTGACTGTGGTGGTGCTCTTCTTTGGCTATTTCAGCCACTGCCATAATCTGCCTAGACATATGAACGAGACAGACCTGAAATTAAGCAATAAATTTGACTAGATCTCTCTCTGATCCAATTCTTATGAGATACTAAAGGATATCTGAAGGATGGGCATTATTAGTCCTGCTGTCTGTAGGTCATATTTTTGAGAAATGATTTGTGCAAGTTTAAAATAAATAAATTTCATACAAATTCTTGTAAAAATTATTATTTATTAACTAGATCTACTTTTTTATAAAATATATGAGACGCATTACTTCCATTTTTTCTTCTGGGTACAACCAGATGTGTCGACATATAACATGATTGTTGTGAAAAGGGTTAGTGTATCATTTTCAGTTCTGAACATTGGACGCTGTAATCGGCACGTCAAACTTTGCCAAGGCAGTGATTTTCCGGCCAAACAGTCATGTTTCATTTCCAAGTATTCCTAGCCGTAGCTTCCTCGAGTTCCTTTCCGGATGATTTCTTGAATCCACCAATCTGAACAATCAAGACTCCATGATAAAGCTTCTAACTTGCTGTCTCCGCGCTGGATATCATAGATTGCATGTGAAGTGTGAACTCCATACCAGAAAGGTATGAAATATTAAAGCATAAACGTACCATCAGTGGTGAAACAGCGTGAACAGACAACACCACTATCAAGTCATCATGTGCTTGCTCATTATGCACTACTGAACTTACTAGCCTCGATATTTATATAAAGCTATAAGACAAACCAAGGCTACGACTTAGTTACAGAATTAAGCAGTACCACATTCAGATAGTTGACCGTACAATGTCCCATGGCCGTAATAGCCACCAAATACTGGCGTCTTGTAATTGCTCATTCAGATCATTTTGTTTCCGCAAACACTGAACATCAACGTGTTGACCAAACCCCACTTGAATCTCTGTTCTGACCAACAGAGTCGACGTTGCTATTGTGGCCTTTCAAGCACAAACCCAAATCCAAATGGCCTATATTTGAATCCTGCAAGCCTAGTATATTAATGTCAGACTCCTGCATTATACAACACAAACTCAATCAATGATTTTTCAGTTCAATGTTGTAGGCACCACATAAATTCACTTCATATTCAAACATCTATCAGTTTGCTGCATTGTTGATCTTAACTTCAGCAATGATGCACAAAAAAATCTATGCACAGAAACCATAAGTAACGACCAAGAACATCGGACCAAACTTTATCCTGCAGTATGGGATGGCTACTAAAAATCCATCCAGTATGGTACATTTCTAGAAAAATGAATAATTAGTAATTTTGAAGATCGCTAAGGGACGATGCGGAGATTAAAAAAACTAGCATGAGCAGTTGGGACTCTCAAATAAATTAATTGGCTTTATTTGAGAAATTACTTCCAACTTCTGAAGACGAGTAGCAAGTTGCAACAGGAGGAATCCTAGAATATGAGAAAATAATTAACTTTCACACTTCAGCTTAAGCAAAAAGGAATGGAATAAACAACTAACTCTAGCCCGGAACAAGGAACAAGACAAACACTGGAGAACAGAACGAATACTATGATTATATGAGGATTATCATCCGTTCCCATTTCCTGCCTTTTTTTTTCTCTGGAATTGAGAAAACAGAGGAAGATTGAACCTAAGTCAGATTTAACAGCATCACCTGAGTTTCTTTTTTCGGAACTTCATCGATGTTCAGCTTCAGATAATGGTCGGTCTGGATTTTGTTACCTTCATCTTCCGCGTTTTTAATGTACGCCTTTTTCTGTTCTTCTAGCACAGCAATCTGCGCAATCACCAGTGATTAACTCTTGCTCATGAAAAGGGGAAATTTTGCAAAGAAGAGCAACAACAAGAAGTCTACTTTCTCTTATCTAGTGTAAGAATCCTCAACCGAGTGATCCAGTTGCTAGAAATTATCAACAAAGAGGTGAAAAGAGCGCACGGGCTTTAGTTGGTTTGCAAGAAACCGTCAACTAAATTCCCAACAGTTTTCCTAAGAATTCTCAAGTCCAACGTCAATTCGCTGAAGCTGTTAAAATTCCACGGAACGCACAAAATCATGGAAATGAAGCCATAGTAGAAGAAGAATTTTTCAGCTTTTCCGGTGCAGTGCCGGCATCGAAAAGGAATTTTATTTAACAAACCCCCCCCACCCCAAAAAAAAAAAAAAAAAATTCCAAGTAAAACAAAACTTGGTCTGCGCACAAATGAAAACAAAACCCTAGAAAGAAGAAACCACTACACGTACCAGCTCAAATGAAAACAAAACCCGCAACTTTTAAAGAAAAACCCCTCCAGGGTCCCGATAATTCCGTGAAAAAACCCTATGTTAACAAAATAGTACATATATAGAGTGTATGTTTACAGGAGTGTAGCGGAACTTCCGTCTCGGTGGCTCGTCGGCAGAGCCAGCGGAGGTGGTTTCAGAGACGGTGCTGGGAGAGATAGGGGTCCAGCGGCAGAGAAGGAGGTGAGAGCTGCCGTTGGATTGGGAGTGGGAGCTGTGGTAGTTGAATCTGGATTGAGAAACGTGGACCCACTTCTTCTTCCACTTCCTCACAGGGCCGCTGAACACGGCGGTAGAAGGTCCGTAGCGGGAAGACGCCCGGCCAAGCCTCGACCCGACTCCCTCCATATTCGGAGCCCGGAGGACAATCTCGCGCTCCGGCCGATGTTTGTGTTGTCCTCGTAATGTAACAGACGCGCAGTCCCAGGTTAGCATCTGCTAAATGGATACCAAGAAAGGAATACGACGCCGTTATAACCATACCGTTTATTTATGATTTATGTTGGTCTCCAACCCTGCAATGCTCGGATTGCACCCGAATTGCAGCGCAACACGTACGGTACGGGCAGGAGGGCAAGTAGAGTAGCCCTGGACCCACCTGGTCTCCGTTGTCCTGGACCCATCTGCTCGGCCCAAACCCCCGGCCCAATTTGTGCTCACTTCGTAGTTCGTGCATATTCATGTTCATGTTTTTTTTTTCAAGACTACTAGATCTATTTGCTGTACTCTTCCTTTTAGCGAGAGGGAGATTAGGTTGTAGCTCGATCCTATCGGTAGTAGAATATATCTGTCTTTTCAAGTTTGTGTAAAAAATGCCAAATCTCTCTTGTTGGTTGTCTCCATCGGTACCATCCTAATTTAAATGTTTGGTGAAAAATGTCATTTCTAGCTATTCATTTGTCACACGTAAATGTTTGTAAATTTGTCTTTAGACTCATTTTTTGTCTGATTGAATGATTCTATAGTTTCATAAGCTAAAATATTAATGTGGTTTTTTTGTTTTATTGATTTTTTTTTTTTGAATGGGTCACGGAGTAACACCCCTAGGTAGGATTTTATGGTCCAAGACAATTTCCATTACATAATTACATTCATTCCCCTGTCTGCTGTCTAGGCCACATGAAGGAAGCAACAAGGCCTACATTTTCGGGCACAACCTGATCACCTCTGAATTTATCTGAGCCACCCAGGTGGATTCCAAACTGTACTTCAGTGTATTGGGTTTGTATTTTGGTATTTGAAAAAGTAAAATACTTTATATATAAATGAATTATACTAAAATAACATGATTTAATGTGCTATATCAAATTGTAAAGTTATTTTTATTGTAAAATAGATTTAATTGATTTCATTAAACAACGTCAATTTATAAATTTACTTTTGTATAATTTTTTTTAATGTCTGTAGCAGTTCTTTTAAAAAAAAAATCAAATATTAATATCAATTTAAAAAAAAAATAAAAAATAAAACTCTCGAATCGAGCTTTATTCCAAAACCAAACTTGACTCTTCGAAATAAAGTTTTAATGCTACTTTGTAAGCTTGCTTGTAATGCATGGCACAAAATCTTCCAAATGATTAATAATCCCTTTTGGATGGTAAGCCAAGGGCACATGGTGCATCCTAACCAATCATATGATGACATGATTACCTAATAATCCCCATCTTTTTCACTTCTCTTTAATTAATGATCTAGTAAGCAACATCATCATCTACTTATGATCGGGAGTAATGTTTTTTTTTTTTTTTTTTTTTAATGAAAAAAAAAGGATAGAAAAGTCCAAAAGTAATTAGGTGAGGTAGTTCAATCCAAAGTCTAAAATTTTAAAGGCTTTTGAATGCTAATGCATTAAGATATAGACCTATCTGATTCGTGATGACAACCCAAGTCCTGACCACGACTTTTTGCCCCCCCAAAACCCATTATGTCGTTTTGCTTTTTCCATCACCAAGCAAGCATAATATATGCCCTTTTTCTCGACTTTAATTACCTAAATGCCACTTCCTTTCTTTACATTATTCGGGACGATCAGATATAGTATAAAGGGCCCCACCTGCCCCGTCAATGTCCTTCTTCTCGCTCTCTCTCCTCTTTCTTAGTTGCTTCCATCACTCACTCTGTGTCCCTCACAAGCACTGAGACCAAAGCCACTGAGATCTGAAACCGCAAAACCCCTGCTTCAAAGACGATCTTGGGTAAGCAATTCTTTGTTTTTTTTTTTGGCTTGTGTAAGCATTTTTCTCTGCTGAGCTCTCGTCTCTCTGTTCTGTTCTTTGGTCACAATTTAACTCTCTCCGTCTCACTGTCTGTGAAATCTCGTTTTTCAGTGCTGTTTGGTTTCTGGGTTGTAGTTGTCTCGATCCTGAATAGTTAAGATGTCTGGGTGTTCTGGGAAAGCTCTTGTCTTGAGATTGTGATCGTAGGAGTTTGAGCTTGAGATCTTGGTCTTGAAGCTTGTTTATTGCTTCACGGGATCTTTAATTTTGGATTAGTGATTGATTCGGTTAATTAAGTGTCCCTTGAGTGGACGGCACATTCTGTACTTCTGTTTTGTTGCTGAGAAAATGTGGAAGTGTGAAAGGAGTTATCATTTGTAGATTTCAGGGGACTGAACTATGCTCCATGTTGTTGATGGGAAAATGCGAGAAGGAAACAATTGGATTTTTCATTCTTTCGGTTTATGTTATATGAGATATCAATATATGAAAATCTCAAGCTTCCAGTCGAAGGGAGGTTTTTATTATCTCGAGTCCCGAACTGTAGATTCAGAATATCAGCTTTGCTCCCCCCTCCACACAACAGACTCTCTCTCTCTCTCTCAGTAATGAGATGTTATGATTTCTAAAGTTCAGCAAGTTCGTTTCATTTTTGTAATGTGTGCAATCACCTATTCGGATCCACCATCGATCACTTTATGGTTTTGAGTAGTTCCTGGTATTTGATTTTTTTTTTAATGCCCAACTGGATGGGATAGGGTGAGTTGGAGATCAAAATTTTGATGTGGGTCTGAATTCCTCTGGGCTCCATTATTCTAGAATTCTCTAGATACTCTTATTCATGAGCATTTCTACAGATTCGTTTTCCATCTTTATGACTGCTGTAGGCGTGCATGTTATTTTTTTCCGCTAAGTCAGAATTTCTTGCTTGTCATTAAGGTATTAGGATTTGGTTCATGTTCATTGCACTTTGTGTGCTTTAGATAAGAAAACTTGATCGTGTGGAAAATAGCATGGAATGAATTTATATTCCCACCATTATCTGGAATGCAGGTTAGATTGTAGTGTTGACGTGAATGGCGGTGACTGATGCCCAAAATCCCCTTCTTGGAGAAACTTGTGGTTCTTTACTGCAGAAACTGCAAGTAAAATTGTCTTTCTTATTTTGACTGCTAGCATCTGTTTACTGCTCATACATATGGTCTTTGCAAATTGGCTGCTAAATTAATCCATTATTCGCTTTAGGAAATATGGAACGAGGTTGGGGAAAGTGATGAGGAACGAGACAAGATGCTTCTTCAGTTAGAGCAGGAGTGCTTGGACGTATACAAGAGGAAGGTTGAGCTGGCTGCAAAGTCAAGGGCACAGCTTCTTCAGGCCTTATCAGATGCCAAACTTGAACTTTCCAGTCTTCTATCAGCCCTTGAAGAGAAAAGTTTTGTTGGGATTGTGAGTAATTATTAAATTTATGCTTGCATTGCCAAGGTATTTTAGGAAGTATAATGCTAATTTTTTAGTTAATTTATATGATAACAAGAAATTTTACATTTTTATTTATTTAATAATATTATTTAATGTTTTGGTTTGATTACAGCCGGAGGAGGCGTCGGGGACAATCAAAGAGCAGCTTGCAGCTATAGCACCAGTACTTGAACAGCTTTGGAAACAAAAGGAGGAGAGAGTAAAAGAGTTCTCTAATGTTCAATCGCAGATTCAAAAGATATGTGGAGAAATTGCTGGGAACTTGAACCCTAACGATCAGGTTGAGACTCCTGCAGTTGATGAGGCTGACCTATCTGTGAGGAAGTTAGATGAATATCATGCACAACTTCAAGAACTTCAAAAAGAGAAGGTAAACTTTTATATTGATGACGAGTGCATTACTTGCATCGAGTTACTGATTGTTACTTTTTTTACCTGGCAGAGTGAAAGGTTACAAAAGGTCCTTGAGTTCGTGAGCACTGTGCATGATCTTTGTGCTGTCCTGGGGATGGACTTCTTCAGTACTGCAACGGAGGTTCACCCAAGCTTAAACGACTCTACTAGTGTGCAATCCAAAAGCATTAGTAATGATACTCTATCTAGGCTGGCTAAGACTGTCTTAGCATTAAAAGAAGATAAGCAGCAGAGGCTGCACAAGGTAACCTGTCTAGATTTTTTGACTGTTGGTTCTATACTTCTATTGAGATTTTGACCATGTTTTACGTTCTTATTACTTGGTAATGCTGCATTTCTGCTACTTGATGTCACAATTTCGAGAAAAACTCTCCCATCTTTGCTTAGCTGAAATTATATAAATATATTGATTTTTATGTAGACAGTAAACATATGTCACATTCTTGTGCTTAGAGAAAATGAATTCCTTCTCTTCTATCACAATGTTGTACCTTTTTAGCAAAAAAAGGATAGCAAAAAATCTGTTGCGATGGATTTTGCTATCGCTGGATTTGATATGATGTAGTTTATGTCATTTAGCACATGTTCATGTCATACTTTTTAAAATTTCAATATTTTTACGTAAGACATGTTGTAGAATTTGAACATCTTCCTTCAGTTAGAGAAATAAAAACTTTTAGTTTCCTATGGTTATTTCATTATTGCTTGATATCTTATAGGGATGTAAAACGCATATAACTTCAGGTAGGTTGTAAATGTCATTGTGTTGTACGAGGAGCCACATTTAAAGTTCTCAGTTATGTTTCCTTCTATAATTCAGTCTCCCATTTTTCAGGAGCTTGGACTGTTTTTGAATGCTTTGTCGCTTTTAATTTTGACGTCTTGACTTGCATATTACAGTAAATCGATGTAACTTTCGCTTGCATCTCTAATACACAGCTTCAAGAGTTAGCAACTCAGCTAATTGATCTATGGAATCTGATGGATACCTCCCTCGAAGAAAGGAGATTGTTTGATCATGTTACCTGTAACATATCTGCTTCAGTAGATGAAGTGACTGTTCCAGGGGCTCTTGCTTTAGATCTGATTGAGCAGGTATTTAAAGTCTTCTAAGTTCACAGAACTGAAAGATTGAATAAGTAATGGTGGCTTGTTTGTTGTTAAGGCTGAGGTGGAAGTTGAAAGGCTTGATCAACTGAAAGCAAGCAGGATGAAAGAAATTGCTTTTAAGAAGCAAGCAGAGCTTGAAGAAATATATGCCCAGGCTCATATAGAAATAGATCCAGAGGCTGCTCGAGAAAACATTATGGCACTTATTGACTCTGGTGATGTTGAACCTGCTGAATTACTGGCTGACATGGATGATCAGATAACAAAAGCAAAGGATGAAGCTTTCAGCCGAAAAGACATATTGGACAAGGTTGAGAAATGGATGTCAGCCTGTGAAGAGGAGAGTTGGCTTGAAGACTACAATCGGGTATGATAGTCTCTTCTTTCTATGATTTTCTATGGTTCGGACCACGGTGATCAAGAAAAAATGGGTTTTATAGACACAGTACCCATGTCTTCCTGTTCAAATCCAAAAAATGAGAATGAATTATATGTTAACTACAACTGTCCCACGGGATGCAACTTCAAGGATGGGTTTATCATTATGAATTTGGGCATGTGTGCAATTAACATGAATTTGTGATTATGTTATTATGTGTATTGAGTTCCACATCACATATCCACACACACGTTTGCCTTTCCTTTCCATAGTATTTAGAACACGAAGAGGAATTACGAAAAATGAAATGAAAAATTCATTATGTTATCGAATGGCTGAAAGGTGAAAGAACTCTGTTTCTGTTGAGTAACACAGTTGCTTAGTGAGAATTCACTACAATATCTTCCGTGCCCCCAATCTACAAAGTACATGAAGACTCATATTGCGTCTCTTTTAGTCAAATGTGCTTAAATAGCTTAATTTATCTCTTCAATGAAGAACCTTTAATTATTCAGAATATCTCTGGTACGCAATAGGTCTATGCCAATAATTGCCTGATTTTATAACATTGGATAAGCATATATGTCCCTGTTTCATTGTGAGACATCCATCTGACTAGAGACCAGCAACAGGTGATAAAGATTATTGAATAAATGTAATGCTTTATGTTTGTTTTTCTCACTGCTGACTTTGGACATTTCAAATCCCTGTTGAAACAGGATGAAAACAGGTACAATGCAAGCAGAGGTGCACACTTAAACCTCAAGCGTGCAGAAAAGGCCCGGATTCTGGTCAACAAAATTCCCGGTATGTGCAGAATCAGAGGACTACCATAGTAGTAGTGGCTTGATTGAGCATGCAGTTATTATATTTTTGCAGAATTTGATGTGCATTAGTAGATGGAATCTGTCTGTGCATCTGTGTATTTAGGGCTTTTACTGCGTCAACTTTAGACATTAGTGTACTTAGCAGTGGATGTCGCTCGCCTATAGATGAGTGGAGAGAGCAGACTTTTAACTGGGTCATGGACAAAAATTGACTATCTTCTTGCTGAGACTTTGGAGGCTTAATTAACTTTAATGTCAATCAGCAACAGGCCCGATGCAAATGAAATGATTCTTTGTGGATTGCTTTGAGGTGGTAGGTAGCTTTTATTTAGACTCCCATTATGCACGACTCCAAGAAGTAGTTCTGATGGTGGATTGCGTAAACTGTAATTTTCATTGTTATATGAGTTCTACTGAATGCGTAGTTGCACTGAATTTTCATTTGATTGGATTTTGTGGCTTTTCAGCACTGGTTGACACAATGGTTGCCAAAATTCGGGCTTGGGAGGACGATCATGGCGTTTCATTTACTTATGATGGTGTTCCTCTTCTTGCAATGCTAGATGAATATGCCATGCTCAGGCATGAACGCGAAGAAGAAAAACGGAGGTTGAGGGTAAGTTTTGATTGACGGGATGATCAACTGGGTCACTGATAATTTTATGGGTTCATGCACGCGTCTAACATTGAACAGCACAATCCCAATTTGCGAGGCCAACTTCCATGTTTTTGGGGGGTTCACATATACTATTTGGAATGAACAGCTGATTAGGATCACAACCTTTGTGAATTGTAGGATCAGAAGAAGTTCCATGAGCAGCAAAGCACAGAACAAGAAGCCATTTTTGGTTCAAGGCCCAGCCCTGCTCGACCTGTCGGTACAAAGAAGGTAGTGGGCCCTCGTACGAACGGCAGTGCCAACGGAACTCCTACCAGACGATTATCTCTTAATGCCCATCAAAACGGGGCCAGGTCGACGACAAAAGACGGAAAGAGGGATAATAACAGGCCAGTTGCCCCCGTGAACTACGTAGCCATATCGAAAGATGATGCTGCCTCCTATGTTTCTGGTACCGAACCAGTTCCTGCCTCACCCTGATTAAAATGTGGGAGAGATCTGTAGGCTTTACACCCATGTGAGATTACTGTTGTTACTACTTGTAGTTTAAATGTGCTGTAGGATAAGATCTATGAAACAGTGAGTAAAAATGCGGATAGAAGTGTTGTAGCTCTGTCTGTGATATCGACTTGTGGAAGCTTTTTCAATCGTGTTGCATTGACCTGTTCAAGTTTGATCCATGGCGGCAATTCCAGATGACTATGTTATAGTACGGCCGCCGCGAAGAATTGAGGACGGCACTTAACGATTGATTATTTAGACAGTTACAAACTATAATCACATGGTATTCATTGCGAAGTTATGATGTGATATTTATTTATTTTCTTAGAGGATTTAAGATTTTTTTGGCTCTAAAATATACCAAAAAAAGGCTCACCGATCGAGAAGGAACAATTTGTTTTCCAAGTTCGAACAAAGAACCAAGTGTTGTTGATTTGCTGCTTCCTCAAAAATCGTGACATGATTCTTGCGTAGATGCTATCGGTTAAAAAAAGTGATAAAGACTCGTGAAACCGCGTCGTTACACAGCACCCAGTGGTTCGACCTGTGAAAATCGCCGTGCATCTCTCTGCAAGACTGCACGCAACTCTCTCTCTCTCTCTCCGATTCGATGGCGAGTGAGAACGAACCAGTGAAGCTACTCTTACCGTACCTCTAACGAGCCGATGAGCTGCAAAAGCACAAACCTCCCGTTGCTTATTACTGTCTCTCTCTCTGACGCCGTATCTATAACTCTAATTACTTCTAATACGAGGCAGTAGCATCCTTTAATATGATACATTCAGTTGCTATTATCAGGTCGATTATATGCGATGAAACGAGGGCTCAAGATTTCCCAAAGCGAACACACCAAAACCACCAATTCCCTCCTCCTTTCCATCATGAACCAGCTCGAAAAGGTCCTCTTTTCTCCTTTATATATACATTAAGTTCTCCAGTATTTTGTTTTTCAGTTGTTGCTAATTTGATTTTTGGTAAATCGGTGAAAGGATCCTTTACTGTTGGGTTGCCGAGAAAACTGGTAAAAAGCTTCATCTTAATTTTTCGTTTCATTGAAATGGAAAACGCTCTGGAACTATGTAAATTTAGTCAAATTTGTAATTGCAGTGGTGAAATCTTTCTATTCGCTCGTGGGTTTTTGGCGTCGACGGTAGAGGGGTGCGGTGTGGTTGGAGTAGGTAGGTCTCAGGATTAAATATTACCTGTCACGAGAACGAAATGCTATTATTTTTGGAAGCATGGAAGGAGTTCTTTACTTACCATGTATCGGTGTATTCAACCAGAGTTTGTCTCTATTTCTTTCACCTTAGATGTATTTGGGAAGGTTGACAAGCAAGATCGTGCAGGATGAGCAGATTTGTATGTCAAATCTCACATCATATAACCGCTCTAACTTGGTGCAACAGCCCTAGTGGATGAAATGAATTCATCTTTACAAGTATAACCAGTTCTGTTTGACTGTCTATCATCTCTATAACAATCGATGACTCACTACTAATGTGATCACGGTTTGTTTAATCATGAATCCAGTTCTATGTTAAGAAGCCTAAGCACCTAAACATTCACTGCACTGGCTAAATGGTTGTCCTAGAGTTACATCAGTCTCTGATTTGTCATAGACCATCAGGTTATGATTTTGAATGTGCTGTATTCCGAACTAACATACCAAGGGAATTTTTGTGTTGTGAATCATATCTTTGATCATTTATCCCTTGAGCCAAATGTTTTCATTTTTGACGTTGAAGCTTTACACCAACATTCTAGGTCTGCCATTTATTTCTTTTGAATTGTTGAAGTTTTATAAAAAGTTTGCACCACACTTTAAACTTGTATTAGATTCCAATCTTTAGCCTGTATCAAGCTTCTAAACTCGGTGAGTATGTGCGCGTAAGTCACTAATAATCTCATCTCAACTCAAGCCTTAGGCTCAGTTTGGATTCAGAATCTCAACTCATCTCATCTAATTATTATAATTTTATCAAATTTTCACATAAAATATAACAAACAATTTAACATTTTTAAATCCCAAAACAATAATAATATTAAAAATAATATTCTAATAATATTTTATTAAACTTTCATCTCATCTCAACTTACTATTCAAACCTCACCTAAAGTCTCACTCTTTTAACCACCACAGATAGCATGCCCATTATTCTGGAATCGAAAATAAACGAAAATAGGGATCAACCTTTGTTTTGAGACATGCAGACTATCTGGGAATACGTAGAATTGTGAATAGTAGTGAAATCGTTTGAATATTAACAATATCTTCGATGATCAGTAAATATTAGTGAAATAGTTTGTGAATTATAGTAAAATAGTTTAAGAACAATTGTGTTACCAAACAAGTCATATCTCTATTTTTGTCTTCATGCCGTCCAACCATTAAACCAGAACAGTATTTGATATCATTCACTAATTAAATTTTAATTTCTGTTATTTTTAGTATTCGTTGGAATCTCATCCCCTCTTTGATATATTTTTTGATTAATAATAAAATGATCTTATCTTAGCCAAAAAATTAACATGGCCACTTTTTAAAACTGCGTGTTCTAACTTCTGCTAGTTCATTTATAAGCATCCTGTGGGCCTCTCAGGCCTCACCACTGCGTTTCTCTGTGAAGTTGGAACCAAAAGCCCACCCCAGTATTGGGTATTCTCTTTATTCTACTGTTATCTTTTTCGGAATCTGAAAGCCTCACGTTGGTGGAAATTCCAAGATCTGGTCTAAACCTTATGCTGGCAATTTTATTCACTTCTGATGTTATAATAGAATGATTCCATTAAGAGGGCCACGGTATCTGCAATATCAGTGGCTGGCTGGCTGCTTATGCTCTTCCTCCTTGAACTTCCCCATGGCCAAACTGCAAGAAAGATTTGTGAATAGATGCAACCAAAGCAATAAATTTTAATAAAAAGCTGCAACTGCAAAAATGGGCCAGCCGTCAAAAACTAAAAAGCTTGGGATGAAGTATTTCCCGTATCAGTTACAAACCATTGTGATTATCCCCTAACATTTGGGATCTTATTCAGAGATTACATGCTCCAAGATCTTGTTTTGTCCTCAATATTAAAAGGTTTTGTCTTTCTTGTTTTGCATCGATCGATCGAATAACCTCGGCGGCTAGGTAATATGTTGTGTTCATCACCACGTTTACGACACAAAATTTGTCGAAGCTGGTGGATAAAGCCAAGAGATGCTGTCCTTGTCTATAACTGTAACATAATTTACGATTGTTCTTGCTGATATGATTGGGCAGCCACCAAACTAACTGTTTAGAGACAATATTAACTCGCGGTTAAACGCCAAAGTTACTGGTTGAAATTTCCAGATTGAAGATCAACTATATATGCTCCTTGATTTATGTCTTTAAGCGATAACTGCTAGTACTATTGCATCATTATCATCGCACCATACTAACTTCAAGCTTTCATATTTTATAGCAGTAACTAAGTTTATATTTTCCTTTGAAATTATCCTCTTGGAAACCCCGCCAAAGTATCCTATATATATAATCTCCTTAAACACACTATATGCAGCAACATCTGAGAAAAGGAATATTGAAATTCAACCTCTCTGGGTCGAATATCCTTTTTTTTAATATGACGTTCTTCCGAAATTGCTTATTATGGACGATGAACAAGAAGAAGACGCAAACGCAAGCAAAAGAGCAGAAGCAGCATATAATGAAATTGGTGAAAGAACGCACTCTAGAGGACTGCCTTAGTGCTTCATCACCAGATTACGCCAACGAAGAAGATTGCAAAAATGGAGGCAAATTATTCCATGTTCTTCCACAGTATTTTAACAGGGTTTATCCAGCTTTGGCTGGAGAAGATAGAGAATATTGCTCTAACTCGAGGGGAAGTTTGTGTAGGGAAAGGCTTTTGAAAGTTGAAGAGATTGGTAGAAGATCAAAAGTGAGTGTTTCTTCCTCAACATTGGGCAGAAACCGAAGTGGAAAGATAAAGAAAAGAGTGAGCTTTAAACTACCTGAAGAGGCCGATATCATCATATTCTATTCACCACATCATGAAGAGAGTAGGATCGATGAGTACTGATGGGAGAAAACGTTGTGGTACTAATTACACGAGTCTTTCCTTTGTATCGTTTTTGTGCCACCTGGAATTGTGGATTTTCGTAGTGGTAAACGACAACAGAACCTTCTTATAATTAATCTGTCGAGAAGGGGACGAGTTTAGCTGGAGAAGATGCAGATTATAACTCTTACAGGAGGGACAGTTTGCGTATGAAAAGGCTTTTAAATTTGAAGAGATTGATAGATGCAGAGGATGTTTTCTTCAATATCGAGTTAAATTGGCAAGGTAATTAAGAAAGAGTGAGCTTTAGACTACCCGAATCGAAGATGCCGATGATGTTATCAGATTCTATACGCCAGAAGAGGGTATTTGGAAGAGTGAAGGAAGTGTATTAAGCTTTTTCTCATGTAGTTACATGCTTTGTATTAATGTCGTTGTTGAGCCCTTGAGCCATGCATATATATATATATATGCACCTTGGATTGTGGCTCAATTTCATATAGGTAAACCTCTACGTACGTTGGGAATTTTCTGTAATCTATGGGGACGGGGACATGCAGGGTGGCTCTTCGTTTGCATTTTCATTTTGGTTATAACATATAATATAGCGCCATAGCTTCTTGCCATCGAGGAAAATTAATAATAAATAAACTACAAATTAAGAAACATTGAAGTACATATATAATTTAAGATCAACCGACTAAATTAGGGACAACAAACTACTTTTGACAAGAAGTCGAACATGGGAACCAAAAAAAAAAAAAAAAAAAACTACCTAGCTAGCCCCAACTCACGACGCTTCTATTTTTTATCCCAAAGAAGAGAGAGAAAAAAAAAAAAAAACTAGCTAGGTGGAGGAAAAATAAAAGTCAAATTCAAATGACATTTCACAAACTTTTAGGTGACAGAAGGAAACCCTTCATTCATAAACCTAAACCCATCATGATATATGATGAGCGATAAAGAATGCAGAATGGAAATCCTAGATGTTCTCCGATTTATGATTTCCTAGTTAATATGGTTTGGAAAAGCGAACACATGATTCATAGAAGGCATCAAGCATAAAGGGGTAACCACAGAAACAAACAAAAGAAAGAGGAAAAAGTAATTAAAAAGGTGATCACAAGCCTTAATTACTGATCGTACTCTCTTAATTTTGTGTGTTTGATTAATCTTTCTTATGCATTAGCCTTCTCGATCTGATCCTCTTCTACGTACGTACGGATCTTTTAAAGCCCTTTGATCTCTTTGCTCTAAGCATGAATTAAAGAAAGGGATGCAACTATATGAAAGAATTGCAGTTGCTCTAGCAGATCTTTAGCATGACTTGTGGCTCTGCGCTCTACCCTTAAGAACAGCTCCTCACTAAGCCGGTCGCCAATGTGGGCATCAACTAGGACCCCGGACACACTCCTACAGCAATTGGCTAGGGCTCGACCAACTTCGGCTGCATCGTCCGGCTGGCTAACCACAAGAGGGCTGCCTCCTTTGAATACCTCTAGCTTGTTAATGGCAAATGACCCGTCGGCTTCAACTACTTCCTTGAAATCTTGTAGGCTTGGTGCATACACCGGAATGTTGAAGTTGTCACGTTTGTCACTGTTGACAAGGCCCTATAATTTTTTTACTAGGCCATGTTAGGAGCAACACATTAAAACCAAAATCATGTTTAACCCAATTTCACAAATCATGGGACAGACAGTACTTGTAAACAATTTCATCAACAAGCTGCTGGACACCAAAGTAGTATATATACTGCTGGACAATTTATTTTCCCATTTGCAACACCAGCTAATGGTCAATTATTTTGTGATTTTACTGCACATATACTCGCAGACTCAAAAAACCATCAACACCTTATGAAATCACAGTAGCACTAGTACTATATATATATATATATATCATCATCATCATCATCATCCTGATTAAAGAAGTTGGATCATCATCTAGGACAGGATAAAAGGTACAAGCACTCACTTTGTCTTGATCTGTAACAAAATCTCCATCTCATCAGCAATGATAGATCGGATGGATCCCCGGCCCATATATATCTAATTGCTATAAGATATGATGATTATGTTTTGCTACGATCGATTAACACCCCCGCCCCCCATATTGTCGACATATAATACGGCTCAGTTCCCACCTCCCAACACCAATTATTCTGCCGACATGCAGACAGTGATTAAAAAAACAAAGGCCAGTGGCTAGATATATAGATAGATACATATATCCTGATGATCAGTTAATTGGGAGAGTATCGGATGGCTAGAATCGATCGATTAATTGATCATGACCAGTATATAAGATTCATAACAAGGCCTTGTAAACCAAAATGCCTCGTCATTGGATCTCCTTCTGTACGTATGGTGATTTTCTGTGCCTTTTTTGATTTGTTATTAATTAGTTTGTTCTGGTCAGCATGTGTATATATATATATACACACGAAATTAATTAATTAATGTACTAGCTAGCTAGCTGCATGTTATATTATATATATATGTCATAGTATATATATATATATATATATATATATGATGATGATGATGATCAGAATGCATGATAATAATTACCTCTTGGACAAGATCATCCCAAGCATCCTGAAAGTGAGTCCCAAAGAGGAGGCCGGCCCCACCTTGGTCTGTGGGGTCTACTGAGGTTCTCCCTAAACAGACAAGAAACATAGACCCACCTCTCTTCACCTCCTGTGATCTTGAACTAAGGAACCGTGCCAAGTCTGTTTGGAACTGTTTCCTGTATGCCTTTGCTGTGCTTTCATCTGCTCCGTGGATGAACACCCTCCCTTTGTTATACGCCATCGATTTCTTGTCTAAAACGCTCTCAGGCACCTGGGTCGAGTACCCATATAGATATAATTATATATGCAGTATTAATATTTCTGACTGTTATATTGCACAGAAGATAATCCTAAAACTCCTAGTAGCGCTAGCTAGATTGTTTAATAAAGTTATAAGCAGCTAGCATTTTTATTTATTTATTGTTTGTCTTTCTTTTTAGAAGAATTAGAAACTAACGCATCGTTTATTTGGCACAATTTTTTTTAATTTATCTGATCTTATCTAATTATTATAATTTTTTTAAATTTTTACACAAAATAAAATAAATAATTTAATTTTTTAAAATTATAAAATAAAAATAATATTAAAAAAATATATTCTAATATTATTTTATTTAATTTTTAACTTTAATTTCATTTCATCTTATCTGTAAAAATAAACTAGAAAAAGTAAAATATATATATATATATATATATATATATATATATATATATATATATATATAACTGATCATGTTGATTTCCTTTTGGTAAAAAACAGCAGTTCCTAATTCAAATATTCGAACACACTGAGGACCGGACCATTAATATTTATTGACGTGCTGCAATAACTTTATTCTAAAAGCCGGCAATATTAGATCCGACGACGGCTACATATATATATATATTCTTGTAAAATATTATTTACAAATTAATTAAGAGCTGCATATATATAATTAAGTAGTACGTACGTACGTACCCTAAGAATAAAAGATGGAGACAAACTTTAATTTTTCAGTCGCATATATTAATAATTAATTCAGCAGCTCACATCATCAGCTCATGCACAATTATAGTAAATATTAATAATAATATATAATTGATTTACCTGAGATAGCCAATGCAAGGAAAACGCCGAGTGGAAGACATCAATGGACCTCGCCGGAAAAAGCCTCCGGTAGAACGAACCGGGAACCCCAGCCGCAAAGTAAGACCTGTGGTTGTTTGCTGCTAGGCACTCCTCCATGCTACCGCCATAATTGGCTAGGGGAGGGAGGAGCTGAAAGAGAGTGTTGAAGTCATTACTGGGGAGGTCGGAGAAAAACGCAGAGAACTCCGGCGGCTCGTATCCCAAGCCCTCGTAGCGTTTGATAATGTGCTTGATAATCACGTCGACGATGTAGATGGTGTTGCTACCACATGAGCATCCGAGGTCTACAACCACGAAGGGAACCTCCGGGGAGTTTAGTTGGACTCCGTCTAGGGTTTCTTCAAGGAGATGAAGCATGGATCGAGCATGTAGAGCCTGCATTGACAACCAAAGAATGGAACCCTTAATTATCCTTCTAAATTAAGTACGAGATTCAAGTGTGAAAATTTATAAAAAGTAGAAAGATGCAGGGAAATTAAGAAACCTGGGCCTTGGAATTGTTGGCATAGCTGGACTCTCCTTTGCCTCCTTTCATGCTCAGCATCCTTTCAAGCTTCATGTTAGAAACCACAACGTTGTCTCCTTTTGGAGCCATCTATATTTGTATGAAGTGCAGTGTTACAGATAAGAGGCCGATCGACAAAAAGAAAAGAACAAGACAAAGTAGTGATGGATATGCGAAATTTTATGGTAGTGGGATAGAAAGAGAGGTGGGAGGGAGCGGAATATATAGAGCTCGATCGCTTGCTTAGCTAGCGAGAGGACTCACGGGGGAGGCTGTGTCAAATTAGAGAAATACTCTATATACACAAACAAAATAATCTTATAAACTTACTTGGTATGGAATGATTTGTAAAATTATAAAATTATTTTTATTATAAAATAAATTTAATAAATCACATAAAATTACGTCAGTTTGTAAATTTTTTATAGAGAAAAGATACTTACAACCGTGAATTGCGTAACCACCGCGTAATCGCTTTGAAAAAAATGAATAAAACATGGGATCCATATGGAAAAAAATTAATTTTTTAATAGTAGACCCCATTCTTTTTTAAAATAATTACGCGACAGTTACACACTTTACGATTATATGTAAAATTACTCTTTTATATATATATATGTAATCATTTATAGGAGTCTTAAATTTTTTATATATGTAATCATTTATAGGAGTCCTTGTTAAATTAGTAGTCTGATTAACAAACATGTGGGCCCCATTTAACACTTCTATTTAATTTTTTGGTTGGTCTCTTTTAACCCTATCGCTAATATCTCTGTTAAAAACATGTACAAATATCATTTCTAGTAAGGTAAAGTAATCTAAATCCTCGATAAATGTAACCATATATGGAGTTTTTTAGTGAAACAGAGATGAAATCATAAAATGATTTGGAGAGAGAGAGAGAGAGAGAGAGAGAGAGAGAGAATTAAAAAATAAGATCATAAGGTGCCAATTAAATATAGGAAATTTAAGTAATAAATTAAACAAAAAATAACCACCACCAACCAGCAGTAGTAGTTTCCAATTAGGGAAACAGGCAGAGCCCATTATGTAGTAATGCATGATAACCTTGATCATACTGTTAATTTACAGCATAATTAGACATTATAAGTGTGTCTGGAATCTGGATTAATCTATCTTATATATATATATATATATATATATATATATATATATATATATATAATATGGCCCTTGCAATAGTGGTACTACTCAGCTTGCGGCCATGCACTAGCTATAAATAAAATAATTTAGAGAGAATTATTCATGACTATTAATTAATAACCCTAGCTAGCTAGCTCCTCAATATCTCATTAATTAATTCATATAAACAGCCCTCAACGCTAACAACTAATTAATTAAACTCTTAATTACACAGTATGCATGATCAACAAAAAGATGAAAATTATATATATATATATATATACACACTTATTAATTAAAGCTAGCTAGCTAGCTACATTATATATATATATATCATACCCTTATTAATTAATTAAACTAGCTATTAATTTGGGCCTCCCAAATTAAATCTCGGCCTAGCCGCCTGTTAATTAGTGATTTGGAGGCCATGCTGCATGCAGCTGATCTATCATATTTATTAATTAAACGTCTAGCCCACCACGTAAACCTTAATCATTTTCAAAACCTTTTCAAAAGTGAAAGTTTATTGTCAGCATGTATAATGAAGGAGACTTTTCAGTAGATAATGGGGATCGATCGATCGAGCAGATCATCATTTAAAGCCGAATATCGATGCTAATTAATTATTCTCCGATTTATTAAACCATCACCCAGAAATCAAGGTTTACCTAACCCCTTTTTTTCACTACTAATTAATTACTAGCTAGCTAGAATCCTAGTCTTTGTCGGTTTAATGCTGGTGCAATGCAAGTAACCATTTTAAGCCACCTCCACGTATGTGCATTTCTTAATTTATATATCGGAGTGTACGTGGATGCCACTTAATTTCCATATGTATTTGTAATAGCCATGGGATCGATGAATCTAATTAATTAACTTCTTTAATTAATTTTTCACCCGAATAAACTTTTAAAATTAGAAAAATAATATTTATAAATTTAGAATATACAAATCTCACACAATTTTCTTAAAAAAAATACTGGATAAATGTGAAACTTATATGAAAAAACCATTTTTTAACAATGGATCTAACTTTTTTTAAAAGGGAGTTTGCGAGACTTAGATACCCACAAAATTAATCATTGATGAGATTTATTACTTTTTCAACTTCTTGTAAAAAGTTAAACGTTTATATCCCGACCTATTTCATATGACATTGATCAAACACATATAATAACCCATTTCATACATTTAAATATATCTTAATAGAGAGGATTCACAAAATACTATTATTCAAAGATTAATTTATATCATTTGAAATCACCTCAACGCAGCCTAAATATATACATATATATATATATATATATAAATATATATATATATATATATATATATATATATATATATAAACTCTCAAATAATAAATTAAGTACTCGATCCAAAATGCCGTGATCGTCGCCGATTCACGTGAAACTAGGCCGAGATATTTCTTCTGCATGCTTCCACCTTTATCTGATCTAACCCACCGCCCTACAACATATATGGGTTTTCTTTATATATATAGATAAATTATAATCACTTTTTCATATTTACTTAAATTAATAATCCATACAAAGATATATTAATTATAAAAGTAATGATGGATGGGTACTTTCCCTTGCTTCAAACCTATCCTTGCCGTTGAATATATAGGCAACTGTTTCTGCATTTTATATTAATGGAATAGATTGATATATATATATATCCTAGCATGGCCATTTTCATGTGGTGGCCTTTTGACAAAGTTTGTGTTTACTAAAGAGAAAAGGGTGGAGTGGTCGAGAAAGATATATATTAGTTAATTGTATTCCTTAATTTGTTAGAATCACGATTCGTGACATTTTGGCCGGATTTTCGAGTATAAAGTCACCATGCATGCATGCATGTCCCCCATTAATTAATGGATGTTGATTGTGGTCAAGGGCTACGTATAGGATTTTGATTGTGGGAGCTAGCGAGGTGGTTGCTTTAATTTGCTCGGCCTGCTCTTCAAAGGATCAATATATTAACCCGGCAGGCCAGCCAGTAGTACCACTTCATGTCCTATATATATATATATGGTTGCCGGGCGAGGTTCTTTTTAGGGTTACACTTTATAGATACAATTAAATTGATCTAGCGATCGAATATTATTCCATAAATATAAATATTGTTCCATTTCAATTGCATGGGTGCCGCATGCACTTCATTACAGACAAACCCATTTGTGTTCTGCAGGCCATCATTATTAATGTGCAATTTTGATTAGTACTGATACGTACGTACTTTTTCGTCTAGAGTACTGTCTATAAGCAGCAGTATGCAGACGTAGTACTTGAATTAGATGAGAGAGATATCGTTATAGTGTAATTATTGTATGCTATTGCTTGGTGTATATATCATGTTTACCAGACCAGATCATCTCTATAGCCGATCTTAAAGATAAGTTACTTGAATTATATGCATGCATGCATATATGCATGTTCAGTTTGACAACCCCATCCATGCACGTACGGCGCCTATGCAACCCTTTAGAGGAACAGCCTACAAACAATCACTTGAGCATATTAATGATTCGGTGCTACATTTACCAGGCAAAACCAAACATGGTCTGGGTTTGTCACTGCAAAGATAAGTCCATGCATGATTATGCCGTAGATTTACATAAAGAAACATTTATAAGATTAAAGCCTCGCTCTAGTTTCTTTTAACATATCATCTAGATTGTATTAATTAATTATGGATATTTGGTAACACTCTCATCATCATGTCTGACGGCTTCTGACATTATATATATATATATATATATATCCTTACGGAGATTAGATCGATCGTGACCTCATCTTTTCAGGAAAAACTAGTTGAACTACGAGTCACCCGATAAACAATATTAATTATATAACATGCTGTGAAATAATGAGAATATTTTTTTTATAGGTAAATATAATGAGAATATTACATTATCCATATGTAAGTATTTAATAATTTTTTGAGTTTTGCTATATACAAGCAAGTTTGTATACTAATTTGCGTTATTAATGTTGTTGTCTTCATATTCTAAATTCAAATTAGTACTATTTTCAATAAAATCTATTTTCTGACCAACATATTGAATGAGTGCGCGTATTAGTGTGCAAAATCGCTTACAATTAGATTTTTTCTAATTTTTTTTTTTATATTTATGATGTTTCCACAATTTTTTCCTCAGAAAGCCGAACATCATGGCCCACGTTGATTGGTCATGAAGGGATGGGATTTTCGCTTCCCTAAACGTGGTTTTTCCTACAAATTATGAGTATTAAAAACAAAGTCGATGAAATTGAGGCAAGTTTCCATGGATTCCATATGCCATCTAATTTCAATGGGTGAGACGACATATAATAATAAAACCTAAGGAATTAATATATAATGCGAATGGATCCATCTGAAGCAACCATTGATCGATAAAACTTAATTCGAATGAGGTATATATATAAAGCCTACAGCTATATTGTATAATCAATAAACTTATTCAACGGTTTTGGGAATCGTACGTAGATATGCATGGATTTCAGGATATGGAACTACAATATGGTAAAGAGGATTGGATCCCGGCCGGACGATCGTCTGACATCTATAATTTTTCTTTTCTATTTTCTTTTGTGACTAAGAAGCAAGGAAGTAATGATCAGGAAACTACTTAAAACATTGTTCATTCATGCTCTCTCTCTCTCTCTCTCTCATCTCAAGATTCAGCCATTGTACATGCATTATATATCAAAGACCGCGTTGTGCTAGATTATGCAACCTCATTGCGCCTAACTTATAAGCCTAGACTCGTTGAGCTCACGGGATTATGAGATATAATATGGGGTTTGCACACGGTCCCATTTCAAACTTGGTGCCGACCCTTTGCTCTATACCAAACGGGTTGATCCCTTCAAATGGAGTTCTAGTGGAAGGAATCAATTCAACACTAAAGTTTAATTTGTTGACACAAAGGAAATGGTTTCTTTGAAAATGGGCATGAAGCACCCATAATAGGGCATAATTAAGATATTACATTTTGAATTGCTATTGGAAGATACTACAAACTAAATCACAAGTACTATTGTACAGGGATGAATATTTTGGAACTACCTAAATCTTCATTTCTGATCTAAACAATACTGCTAGATACAACCAGCATGCATAAACATGGGGTAACCGGCTAGCCTACATGGAAGAGAAAAAAAAAAAGAATGCAAAAGTGCAAACGTAGAGGGCAAAAAAAGAAAAAAGGAAAAAAGAAAGTGGGAAGCTAGCAAAGAAAAAGCTGAGATTTTTTTCTTCTTCTTCTGCATGCCAGTAGCAAACCAGAGCACAACCAAAATTCATGGTACGTTGAAGCATTTCTCCACCAAGAAAAAAAGAAACTTATCTCTTAGATTTCATCATTAACATATTTCTCCCAAACCCATTTCAGATTTTTGCCAAACCCATTTCCTAGATTTTCCCCAAAACTCATTTCCAATGCATTTCTGTTGTTTCTTGTTGATCTTTCCAGATAAACCTCCGTTTGTAGTTGAATCTGAGTCATGGGTAGGACTGAATTTGCATCTGTGTTTGGTGTCGCTGCGCGTCGTGGGTAGGACCGAATCTGTCGTCGTCGTCGTAGCGTCAACCCAACTTCAAAGCTAGCTTTCTCCTTCCTTGTCGTGCAGCCTCTAAAATAGTCAAAAATCTAAAAGAAAACTAACAAAAAAAAAAAAAAAAAAACTTGAGGAAATTATAAGGGACTCATGTCTGCTGCAAGTGCCATTACTTCACTTTCTTTCTTCTTAAAGCATAAAGCCAACTAACTTCCTTGTTCTCAAAATTTGAGTTCCTGTAATGGATAAATATAGCAATCATTTGGACATATGGAACTCTGCTCCTGTTTCTACAACCTCAGACTCAACCCTGAAACTTCAATGTTGGTCCACTGATTCTAAGCTGGAGAGCATCTTAACCAAACCTTTGTTCAAGAAAGACATAGATCTCCTTCATATTTACTTTTAGAGAGCAAAACCATGTACTATACAAGGTTTCATCACTAAAAAACGAGCAAATAGTTAAAGACCAAAACTCATGAATTGCTGAACATGTTTTGAGAAACGAAGAAACTGTGCGTTTTCATTTAATGCCATGTGGACACGGTTACGCCGCGGTTCCCCCCGCAGTTGCCTCCAGCATTTTTCTTCTCTGAATGCCACATCAACTATCAACTACTTGTCTAACACGATTAATTCATTAAACATCCCCCACAGAAAATTGGCAAAGGGCAATATGAAAATAAACAAATTAAAGAGCAATGGCATGCTTTATCATCGCAAGTCCAAACCAAAGATTTTTTCAAGAAAGAACACAATTTACAAATGTTCATCCCCACATTACATTGCATGAATAGATGGAAACTCAACCACATTTGTTATTAAATGAACATTTTCCTTTTCTCACCTCACCCCGAGTGTCCTCACTTTCTATACTCAAGGCCAAATGAATGGCAACATATTATCTCCATGTTTCTCAAGAAAAAGTGAAAATATCATTCTTTGTTGATTAAATCAACAACATAATGCATTGATTTTATTGACTAACATAGCCCCCATCCACCATTACCATTTTGTAGTTTTCCTTTTCACAAAAAACTTTGTATCTTACTGTTACGGCCCAATGAAAGGCTTAAACAATATGAACTATACTTCAAAAGAACTAGTCAACGATATAATTAGAGCCCCATTAGAACTTTAAAAAAAGCAAAAACTTCACATTCTCAAGTAATGTGGAATCTCATACACCACATACCTTTATCTTTATCATATGAGATATCACAATTTTCCTCAATTAAATTTTCGACATCCTCGTTGACCAGTCTATCATAGGTGGGGCTTAAATCCCACATTTCTAATTATGATAGGCTCTGATACCATTTGTAATGCCCTGAAAGTCTAAGCCACATGATCTATACTCCAAAAGGACTAGTCAATGATACAATTGGAGCCCCATTGGAATCTTATAAAAAGCAAGAATTTCTCATTTCCAAATAATGTGGAATCTCATACTCCATCTACCATTCTCCTTATCATATGGGGCATCACACTTACAGAAGAAGTTACTCATTAAAAAACCAAGCAACTTACAAAGCTAATTGCTTACAAATTGAAGGCTCTAAATCCCCAAAAATTGTTGATATAAACAACAGAGTTAGAAATCAATGAGGGAATAGTTAGAGCAACACACACTTGATACCTATTCAAAGAGAGCACCAAAGATGTGCAATAAGAGAGAACCAATCAATCGCCAAAATATATGCATGGCAGTATAAACTAAGGATAGGTTGAAACACCCCTTTAAATTTATCATAAAACCATCTGCAAAACAACGTTGTTTTCCCATTAAACAATGGAGCAGGTTATAGATATTCAGGGTAGAGGTGTCTTAAAGTTAAAAGACCTATCCCAATGTGGGTTTAAGTTAGGAGCGGGTTTCCACCTACTCTGCCCCATCCCACCCTGACTAGATTAGACTACGCAGTGCGCGCGGGTATAAAATGATTACAACCAAATGACAAGTTTGGTTGATTCATACTACTTATGACACGACCATATTTAGGTGGCAAAGGTTTCCCTTGGGTCAATGCCAAGCACCCCGTGTAGTGCCACTCACCTTTGGGTATTCCATTTTGATTAGGCTGCAGACACTTAAAGTGATTTCCTTTCTCACAAGCATCACTGAGAAGTACATGATTATACACCTCATTGATGTTGAGCTGGCACATTTGGCAAGTTAAAGCCTTATTCATGTAATCTCTTAACGAAGGAGTCCATTTAGGATGTTTAGGATGCTGCGATCAGTGTTTTTAAATTCGTACCGTACTAGTTGATACAACCGATATTTGCTATACCGACCACATGTACCATATATATTTTATACCAGTCCAAATACTGGTCGTACCGACCTCTATTTCGGTCTGTACCGACCGATATTTAGGCCTTTAATTTTTTTTTTCATTTTGTCAAACTACAAGTTTATTTTTTGACCCTCAATTCAGACTAGGTTATTTATAATTTATATATATATATGTATTTATATATAATTTATTCATATATAGACTATTATTTTAAAATATAATTTTTATATATAATTTATTCATATATCGACTATCCTGAAACGGTACAGATATCAAAATATTTCATTCCAGTGCCTTGACCAGTATGGTATTCAAAACATTGACTGCGGTTGTAATAACTCCTGAATAAGCTTAGCAATTTGATTATGACTATTACTAGGTGAAGGCGCTTAGACAAAGCTCATGCCCTGCACAGGCTGATGTATACTAGGCAAATCTCTAGGTGCAGTTTGTGTTATAAATGGCCTACAGCTTTGATCTCTAACCATTTGAGTGGTAACTTGTGACGTACTCGCATCAATAGTTCCCTTAACCTTGGCAAAAGTAAGATTTGGCAGCTTGTATCCTTCCTCACTTTTAGCCATTGAGGCAGATTGGGTTTGTATGGACCATGCAGGACCATTCACCATCGGGTGATCTGCAGAAGAATTCACTGCTAACAAAATATGGGAAGGATAAGTACCTAAAACATTAAGAGCTTACACAAGTGGAAAGAGCCATTAGGGTAGTTCTGACCAATTATTGGCTAAAAGAGAAAATAGCCAGTATCATAACAATTGTGACACCACCCCACCCCACCCCCCATCCCAAAGTAAAAAAGAAAAATTTGATCAATAGCTTTCAATTGATTCTATACACATTTTACTAAAGCAGTTATGCAAATTGCAAAGAACATGCCCTGTGAGGGAAACATTAAAAGACTCAATTTCTATTCTCTATGTATGCTTTCTGGTTGACACTTTTTTCAATTTTTATCTATAAAAAACAAAGACCAAAAAATCTTTAGATTATTTTGCGAATCAAAATATTCATCATTTTTAATAAGAAGGGAACATGGCCTTGAAATTGTGATGCATAAGAAGACCTGTTTGATCCATCCAATTTGAGCTGTACTCTTGCAACTTTAGCCAATGATAAGGAAGAAGGATCTTTTCCTAAATGACTGCTAGGTAATCCTCTTGAACTCATAGCAGCAGTGGTCATTTGATATTGCAAGGATGTACAAGTTATTGTTGGCGTTGCTGAAGCATGAGCTGAGGGTGAAGAAGATGGGATGCCTCTAGAAGAAACAGAAATATGGCCTTGTTTATCAAATGGAAAAGTACGCAGAGTATGCAATGCCCCATGGCTTTCAGCTAATGTACTTGAGATTGGTTGTACGGGGTGAGAAGTATATGCAACATACTTTTAGACTGACTGACCACCATACCAGCTTAGAATACTAAACAGTCTCGCACAAAATTGCAAGTTCATCTAAACAAGGATAGCTCTCTTTTCAAAATTTCCGACTCTAATGTGTGAAACATACACGTAGACTCAGAATTCTAAAACATAGAAAACAAACCTAAGATTCAAAATAGCAATTCCCTTTGATAAAAAAAAAAAAAAAATAGCAATTCCCTAACTTCCACCACATTTCTCCAACAGCCAAACAAATATAGCACAATTTAAGACATATTTCAAGGAAAATTGAACACCAAATCAGATTAAAACCAACGGCTAGGTAAGAAAATTGTATCCAAAATATGAAAGCGGATCCCTCACCTTCCTCTTGGCATTGTCAAGCTTTTCCTTGATTGTCAAATTGGGAGACCAAAACCCTAGCCTCTAATCCTTCACTTTCCCATTAAAGCCCCAAATCCTCGATGACCATCCCGATGGCTTCCCTGTCCATCATGTTCTTAGGCGCCAAGGCCGCGCAGGCCTCCGCCAGCTTGGCCCTTGCCTCGGCCATCAACTCCATCTTCCCCTCCGCAAGGGTCTTCCCACCTCGTATCCTTGTCATCGTCGAGAGAACCAGCACGATCTCCGCCACTTTGTTTAGCTGGCGGGCCGGCCCAAGCCCAAACTTAGTCCTCTTACGGCGTCAAACTTGTCGTCTCCAGACTTTGCACGGCCGTTCGCATTCATCAAATCAAGACAGCCGACGGTTCAATAGATGCCGTCAAATCCATTGTTCAAAGAGGAGAAGCCGATGACGACGGCGTTACAAGAATGGACCGTGAGAGACCTGCAAGAGAGAGAGAGAGAGAGAGAGGGGTCACACATGTGAGGAGAGAGATGACGAATTTACGGGGTGTTTTGAAATTGATTCTTTTAAAAAAGAAAAACTAGAACCGTTTTGGCGGGTAATATATGGAGCGAGGGAATGAGCTTTTCGTGTTTGTGTTCGAGTTCTCGCAACTGTGAGGAAGGGATTGGGGTGGCTTAGCCGTGGCAGACCGATCTCGAGAGATTAGAAAAGTAGAAAGACAAAGAACAGGCCTTTTTTTTGTTCATTTGGGTTGGAGCTCCGTTTTTTGGTTAGGTCCAAAAAACCCATAAGAGTGGGCCGAGTGGCAGCGCTGCCGAATTCGTCTATGGCTTGTGTTTTTTTTTCAGTTTCTCTCCGGTTACGATTTCAGTGATGGAGTCGAGTTATAATTGCAGAATTTGCAACCATTTAATTTTAAAACAATAATTGAAAATAATAATATAAAAAGGAAAAAAAAACCATAAAAATTTACCTAATCGAATAATACCTTATCAAGTCAGTTTCAATTACAACCATTTAAGTTGTAGCCTGCTTATTGTTAGGGTGATTTATCGCTCCTACACCAATTAGGATGGGCTACTTCTGTGCAAAGGATCAGATTGTAAGTCCACCCATTATATGCTTGTTAAATTGTCCACGTAAATAAATTGAAAATTCCACGGCCCATCTTGTTCGCAAAAATATGCTATAATTTATTAATCAATCTCTGCCTTCACAAGGTACTGACAGATTTTATAGCTATAAGTGATAATTTCATTCATCGTCACCTACACCTGACGAATTGAATTACAACGCATTCTTGTCACCTTGGAAGAAAAAAAAAAATATAGCACATACTAGTAAACCGAGTACTCAGTAATGGTTTGAGATCCTGATTACCAGTGTAAATGATGCACGAGATCACGCACAGGATTCTTTCTATATACGGAGAAGTAAAGGAATATGGGAAACAGCATGTCGTGAACAACTTTTCTCATCCAACAGGACAAACAAAACCCAATACGATTGTCTTTTTTCCGGGAGAAATTACCTATACATTTGTCCCTAATTCAATACTTCCTATTCATAATTTCATAGATGAAAGCTAAGTTTCATCCTATTCAAGACCCCTGTATCTGCAATCAAATGAACAAGAATAGGCGGGATTCTATGTTCGATAATTTTACATAACACTACAGTCACAAGTAAACAACGAAGATAGTAGAATCAGACAAACATGAAATGCAAACTCAATTATCCAACCAATCACAAACAGAAAAGTACACCTCTTGCTTGGCATTTGGGGAAAAACTGATCACTAAGCGAATTATCCAAACTGACCACAGTACACCTCTTGATATCAAATGAACACGGATAGGAATTCTATGTTCAATGATTTGCTGCATAACACTACAGTTACGCATAAATAACAAAGACAGTAAAATCAGACAAACAAAAAATGCAAACCCAATTATCCAACTGATCACAAACAGAAAAGTACACCTCTTGCTCGGCATTTGGGGGAACCGATCATTAAGCAATGCGCAGATTTCTTTCGTATTACATGGGATCATTTCCATGCAACTGTATACCTTCTTGTTTATCAATGCAAGCATATTGGATGGTGAAAAGTAAAACTTTACCAAATCCGTTTCATAAAAAATAATCTGGTGCAGGTTTCTTCGCAGGTGTCCCTCTTGATTCCTACATATCATTTCAATATTTCAGTGTAGCACATAATTCAAGTGGTAATTGATAATGCTGAAGTGCAGCACAAAACATAATGCCTCTTCCAATGTTGTGTTATACACAGCCAGAGACTGTGCCTTTAAGTCGATGGAGAACCATCTATTTGTATGAATTGAAAACAGTTCGCATGGGATACACACCGATGACAGATCATAAAAACATATTGTCTGAGTCGTGTCCTACAGGTACAATACCCCTTGGCCATGGCTCAGGTGGTAAGGATTAGATAAGTCTTAGTTTCTCACCTTAAGGAACCTAACTGAACTAACTGAATAAAGATAAAATAATGCACGAGTGCTTTTAGATATAATAACACTAATAAAAAAACTACAGAGGTTATAACTCACTCAAGAGTATCAATGTAAGAAAAATAAAGAAAGTGTATGCAGCCATTAGTCTACACAAGAACATCCGCCTATTTCTCTCTTGAAATATATTGCACATGAAGCTTACATACAGACCTGTGGAGCAGCATCAAACACACGAAACTGCTTGTTGAGATTCTCATCTAACTCAAGAATTGCAGCTACATTACCACATCTGCAAAAGCATCCAAGAATGAAACCAAACCATTTGAATACCAGAACAAAGCAACAGAGAAAAACTTGAATTCCTAATTTACCTGTAGCAGTAATTTGGAGCTGACCAGACAGTAACTATCTGGCTATTGAACATCCATTTATAGCCTTCCATTACCAACTGATGGGCACGACATATGTAGTCAATGTTGTTTGAATGGTTAAAAGAAGTCACAACACTGCCGCCAAATAGGAACCCAGCACCACGGGGACTCAAACCCCAACCATCCACAATATCTTCGGGATCAGACCACAGGAGGTCACACATAGCACCATCATGAGGTACTTCTTGCTTCCGATCAATTGTTCGTATCTGGTAAAGTAACATTTTTAGTATATAAAGCTTCAGAGAATATATACATATACATATATATCAATATATATATATATACAGATATGTATAAGTAGGATGGGTTCTCTGACCTGATCCAATGTTGATATGGCAGGAGAGAGTCCTCCATGGACACCGAAAATTTTGTTTTCAATGAGCGCTGATAGACTGTAACAAACATAATT
Organism: Juglans mandshurica; assembly: GCA_022457165.1. Classification (NCBI taxonomy): domain Eukaryota; kingdom Viridiplantae; phylum Streptophyta; class Magnoliopsida; order Fagales; family Juglandaceae; genus Juglans; species Juglans mandshurica. Next base: position 694,764 of record CM039632.1, on the reverse strand, counting down.
GAAATTTAGAAGCCAAGGGAAAGATGTAACTAAAGTACCCAAATCTAGGCTGTGTTGGAAGCAACAGAAGCAGAGAATGACTATAATTGGCCACTGGCCACTAAAGTGTTGTCTGAAGGTCAATACAGAACCTTACAAAATTAAAGACAGACACCTTTATATGACTTTTTTTCCCTTTGGAAAGTGGTAATGGAAAATAAACAACGAGACTTTTATCTGAACTTCGGTGCTTATTTTGAAGTTGGGTAACAAGGACGGTGTACTGGAAAGCATAGACACTGTGTGACAAAGAGATATGCAGGGGGACATCTGAGATAGCCTTTTGAGGTATCTGACACATCAACCTCAATAACTAATGATATAGCATATTTTGGTATTTGTGTTACAAAAGCAGTAGCATGGTGAGACTTGAGTATACTTTTGATTAGGGTTGAGTACAAGTTGTAGAACCACAAAAAGCTCTCTCAGCATATGATCCCAAAACAAGCAAGAAATTAAGCTGATGATCCCAACCATCCAAGTTGATGACATTTATAACTCTGAATGTCTGACCATCCAAAAAAAAGAGAAAAATGCTTAATTAAGTAACACAAAAGTCACTTAAGTGGCCACCATGCTGTAACATCCCCGGCATATCACTCCATAATTCTTACGCCTTCCTTATTCAAAAAAAAAAAACCTTATGCCTTCATTAAATTCCAACAGACAGATGCCCTGAGTTTCTAAAGGATATTAGCAAACCTTAAGTAATCAAATATATCAGTGCAATATCTCCAAACATTCACAGATCCATATTTACGAAGGCACTCGTCGTAGAATCCATATACCTGAAAAGTACAAATAAAGGATAAATGCTCTGAACACATTCTGGCCTGGTTTGGTTAGTGAGTTGAGATTAGATGAGTTAGCCTCGTTTGTTTTCGCAGATGAGATGAGATGAGATTAAAATTAAAAGTTGAATAAAATATTGTTAGAATATATTTTTTTAATATTATTTTTGTTTTGGGATTTGAAAAAGTTGAATTGTTTATTTTATTTTGTGTGAAAATTCGGAAAAATTGTAATGATTAGATTAAATGAGTTGAGAGGAGTTGTAAAAACAAACGAGACCTTAGATGATTTGTGAATAGTAGTAAGACATTTGAGTTGAGCTGAGATGAGTTAGAAATGATTTGAGTTTAAATGTTTTATGGGGTTTTGGGGAAGGAGAGAGAAAACGTTGAATAAAAATATTCTAAAATTTAAATATTGTTATAATATAATTTTTTAATATTATTCTTGTTTTAGGATTTGAAAAAGTTGAATTATTTTTTGTGTTTTGTTTGGAAGTTTGGGAAAGTTGTAATAATTAGGTAATTTTTTTTTATAAGTACTAATTAGGTAATAATTAGATGAAAAAGTTGAAGATTTGAAATTGAAAAGTATTTGTGTTTGTGGTGTTTGGATATTGAGATAAGATGGGGTGAGATGGAAGCATCTCTCTATCCAAACCAAGCCTAAGTGTTGAAACAGACAGCCAATAGATATCTAAGAGCATAGAAAGTTGAAATAGGTATTCCATTAGAGACTAAACCTGCGTGATCTGACGGCTCTCGTGGTTCCCTCTAATCAGAGTTATCCGATCTGGATACCTCACCTGATCACAAACAATTAGTACATTGAGAAACCTTTTTTTGATAAGTACGCTGAGAAACTAATAAATCACTAATCCATAAATGAGTAATGATACACGTACAACTCATTTTACAACACTTTATACAACCGGGTTTTAAATTGAGGGTATTTCTGTAAAAACAATGTTACTTTTATAAGTTATTCTACAAAAATGCCCCTCATTTAAAATAGGATTGTGTAGAGGGTAGGATTGTGTAGAGGGTTGTATGTGTATCATTTTCCTATATAAAAAGACTGAAAAACATTGTAATTGCATAATAGATTGATATTTGCAATATGGCATTGGCATTTGGTAAGGTAACTACACGCTGAACCAATTGAATTAAAGTGGGATGCCAAACAGTCCCTTTGACTGCATAATCAGTTCAAAGTTCCCACAGAGATCATGAAATGGTGAATATTTACATGGTGTGAGGAGACTCCCTGAAAGACGCTTTTGATTAGTTTCAGTCCTTGCTTCATCACAACTAGGGCCTACTAGGAATAGCAGCTAGGCGATTTCATATAGGGAGAGCAGGGTACTACTTTTTTCAAATCGACTGAGTCTAAGAAGTGTTCTAACTTAGATATGAATATGACTTAGTTTTTAAGATATTAGTGGTTTATCCTTAATAGAACTGAACTTGAGAACTTCTGTAGCCAAAAGGGAGGGAGAGGAGTTGATACCAATCCAACTTCCCATAAGTTAAACACAAAGCTTTGCAGGTGAAAAACATGGCAACAATCATGTAGTCCACAAATAAAAATAAGCTTCAGAATACCTCGTCAATTCAATTATGCAATGTGAAGTTCCGAAACAAAAAAATCTTTGCATAGATGATAGTCTAATTCAAAATTTTGTTCTTTAAAAAATACCATGCTTTAGAAGCCACAGACGTGGCATTTGTTTTATGGGGTTTTGTTTGGAAGTGCAATAAACTGCAAAGGCCAATAACATTCAGTACAAGCTCACACACGGCAAATTATAATATCAATACCTTCAAGGTTACTTGGGTTTTGTGTTTTGTGCTTTTTTAAAAAGATTTCTTACTTATCCCAAAAAAGATTAATACCTTCAAGGCTAATAGAAGCAGAAATGTCTCCACAGAGTAAAATCCTCTGTCAACAAAATCTCCAAGAAACAAGTAGTTAGTCTTTGGGCAATCACCTCCTACTTTGAAAAGTTCTTTCATGTCGTAGAACTGCCCGTGGATGTCACCACATATCTACGCAAAAAAGATAGCCAACTGAAATTAACCACCCTGAAACACAATTAGGATTTTTTTTAAATCATATTTAAGCATATATGATAAAATCAGGATTTCCTATTTCAACTTCAGCTTAAAATTAATTGCAGGTAAAATAGCTTTGCATTAATAATCAAACTAAAAAATATTGCTTTGCTTAAAGGAACATCAACAAGTGCTTAACTCCTAGACACTTTGACATCGTACTAATTCCCCACCTCTCATTTTCGCATGACCTAGGGTAGCCAATAGTGCATTAGTCTACCAAATCAATGCGCAACAGAAAGTTACCCTCATAGTGGAATCTAAGTAGGGTCCCCCAGAAGTTGCTTTAACTTATAAAGACCAGCAAGGGTCATGGAGCACGACCCTTTTATATAGAACACTGTTTTCAATGCTATCGCCTATTGCACCTATGTTGGTTCCATAAGAGAACAAAAAGATCTGCTTCTTTTCAGTGTCGCAATCATCAAATTAAAGCTTCCTTCAATATGTCACTTCTAAGAGATCTATAAGATCTTAGAAAGAACAGAATCGATGCAATTCCTAGCCATTGCAACTAGGCGGAAGGGTAAAGTTTGCAGATCATGTCAATAAAATCTTAAATAGCCAGATAGGTTGACCTGAAGCGCCAAAACTGATATCATTGAAAGGCTATTCATGAACATTTCCTGCACCCCACCGCCAAAAAAAATCCTTACAAACTCTTTGTTGGCCACGGATCATGCTTTTCATGACCCTGTATAAGATACTAGCATACTCCGTAAGTCAAAGGCTTACACTTAATGCGGCAATTAATCCTAAGATCTGTAACTTCGTGAAACTGTGATCCAACTGAATAGATTCCCTAACCCATGAAGAACAATGAGTAAAGTAACTCTTCATCTTAAGCTGAGTAGAGTAACTACGCAAGCATGGTTCGTTCGACACATATTAACCTCATTAATTGAACATTTAAACTTTGAAAGACCACAAAGTTTAGCCAAGCATCTTTTGCAGTAGGGCTTGACTTCTGAAAGTTAAATCATTCATGCAAACTATTAGTCCCACAGTTCAGGTTTTTAAAACCCTAAACCTTATGTATCTCTAACCCAGTTGACTTCTCCAATACATAATTATCTTAAGAATGAAACCCAATAGTTTTTAGCAACTCCAAATCAATAACTATAGCAAGCTGCTACTTTCAATTTTGCGTCACATATTCACAAATATGAAACAAAGATAGACAGCCCACTTGCCAAGACCCAGTCCAACATTGAAATCACAAAGACACAAACCAAATCAGTAAACCCTGCCTTGAAAGTAGGATGTGTGTGTCTGTGTATGTGTGTGTGTGGGTGGGTGCACGCACGCACGCACGAACGAACGCACGCGAGAGAGAGAGAGAGAAAGAGAGATGAGAGACTTACTGTGACAGGGGCGTCGACCCTTTGAACGTTGCTCTCTTCGACGAGGATTTCCATGGCTTTGAGGCAGAGAGCCTTGACCTCGGACTCCTTAAGAGGCTCGCATTTCTTCAGCTGCTCTATTTGCCTGTCTAGGTCTGACATCTCTTCGTCTCTCCCAGGCTAAAACCTCTTCTTCCTCAGACCCAGAGAGCACGCTGATTTGGCCTTCAGGGCCCCTCTCTCCCTCACACACAAGCAACGCACGCACCCTCTCTCTCTGAATCTGCAACTTTTTTCTAGTAATCTGTCTACCGTCGGCTGTGGCTCACTCTACCTCCCGTGGCTTCGATTGTGTTCTAGAGGTTTTTGCAGCGAGGACACTTTATTTTGGTCTAATTGCATTCTTCCATTTGTATTTTAGAAAGGAAAAATATTTATTACAACCTACATCCTCAACATTGGTGTGTTGAATTGAAGAAAAAAAAAATTGTAAAGGGTGTAGTGTAGATGTAGGCTACTCTCCAGCATTCATCTTTTACAAAACCTCCCATACCCGAGCTATTTAATGCAAAAATAATTTATATCAGCCTATATCCTTAATACACCTTGTGTTGAGTTCAAAAAATAAAAAAATCTACTTAAGGGTGTGTGGAGAATACCGACTGATGTATAGCCGGACTCATTTGAAATATCTTCTTAATAATATTAAAATAATTTGAATTAAAATATTTTATTGAGTTTTAAAAAATAAGAGAAATAAATAAATAAAAATATTATAAAACTAAAAATTATTTAAATATATTTTTTTAATATTATTATTTTTAAGTTACAGTTGTATTGATTTTTATGTTTTATTTTGAAGTTTGTAGAAGTTATATTGATTTTTATGTTTGGATAATAATTAGATAAAAAATTTAAAATTTAAAAATATTTTATGTTTGAGAATAAAATTACCAAGAATTTTAAAAATTTTATATCTTATCTCTATGTTCAAACGTCTTATCAAAAAATTTCGATGGAGCTTGGATAGGCCATTTTTTTTATCAATATTTTGTGCATTTCTCTTTTAGCGCATTACATAGGCTCATAGGCATGTTGTCAATTACAGACAAAGGATTATTTACTTTAGAGATCAAAGCTACGTGGGTGAAATTTAAATCATGAGGCTCATAAATAATGTTAAAAAAAATTCAGTTATAGCTTTGCAAACCTCATTGCCCATTGTGCTCTAATGATCTTGAAAAGATCCAACACCAAACCCATCTCAACCAAGAGATTTTAGATGAGACATATGCTTCAAAGCTATCTCCACTTTAGCTGAGAAGATTACCTTGCAAAGATCTCCTTTCATCTTCAACTGTAACCTTTGTTTCAACTGCTTGCAAACAGTTCTTCATATCTGCTGTAGATGGATTACTATTAGAGTAAACAGCTTCATCCTGTCTCGTATAAGTTTGTCAATTCTCTCTCCCATTAGATTCTGTAATGGTTTTGATCGAATTTATCATTCTTTCTCTAATTTTTATAAAGAGTAATGTTAGAGATAAGTCACTATAGCAGTGCACACTTTGCACTCACTGCATGGCTACTTCTAGTTGATTGTTCTCAATACTCACTTGAGGAGATGTGTGGTCTACATAATGCCACATCATGTGTTCAAAATAGATGCTACCAATAATGACTTCTATCTATATTTATTCTTTTATAAAAGGTATGCACGAAACTTGTGCATTTAAGACTTTTCCTAACATTATTTTAAAAGTAATGGACAAAAAAATGGATAGAGAGTCTTCTAATTTCTAATTGATGCGTATCACGTGGAGCTTAAGCACAAGCAATGTTCCATCAAAATTTCTAACTTCTAAGTCTGGCAATATTTGTCTTAAATTATCGAGGATTTATAATATACAAAAAACAAAAACAAAAACAAAACAAAACAAAAAATATCAAAGAACATTAGAAATGAAAACTTAAAAACCAAATAAACAAAAAAAGAAAATATATCAATCAAACGCAACAAATTGTTTTGGGGCACAAGACAAAACATAAAATTTTCATCTCATCATTACATATTTTTCAAATTCATATAAAAAATATAATAAACAATTCAATTTTTTTAAATTTCAAAACAATAAAAATATTAAAATATAATATTTTAATCTTTTAAATAAAACATAAAATTCTCATTTCATCTCCAAACCTGCCCGGGTGAAACCATAGAGTTTGGACGTGGTGTAATAAGAAGTGATCTTATATTTTTCATTTCAAATAGTTGTTGAAAATGAGTGGTTGATTAAAATTTATTTATTTTGTAAAGATTAAAAACTCATTTGTAACATGTTACATTTCCACGTGGACAATTTTGTAAGTTAAATAATAAGCAATATTAGTCTTAATTTAGATCTTATCAATTTCAATTATACTTTTAAATTTGTTTATAACAATAATTTTAATGAAGATTGTTATAAATATTTTTAAATATTGTTATATCTATCTTATATAATTATTACAATTTTTATAAACTCTTATATAAAATATAATCAGTAATTTAATTTTTTAAAATTTTAAAATAAAAAATATTTTATTTAATTTTTAATTTTCATATCATCTCATCTCATCTGCATAACACTAAACTAAATAAGATATAGAAGTTTAGTCTTTAAAATATTTTGATGCGCAAAATGTTAAAATAAAAAAAGATATTGGACAAAGGGATTTGCTATACATCTGCCTACACTCCGGCACACACTTCACATATTTGTTTTTTTTTTTTTTTTCAAAAAATGTGGGCATCTGCTCCACACGGGGCACACTCCGTGTAAAAAAAAAAAAAAAAGTGATGTGCAGTGTGTGCTGGTGTGGGGCAGATGCCCAGAATTACTCTTTTTTTTTACACTCAATACATTGAGTGTGTGCTGGTGTGTAGACAGATACAAATATTTTTCGTTGGAGAAAATTAAACAGAACAGAAAAGAGGGGTTTGCGGGGATAGAAAATTAGAAATCGACATCGCGTGAAAAGAACTATTCCGAACTATTCCAAGTTTCCAACTTCCTTTTTAAAAAATTGCTTGCCGTAAACGACGACGGAGCCGGACAAACGTTGCGGTTCCGTATATCGCCTCCCATTCAGATTCTTCATCGTTTTGATCACTATTAAAATCAGTTCTCTCTGACTCACAATTCGTTTACTCACACAGGTATTTCTATATCCGCTGATTATCTTTCGATTCGATTCGATTCGATCCCTTCTCTCATTCCGTCACGATCATGTAATTCTCACATGCTTTACTCCTTCACGAGCTGAGTTCTCCTAAACGTGCCGGTTTGTTGTATTATAGATGTTATTTATTTTTTTGTTTAAACTATTTTAGGGCTTCGATCAAGCCTCGCTCTTTCAATTTTTTGGTTGAGTGTTATGCACTTTCTTGTATTTAATCATGGGTTGCTCATGAGTCATTATTTAATTTTCTATTACGTAGTTTCAGATTATCAAAGTCAAACTTAGCTCCTGGGTTTTCTGCTTTTTGAGGGGAATCTGTAATATTATCATTGATATGGGAAACCATGTTGACATTGAGATGGGAAACCATCCAAACAGGATGGCGGTATTAAATAATTCACGAATTTTAAGCATCGTTTCCCTTTCCTTAACTTGAATTTCAACTTTTTTTTTCCTTTCTTTTTTGGTTTACTTGCATAAATCGCGTGTTAAAATTGCATGAATATGAATGTCTAACTTTTTACACATAGTGGCTTAGAGTGATGGTGCATTAGGATTCGTTTAGCTCGCCCATGTAATTCGTCTGTTGGCTAATGGGAATTGGATTAAGGCTTGGTTCAGTTGAGACCTCATTTGGCAAACAAGAGGGTTGTCCTTGTATTATGAAACAATATTTTTTTCTTCATCAAAATTTCTTGCATTTTAACATTATCTAAGCTAGTGGGTGTCTGCTTCCCGGACTATCAAGTGAGTAGCTTAGCTGCATTTAGTTAGATATTTGATGTTGGCTTGTTTCCGTGTTACTTAATTTTTATGATAATAAGCTTACCAACAGTGGTAATGGTGCTATATATTGGAAGGAATATCCATTTTCTTGAAAAGTTCCTTGCTTCAAGTCTGCTTGCTGAAGGTGGACTTTTGGCAACAAAGACTGCCTTTTAGTTGGTGATGAGTTAAAATCTGTTAAACACTCATTGGATGTATGTGTGGTTGCATGTACTCAGCACTAGCTATAAATTGCTATATAGCTAATGGTAGGTTCTAATCTTTTTGTGTTCTTACAGGTATTGGGCTGACCAGCTTATGGAAGATCCATTAAAAAGTTTATTAATCTAATCCTATGTTTGCTATGCTATTATCCTTCTACGTTTCACGTCCGTGCTTAAACTTATATTCATTTTTCGTCATTTTATTTGAGGTTTTAATGTCTAGAAGGCATTATTGTGTGTATCAGTGCTGAAATTCTTTTACCATGTATTTGTGCGAGTAAATTTTCTTTAAATTGTTTACTGATCAATTCATCTTTTATATTTCAGAGCCGATGGCTTCTTCTGCAGACTCATGGATGAAGGAATATAATGAAGCCTTAAAACTTGCTGATGATATCAATGGCATGATTTCTGAAAGGAGTTCATTTCCGGCATCCGGTCCAGATGCTCAGCGCCATGCATCTGCTATGCGGAGGAAGATCACAATATTAGGGACGAGACTTGATAGCTTACAGTCCCTTTTGTTGAAGCTCCCCGGAAAACATCCAGTGTAAGTTTTCTTCTTTAAAACTGCAATAATATTTTAAGAAAAGGGCTGGTTTTCTCTTCAAAATAGATTTCGGACTAGAAATGTTGTCTTAGCATTCTTTCCTTTTTCTTATGCTCATACTATTTGCCAAAAAAAAAAATTTGTATATTTATTCCAGTTTTCTCCTATAATAATGTGCTATTCTTTTGCATATGTTGCCATGAGGAAGGTGCGTATGTTAATAATTGGGCTGTGTTAGTGATTCATATGATCCTCTTGCGACGAGAAGTTTGTTACTTTGATGGAAACCTCCTTCTGATCTAGTTCTTATCTCATGTTCTTTTCTCTTGAAAACCTCAAGCTCAGCTTCTCGTGTTGATATTCTTCCAAATCCCAGTTATTTTTCTCATCAAGATTCAGGGCGCTACTTTGGAGTTTGGTCATGTATTGGGGCAAAAAAGGTTGTGTATTAGCAGTGAATCTGAATCCAGGTTCATACTTATGAGATAATTTTTCATTTTTATAAGCACATTTTTTGAAGTTCAGAGAATTTAATATTAAAAGTCCAAAAAAGGGGGACTGGTCCTAGTAGTCGGGCAAGACTTGGACTGGATATAAAAGAAGTCAAGTTTGAGTGAAGAAGGCTAACTGGTTGATATTTTGTGCTGTATCATGGAGGTATCACCTCTTAAATTCTGGGCACTGAATTTTGCTCTGGTGTTGAAAGTTCATGAACTAAACTGTTGGTTGTCATGCTCTACCATGACAGTCAATTGCAGGTTGGATTCATGGACTGTAAACTAGAAAGAAGGGGATAATGAGGAATTGGAAGAGGTTGCTTTAAATGTCAGAGTTTCTCTTATATTACTTTTCGTAATGTACTTCTTCTATTGGTCACCTGTAATGTAAAGTATTTCCAATCCATGATGTGTTATTACAACAACTTTTGAGGTTGCTGACTTTACCATATAGAAGCAAGATGGTAATATCTCGTTGGCTACACTGTTCTTTACTGTTGGTGTGAAAAGTATACCTATCTTTGATCAAGGTAGAAATAATTGTACATCATTCTTTTTTTTGATAAGTAAACAATAGTATTAATAAGAATACGCATAGCCCAAGTACACAAGATGGTATACACGAGGTAATGCCTATCTAGGAAGAAGAAAAGGAAAGAATTGTATATCATTCTAGTCGCTGTTACCTGAAGTTTATTGATCGTATGGATGATGCAGGTCAGAGAAGGAGATGAATCGTCGCAAGGACATGCTTGCAAATCTGAGATCAAAAGTTAACCAGATGGCTTCGGCATTAAACATGTCAAACTTTGCAAACAGGGACAGCTTGCTTGGCCCAGAAATAAAGCCAGCTGATGTCACAACCAGAGCTGCTGGTTTGGAAAACTCTGGCGTTGTTGGGCTTCAACGACAAATTATGAAAGGCAAGTTGCTAATTATTTTTTAGACAAATACTTATCTTTGTTGTATAGTATTGCTTATGTTTCTGCAATATTTGTGTACTTGGGCAACACCTGTTTACTTGTTTCAATAAAATTATATTTTACTTGTAAAAAATATGTGTCTGCAATATTGATCTTTGTGTGGTATGCTTTTAAAGCAGAGCAAGATGAGGGTCTTGGGAAGTTGGAGGAGACTGTCGTAAGTACAAAACATATTGCATTGGCAGTCAATGAAGAACTTGAGCTACACACTAGGCTGATTGTATGTGCTTTCCCCTGCCTTACTGATTTCCTAAGTTGCTAGCCTTTAATTTTTTCACATTTGTGTGCCATTTAAAACTTAGTGATAAATATGTTGCTGTGAGTTTTACAATTTCTTGCTCTTCCATTTTGCAGGATGACTTGGATGAACGTGTGGACATTACAGACAGCAGGTTACGGGTAATAGACTCACTACTTCTAACTAGCACCAAATCCATTGACCTTGTAGCTTAGTGGCACCGGCACCCATACTTGGGTGTCTACTTCTAACTAGCACCAAATCCATTGACCTTGTAGCTTAGTGGCACCGGCACCCATACTTGGGTGTCATAACCGGGGTTCAACTCCCCATAACGTCCAGTTGCCCAAGGGGGGAGAAAGTAGCACCAAAAATCTTGTTGAGCAAGTCATGAGATTGTGAAATATACATAAAATAAAATAAGCCCCATAACTGCTCTCTTCATTATTGTAGATAGCACCATACGATAATAGATTTACCACAATCCAGTTCTCTCTCCATATATATATATATATATAGAAAAATTGTATTTATCATTCTCTACACCACACATCAACATGTGATCTATTATTTTTGCCCTTCTATTTAAACACACATTGATGTGTAACTATGTGTGTCTAAATAGAAGGACAAAAATGTAAAATCACATATTAGTATGTGGTGTAGGGATGATAAATAGCATATCTCATATATATATAGACACACAAATATATATATATATATATATATATTATTGTTTGATGCAGTGGGATTTTAATTGTTTTGTTTGGGATCTCTTGTACTGTCAAAACAGCGGGTGCAGAAGCATTTGGCGATTTTGAATAAGCGCGCTAAGGGTGGTTGCTCTTGCATGGGTTTGCTCTTATCAGTTATTGGGATCGTGGTTCTAGTTGCTGTCATATGGTTGTTGATAAAATATTTGTAATTGCAACAATGGCAAACCCCACCATCTGTGTGTGTGTATCTTTGTGTGAATGGAGCTTTCTTGTTTCCCATCATGTTATAACAATATATGTGGGTTTCTTGTCTTCTTTGGGTGCTTTGTTTGTGTTACGAAATTTCTGAGGTGTCGAGATACTTTGTAAATTGCACTTGTTAATCGGCATATTTAAATATCTATATTTTCTTCCTCTTTACTTTGCCGGAATTCTTTTTCTCGTCAATTCAAGTTTTAACTTCTCCATTGCTTTGCTTTCGACATTCAATAATGTGTTGATAAATCAAATGCATCCAACAATATAGTTTCAACAAGTTAGTATTTCGAGTAGATCTTATGGGAACTTGCTTATGTTCTCCGACCACTTTTAAGTCATAGGATAAGGAGATGACTCCAATTTCATTCCCAATGCATAGATGCACAACAGGAACCGGGGGGCATGTAAAACTGCACAGTTCCGACTGTAGTTCGTCGGAAAAATGCGATTTTAAAATATGTTCCGAGTTTTCATATATATAACGGTTAAATATTAATTTATCATGCTTCTGTTTGTTGTAGCTATTTTACGTTGACTTATTGGGTGTCTGTGACCATTATGCAGACCAAATGGTTTAATTGTTAGTATGTTTTTTGTTGGATTCTAGATTGGACTTTTTTGTTTAAACAGTTAACAGAAACCAAAAGATTTCAACCGACATTGATTCACTTCCACTGAGGACTGGTTCTATTACATTACAGTCAATAGTTTTGACCATTTCAATTGACTAACAGAAAATATGAACAAACACACTCCAAGAACATTACCTACATAAATACGAGTGAACTCCAACGAAAATGGCATTCTCACACACTCAACTTCTTAATCATTACAGAGCGAAATGGCAAAAGGAGTTCCAAAAAACGAAATCAAAAGAAGAGCTTTCTCGGTGATTGTCTGGATGGAATGGTTGATGGCGAGGTTGGGGACTTGAGGGGGAATGGCATTCCCTTACTTTCTTGGGCCCCCGCAACTTTGTCCGCCAGCTTTGCTGCCCTGGGGTCTGTTAATAGTATCTTCTGAAATGACTGCGAGAAGCCTGTAGCAATTATAGTAACATGAATCTCTCCATTGTAGCGGTCATCCACCACAGCTCCAAATATTATATTAGCAGAAGGATCTGCCAAACTCGTCACAACCTGAAAAACGTCATTACATGTGCATATATTAATACATTAACATGGAAACCAAAGTGGCAAGTTCCAGGATTGAATGCAGCAATTATAATAGAGAAAATATATTTGCAACCTTGAATTGTGCAACCGTCACGTAATCGCTTTGAAAAAAGTGAATAAGACATGAGATCCACATGAAAAAAAAATAATTTTTTAATAATAGACCCCACTATTTTTCAAAGCGATTATACGGCGTTTACGCACTTCATGGTTGTATGTAGAATTACTCATTATAATAACCCCCCCCTAAAAAAAAGAAAAAAAAAAAAAAGAAAAAAGAAAAAAAAGAGAAGTAGAAAGATTAAGGTGGAAAATGCGCTCCACTCCGCCTCCACATATTTACAATCCTAGACCCTTCTGGAGAAACTGCTGCCGCATCCTAATGAATCGAAGCTAACCACTGACGATAACTTGCAACCTCAGGACAATATAGAATAAATCAAACAAAAGACAATTGAAGCAGCATTCAGTTTGCCTACTCTGAACTTCTCAAATATGCAAACGTTATCGGTTGTTAGAGAACAAAAACTCTCTCAATTACCTCAACAGGTAGCAACAAGAGAATAACCCAGCTTTTGTAATATTATAGAACACAAAATATCAAACATATTGATAGGAATTGCTTTTAAGGGACAAAATGGACATTTCATTTCTATCCCCCCCACCAAAAAAAAAAAAACCAAAAAATGAAAAAGGCCCAAATCAACTTGCAGATTCTGGGGATTTCAGGCATGGTTCTATATCAGAACATTCACTTGAAATAAATTCAATATTATTCAACCAATTTAAAATGCAAAATGAATGCTAAAGTATGCCTTCTTTCATGAGAATACAGCAATAGAAACCAATACCTGAGACACCCTATTCACTTCCTGCAGGGTTATGTCCTTCCCTCCGGTAATATTGTACACTACCCCTGTAGCTGACTGAATTGAGGATCCAATCAGGGGAGCTAAAGTAGCTTGTTCAGCGGCTTCTTCTGCACGATTTTTGCTGGAGGAAACCCCTACTCCAAGCATTGCAGTTCCCGAGTCTTTCATGACTGCTTTTACATCTGCAAAATCAACATTTACCAGTCCAGGTATCTGCAAACGAACATTTCAATCTTCAAATTATCTAGCATAAGCAAAATGACCATGTCCAGGAAGGGGTGAAGAAACAGCTATAGTCATTCTATGATTATATGGACTATTGTTTGATAATTATAATTTTTATGGGTAATCAAGAAGTTTTATTCATAAGAGTAGGCAAAGCCCAAGTACTCAGGGAGTATACATGAGAAGTACCTAACTAGAGTTTAGAACCGAAAGTACAAACTCATGGACATTTAGCCCATTACAAACAATGGCCCCCGCTCATAAGAACAATGATTTAAAAAAGAAAACTTTAAGCACCTCCATTGTTCTCTTGCGATTTTCGAAGCTTCTATCATTTCTCTTGTATGATAATTATAAATGGTCCTGTGTAAATCTCTATTACTATATGACTAACGACATAATCATGTTATGTCTCACGAGTAGTCACAGACTAACTTAAACTTCTTAATTTAACCGGGTTAGATATTAAAATGTGAAAATACAGTTCAAAAGCACCCACCATGATTATGTCCGAAATTCCTTGCACTCCTTGACGTAGAACATCATCAGCAAGGAGGAAAGCATCCTGGAGGGGTGTCTGCTCATCAGCAATATCCAGGAGACGGTCGTTGGGAATGACTATTAGAGTATCAACATTCTTTTGCAACTTCTCAATAGCCTCCAATGCCTGAAGAGAAGTAGATAGGATATATTGGAACTTCAAAAGGCTATAGGAATGGATTGTAGTATAGATACTTTTTTTTTTATAAATAATAAGAGATTCTATTCCCAAGAATAGGCATAAGCCCAAGTACACAGGACGTATACAAAGGAGATACCTACTACTTTCTAAAAACAAAAGGAAATCTATAACGAATTCTGGAAATTATCATCCATTACAAAAGTTTTAGCCCACAAACTCAAAAGTACTAAAGAAAAAATCTTTAAGGTCTCCCAATGAACATTCTTTGTCTTCGAAGCATTTTTCAGTCCTTTCAAGCCATAGACACCACATGAGAGGAATCATCTTCCAAATATCTACAGCATTCTTGCTACCCTTCAATCCCTTCCACCCTACCAATAAATCCACCACTTCCTTGGGCATTACCCAAAGTAGACCAATCCAATTCAAAACCTCATTCCACAAGAACTTGGCCACTTCACAATGAAGAAAGAGATTATTAACAGATTCCCCATCCTTTTTGCACATGACACACCAACCAGCAATGTACATACCTCTCCTTCTAAGATTTTCAGTTGTCAACACTTTGCCCAGGGATACCACCCAACAGTAAAAAGCAACCTTGGAAGGAGCTTTCACTTTCCATATGTTTTTCCAGGGGAATTCACAGCTCCTGTGACTGGTCAATATGCTGTAAAAAAAGGAAACTGAGAACTTAGAATTTCCTGCAGGAACCCACAGCATGATGTCCTCCCTACTTAGCATCAACTTTGAGCTGTAAAGTCTTTCCAGAAAATCCTTAACATCATCCACTTCCCAGTCATTAACATCCCTAAAAAAGTTACAATTCCACTGAATATTATTGTCACTGCAAAAGAAAGAATATCCCACAGCTGCATTTTGATCCCTTGCAATTCTAAAAAGAGAGGGAAAATCCAACTTTAGTGTAGAATCCCCACACCACAAGTCATGCCAGAAAAGTATCCTCTTCCCATCCCCCACCTTTAATCTAATATGATTAGAAAATTCCCCCCATCCTTTTCTAATGAACTTCCACAAACTCACCCCATATGCACCTCTAGTATCTTTTGAGCACCAACCTCCCCACAAACTACCATATTTTACATCAATAACATTTTTCCATAGGCATTTCTTTCCAAGTGGTATCTCCAAAGCCGTTTCCCAAGTAATGCTCTATTAAACAATCTCAAGGTTTTTATCCCCAACCCACCACAATCATAGATACTGCAGCAATATTATAAACTATCAGGTTAATTCTGTGTGCCTAGTCTCTATACTATCATTACGGTACATTTTTTTTTATAAGAACCATTACAGTACATCTTACAGCTAAGCAAAGCACCTCATCTAGAATAATCAATATTCATAAGCAGCACACTAGGGTTATTTCTAAAGAACATTCCCACAATCCCAAACCTAATCAAAGTGGATGGAAGAAGCCATCAAATACTGAAGCACTTTCAATATTTGTTTTGCATATAGAAGGCTAGCTTTCAGCAATGCTTCAGGATTACAATTTGCAAGTGACAAAATTACAGCTTAAAGAGTAGGATTCTTTTTTTGTTTTCTCTCAATTAAATAGTGGAGTTCTGACCATCCAAAGCAAAAGATAAAAGCACAGAGTCACAAATATATTTCTAGCCTCAGAACAGGTTCTGGGAGAATAAATGCAAGGGAAATTCTCCTAGAGCAAAAGGCCTGTACATATGTTTAAACAGAAAGAAAAAGTAGGGCATCTGTTTGTATGTAATTCAATAAATGTGGATGACGCATCAATTAAAGCACTTCAAAACATTTAATTTGGAAATTTTGGATTTCGTATACAAGTGAACAACAAATAAGATTTTCATGACTTTCAATATAAACCAAAAGTGAACCTGCCTGCAAGGATCTCTTACGTCCTTCAAAACCGAAAGGGTAGGTAACCACACCAACAGTCAAATAACCTGCCTCTTTGGATATTTGGGCAACAACTGGAGCAGCACCAGACCCAGTTCCTCCACCCATACCAGCAGTTATAAACACAAGATCTGACCCCTTAAGAGCACTTGCAATGGCTTCTTTTGATTCCTCCGCAGCTTGTTCCCCCAGAAGTGGATTCCCTCCAGTACCTGCATCTCGAACAAATAATCCAATCAATAGACACGACACTATAACCAAAACGTAGATAAGAGCGGAATGGCAATTATATACAAAGAGCAAACAAGAGTGTGACCACGAGACCGCTGGCCTTGGTTGTGATTATTGCCTAAAATGAGAATGCCAGACCTAGTCCACGTGTCAAAAGCTCTCCTATTTGAAGTGGGTTCTCGGCGGCAGACTTTAATAGTGCTTGTGAATCCGTGTTTATAGCATAGAAATCAACACCCTGAAATATCAAAATGGTAAAACATCAAGATCAACAATCTCTCTTTTTTTTTTGATAAGTAATAAAAATTTTATTCATACGAATGGAATAGGCATAGCCCGTATACACAGGGAGTATACAAGAGAAACCACATAATTGCATTCTAGCTAAGGAAAGAAAGTCATGGACATTGTTTCCATCAAGTACAATGGCTGAAAACCATAGCATTAAAGTGCGCATAAAAAAATTTTGAAGCTCCTCCATTGTACGCTCCCTATCCTCAAAACATCTCTCATTCCTCTCGGACCATGTGCACCACATGATACACAGCGGGATCATCTTCCTCAACAATCTCTCTTTTATTTATTAACCCATAAAAAAATCACAACGCAACACGAGACAAACACAATACAACAAGAAACCACCATCTAGACAATTAGAAGAGAACATTCATACCGACTGCAGGCATCTTTAACAGAGACATTAGGTGAACGGCTTATAAATGAAACAAAACCAAACCGAGATGACCACACACAAATAATGACAAGAAGAAAATGATATTACTGAAGTGAAACCGCAGTGGGTATAGAAGGATAAATAAACTCTCAAACACATACACCACCAAAATGAGGGACACAGATAGAGGGACAAGGAATTTCGGAATTTGGGTCTAGACCCAAAAAACGTAAACGAAAACCCACGTTTAAACCGCTGCCAATCATGCGATTAACGGCATTGTTGCCACCCCCGCCGACCCCGACCACCTTAATCCTAGCCGATTCCACAGGGGCAAAGGAGCAGCTGACAACCCCAAAATGGTGTCGTTTCCGGAAAGTAGTACTTCTTTGAGGAATGCATTCTCCCAAAGTTAGTCTCTTGTGGCTAAATGGGGAGGGGATGTAAGAGGCTGAGATCAGCTCGTTTGGGTTTGCGAGCTGAAGCGTTGCCATTTCCACAGGAAGTGAGAGACAGAATGAAATGGGTTTTAGGGTTTAAAGAATTAAAAATGAAAAAAGGAAGTAAGGGTTTTTTTTTTTTTTTAAAGAAAAAGATATTTTGGGAGAGACATCACAAAGATTGGATGGCCCCTGTGGATTTGACCCCGGATACAATGTCGTTTTTACTAGTTCCATGTAGCTGCTTGCTTCGGTAGTTTTCGCTACGGGTATAACCGGACCCGGTCTAATTTTAGATAAAATTTAAGATCGAATGAGTATGTATTAATTTTGTATATTTGAAAATCGATTATACACGTGTTACCTTCTTAAATCGGTACCTTCAATTTTATCGGTTTTGATCCCTTTCGATTTTAATAGTATTAGTATTAAGATATAAAATGTAATTAATATATTAATATATTAATATACTAATTAATTAAAGCGAAATGTAATTAATATACTAATGTATATTAATCTTACTAATGTATTATGTATTTATCAAAAGGAATATGTTGAGAATTTATTAGGCCATAAAATATTATTAATATATATATATTGTATGTTTAAAACATATAATCAAATAATTTTTCATGTTTAAAATTAAAATTTTATGTTATAAATTATAATAACATTATCTTATATATAATTATAAGATATAATTATAATATTAAAAAAATTAATTTAAAATATATAATATAGTGAACCGGTCCAGTCCTAAAAAGCATAGAACATAAACTGGCTCGGCACTGGCCAGTTTTGGAACTAAGGGAACGGGTCCCAGACCAGTTCCACCGGTTCGGGCTGATCAAGGTCGGTTTTCCAGTTTTTCGATTAATTTTTACACCCCTAATTTTCATTGTTCTTTAGCTTCTTTAACAATAAGGAACATTTAAAACAAAAACAAATAAAAGGGGTGCTGTCAAGGGTTGCAAGAGGAGCCGGAGTCATGAAAATGATGGAAGCTAAAGTTAGAGGGAAGAATAGAAGTGTTGGAAGCGTAGAAGAAGAGTTAGTTGAGTTGGTTATTAATCTGTACAGCACGATCGTTTTGAAGAGAAGAGTAGGCATGTAGTTGTGTGTAGCTGATTGATGGTGTCATTTAGAATAAGTTGAGTGACGTCATTTTAATGTTGTACGTTGTAATATCTCTTAAATGTAAAGCTAATACGCTGATATTTTGTCTTTTACACTCTGAGCACTTAATATGATGTTGTTAACGAGAAGTATATAGTTGGAGAGAAAAGGAGGGAGGAGGATTATCAAAGTTCAATCAGTTTCTTCTTCTATCTTTCTCTGTTACTCTCTTCTTTCTCTCTTCTTCTTCTTCTTCTACATTATGGAGAGTGACTATCTCAAACTAAGTTCTAGTGAAGTGGGTCCATTACAGGTATTACAGGTAGGGGTGGGCAGCTACCCCGTCCCCTGACCGCTTCGCCCCTATGAGGCAGGGTGGATTACCCCATCCGCCGCTTCAGGGTGCGGGGGGACCCCGCCCGCATTTGGAGCTTTAAATGGATGTGGGGGCGAGGGCGGGGGCAGGATGGGGTAGAACCCCACCCCGTATATACTTTGCCCCACTCTGTCGTTTGTAATATATATATATATATTAATTATATATATTATCATATTATATAAAAAGAAATATCCAGGCACAAAACGACATCGTTTTGATTATGGGTTAATACCCAGTTGAAGAGCCCCGCAGTCTCTCTCTCTCTCTCTCTCTCTCTCTCTCTCTCTCTCTCTCTCTCTCTCTCTCTCTGCGATTCTAGCCTATCGATTCTCTCCAATTCGTCGTTTGCCTCACCAATCACCATCGTCATCTCAAGTCGTCGTCGCTGTTGCAGATTTCCATTGTCGTCTCAACCTCAGCGCCGGGCGAATGTAAGTAGGACTCAATGGCTCACTCCCAAATCTCTTCGTGAATCGCCCCATATATTTTTTTTTATTTGTGGATGAAGATTGGAGGATAGGATTGTGAATTGTAAAGGATTTGACTGTGCATGTGGTTTTGTGAATTGCTTGTGTACTCAATGTGCTGTGAATTACTGAATTGTTGTGGAGATTGGATGGGTGGGGGGCGGGGGGGGCATACGATTGGAGGTCCACCCTCGCACTCCCGTCAATGAACAGGGTACCCGCCCCTGCATGGATGAGGGCGGAGCCTGAGGGAAAAATCCCAACCCCCGCACATGCGCAGGCGGGGGGGCGGGATAGGGGTGGCCCCACCCCGTAGGGGACGGAAAGCACCCCTAATTACAGTGCCTACTTGATTTCTTTTTCTTTGTTTTTATTTTTGTTTTGTGACCAAGCTTGTGCCCTTTCACTATCAGTCCTTAGATGAAGTTTTAGGTGGGCAATGGGCATGAGATAAAAATTCGAGGTATGCACTACCTTCCTTTTGCTCTCCACGTAAATGAACCAAATTATTTTATCACTACGATATATGTATCTCTGATTTTCTCTACAAATTTTTTTTGGGGCTTAGCCTATATATTAATAAACCAACTGCATAATGAAGAATTAGATACAAATAATGACAAATTCCATTTGAAAATCTTTTACAGATCAAGTAGGATGTGAGTTAGACTGATTGAATCTGGCTGCTACGCCTCTCTCCAGGAGGATGAGGATTAGGAGCTTGGTGGTGGTTTGATTCGGGCAAGAAACCTAGGATAATTCCACCATAAAGATAAGAGTTCCCTCAAAGCGTAATTAACAAAATGGAAAGGTTGGTTCTTTCACAAGGACCATCACACTTGGATAACACTCGGTAGAATGGTGAAGTTCAAAGCATTGCTCTGGAACTGAAGGAGGTTAAAGACAACATCACAAGATGATAACACAAAGCTTGAAACTAAAAAGAGTACTCGCCTGTCTCCATCATTCTATATATTTTCCTATTTTTATTGAATAATGATAGTTAGCCCCATCATTTTTCCCCCTCTTACCATTATGTATTTATTTTTTAAAATGGTTAAAAATGTTTCCACTAATGCATTTGTGTATTTTAAAAAAAAAAATCTTTAACATTTAAAAATAAAAAATAAAAATCACACAAAAAAACCAATTTAAACTAGTGGTAACTTTGAGGGGGCAAAATGATGGGACTGAGTAGCAGCACCATTTTTATTGTCTTACTGTCTGTACCTCCCCTCTTTCCTACATCACCATCATTGCCTTCACCTCGCCCCCTTCTGACTGTGTTTCTGCCATACAAGTTCCACAATTACCTTCACGTGTTTTCTTTTTGAGGATTGCTTCCCCAATTATATGAGAACCAACCTTAGAAAGGACTAAAAAGTGGAGGCCATCTCAATTCTCAACCCCTCTTGCCCTAAATTTAGCAAGGATAACATGAGGTTCTCTTTATAGCCTTAGTACAATCAAGGGGACATAATCGCCTATCACCCATATCATCAAAACTACAAATTTATACTTTCTTGTGATAGAATGATTTCTGGAGTGAAACAGCAGCAAAATAACAATTTTATCCCAGGTAATATCGAGCAACAATGCAAAACCAATTCAAGGTTCACGCTCAAACAAGAATTACATGCACAAGAAGATACTGAAGGATCCTTGAAACCAATATCAGACTCTGGTACCCAGTTCATAACCCATATTGTTGGTTTACTGAGAATGCACCGATGGTATTCCACAGGGACCTTCATTCCCCTTCACTCAGAATGGGGACAATGAGTGGTTTCATCTGTGCAAGGTATACAATTGCCCACCTAGCAGAGCAAAAGAAGAATACAGCATTATAATGAAGAAACAACTACATGTCGACAATCTCGAATTATAATTGCACCCAACAAGAAAAGAAAAAAGTATCATATTACTAGGGTTTTAGAATCAGTAGTGTTTAAAATTTGCCAGAATTCACTGCATGAAGATTAAAAACGATTTAACCGGATGAATCTAAGAGGATGATGCCTCATTGCTTTGACCACATATCCCATTTTAAACTACTGAATTATGGATTAGATGAAATGCTACCTAAACACAATAAATTATTGTCTTGGCCTCGAGTTGTGCACAAATGAAATGGCTTTTACCTATACACCAAATTAAATGGATTTTTTATGTTTTAAACTTTTGATCCCGAGTATTTGAAGATGATTTTTTTAAACAAAAATTGCAGATTAAGCATGAACTTACATCATCCAACAGCAGACTGTTGCTGTAATAACCAAAGTTAGGTGGAACCTGAAATGAGAAAAGAATTAGGCCATTTTGCTTACTACAAGAAGCATATGAGATGATAGAAAGCAGATACACACGTGTTTTAAAAGGAATGAAAATATAGTCTTCATTAGAAGTTTGAACGTTTCAAATAATTTAAATTCCCCATAATCACATCTACTAAAACCACCATCAGATGATGAGAATGGTATTTCAATATTGCAGACATGCAATATTGCATTAATATGGCAATAATATCTGACTATTGTAGCAATTTGAGATACCCTGATTTCATATAAGCATTATGATATACACACCCAAACACAAAAAAAATAAAGAACAGATACAAACATGACCTGAAAAATATCTACTAATCAAAAGGATGATAATGGTTTCATTTTAGTAGAGAGTGTAACGATAATGATTTGAGATTAAAGAATGCCCCAGTGGAGTGGGTTGGCTAAAAAGGATATTATCCTACCACAAGTTGAAGGTATACGGTTTGAATGGAAAAAAAACACCAACGAGTCAGAATAACGGATTACATATCGAAACTGTCTTTTTTTTATGAGTAATTCTACATACAACCGTGAAGCGCGTAAACATCGCGTAACCGCTTTGAAAAAAAATAGAGTTCACTATTAAAAAATTAATTTTTTTCATATGGGTCCCATGTTTTATTTACTTTTTTCAAAGCGATTACGCTGCGGTTGCACAATTCACGGTTGTAAATATCTTTTCTCTGTTTTTATTGGTGATCCAAAACCGAATCAGAAAATGAAACTAGACCACAAGCAGCCATTGCAAGCCTATTTCCCAATATCCTAAATACCAAGACCCACAAATTTTAGATCTAGGCACATATCAGCGATTTACGATTTCTTGATGGAAAGGAAGAGCAAACCTGTTAGCGCCCTGTTTGCTTGTCCTTAAACTTGAACTCCGTGCATTTGTGTCTTATAAATTATCTGATAAACAAATCTACCACTCTAAAATGGGTAGTGGGCATTTCTTGAATACCAGGATCAAACCCAAATGACATTATTTCTCACTTCCCAATCAAAATAAATAACCCATCCAACTTCATGGGACTACCAAACATAGCCCCAACTCCCAAGTGATTTAAGCCGAAATCATATAACAAAACTAAGCCAAATGCACCAAAACTCGACCTAACTAGTAGAATCACAAGAGTAGCTTAATACAATTCACACACAGAAGCCAATCAACAAATGGAAAAATAAAATAAAAGGAATCAAATTGTGTGATACGTACAGATTAGTAGAAGGTCCTCTGTTGCAGCAAAGTCTGGTGCACAAGGACGCAATGATCCCAGTCAGTAGGAAGATTAGGGTGGTCACCAAGAATCCCATGTCGTTTTCTCTTTGATCTGGGAGAGGAAAACCAATTGCTGCAAGGAATAATGGGATAGTAATCCGATACCGGGTTCGATTAAACCAAAAAGGAACTAGGGAACGAGCTGAATATGAGATCTCACCGAGATGAAAACTCTAGACTCTGTTTGGTTACCGAGAAAATATGGAAAACGACATGAAGGAAACGGAGAAAAGGAGGATTTTTTTTTTCGGCTGATTCTCAACTCAAGCTTGATATGTCGATTGGGCCGATTGCAGCCCAAGGCTCTGCCTAAAACTCGAAGTTTGAGATTTGTATTGGACCTATTTGGGCTAATGCAAAGTCAGAGATATTTGAGGTTTTTTTTTTTTTTAAATCTTTTTTTATTATAGTTATTTAAATTTTGAGATTATTATTTGTTTTATTTTTTCAATTGATTTATTTTAATTTGTTCAGTATGTTATATTTTAGCTTTTTAGTTTTTTTTTCCTATTCAAAAATAGTTTTTTAGAATTTGTTAGGCTTTAAAAAAAGCTCATTTTTTCCTTATCTTAATGAGATGATTGACCTTGAATTTCTAATAACTATGCTACTACAGAGGTACTGGACTTTCACTTCCTTTATAAATCAAGCATTTATCTCTAAACAGTTTGGTCGGTGAGGACTGCAACTGCAATAGCTTGATCTACATTTTTACTTATCACCAAATAAAATTAAAAAAAAAAAAATTTACCGCAAATATTCAAGAATGTGCTCTTAAAAGTCATTCAATCCTCACAATGATTCTTTGGGGTGTATGTGTAAATTCTTTGGAAAGAAAAAAATCAAGAAAAAATCTACACAACCTCCCCAACCTCCACACACCACACACCACACATTTTTTAATTTTTATTATTTTTTTCTTTCATCAAATATTTAATATATGAATAATGAATAGAAAAATTAAATTATTTTAAAAAGAATAAACTAAAATAAAAATATTAAAAAAATATTAAAAAATTAAAAAAAATGTGGTGTGTGGAGGTTGTGTAGCATTAATAATTCTGTGGTAGAACAACAGATATCTCATTATCACCTCGAAGAATAGATCATTATTTTAGGAATGTTGTTAAGTTGGTTGCAATCATAGTTAAAAATAAGCTGATCGAATGGGGCCCTTCATCACCCTAAATATAGTTCAACCAACCAAAAACAAGGTATTAAACATAGACTTAAGCTGAGGGGTTGATGATGTTCGACAAGGCTTTGTAGAATGACAACAACATATAGCACAAGTTCCCAGTTCTTTTTCTGTGTGTGTGTGTGGACAAGGATGATCATTATCCTTGTGCTAAAAAGAAAAAGAATCCCATTCTCAAGCAGAAAAATCTGACTCTCGGGGGGACTCCCATTGATGTTTACTTTGATACACTACTGAATAATCCTATATAAATCAAAACAGGAAATATGAACAACTTCGTATAACAAGCCAAATCATCCATGGCACAAAAAAAAAAATGATACAAACAACGAAATTTGCTTCTTTTCATTACATTTTCTTGTTCTATAACATTTTACCATTGAAATAAAATGTTTGAAATGAAAGTTCAAGCAAACAATTGTTGCCGTTAACTTGTAAAACGAAAAAAATGGGTTGAGAAAGGGGGTAACTCATCCCATAATTAGATTAGATGAACATACTACAATTTTTTTTTTCCCGCCGGAGATATTAAAAAAGAACGAAGAAGAAAAGAAAAAATTGTGAGTATCTTTAATGGAAAAAAGGATAAAACAAAAAGGACTTATGTTCACGGTGGGGTGGGGGGGTGGGGAGGGCGAAGTAAAGACCAAGTGAGCATCGTTTCAAAATATCAGAATCTGAAATCAGGATCTACGTCCATTGCCCATGCAAACTTCGCCAGCAGAGACTTGTTGAATATCTGTGGAAGTTTGGAAAAGTAAGTAGATATTATACCTGAAAAATAAGTGCAGCTAATTGTGCGCGCGAGCATACATACAGACATTTTTTTAAGTAACAAACATACATATATATATATATATATATGCATAAATGCTTGTATGATTGTTGGAAGATATTTCGGCCAAAAGATATTTGCAGAAGCTATTTACCTTCTCAATGGGAACTTCGTGCCGTTTGCACCATGCAACTGTGATTCGAGGGTCAAGGTAGTTGATTTTGGACGTACCTAATGCCACGGTTTTCAGATCTTCTTTGGTCTTCATATCCCGTTCCATTTTCTCGATCTTCGTATTGGTTTGAGCAATTTTTTTCTCTATCCTGTTTAACATAAATTCTTACTGCAGTGAAATAGCAAAGCCAAAGAGGACAATAAATTTGCTTATAAAAAGGACACGGGTAATATTACGCTTCAGGAGCCAAATTTCTTCGTTTTCCATCAGCGTTCTTTAGTGGGGGCTTCCCTTTCTTTGCCCTGTCCAAATCTGTCTTCAACTCTTTAAGCAAGCCCTACCCAAAAAAGAAAAAGAGAAGATTCAGATAAGCATGGACTTAACCAACACCACGAGCAAATGCAAATGCATGAACACCCACGCACTGTACATCCCTGATATGCATAACAAAGGTGATGCTATATCCCAATATAGCAGAATGAGACAGAAAGGATACGGAAAATATTAGGACATATCTCCGATCTTAAAGCATCATGAGATAAAGGTCTTCTGGATAGAACCACCAATATGTATGCGTGTGCCATCCAACACTTAATTGTAATTTCATTCTTCAGTCCCTTCTCATGCCAGCGGGTATTGAAGTTTATTTATTTCTTCAACAACACACACACACACAGCAAAAATGATTGGTCCATATCTAGAACCTCTCTCTCAAGACCAAATTAGATCATTACTTTGTACTTTGTCCATGACCACCCATGTCTTTCGCTGAGCATAAGGTTACTACCTGAAGCTCGCTAATCTTCTCATTTAATCTCGACATTTGTTGACTGTGAGATTTTGAAACACTGCGCTGATGATTACAAATGATTGCAACCTGTAACCAGAAAATCCAGAAATTTATATGCCACAAGTAACTCAAAAGGAACAAAATCTAGAAATAACTTTTAAGACTTTTACATGGAGGAATTGTCTTTACCTCCTTGTTTGCGTGCTGGTAAACAACAATTTTCTCTGCAACATCTCCATCCTTAGTTTCCATATTCAACTGTCATAAACATGAAGCAATTTAGGGGGGGAGGGAATATATCTTAACAGGAATTTGAACAAAAAATCCCCTTGAAAGAAAAAAACACTTCAAGAAAATAAAACAAAAAGACTAGATAAGGCATTAAACACTCGTCATAAACAAGGGAATTATCTCAGTGAGGTCCATATGTTATCTTACCATCTCATCCAACGTGATGGATGCATTATATGTTCGGAAGACTTTTGCTGTAAGACCAGGCATCAGTTCTTTCAAATGGGCATTCAATTTACTGGTGTCCAGCTGGTCAAAAAGATCGTCAGATCCCTTTTTTCCTGGAGAAAAGAGAAAATATATACTATTGGCTTCACTCATAAATATTTATCAGTCATATATATCTATCCCCTAAAACGATGATCCAAATTACTTGCCTGCTTGGAACTGTATAATTGCCTTGTAAACAGGAAGCTCGACTTCAACTTTATTTTCGTATCTAATTGAATCTTTACCAAGGAAGTTAAACTGAATTTATCAAAAACAGAGTTCCCTGGTTATCACTGGTAATAAAGTATGAGCAAGGAACTATCCAGGATGGTTTAAAACTTCTAAAACTTGTTCCACCATACCTCCAACGTGTTTGGGGCTACTGCCTTAACATTCTCTACTTTCAATGTGCAGCAACCAACAGTATCAGCCTCATCATCATCCTGCAGGAAGGCAACTGATAATATGAAGAAAAACCAAGATACCTTGTTTGACACGGAATGCAAACACAAGGATTTGAACATCTGATTTCCACTCGGAATTCTAAGTTGCTAAAAGCAAACAAAGAGATGAAATGTGAGCAACACGGTGACCTTTTTTTGCTGGATAAGTAACAGAAAATTTTATTTAACACAAAAGCTATAACCCAAGTACATAGGATGAATAAAAGAGAAACACCAACACAGCAACCTTTGCAAACTTTTTTTTTTTTTTTATAAGTAAAAATGTATTAATATCAATAGGCGTAACCAAGTACACTAGGTGTTTTGCAAACCTTTGAAAAACAAACATAGAAAATCAAAAGAAATAACTAGTGCAAAGGGAATCCACAGAATGCCAGTCATCTTTGAAGCTAAACATCTTTTATTGCCCCTTTTGTAGTTCCAAATATATTGCCTAACAAGGATGAAAGAACGCAGCTGAGATTGTAAAGCCTAATCCATCAACTCAAGGCAGAGCTACACAATTTATTTATGAAGTGCTTATTAGCAAGCATACAAAAAGCCTTGTTCATCATCTCGCCTACTTGCTTGTTTGTTTGTTTGTTGAGAGAAGGGAATGCTTAAGGAATATATAGGCACAACTGAAGTATATGCCATCTACTCGGAATATACCTTCTCATTGCCAGCCCTCAGAGCTAGTTTATCAATAAGATAGGTAGCAACTGCTATTTGCCGCTTCATGACATCTTTACTTGTAAAATTCTTCGTGTATGCGGCCCTGATGTTTTCTATGTAGTCCTGTGCTCAAAATCACAAGGTTTTAGCAAGAATAATAAGATCCTTCAATATTATCCCAAACTAGCAACATGACAACTACTGAAAGGTTCAGTGGAAAATGGATGAAAAGAGCCTTAATCATAATGGTCAGCAATTTTATTCATGTAAAGAACCTTCAGCATCCTTGCTTTCTCATATTTTTCCTTGTCACTTTGCCCCTTCAAGGTACTACTAGCCGCAAGAAACACATACTTGAATTCCTTTGGATTGATTGGATCATTCCAGAAAGCTAACCATGTAACAGTATTATCGTGTCTTACTTCCTTCCAGCTGCCAAAGATCACAAATTCAAAAACTTAAAAAACCCTCACATAAGAAATAAAATAAAATAGATTTTTCCATCTTGGCCTAAATATATTTAAAATCACTCAAATACATATATGCAAACATATACACAAATACATATTGTATATGAAGATAAATGATAAAGCACTTCTACATCTTATCCTAAAAGGTTCCTATTGGCTTTTATTCTACACAGGGAGATCATGAAGAGCAAAACCTTTCGCCAGGGATAGGGCATTCTGGAATTGGAGCATCCTTTCCGATATTAATCGTGATATCTCTCGGGCGAATGCGTTTTTTCAGCTTTCCCATCTGACACCATATAAAGGCAATCAATGACAAAATTAAATAAAAAAATTTAGAGAAAATGCTTCCACATATAGCCGTGGGAAATTCTTGTATTCAATTGCACACAACTCTAAATTATCACAGGTAGGAAAATGTCAATAAGACCTTTGGATGCTCTCCACGGCCTCGAAATAATCCAGGTGGCTCAACTCTGAAGTTTCCAACCTGAGATAGAGATAAAATACGAAATTAGATGCACACTAAAGATAACAATAACATGCAATGAGGCCTGAGAAAGGAGTAATAGATTGTATTTATCGTCTACATAATCACAGGTAAGAAAAATGTCAATAGAAATGGATCTATACAATGAAATAGAAAACCTTGCAAACAGTGTAGGAGAGCAGACATGCAATATCAAACTATTGCAAAAGGTGAACTTTATACCATCAGAAACTCCTCAAAGTAAAAAATTGAGATGGTTAAATCCTTTTCTAGACAAAATTTAAAACAAGGTGAAACTGTTTTTCAGGTGTCAGAGAAAGTGGGTGATAGTATGAATTAATAACAATGCAAGAACTATCTATTCTGAAAGCAATCAAAAGTGTTCTCGCAGTCAATGCAACACAATTGCTCTGCATAGTCACTTAAGGTAAAGGCCTTAACCATATGGTTGATAATCTGAAATTTCTCATCCAATCTTAGTATATGATATCACTACTTAAATGACCCACTTCAACCTCACAGAAAAAATCTTTTCTATAGCGGATACCTTGTATAAATATGGAGAATCACATTTAAACCCCAACAGCTTGTTATTTATCAAAAAAAGAAAACCCAACAGCATGTTTCTAGAAAGGTCTAAAATGGACCGCGGGGGGGGGGGGGGGGGGGGGGGATGAATTGAATATGTTCTTTTTCATATTTGAAAATTTTATTAATATGAATAAAAGACTAGGCATAGCCCGGGTACACAAGACATATACAAGAGTGAGTGGCTAGTAGGCGAAGAAGAAAATTGACACATGTGATCTATCAAATAACTTTAATAGTCCAAACAACATCAAATTCAATCACCAGCCAAAGCTAGAAGTAACCTTCTCTTTAACACCATCAACAATGGCCCACATATACTTCTCCTCCTGATTCAATTTCTCTTCCTTAGCCGCCTTCTTCTCCTGCACAAACAGAAACTCATAAGTCAATAATTTTGAAGCAAAAACATATTGATTAGGAGCATGTGACCCGAATTGACATATTGGCTTCACTGTAGAAGCAAAGAAAAGCAATTATGTGAAAAGAAAATGGTCGCATTCACATCATGCTCCATGTGAACTTATCTTCCATATCAGGAAAGGAGTATAACATTCTAGCTCCCAAGGTAAAACAACATGATTAAAAATGGAAGGCCAAAGTATTTCCAAGTCATTTATCAAACCATCTGACTGCTAACAACAATTGGCAATTGAAGTTCAAATGTAGAGCAATGTGGATAAATGACGAAGGCATCCATTTTGCAATAAAAATTTTCGACAATCTCTCTATTAAATCATGTAGGATTATTTCTTAGCATGGATGTGATCGGAAAGATAATGGATTAAGCATACAGTCATCTGCTTCATAAATGCAATGAAAGAATCCTCAACAAGAACTTTTTCATGTGAATCACTTGGAAGCCGTATTGAACTCCGCTACAATTGCTTTTAATTGTGAGAAAAGGCCTAATCGCAGACCCAAAAAATCCTATTATTGGACACTGACGGAATCACATACCAAAATATAGTCTGTTGACAAGAACACATTTGAAAAAGTCAAGTTCTTTCAACAAATAAACCTTGGTCTCTGGCCACTGGCATCACTTATGGTGAAAACTAGTAATTAAGATGTAGAAGAAAAAATTTGGAAGAAAAACCAACTAAATGATGAGAAAGGATGATTTACACTAGTAATCAAGCCCCTCAACTAAACTTCATTGCTTATCAAGCCCACAAAGTATATAAGAGCACCAGCTTACTTCTGTACTCATTTGTTTCTTCTTCTCTTTTTCTTGTTGGCACCAGTCATATATTGGGGTGAAATCACATTTCTCCAAGCTCTGGATCACATGGTTTTTACCTAGTAACTTCCGCCAATCAGTCCAAAAATTCTCTTTGAACTTTTCTTTCTGCATGTAATCTGTATCTTTCATCACTGCAAACATAGTGGCAACCTGAAAATAGAAATTTTCACAGGTAAATCAAATGAGGTTCAGAAACCATGAGGAAATAAGACGTGGCAAAAGCAAAGTCAATAGAATTTGCAAGGAAAAATGAAAGATTATGGAAATGAAGATTAGGTAAGAAGAAAAATACATTAATGAGAGAGAGAGAGAGAGAGAGAGAGAGAGACCCACCTCCTCTTGGTCAGGATTCAAATCAACTGGCTTCCCACTATAGCTCATCTTTACTCCATGAGGTTTATATGGGGGAGGAAAAATTACGCCATTGTGAACCAGGGTAGTCCATTTCTTCTGTCCATCACCAGCGCTAGGTGACATTTTTGTCGACTTTATATACTTTGAATTTTTCACTGCTTTCTTAGACTTCTGAGTTGTTTTCTTAAATGAAGAAGAAGCAACTTTTACAGGTTTTTGTTTTGTGGAAGAAGATTTGTTACCAGATGCGGATGGCTTCTTTATTCTCTGAGCAATTGGAATATGGTCATCATCATCATCTGTCTTTAGTTCTGCTTTGACTGACACTTGCTTAATCTTCACAGTTGTGGATGTATCTGAGAGCTTTGTCTTTTTAACTGAAGATTGATCCGAGGAATAGGCCTTATCTAGGGGCCTCTTACCCATTACCAAGGAAGATTTATGCTGTTTGTCCCTCAAGGTGGAGCCATTTTGCTGAATTTTTGAAGCTAAAGGTTTCTTTTCTTCAGACTCATATGACTTACTATTGGGCGTGCCCACATTGGATTTGAATGGGAACCGTGAAGACAATGGAACTTCATCGTCTGAGTCTTCAGAATATTTTTTGACAGCATTTTTTGACACCGTTGGCAGTGATGTTGTAGGAATAGGTTTCCCGATCCCTTTGTGGGCAGGGTTGGAGTTCCCCTTGAGTCTAGCACTCAGTGGTTTGTCATCTTCAGAATCCTCAGAATCACTATTTTCTGCAGAATACATTTCCTCCTTAATAGATCTTGACAACTTCTGTTCAGATGAGTGTTTTGCATGACCGTCTGACATACTCAATTTCCTTGAATTCGCTACTGGTGACTTCTCAGGTGATGCCTTGACAGAGGAAGTTGATGCTTTTGGGCTAGCTGCAGGAGATTTAACTGGTGATGCCTTGTTAGATGTAACCATCTTACCCTTCTGCGAACTCAAGTTTTGACCATTGGAAGAGGGTATGCCAGAGACCTGCCTCCCAGATTGTCCATCATGCCTTTGAGATGATAACTTGTTCACTTCTGAATTCAATGGATTTTGTTTAGCCGCTGGTTTACTCCTTTTGAAAACTGCAGGCCCATCTTCGTCATCAAAGTCGTCATCATATACTGATCTACCAGATGTTTGAACAGCCATTATCCAACATGCACTGTTACATCAGTTTCTGGAAAAAAAAAAAGAAATGAATGAAGGGATGGGGCACCAAACACTTAAAAGACTCAAAAAGCACACTTACTTGAATATCAATTGCAGTAAAAGATACAGACAACTAATATTGTAAGATTAATTAACACACAAATTTAAGATCACAAGAAAAGGTCAGTCAGAATGAATTGCTCAGCAGAGATTATGATGCATTAGATTCTATTAGAAAGCGATACCACTGGTGTAAGCAGATTCAATCAAGAAATAAATCAAGCCCAATACCAAAAACAGTAGCTCGGGTACACCCATGACAAAACCAAACTGTAAATGAAAACTTAAGCTTGTCTCATTGATACACGGCAAGCCGTTCACATGCTTTCCACAAGAAGCTCAGCTCCCTTTGATAGTCACCAAAAGATTTAAAATTTCTTACCCACCTCAATTACCAGAAACAGAATATAAATCAGAATCCTAAATTTTCAGTTGTTAAATCCTCATAAACCGTAAAACCCCAATAGAATTCGGGTAATTAACTATTATTGGAAACACCCATCGACTTCAGCTAAACAGGTGTACAAACTTGGCAGAACCAATGTTCATACACTCTCCGTACCCCCAAGAGAAAAATTCAAAACTAGGAATTTGTTTCCTCAGCTTTCTAAGGAACCAAACAAACTGTTTACACGGAGAACACCAAATAAGAAAGAAAAAACTGCGTGAAAATCTAAGTCACAGACGCTAATACAAAAACCCTAAATTGAACATTATTCATAATACGTTCATAAACACCAATAAGATACAAATGGAAAAACGTAAATAACAAGCAATAAGATCAATCCCTAAATGGACATAGGAAGAAGAATAAAGCAAAGAAGAGTCTCACATACTTGTCGAAAACCAAAAATTTAAATAAAAAAAAAATGTTCTCTGATCTGATTGTTTCTGGATTCCTTGCAAATCTGAAAGCTGAGGGAGTTGATTGGAAGTAAATATAGGGAAAAGAGAAACGAAAGAGAGAGTCTCACAGTTGGGTTGGGTGACTTCCAGAGAAAGAGAGAGACGGGGGAGGAGGGGTTGGTTTGGTTTTGTTTCCCTGATGTGTTGGGTGAAATTGCTTAACGTGGTCCTCGTGGCCCGTGGGCTTTTGTGGCTAAGACACAAAAATGGGTAATTCAAAAAAAGGCCCATAATTATGAGGAAATTGTGAATGTGGAAACGCTCTGAGTCCTACTCGGACGGCAACCAGACGATTTCGACGGCCAAGATTCGAGACACATCAGAATAGCAGCAAACGATGCCGTTTTTGATATATGGAGATTCTAGTGAATATCGGAAAGTTTCGTGTGGATGCACTTAAAAAAGTAATCAAATATTTGATTTGATTTGATTTGATTTGATTATTAGAGTGATTGTGCCATTTGGATGTAATTATGGATTGGTCTTTTAGATTGAACGGTCTCCAACTGCGTCAAAGTTGTTCGAAGATTTTGACAATGTTCTCTGTCTGAGGATTCATATGCCTACACAAAACTTGAAAGGAATCAACAAAAACCAAAACCAAAGTGAATAAAAAAGAAAGAAAGAAAATCAAGTCCTCGATTGATAATATGCGTTGTGTCTGAAAATGGTTCTCTGAGTTTGAGATTCTCTACTTTATTTTTCAAGGTCACCTTTCTTGACCCATACCAAATCCTTTCGTCAAATATTTAACCGTTAGGTAAGGGTGGCCATGTCCCTTTTTTATTTTTTTATTATTATTATTTTTTTTTATGTCCAATGTAAACAAGCTTGTCAGTATAATTCCCAATTGTGATCTTTTAACTTTAAGAGTACTACTACCTTTATAAAAATGAATTATACAAAATAATCTTATAAGTTGATGTGATTTCATCTGATCTGTTAGATCTATTTTATAATAAAAATAACTTTACAATATGATGAACCACATCAAGCCACCTCAGTTTGTGGGATTGTTTTTGTGTAATCTTATTGTTGCTAAAATATGTCCCTAACTTTAATTGTTGTATAACATTGTCACGAACACTTCTTTTCCATTTCCTAACATCTTTATACTACATACTATCTACATTGCATAATTTAATTTAAAAAATAAATTTTAAAAAATTTCAAATAAAATTATTCATTTTGGAATATCAAATTGTTGAATAACAAAGTTACAACTTATACAAGGGCCAACTTATAAAAGCAATCAAAATTGAAGATTCATGTATGATTTTGTCATCGAGATGACTTCTCAATATTTGCGGGAAGAACAACCATGCGCCCGTCACCACTACAAATCCTATAGTCAACAGTCCCGAGATTGCCCTATGCAACTGCCACCTGTTTATCACCGCCTTCTTCACCACTATCTCGATCACCACGCACAGGCCATGTAGGACAAAGAACCACGTCACCTCCCACGTGGGATTCACACGAGTTGCATAATAATATATTACTTCGTGTATGAGGCCCGAGACCAAGAAGGTCGCGAACACTGCCGGTAGTGAGGCCCAGCGTGGCCCAACGACACGCGCAGAGACACGACGTGTCGGTTTATAAACTGTGGGGCGCAGAATGCCTGTGACCATAAGGTTCCATCTATGACCCCAAAAATCTTGCAATGAGGTGGCAAGGTAGGGTTCATTGAACTGTGGCTCCAACTCAAAGCCAAAGATGGCTCGAGCAGGAGCAGCAG
Source organism: Juglans mandshurica (assembly GCA_022457165.1). Classification (NCBI taxonomy): domain Eukaryota; kingdom Viridiplantae; phylum Streptophyta; class Magnoliopsida; order Fagales; family Juglandaceae; genus Juglans; species Juglans mandshurica. Next base: position 659,688 of record CM039632.1, on the reverse strand, counting down.
CTAGAGCTAGAATAATCTCTACGCCTAGGTAGAGGTGGCTACAGTACAGAGCTAAGATGACGGATGGGTGCAGATTTGGTCTATGGTCATAGGCTCGTACTATCATAGCAAGAAGCAAGGCTTTGATGAGAAACAAAATGGATCTAGGCACTTTTGTGGTCAAGGGGTTCGAAGGTGTTTCTAAATTTGGAGATGATTGTTTGGAGTTTTTGGCTTTTTGGTAGGATGGGTTTTTGCCGTTTCTGGTATTTAGAGGCTTATGATCTTTATTCAGAGTTGGGTCTTGTTTGATTTTGATTGGAAGGCAAGCGATAGAGATGAAATGAAAAAGGTTTGGATGGGGTGGGGATAGAGGGCCTTGATTAAAGGCGAAAAGGAGGAGCTTGAAGTTGCCAAGCCAAACAAGGAAGAAGGTTGTGGTGACACCAAAATGGAAAGTGTGGAGAGTCAAGGGGAGGATGGTGAAGAGGTAAAAGATGGGAAGGAGATAGAGGAGCCTCAACATGCCCTCTCTGATTCGGGCAACTGCATAATAACAATAACACAGAGATACTATCACTACTATCCATACCTTGATGAAGTTCTTCATTTCACCTTCCATTTCCGCTCTCTCTCTCTCTCTCTCTCTCTCTCTATCTGATCTCGAATGTAATGGTGGAGGGTTTGGTCAAGGACCCAAGGTGGGGGGGACCATCTACGGGGTGGTAGACATTGAATTCGAACATGGCCGTCACTACTCAAATATAGTCAACATTATCATGTCTGTCAAGTTGTCAACATTAAAGGCCATGTGCACTCGGAAAAAATTAATTAAAATATGGTAAATGATGCAACCATGTGAATGTGAACTGAACACAAGTTTAGGAGAAACGGCATTTTCAAATGAGTAATTCTACATACAACCGTGAAGTGCGTAAATGCCGCGTAATCGTTTTGAAAAAGAGTAGAGTCCACTATTAAAAAATTAATTTATTTCATATGAGTCCCATGTTTTATTCACTTTTTTCAAAACGATTACGTGGCGGTTGCACAATTCACGGTTGTAAATATATTCTCTCTTTTCAAATTGCCCAACTTTTTTCTCACGCTTACCATAAAAATTTATAATTATCAAAACTGTTACATGAAAGATGAAATTTAGCATGATTGCTCAATCTCAAAGGCGCAGACCTTGCAAGCTGTGATGTGCCGAAACAGGGAATGATTTGTTCTTGTGGAAAACAATTTGTTACATTAATCACTTTCATCTACTGCATCATTTGCTAGAGGAGAGCAATTTATAGTTTAAACAGAAAGTATATAACATACAGTATAACGTACATAGTTGGTTCGCGTGTGAGCACACAACGCACTGCAAGACAACAACTTAGGTTAAAGCCTAAATGGTACGTGGGCACCATAGCTACTCAATTCAGTGAGGATAGGGATGGCGAGGATTGGGAGCAAAACCCATCTGACTGTTTTGATACCGAGGTTGTGATTCCGGATAATTATAAAAGCCGTTTACATTCATAATAGAGGGCTCAAACCCGAAGGTGTTCATCGGTCTTGTGAACTGATTCAGCTCATCCAGTCGGGGTGCATATCGCTGCATTGCCGATGTATTCATCCTGTAAGACAAGTCAGCTGCAGATGCATTCATCCTGTAAGATGACAAGTCAGCTGCCATACTTGGATGACCATAAGTAGATGGCATTGATTCGATCTGGCTGTATCGATGATCATGACCTGCTAAGTAATTATACCTTGGCGGATCAGGGTTGTGCTGCCCATAAAGGCGAACCTGTGACCTTATATCGCTGTCCCCTGTGGGCATCTCCTCCACCCTAGTGCCGTAAGATCTATAACTAAGACTGTCTGAGCTGTCTCTCATGCGCCCTGCAAGTTGTTCCTCCCAGTTTCTGCCCCTATAATCAGAACCAGGACTGGCATCCATTGACGGCCTATGGGTCCCACTCGAGTAGGACATGTTGCCGCTCTTGTAGTAAATTCTGCCCATATCATCAGGAATGCTGGCCTGGTTCCCACCATAAGCTGCTGCAAACTGCAAACGAGAACCAGATGTGCTTGGCTCAAAATGCCGATGGCCATTCTCACCAATCTCGGCATGTGAAGGTATCTCACGAGATTTGGTTTGCCTATTTTCCAACGAGGATCTGCTGTCAACTATACTGGGCGAAGCAAGGCGAGGCCTTCCACCATCCATTTTGTTATCTGATGATATCTCACCATTTCGTTTTCCTAACTCTTGGTTATCACGTTTCCTCTTTCTTTGAGAGTATTCTTTGGGCGGATTCTTCACATGGCCCTCACTCTGGAGGCTTTCCCTATCACCCTTGCTGTGAGGGGAGCTTTCTTTATCACATTTGCTGACAACTGCGCCAGCTCTGATTTTTTCTGGTCCATCAGTTTGTGTGGGAAGATCATCAATCATTGCAGAAGTAACACCGCAATGATCATGACTGTCAACTGGATGATCATGGATTCTATTCTCAGGATGGTTTTTTTCAATATCTAATCCTTCTTGTTGCTTGGAGAGGTGACCATGTTTTTCAGCAATGATTTTGTGTTTAGCAGACCAGTCGCGACGACTCCAAAGAGACAGTGGAGGCGTCCTCACATTCCACTGATCCATTTGTTTTTCATTGTCATCAACTGATCCAGGCAGATAAAATGACTGAAAAGGGTGATACCAAGAAAAGCACCGTTAACCCTTCAGAGTTTGCCACAACAGAATTACGCAAAATAATCTTACATTACCTTTCCTGATAAAGACTGCTCATCCTCCCAAACAAGATCGTAAGGTAGTTTCTTTTTATCTAATCTGGTGAAAGGTAACAAACATAAAAAAGCAGATCATGAGGTAATTTCCTTTTATCTAACCAGGTGCACCAAGTATAGAGGTATCCGACAATGGTTCATATCATCTTACTAAAGGAGAAGCCATTTTCATTGTTACTGTGACTACAGTTGAAATTACTTGTGTTTACCACTCCATACCGAACAGAGTCAAACGTGTGTGCGTGCATGCGTGCATGCGTGTGTGTGTGTGTGTGTGTGTGTGTGAGAGAGAGAGAGAGAGAGAGAGAGAGAGAGAGAACGAACCTTTCTGTCTCTGGCGGAACAATAAGAATAAGGATCTTTGGATTAAATTCAAGAGCCTTGTCAATGAATTTGTTTGCCAAACTTGCTCTTACTCCAAAAGGAGGATTTAGCCCCATGATCTACTCAAGCAAAAAAAAAAAAAAATAGTAGTAAATCATTTCCACTTTCATACAGACATTCATTATCATTTTTAAATGGAAAAGACCATCATTTCTTACTAATCGTGATCCTGTAGGTAACTCCTTTGGTTGGACGGTCATCCAGTCCCTCTTCTCAAAATTGAAATCATTCTGCCAAAGGTTCACGACAAAACCAAGTAATTTTTTGTTTCGTTTTTCTATCACCCAACACAAAATGACATAAAATAGCAAAATCAAAAGAAACAAGTTAATCAAACAAAATGTTGGAGTGATCAGAATAAAGAACAAAGAGTAAATGCCAGCTACCCATTTATACTACTTTAGAATTCATACTAACATAGTAGCCTGTGCAATTAAGTAATAGAGTACAATATCTACAAGTGATATTCAAATTTATTTTGAAATCTTTTAACATATCATAGTTTCCCTTCAAAGTATTGCTTTTCAGCCAATAAGGCTGAAGCACCTAAAAGTAGAGCCTAGAAGTTCCCCTTCTAAAATTATCAGTTGACACATTGCTATGGGAAAAAAAGGTATTAGATTTATTCATAAACAATCCAGAAATGATTGAAATCAACATTCTTGTTAGGATATCTATCCAAAGGTCAGTCAGTATATTTGGAAGCCATTTTCCAAAAGCAAGTATTTTGGCCTGATTAGCTTGGTCACGGAAGAGTTTAAAACAGAAATATATTTTAATTCAGATTGTTCTTGATCCAAACCCAATTTAAAGAAGTTCAAAACAAATAGTTAAATTGATAACTTTGACCAAAATTAGGCACAGGTTAATCAATCAAGATCCAGATTGATTTGGCAAAATTTTTAGTACCACAATCCAATCTCTAGGCAAATACCAACTGAACATTCTATTCTTTTCTATTAATCAAGAATAGAGCTTTTTTGGGGGAAAAAAAAAAAACAAGAACATATCTGATTGTAATATGCACTCAAAGCAATGTAGCCCCAAATCTGAACCCATACAAAAGTAAACTCAAGCACATGCACACAGACATGTTCCGGTTCCACTGTCCACAATTTTAATAAGTTGCTTGTCCATTGCAAGTCCCTTGTCAAACTTTCAGATCCACAGAGTGGGGGGGGGGGGGGGGTTGGGAGTCGAATAAAGAGTGGGGGCCACACGGACAGCCTCCAATTAGACAGTTTTGAGGTGTTTGGTTCACCTATGCTGCAAGCTATATTTGTAATGATTGCCTTCACTCACTTGTAATATTCAATCCATATCTCACTTGTGAGATTTTGCTTAAATTGACCCTAGTGTAATCAAGATGTCATGCGAAGGAAAGCATTAAGAAAATGGGCCATTTTAGAGAAGGAACATTTCTGTAGAAGGACCAAAAGAAGGTGAAGAAATAAAACGTCATCTGTTCATATCACTGAAGAAGTTTAGTGCTTCAAAAAAGTTGAACTTTTTTTAGCACCTAAATAGGGAGGCGGGAGAACTCATAGCAGGAGAAAATGATCTATGGTGACAAAAGAGTAGAACAATAAACGGAGGGAATTTCTACTTCAACTTATCCCACCCTCACCTCTCAATATCAGTAAGTCCCTAGATCTCCTCATTTATTTTTTTAACATTCCACCTGTAAGTGGTCAATGGAGAGGCCTAGCGCCTCCATTTCTTTCTTAACATTTATCAATCTCCTAGCATCCTGGAGAGGTCTTCAAGGCAATTCACGATTGCAGCAATAAGGAAAATGGTTCAAATATGCCTATGGTGGAATTGACTTTTTAATACTTTATACCATTAGTCAATTGTAATTGACTTTAACGGCATGAACATCTATGAATTTCTTGTATCACTAGATTACTATGCATAAGTGATGCTCTTGTATATTTCCTGTGTGCTTGGACTTTTGCCTATTTATTCTTATGATCAATAATAATTTTGTTTACCTATCAAAAAAACATTCAGCCTGTAAGTCCCCCCATTTTCTTATGAGAAGATTTTTAACCAACAATTTTCACCTTTGTGAGAAAACAAGAATGGGAGCTGGAATTAAAAAAAAAAAAAAAATCCTTTGTTGCACCAGACACAGTGCCACATTTCAAAGCCTATGTCCAACCGTGTACATATTATCTCTACCGCAGACATGTTTAGAATTCATTGAAAAGGGCTCTTCCTTTTTTTTATACCCATAAAAGGATCAAGTCGCATTTAACATCTTGTGTGCTGTCCGATTGCAAATGGGGGATTAGGGGTGTTAAACTTGAGCATCTTCAACAAAGCCCTTCTTGGCAAGTGGTTATAGAGGTATCAAATGGAAGGGAACTCGTTGTGGAGAGAGGTAATTGAACACAAGTATGGTAGTGAGTGGGGGGGATGGAGAGGGTCATATGGAGTAAGCCTATGGAAATTTATCAGAAAGGGGTGGACCACCTTTGAAAAACATATTAGGTTTGGTGTGGGTGATGGAGCAAGACTCCGCTTTTGGTTCGATGCTTGGAGTGGGGAGAGCCCTCTTTCCATTGTCTTTCCAGTCGCATTTAACATGGCTGGAAATCAGATGCGGCAGTTTCAGATTTGCTGTGTTGTGCCAATGGGACGGCAACTTGGAATGTCACTTTTACTAGAAATGCTCAGGATTGGGAACTTGATGAGATGGCAGCCTTTTATAGTTACTTGTATTCAGCAAAGGTAGGAGGAAATGGGGGTGACCATATGTTGTGGATTCACATGGGGAGAAACAAGTTTACTGTTAAATCCTTTTACAAGGCTTTGACAGTACAACAACTCACTTTCTTCCCGTGGAAGAGTATTTGGAAGGCACTAGCTCCGTCTAAAGTTATGCTTAGAGCCGGACTGAGTTGAGTAATGCCTAAGAGTGTGGTGGAATTACTAGCGTGCTGGAACAGGCGGCATACCAGTGCACAATTGGCAGCAGCGTGGCGTATGATACCTTTGTACTTAATGTGGTGTCTATGGTCGGAAAGGAATGATAGGTGCTTTAACAACAAGGAGCGTGCAGTGGGGGAAATTTGGAATTTTTTTATATTCTCTTTTTTTTTTTTATAATTGTAAGTATATTAATAAAAGAATGGGCAAAAGCCATGTTCAGTACAAAGAATGTCCTAGCTAAGTAGGAACATTGGAAATAAGGAAAGCATGGAAATCTTGTCCATTAAAGATAACGGACTTAGCCCAAGTACATAAAGTTCTAAACAAGAAAGCCTTTAGTTCCTCTATTGATCTTTCTTTGTCTTCAAAAGTCCGTTCGTTACGCTCCTGCCATAAACACCACATGACACAAATAGGCAACATCTTCCATATAGCCTTGATCTGTTTGTTACCTCTTAAATTTGTCCAGCTAGCCAACATATCCACTACGGACTCGGGCATAACCCACCCCAAGCCTGATCTTCTGAATACTTCATTCCAAATCCCTCTAGCTATATCACAATGTAATAGAAGATGATCCACCGATTCACCCTCGTTCTTGCACATGCAGCACCAATCAGCGATGATCACCCCTCGTCTTCTCAAATTATCTGTTGTGAGTATCTTACCCAAAGAAGCAGTCCACACAAAAAACGCTGCTTTGAGAGGCGCCTTGTGTCTCCAAATCCTTTTCCAAGGGAATTGGGTTGGATGTTCTTATGTTAAAGATTTATAAAACGAGCGAACCGAGAATAAACCTTTCCCCATGTGTAACCACCACAACCTATCAACTTGATGATTGCTGCGTTTGAGAGAATATAAGAAGCTGAAAAAGGCTGCAAAATTATCAACTTCCCAATCTTGTGCCGCCCGGCTAAAATTAATGTTCCATTGAATTTGTTCCCCCACTATTACCATAACTTCCGCCACAGATACATCATTATCAGTTGCCACCCTAAAAAGAATAGGAAATAGATCCTTTAAAACCCCATTACCACTCCAATTATCATACCAAAATTTGATCCTAGTCCCATTTCCAAGACAAAATCTTGTGTGCCCGGTAAAGACCCCCCATCCTCTTCTTATATGTTTCCACAAACTCACACCATATGCCCCACTCACTTCATTAGTACACCATCCCCCCCATAATTCTCCATATTTACTCTCGATCACCAGTTTCCATAAAGCCTCAGGTTCTTTATGATATCTCCACAACCATTTTCCAAGTAATGCCCGATTAAAGATTCTCAAATTTCTAATGCCTAACCCGCTAGAAGAGATAGGTCTACAAACATTTTCCCACCTGACTAGGTGAAATTTAAATTCTTCCCCCATTCCTCCCCATAGGAAATCTCGATGTAGTTTCTCAATACGAACTGCCACACTTGCTGGGATAGGGAACAAGGATAGAAAATATGTCGGTAAGTTAGATAACGTACTCTTTATCAAGGTAATCCTACCACCTTTTGACAAATACATTCTCTTCCATCCTGCTAATCGACGCTCTACTTTCTCAATCACTATATCCCATATAGGAGTCGCTCGTGAGACATACCCCAAAGGAAGGCCAAGGTATGTAATAGGGAGAGAAGCAGTCTTACACCCCAGAGTATTAGCCAACTGTCTTAGCCGTTGCACACCTCCAATCGGCACCATCTCTGATTTATCCAGATTCACTTTCAACCCTGAAGCTGCTTCAAAACAAAGGAGAAGGGCCTTTAAAACACGAATCTGATTGTTGTCTGCCTCTCAAAAAATAAGAGTATCATCTGCAAACAATAAATGTGAAATATTAATTGATCCTCCCCCCGGGGATCCTATTGAATACCCATTCAGACACCCATTTGCAACCAGAGCTGAAATCATTCTGCTCAAAGCCTCCATTATAATGACAAATAGTAATGGTGACAACGGATCTCCTTGTCTAAGGCCTCGTGTACTATTAAAAAAACCCGTTGGACTTCCATTTATCAGAACTGAAAATTTTGTTGTAGATATACACCAACGGATCCATGATCTCCATCTTTCCCCAAATCCACATCTCCTTAGGAGGTCTAGTAAAAATTCCCAATTTACATGGTCATACGCTTTTTTCATGTCTAGTTTGCATAAGACCCCAGTACTACCAACTTTCAGTCTGCTGTCTAAACATTCATTTGCGATAAGGACAGCATCTAGGATCTGTCTATCCTTGACAAATGCATTTTGAGGCTTTGAGATTATCTTTCCAACTACCTCACTAAGGCGTTTTGCAAGAACCTTAGAAATGATCTTGTAAACCCCATTTATAAGGCTAATGGGTCGGAACTCCCTGATTTCTTTAGCCCCAACTTTCTTTGGAATCAAAACAAGAAATGTGGCATTTAGGCTTTTCTCGAATTGTCCAGCTTCATGAAACTCCTGGAACACCAACATGAGATCATCTTTTAGTATTTCCCAACAAGTTTAAAAAAAACCCATAGAAAACCCATCAGGACCCGGAGCCTTGTCTTTGGCCATCTTCCTCACCACTTCAAAAACCTCACCCTCCTCAAACGGCCTCTCCAAGTGAATACCATCCCTAGGCCCAATAGAGTCGAAAACTAATCCATCAAGCTTCGGTCGCCAAACCTCCTGTTCAGTAAGTACTTGTTCAAAGAACCCAACTACATGATCATCAATTCTCTGTTCATCCTTGCAATCTGCCCCATCTATCTTCAGCATCTCAATATCATTAGATCTTCTGTGAGAATTGGCCACCTTATGAAAAAACTTAGTACATCTATCTCCTTCCTTCAACCATAGTGCTCTCGACTTTTGCCGCCATGATATCTCTTCTAGTAGACTGATCCTCTCCAGCTCTGCAACCAACTCTAATTTTTTAATCATTTTGTCCTATGATAAAAGACATGGACTCTTGTATCCTATCCATTTTAGCGATCTCCCTTGTCTTGGTTTTCTTTTGTTCCCCAATGTCTCCAAAAGACTCTATTCCACAATTTTAAATCTTGTTTTAAAGCTTTCAATTTCCTTGCCAGTATAAAACTTGGAGTGCCCTGAAAATGATAAGATGACCATCACTGGTTGACCCTATCAACAAAACCTTATGTTTCCAGCCACATGTTTTCAAACTTAAAATACCTACGTCTTCTTTGAATCCCACCATAATCCAGCATAATTGGCCAATGATCCGAACATAATCTAGGCATTCTTTTTTGCCAAACCTCAGGGAAATGACTTTCCCACTCAGGGGAAATTAAGAATCTATCTAGTCGAGACCATGTTTGATTATTAGCCCATGTACATGAGCCTTCCGCCATAGATAGATCCACAAGATTCAACTCAAAAATACATTCCGAAAAATCAGTCATAGCTGGCCGTAGTCTTCTATTACCGAAACTCTCGCTAGGGAATCTTGTTACATAAAATCTCCGCCAATACACCATGGAAGATCCCACCAACTATATACTCCAGCTAATTCATCCCACAAAAGTCTACGATCAATGTCTGAATTTGGACCATAAACCCCTGCAAATGCCCACAAAAATCCATCCGAGACGCTCTTAAACGAGCATGCTACCGAAAAAGCCCCAATAAACTCTTCCTTTTTCTCCACTACCCTTTGATCCCACATCACCAAAACACCTCCTGAGGCCCCATTAGCTGCCAGGTATACCCACTCCACATGTGTGCAGCTCCATATACTTCTTACAATACTTGTGGTGATAGCTTTCAACTTCGTCTCCTGTAAACAAACAATGTCCGCCTTCCATTCTCTCAACAAGTTTCTCACTTGAAGCCTCTTACTCAGCGCATTTAGGCCATGGACATTCCATGAAACTATTTTTGGTTTCATTTGGGAAAGACCAGCCCCTTTCCTTTAGTCCTTTCCCTACTAGAGCTACCTTCAGAGTTCATTGACCATGTCAACCTCCTAAGCTCACGCTGTTTTTTGGATCCTATTTTCTTTTGTTGTTGATGGCCTGCTTCAATGGCCGTGAGAATTGCCATGAACTGCTCCTCGTACCCTTCACATTTCAATCCCACAATTTCTTGAATATCTTTTACTGTGTTAAAAACCCAATCTGAAGCATTCGACTGATCTGGGAAGAGACACTTTAACGGGAAAGGATTTTGAATTTGAAATTCCTGTAGTTCCTCCAGATCTACTTCATCCATAGAGTTATTTGACACCTGAATAAGCCTCTGAGAATTCTCCTCATCCGAAAGGAACAAATCTTCACTGGCCGAATCTCCCATTTCACTATTCCTCCTTAATACGTCTTCTTTGTATGGCTCAGAGATGCTCGTCGGGCCTTCACCACCACCCCCCCACTCCCCATCGGCACGTTCTGTGCACCTTCACCATCTCCCCCACTCCCCATCGGCACGTTCTGTGCACTCGGAGGAGGAGGAAGTGCGCTCGGTGGTGGTGAAAGAGTCACTTCAAGATCTGTTTCTATCGGCTTCATCGCCGACGTATGCAACCCACCTTCCTGGTTAATCAGTACCTTCGTCGGCAACTTCTGAGTTCGTCGCGACGATGATTCCGGCAAGTTCTCCGCCTGTTTGTGACGCTGCGACATCGATGACGGCTGCCTTCCTCCCTTCGCAGAAGCTGCCCTAGGTCTCCAGACGTTTCGGGTCTTGAAGATGGGCCTCCATCTTCCATGCGGGTCTCGGACCTGTCTTGGCCCATACGAGCCCACGTGAGATGACCCACCTGTTGTCTGCCCCTTCCCCTTATCATCCCTTAAACGCCTCGTTTCATCTATACCCATTCCATCCCCGACAATACGCAACACCTTTTCCACTTCCCTCTGCAAGTTCCTCAACTGCCACTGCACGTCCCTCACCATGCAGTGTACCACCCGCACGTCTCTCTCTTATTCTCCTTCCCGAAAGTATCCTTGATGACCTCGAGGCCCTTCTCCTCCGCCAGCCCCTTTTCTTGGCTCAATGTATGTCTCTGTCGGCGTTAACGCTTCTTTATACGATTTACCTTGGGTCTCCTTCCCCCACTGCCTCCTCTGAATATTATCACCATAGCCAGTATTCTTTCTACCCAGCAGAGTGGCCTCCCTTAGCACCTCCTTCATTCTTCTCCATCCCCTTCCTCCTTCTTCAGGAATCAAAATGAGACTACGGCGCCCCCCTTCAGCATACACCGCAATCTCCAAGAATCTGCCACGTATATTGGAGCATCTCTGCGCTATGAAACTCCTGTACCCCTCCCTTGTAGACGAATAATAGTCCTTTTTAACATCCATCTCACTCTCCTCCAAAACTCTCTCAAGCCACTGTGCAGTGCTCAGTCCCATCATCAACTCCTGTTTAAACCTTCTACCTCTCTCAGTGATACGTATGAGACCTCCTTCTCTCATGATGGAGAAAATTTTTGCTTCAATGACAAGTTCCCAAGAACTTCCCATACTTTTCTCCAGATGATAGGCCTATTTCCAGATGATACCAATCTAGTTTCTAAACTGGACTACATGCTAATCACCACTGGGCTACATGATAATCACCACAAAAAACTACCAACACAGAAGCAATACACAAGAAAACCAAGAAAGAAAAAAGTGTACGGAGAGAAAATTTTCAGGGGTGCATTGAAGCAATCATCTCCCCTATATAAACTTGACCTTTTTTATATTCTCTTTTACAATGGTTTTCTGCTATTGTATTGAAGGGTGGGAATGTCCATGAGTTTCTATCTTCTTTTCAGCTCACTAGAATGTAATTAGGTGTCTCACTTTGTATACTTCATGTGTACTTGGGCATTGCCTAGTTTCATTCTATTCAATAAAGCTACTTATTTACTTATCAAAAAATAAATAAAAGGATCAATATGAGAAGAGGTCAAGATTACCTTCGCTTGAAAGATATCATAGTTTCTGTAAGAGCACTTCTTGCCTGTCTCTTCCAGTTTTTTCTTCATCAGGACACTAAAATCATTAGCACCACAACAGAAGTCCACTATCTGTTTAAAGGAGCAATTAATAATCAGGAAAACAACGTTAATAGTCATTAAATAAAAAAATGCTTGTACTTATAAAAAAAAAATGCTTGTAATGACACATGAAAAATAATCTCAATGAAAACCTTGGAAGTGTTATTATTACTATATTAATAGAGGACAGATACAAGTTCTACTGTCTGAAAAAGACAGGTTTTGTTAACATGGCAATGCATTATAAATGCATTATAAACATGCATAAAAGGCACAAAGTTGTTCAAGGAAGAATATTCGTGGAGACCAAAGCTAGATGGTTTGTCTTTTGATGCAATTGATCCAAGAAAGTGCAGCATGGATGGAGAGAGTTTTTGAAGAAGAAGTGCTTGATGTTGTCAAAGGAATGGCTAAAGACAAGGCTCACGGGTTTTCTTTGGCTTTTTTCCAAGCATGTTGGGACATTGTGAAGGAATACATTATGAAGGTATTTCTGGAATTTCATACGTTTATGAAATTCAAGAAAAGTATCAATGCTACTTTTATAACTTTATTCCTAAAAGAGTAATGCTACATACAGTCGTGGAATGCGCAAACGCCGTGCAGTCGCTTTGAAAAAGAGTGGGATCCACTATTAAAAAATTAATTTTTTTTCATGTAAGTCCCATATTTATTCACTTTTTTCAAAGCGATTGCACGGTGCTTGCACATTCACGACTGCAAGTATCATTTCTCTTCCTAAAAAAGTGGGAGCAGCATCTATGCGGGATTTCAGGCCAATTAGTTTGGTCAATGGGGTTTACAAGATAATTTCTAAGGTGCTGGCCAATCGGATGAGTGCAGTAATGGGAAGAATTATATTGAAGCCACAAAATGCTTTTGTGAGAGGAAGACAAATATTAGATTCAGTTTTAACGGCTAATGAATGTTTGGATCACATAATTAAAATGGGCAAATCTGGAGTTTTGGTTAAATTGAATATGGAAAAGGCGTTTGATCATGTTTGCTGGGAATTTCTATTGTATTTACTTGGTCGATATGGTTTAGGTGGCCAATCGGATGAGTGCAGTAATGGGAAGAATTATATTGAAGTCACAAAATGCTTTTGTGAGAGGAAGACAAATATTAGATTCAGTTTTAACGGCTAATGAATGTTTGGATCACATAATTAAAATGAGCGAATATGGAGTTTTGGATAAATTGGATATGGAAAAGGCATTTGATCATGTTTCCTGGGAATTTCTATTGTATTTACTTGGTCGATATGGTTTCGGTGAGAGGTGGTGTATGTGGATAAAGCATTGTATTTCTACGCCAAGATTCTCCATTTTGGTGAATGATAACCCGGTTGGTTTCTTTAACAGTTCACGTGGATTGAGACAAGGAGATCCGATATCTCCTTTCTCTTTATTCTTGTCATGGATGCATCGAGTAGAATGATTGAAGCGGCGGTGGGAGGCAGCTTTTTGTCGGGTTTTGAAGTGGGCTGTGATTCTCGGAGTAGTGTGATTGTTTCTCATCTACTTTTCGCTGACAACACATTAATTTTCAGTGAAGCCAATCAAGATCAACTTCAGTCCTTAAGAGCTCTTTTGCTATGTTTTGAAGCTGTGTCGGGATTGAGAATTAACTTAACCAAGTCTGAAATTGTTCCGGTGGGCTCAATGTCAAATATTTCAGATCTGGCTAATATTTTGGGGTGTAAAATATCGTCGCTACCTATGACGTATCTTGGTCTTCCCCTAGGTGCCTCGCATAAATCTGCTTCGATTTGGGAAGGAGTGATTGAGAAGATTGAGAGGAGGTTAGCCAGCTGGAAAAAATTATACTTGTCTAAAGGGGGTAGAATCACTTTAATCAAGAGTAAGCTATCCAATCTTCCAACATATTTCCTTTCTCTCTTTCCTTTACCGGTTGGGGTTTCTATGAAAATTGAAAAGATCTATAGGAATTTCTTGTGGGGAGGTAAAGGGGAAGAAAAGAAATATCATTTGATGAGTTGGGATAAGGTATGTCAACCAATTTCAAATCATGATTTGGGTGTGCGTAACTTGAGGCTGTTTAATAAAGCTCTTTATGGGAAATGATTATGGAGATATCATTTAGAAAGAGAGGCATTATGGGAAAATGTGATAGATATTAAATATGGGGGTATGTGGGGGTAGTTTTTTTTTTTTTTTTTTGATAAGTAAACAAATTATATATATACAGAGACAACCCTGACTAAGAGGGTGCAAGAGATATAAGGAAATCATGGAGGGCCATGCCGTTGAAATCAACAACCTTGGCCCAAGTACATAACGTGCTATAAAAGAAAGCTATAAGTTCCTCTATCGATCTCTCCTTGTCCTCAAATGTCCGTGCATTACGTTCGGGTCATAGACACCACATGATACATATTGGAATCATCTTCTATACCGCTAAAATCTGATGTACCCTCCAAAAATTGGCCAGCTGGCCAAAGTTGCTACTACGGTCTCTGGCATAACCCAACCCAACTCTACTCTACCCAGCACCCCATCCCACAATACCCGTGCTATCTCACAATGTAACAATAGGTGATTTACCGACTCGCCCCCTCCCCAACACATACAAAACCAATCTGCAATAATAATTCTCCGCTTCCTCAAATTATCAGTTATGAGAATCTTGCCCAAAAATGTTGTCCACACAAAGAAAGCTACTTTGGGGGGCGCCTTGTATCTCCATAACCTTCTCCAAGGGAAACAAATATTGGGATCTTGGGTGAGAGCCTTATAAAATGAGCGAACTGAAAAGGCACATTTCCCGGCGAGTACCCACCACAAACCATCTTCTAGTACATGGCTTGGCTTCACAGAATAAAGGAGCCTATAGGAGTCAGCAAAGTTAATCAGCTCCCAATCTTGCGGAGCCCTACTAAAACTGATATTCCAATGAAGTTGCTCACCCGATGTTCCCATCACCTCCGCTATTGAGGCCTTTTTGTCATTGGCAATTTGGAATAAAGAGGGAAGTACATCTTGTAAGGCAGTATCTCTGCACCAAATATTTTACCAGAATTTAATCCTAGATCCATTGCCCACCAGAAGACGAGTATGATGAAAAAAGACCACCCATCCTCTTCTAATATGTTTCTACATCCCCACTCCATCAATACCTCTAACTTCTCTAAAGCATTATAATAGAAGTGTACTGAGAATCTGAAATTTCTTTCATGAATCCACAACAATCTGTCTACACTTCCTTGGACCATCTTCAACTCATATAATCTACTGAGAAAATCTGAAATTACCTTAACTTTCCAACCATTTACATTTCTCACGAAGTCAACAGTCCATTGAATGCTATTATTCAAATAAGAAAATGAATCAGCCACAGTAGCATCTTGTTGCCTTGCAAACTGAAAAAGAGAAGGAAATTCATCTTTGAGAGCTAACTCTCCACACCAATTATCATGCCAAAAGTGAATTCTTGATCCATTCCCACCTTAAATTTGAAATGTTTAACAAACTCCCCCCAACCCATTCGAACTGATTTCCATAATCCCATCCCATAAGCTCCTTTTACTTCATTTGAACACCAACTACTCGCCTGATTCATTCTCTTATTTGAATAATAGCATTCAAAGGACTGTTAACTTCGTGAGAAATGTAAATGGTAGGGAAGTTAACGTAATTTCAGATTTTCTGAGCAGATTATATGAGTTGAAGTTGGTCCAAGGAAGTGTAGACAGATTGTTGTGGATTCATGAAAGAAATTTCAGATTCTCAATACACTCCTATTATAATGCTTTAACCTGCCAAGGTGTATGTGATTACCCCTAGAAAAGTATTTGGAAAGTTAGAGTGCCGAGTAAGGTAGCTTTCTTCTGTTGGCTGGTGTTTCATGATAAAATTCTGACTACAGAAAATCTAAGAAAGCATGGTCTTTGTATTGTTGATTGGTGTTCTATGTGCAAGAAAGATGGCGATACCCCATTACAAGTTTCTTTCCTGTCATTATTCCAAATCACGAGGGATTCAGAAGTTGCAATGGCGGATGTCATGGGGCTTTCAGGGGGTCAGATTCATTGGGATATCAATTTTAGTAGAACAGCACAAGATTGGGAGATGAGCAGCGTCGCTGATTTTTACAGCCTCTTGTATTCCGTTAAACCAAGCATTCTCGGTTCGCTCTTTTTATAAGGTTCTCACTCAGGAGCCTAACACTTATTTTCCTTGGAAAAGACTTTGGAGACACAAGGCACCCTCCAAAGCTGCTTTTTTCGTGTGGACAACATTGTTGGGCAAAATTCTCACAACTAACAATTTGAGGGAAATGAAGGTTATCATAGAAGATTGGTGTTGCATGTGTAGGGGAGGGGGAGAGTCGGTGGACCACCTTCTCTTACATTGTGAGACAGCAAGGGCTTTGTGGAATGAGGTGATCGGTCGAGTAGAGTTGGCTTGGGTTATGCCGGATACTGTAGTGGCAGTGCTGGCCAGCTGCACAAATATTGAAGGCATGCAGCAGATTAAAGCGGTTTGGAAGATGATACCTATTTGTATCATGTGGTGCTTGTGGCAGGAATGCAATGCCAGGACGTTTGAAGACAGAGAGAGATCATTAGAGGAGCTTAAAGTTTTATTCTACATTACTCTATGTACCTGGGTCATTGTTGTTGATTTTAATGGCATTGACCTTCATGACTTTCTTATTTCTTTGGCACCTTCCTAGGTAGGGCACACTGTGTATTTTCTTATTTGTATCGGGCTTTGCGTTATTCTTTGATTAATATAGTTTTGTTTACCTATCAAAAAAAAAAAAGATGGCGAATTAGTTAATCACTTGTTTCTCCATTATGAGGTGGCTACTAGTTTGTGGAATGTCATTTTTGGAAGGATGGGTATTTCTTGGGTAATGCCAAAGCATGCGGTGAATTTACAAGCTTGTTGGAGGTATGCTGGGTGGAGTCTACCAATTGCAGCCATTTGGAAAATGATTTCTTCCTGCTTGATGTGGTGTCTATGGCTAGAAAGGAATGAGAGATATTTTGATGACAAGGAATGATCGACGGAAGAAATTAGGGAATTTTTCTTTAAAAATCTGTCTATGGGCTAAGGCTAATGTAATGAATGGTGATGATGTGTTGGAGTTATTCTAGTTTTTTCTATCTTTTTAGTCGTTGTGTGTAAGTATTTCCTCTTGTATACTTTCTGTGTACTCGGGCTATGCCTATTCATGATAATAAAATTCTTATTAATTATCAAAAAAGGCACAAAGTCAAGAGTTTCAGATACAGAAAATGTAGAAACTGTAAAGGATCAAAGAGAAGAAACCATTAGCAAAGAGAAAAACAGCCCTATATTGTTTAAACAATCACTTGAGTTTCAAAAGAAGAGAACTTTGTGCCCCTGAAATTAAACCCACCTACCGCCATCTTCACTTGGTAGTACCCATCATATATGCATCAACACAATAACCATATTTGGATTAAATTATTTTTTTATAGATAATCAGGAAGTTTTATTCATAGAAATAGGTAGAACCCAAGTACACATGGAGTATACATGAGAAGCCCCTAGGTAGAGTTTACAATCGAAAGGAGAAAATCATGGACATTTAGTCCATTACAAACAAATGGCCCCTGCCCATAAGATCAATGATTGACCAAAACCTTTCCTAGCAAAGTCTCATGGGCTAGAATTGTCTATCAAGGTTGAGCTCTCCATATTCGCTTAGTATAGTCACATGCCAAATTAATCCAATATGCATACCATTTACACCAAGCAAACCATCTGCTAGAAATAATATCTTTGGTCTTACTTTCTATTGATTCATGACAAGGCAAATTAAAAAATCATCAATTTTCTATGTCATAAAATTCCAAACAGTATGAATGCACTTCCTCATGCCTCAAACAGTTGGACTTAGTCTAATGGTTGCCTTGTTTCTTCTCCAACTGGTTGGCACCAGTTCAAACCACCACGTGCATGCTTGGGAAATTAAAATTTGTTTTTATATACTTTGAAAAAGGCGCATGTGTTTTTTTTCTTTCTCTCCAAAACTTTTTTTCTCCGTACATTTTTCTGTTTTTTTGCTTGGTTTTTCTTTTTGTTGGTGGTGATTCGTTAATGGCTTTCTGTGGAGATTAGCGTATCACGGCAGCTTTGGTTTATCGTTGTGGTTGGATAAGATGGGGCTGTGCAACGAGGTTCTTATTGATTAGAAGTTATTCGAGTTTAGGAAGGTGAATGATAGATGGTGGAATATCATAGAAAGTAGTCGCCGTGTAGTGAAATATATATCCTTAGATCATGAAGCCCTGGGTTGGCTGGGCTCTACAGTGACGGAATGAGCAGTGTCAAGGGGCGCCTATGAGTTTCTAAGAACTCGTAGAAAAGGAGACACGGTGTTAATGATGCAGAAGGGGCATAACCGCAACGGCAGTTTTATCACCCTCTCAGAGTTTGGTCATGATAAGAGGAGAGGTTTGATAGTGATGCCAGAAGGGAGGAAGGAGGAGGGGTGGAGGAATTTCGGAGATGCATTAATGGAGCTCCATTCACCCTCTATTTTGAGCATGAGAAACAGAGTCACTCATGAGGCTCAGGCAGGTTACTCGAAGTTGACCAGAGGAATTGGTGGTGCTCCACTGTTGATGGTAGAAGGTGCAAGGTCGTACAGTGAGGTGCTCCAAGTGAAGAAGGTACTACCTCGAGCTGTGAATGCCGTGCTGCCAAACGTGCCCATCGTGCAGAGGCATGAGGGAGAAGGGAGCGGGTTGTTGGGGTCAAATGAGGAAATTTTTCTGAGGGTACTTGTCAATTTGGAGGAACAAGTGGGAGCCGTTTTAGAAGAAATCAATTACTTGAAACGATGCGTCAAGGGCAAGGCTGTGTTGAAGACTGACGTGGGCTGAGTAATGGGCCATAAGTGTAGGCCTATTTCATTGGGTGAGATGGGCCCTGGGACGGGCCAGGTTGCAGGCCCAAAGAAAACATGGAGGGTAGCATATCGGGTGCCTACCGATATCTCGGGTCAGGAGACGAATTTGGCTCCCATGGACCCGATAAATACTTCGCTGGCACCCTCACCAGCACAGAAAAAACTACCGGTCTCTGTCGACCATCCTGACGAGCCGGTAGTGTTACTCCGACGGGAAGAGATGGAGGATGGAGAGATTGTGGTGGAGCCGATTGCAGTGGAGACCTCGAGAGACGATTTCCCGTCGTTGCCTCCTGGTTTGGTGTTGGAGATTGGGCAGCCTGAGTCATGTGTGGTGATCGAAGGTGCGGATGCTGCTCCTGATGTTGTTCCTGTGTGTGTAGTCTCGCCGGCAGAGGATGATTTTTCGATTTTCCCATCGCCAGCTCATGGGTTGTCTTTGGAGAAGGCATAGACTCAGTCATGCGTGGTGGACAGAGGTCTAGTGGTGATTCCAATGCAATCAGATGTGTTGGAGCAGGATCTCTCGATACTGGGGTATTCGCCAGACTCTTATTCACTGGAAATGGTTTCTGTTGTGGAGAATAAGTGTGGAGATGGGGTTGAAGAATTAAAATTTCTTGCTCCTGTCAGTGGGGAACCAGATTCAGGGTGTGGCTCGGAATTAGCTATTTTTACTCCTGCCAGTACTGGTAAGGAGGGGGACTTTCTAACTCCTTTGTGTACACTCCCTCCCAACGCTAATTATGGGAGTTGTTCGTCAAAATGGATTTTCAAGAAAGTAGAAGAGATTCAAGCTATCATTGGGATTTCTTTTGGAGGTTATGAAGAACAATTTAAGGCTATACTCGTAGTACTTGAGGCTAGCCAATCGAAGTCAGCCTCAATGCGGGATAGGGAACTTAAAAAGTTAACGTGTTCCATTAATTATGATGTGAAAGAAGGGAGTGGCAAAAGGGATAGATCGAAAGGGAGGGGCAATATAGTTTTATTATGAAGCCTAAGATTTTATCATGGAATGTACGAGAGCTCAATGATCGCAATAAACGCATTCGTATTAAATCATTATTGCGGATGTGGAAGGGTGATGTGGTGTGTTTTCAAGAAACAAAGCTGCGATTTATTGATAGAAAAATTGTGTGAAGTTTATGGCAGTGCTCGTATGTGGGTTTGACTTATTTGGCCTCTTTGGGAGCCTCAAGTGGAATGTTACTTATGTGGGATAAAAGAGTGGTTGAGTTGATTGAGGAGTGTATTGGAGAGTTCTCGGTTGCAACCCTTTTCAAAAATGTGGTTGATGGATGGGAATGGGCATTTGTAGGCTCCTATGGTCCTAACGTGGATAGGGATAGGAGAAGGTTGTGAGAGGAGTTAGCGGGCCTATACGCCTTATGGGAGGTGTCGTGGTGCATGCGGGGTGATTTTAACACTATTCGCTTTCCTAGTGAGCGATCAAGGCACTGTCGACTTCCTATAGCAATGGAAGAATTCAACGAATTTATCTTTGATCTGGACCTCATGGATCTCCTTTTGGTAGGGGGCGAGTACACTTGGTCAAATGGGCGGGTTTGGTCGAGATTGGATAGATTCCTTGTATCTCCTTCGTGGGAAGCTAAATATCCGGAAGTCAGAAACGACTAGCTCAAGTCAGTTCAGATAATTTTCCTATCCTTTTGGATTGTGGGGGTATGCACAGGGGGCATCGGTATTTCAAGTTTGAAAACATGTGGCTAACAACGGATGAGTTTGTAGAGATGGTGCGTGTTTGGTGGTCTTCATATCAGTTTGTTGGTACTCCAAGTTACATTCTTGCAAGCAAGTTAAAGGCACTGAAACAAGACTTGAAGAAGTGAAATTTGGAGATTTTTTGTCACATTGACAATCAGAAGACTACACAGTTGGAGGAATTGCAAGACTTAGAGGATAAAGAGTTACTGGGTGATAACTCGGAGGAGGTGTTATTGAGGAAAGACACGGTTATGGCAAACTTGGAGAGGGTTTTGTTGTCAAAATAGACTTCATGGCATAAAAAATCCAAGACCCTTTGGTTGAAAGAAGATGATAGGTGTACGAAGTTCTTTCACAAAATGGCTAATTCATATCGGCGTAATAATACTATTGATTCACTACAATCGGGTTCTCAGGTGTTATATTCTCCTCCTGAGCTAGAAAACCATATAGTACAGTACTATGAGACTCTTCTCACAGAATCGGCTCCTTGGAGGCCAAAGCTTGATGCCTTGCATTTTAAGGCAATTGACTCGCAGAGTGTGAGTGTTTTGGAGAGACCTTTTGTCGAAGAAGAGATTTACAAGGTCATATCTGGCATGACAAAGGATAAAGCGCCGGGGCCGGATGGTTTTTCAATGGGTTTCTTTCAAACTAGTTGGGATATTGTGAAAGGTGACGTTATGCAGGTTTTCAGTAAATTTCACTCTTTTCAAAATTTTGAAAAATCACTTAATGCGACATTTATTCCTCTCATTCCCAAGAAACACGAGGCTTTGATTATTGAAGACTTACGGCCTATAAGTCTGGTTAGTAGTGTATATAAGATTATCTCGAAGGTTCTTGCTAACCAGCTTAGCCCGGTGTTGGAGCATATTATTTCCAAGTTCCAGAATGCATTTATTCGTGGGAGATAAATTCTTGATTCAGTACTCATTGCAAATGAGTACTTGGATTACAGAGTATGAGAGGGAGGTTCAGGTGTTCTGTGCAAGTTTGACATGGAGAAGGCATATGATCATGTGAATTGAAAATTTCTCTTATATGTGCTTGAGAGATGTGGTTTTGGGGATAGGTGGATTGCATGGATGAGTCATTGTATTTCAACAACCCAGTTTTCAGTTCTGGTTAATGGCACACCTACTGGTTTTTTTTATAGTTTGCAAGGATTGCGGCAGGGAGATCCTTTATCTCCTCTTCTATTTGTTATAGTTATGGAGGTTTTAAGTAGGATGGTGTAGGCTACTGTTGGGGGAGGTTTCTTATTGGGCTTTAAAGTGGGCAATGGTTCTGGTGGCCCTATTATCATTTCACACCTTTTTGCAGATGATATGTTAGTTTTTTGTGAAGCGAATAGTAGCCAGATCCAAACTCTACGTGCATTGTTACTTTGATTTGAAGCTATGTCAGGATTAAAGGTGAATCTGGGCAAGTCCGAGATGGTTCCTGTGGGTGCAGTCTCTAATATCCTTAGCTTAGCAAGCCTTCTGAATTGTAAGGTGTCCTCTTTCCCAATGAAATATATGAGCCTTCCGCTGGGAGCAACCTTAAAAAACAGAGCTATATGGGATGGGGTAGTGGAGAAGATAGAGAAAAGGTTGGCTGGCTGGAAACGGATGTATTTATCAAAAGGGGGTCGCCTCACTCTTATCAAGAGTACTCTCACTAATCTTCCCACTTATTTTTTATCTTTGTTTCCTATGCCTATAGGGGTGGTGAACAGAATGGAGAAACTCTTTAAGGCGTTCTTATGGGGAGGTATGGGTGAGGAGAAGAAATTCCATTTGGTTAGATGAAAGACTGAATGTGCCTCAGTGGTGAATGGGGGGTTGGGTGTGTGTAACCTGAGAACTTTTAATAAAGCGTTATTGGGAAAATGGCTTTGAAGATATCATTTGGAGGACAAGATCATTGTGGAAGGATATTATTGACGCTAGATATGGTGTCACTTGGAGTGGTTGGTGCTCTAAGGAAGTGAGAGGGGGGTATGGTGTGGGTTTATGGAAGTATATAAGGAAGGGATGGCCATGTTTTGCAAATCAAATTCGCTTTGTAGTTGGTGAGGGCATTTGAATCAGATTTTGGAGGGACGTGTGGTGTGGAGACCACGCTTTGGAAAGGGCTTTTCCAACCTTATATAGTATTGCAGTGAATAGGGAGGCTTCAGTGGCGGACGTGCGTTTATTTTCTCATGGTGTACATTAGTGGAATATTCTTTTTTAACAGGGATTTACATGATTGGGAATTACCTATTGTTTCAGAATTTTTCAGTTTACTATATTCCACAGAAATTCCTATGGCACAGCGAGATAGTTTGAAGTGGAGGTCTAATAACCACCAGTTTTATACAGTTAAGGCGTATTATAGCATCCTGACAACACAACTTGATATTACGCCGTTCCTCTGGAAGAATATTTGGAGGTCTCGTGTGCCTTCTAAAGTAACTTTTTTTGTCTGAAGTGCTGCACTTGGGAAAATATTGACCACGGACAACCTGAGGAAGAGAGGATGTGTAGTGTTAGATTGGTGCTATATGTGCAAGAAGAATGGAGAATCTGTGGACCATCTCTTATTACGCTGTAAGGTAACAAGGGTGTTGTGGGATGAGATCTTTCTAAGGGTTGATGTTGCTTGGGTTATACCTATGAGGGTGGTGGATTTGTTGGGTTGTTGGTCAAAGATGCAAGGCTGCCATCAAGTGGCAGCAGTGTGGAAGATGATTTTGTTGTATATTATGTGGTGCATTTGGACGGAAAGGAATGCGCGGTGCTTTGAAGATAAGGAATGCACAATGACCAAGCTGAAGAATTTTTTTCTCCACACTCTAATGTGTTGGTTTTCCACTATTGTATTACATGGGGATAATATCCAGGATTTCTTGTCTTTAATTTATCGTTCTTAGAATGTAATTAGGAGTTCTTATGTATACTTCCTGTGTACAAGAGCTACGCCTATTTCATTCATATATATAATATCTATCTTTTACTGATAAAAAAAAAAAAAAAAGCCTAAATAAACAATATTTCTGAGGGAAAATCTGTTCCTAGTTTCTGATGAGAGAAGGCCAAATCAAATTTATGTTGATTTAATCATTTAATGACTGGTGTTTGTAGTTAAAATGGCTGGTGTTTGTAAAAGAACTGAATATGTTTTAATTGTAAAGAATAGAATCTGCTCCTGAGGCGGTTTTCTATAAATCAAGGAAAACCTTCATGTAAAAGAACCTGTATCCTTCCTGTGTATTGGGGAAACACCATTTCTTACTTAAAGCTTTTTTTTTTTAATTAGTAAGATAAATTTAATTTATGTACAACACTCAAAAACACCTCATGAAGCAAAGGAATTCTTTAGCTAAGTTGACTGGTAGAATGGACCCTAGTAGAGTTTCGCCAAACTTGAGAGTCTCATGAAAAATCATTTATTGATTGTCATGATTATTTTTCTTTTGAGATTGTAACTGGGAATAACATCACAACTATCAAAAAAATTTGAACTATCTTGCAAAATAACATAACCAACATATGCTG
Source organism: Juglans mandshurica (assembly GCA_022457165.1). NCBI lineage: Eukaryota > Viridiplantae > Streptophyta > Magnoliopsida > Fagales > Juglandaceae > Juglans > Juglans mandshurica. The sequence continues at coordinate 635,451 of CM039632.1, read as the reverse complement.
TGAAGATTCTAAGGAAGTTAAAATAAACAAACACAAATTCTTACCATGTCACCATTTTGTACATACCAATGGAGCTTATCAACAATCTGCATATTCAAAAGCATGCTTTTAGATACTCCAAGCCCCATGACATGGCAAAGTAATTCTACATACTCGACATATATGCAGAAGAGGTAACTGTAAAAATATACTAAAATTGATGGCAAAGTATATCATAAGAATAGTTAAGATCAAAAAATAAAAAATAAAATAAGTGTCAGGAGTGAGGAAGTAATGTGACATTTACTTTGACATGAACTTGATAACCTAACCAAGTTCCATTGCATGCAACTATGAACACACGTACATATACACACTCCCCTTTACTCAAAGATTCTCCTCCTCTTCTCCTGCCCCATGATGTTTACTATTTTCCTTGATCTGCCAAACTACCCTCTACCCAGGTCAAACCAAAAACACAGAAGTCATTACACATTAGCTAATTATTATTTTTTCATTGATTTTCTAAGCCACCAAATGATGTCACAATAAACAGCAGTAAATCTCCCCAATGGTACCATGTATCAACAAACACACCACACTCCAACCCTAAGGGCTGGCTCAAGTGGTAAGGGTAAGGGCCACGGTCTTGGTAGTATGCTCCCTCTAGGTCTAAGGTTCAAATCCTCTTGGGAGCAGAAAAATTCTAGGGGCCATTGGACTAGGAGAATGTCCCATTGAATTACTCGAGGTGCAAATTGCAATTGTGGGAAACTCCTTGCATTTTTTTTTTTTTTTTTTAAGTTCAATATGCAATGGGTAATACCACATCAGCATAGTGAGATGAAGGGTAAGACATGAGTATAATATGTAGTAGAACTCTTTTCTGATACTATGTTAGCCTGTGCACCCTCAGGATTAGTCAGTACTTTGTTCTCGGACACCCAGTGCCAATCAAGAAAAAAAACACACCACATTCCAACATGAGAAACAGATCTACATGCCAGAGATATTGTTTTTCTTTATATAGCATAAAAATTGAAAAGTAGAAAGGAAAGGAAAAAAAACAAGGACATAAGAAACAAAAATAACATAAGAGAACACCAAGTATGATAAGCTATTAGAATAATCTTGATGCAAAAAACAAAATAACTGACATTACCTCTTCAAGTTTCTCCATTTTCGTAAAATGTCGACCGTAGGATGTGTAACGATTACCATAAAGAAAAGGTGCCAGATATAGTCTGAGCTTTTGCTGCACAATTGTTAGTAAAATTCAAATGCCAAAACATACGAGTGCATATGGGCAAAGCAAGCCTGAAGTGTATATGCCAAGGAGCATAGGAAAGCAGCACCAGAAACATGATTTTACCTTAATTAACCAACTGTTTTCCATAAAAGCAGGACATTAATACAAAAATTCACAAAGGTTACCCAATCTTTTCCATTCATAAGAGGTGCATTGTTTTACAAAAACTGATGAGTGAGAACTGTAAATTAATTGTTCCAAAAGCTTATTAATTGTTCCAAAAGCTTATGAAAAAGAGTAAATTTGGTAATTAGCGAAGTGAATATTTGTGGAAAATGATTCAGCCTTGGTTTATATGGTGTATTTGGATAAAAAGACATAATTGCAGTTTCAAAGCTTCTGAGAAGACAACAGCGGATCTTAAGACTTTCTTTTTTAATACTTTTTATCAGTGAGTTCTCTAGTTTTTGTTTTCAGGAGTTCGTGAATCTTTTTACTTTTGCAGTTTAGCGATTTTTCTTGTATACTCATTGTGTACTTGGCTAACACCCTCTTCTTATTAAAAGGATGACTTACATTAAAATGGTGAATTTAATCATTTAATTAATATTCTAATCCTCTCTCACGTGTGTACACACTACCCCCCTCCATGGGGGGGCTCAACATACGAGATATTTTGTACTTAAATGAAAGATATGGTGTTAAGAGTCAAGATTCAAGCTCTGCTATGATACATGTTCAATCATTTATTCTCTAAACCATTTAAAATACTTTTATTAATCAGAAAAAAAAAAATTAAACTGATGGAAAAGGTTAAACATAATGATTTAATTACAAGAACAACCATATATATAGCTGATTGTTGCATCACTTTAACTAGCACAGCTTCAAGCAATGGCAACCATAAAGAAATTGTTAAAAGAAAAAAGGCAAACCATATACAGACAAAATACACAAAAGAACACACGTTCAAAGTAATAAAATGTACCCAAAATGCATACATTTTTTGTTTCATTTGAAAAAGAAAAAGAAAACATGCTAGGCAAAAGCACATTCAGCATCTTCAATACCATATTTTTACGAGTATTAGAAAAAGATTACGTGGTTTTCTTTTTATGATAAAGGCCTATACTCTATACCCTATATTCCTTTCCTCGATTTGATTCTTTCAATGGATAGAGGGATTCATATTGAAAATAAGTGGGCATAGAGCTTGACAAATTTAAAGATATGATCATAACTGAACACGGAATATCAAAAGGAAGGCAATTGCTCCATCATTTGCCTGAGATAACCAAAAAAACCTCAGAGAATTGACTGAATCTAGGACAAAAGGGTGTAGGAAACTACCTTCCAGTTGAATATCTGTTTCAGAACGGCAGGTTCACAAACAGCTTCTGCATCCTCAAGACTGAAGCCTTCCTCTAGCTTTCCTAAAGCAGCTCGAATAGCCTATGTGTACAGAAGGGAAAATGATAACCTCAAGTCTTTTTTTTTAAGAAAAAAGTCTAGATCACACCGATTTCAAGCAGTAAGAACATAGATTAAATATGTACCTCCATTGACCCCTCTAATTTCCCTAAAGTAATGTTCTTGTCCACGTTATATTTTGATGAATAAGCATAACCACAAGGAACTTTGTGCTTTTCCTTGATCTCTTCTAAGGTTATTGATGATGCAGCATCTCGCATCAGAGCTAGTAAGCTACATTGTAAGAAATATATCTTGGAATGAGCATCATCTAATGTACAAATTAGGGTGCCAAAACAGTTGGCCACCAGTCAAATCACGATAGTTCCCTTGTAAAATCAATTTTCTAATTAAAATAAAGGACTTAAAATTTCCAAACTTGAAAAAAAAAATAGTTTCACCTCCTTTCTGTATCAGCATCTAATGAAGGCGCTGCACCGCTCAGCTTCTTTGTGCTCAGCTTAACTGCCTCAGATTTACTAACTTTACCATCATGTGTATCTTGCTTTATGGGCTTAACTTGCCCAGATCCCTTCATGAAGTCATATAACCTATTACCAAGAGAAGGTTTGTTTTCATCACCAGTGGAGGACCTATCCACCTCTATTGAGACAGACCTTGCATTTTCACGCAAAAGCTTTCTTGATGATGCATTTACATTCCCTTTCCTTGAGATATCTGATACAGATCCTATTTTCTTACTATTTTTCGTCTTCCCCACCTTCACAGATGAGGATGACTTCAGATTCTGTTTAGCTGTTTTCAAAGCATTTCTTCTGCGGGACAAGTTCTCTACGGCAAGATTTTTCTTTTTTGAAAAATCCTTCACTTTGTTTCCAACAAAATCTGATGCTCGTTTTTTTGTTTCTTCCATGGTTTCCTTCTTTTTCTCAACTGCAGTCACAATACCAGGGAATTTTATGTGATCTCGTACTGGAGTACCAAGTTCTCCATCAATCTCATGTTTTCTGGTCAATTGGACAAAAACATTAAGCAAGTACAGCCAACAAACTGAAGGGTAAAAAACTCAGCTCATTTCAACCACTTACAAGCAGTATATTAGTATACGGTTGGGTAGTAGCCCTTCCCAAGCCCTTTGAATAATATCTTCATCATCTTTATCTTCAAAAGCAATCTCCCTGATAGATGCAAATCAAGCATCTCTTACACCTTTTTTACAAGTAAATGAAATTTATTGATACTATAATAGGCATAGCACAAGTAACTAGGAAGTATATAAGAGGATGCACCTAACTAGGATCTAGAAATAGATACAAGGAAGCCATGGAAATTGGGACCATTAAAATCTATAGCTATGCCCCACATTAAAATCACGCATCTATTACATAGAAATAAGCATGCTCTTTTTTTATTAAAAATTTGGACCAATTATCAGATGTCCCAAAGGAACAGGAAGAAGCATGTTCTCATAACTAGGTACCGGAAAAAAAAAAAAAAAAAAGAAGAAGAAGAAGAAGATAGTAAGGACTACCTTGGCAAGCATTTCCTGTGGTATGAATTAGGACAACGTCTGCATACAGCAAGCTGCAATTGAAGATCCTTCTTATTCTCTCCTTGTTTACAAACACAGCACTTATGGATCGGGCATGTAAAAGATCCCCCTGCAGCAATCATTTTCTCAAGCTCTTCAGCAGCAACTTTATTCTCCTCATGGAGCAATTTTGCCACACAGCGTGGATGATAAAAATAGCCACATGTTGCATTAACACAGGGGAAGACCTAAAAAATGCAATCATTAGAATCATTTAGGCCCATTCAATCGCATATCCATATATATAACAGCACAGGAAGTATGGAAGAATATTCATTTAAATCAGTGATGGACATTCTACTTCCAGCCTGTTCACAGAATATAGAGTATCATGAATAGCTTATTTCTGAGTGAACTCTGTCTGTAGAGGGTAAAGCATGAGAATAGAACATGAAATTTGGACAAAAATATTATCACGAGAAATTACATTTAAAAAAAAAAATCTCTCCAAAACATCTACCCAAGCAAGCTATCAGGAGCTAAAGCAGTAAAGGCAAGGTTTGTCAAATGAAAAGTAAATCAAGAGTGCTTAAAAAAATAAGTCAAGAAATTTACTTCGTGGAGCTAGCAACAAGAAATTAAATAAATGAGAGATGGAGATTTAAAAGCTGGAGGAAGAAGTGCTTAGAAAGTGAGACAGGCATACATAGCTTAAATGAATAGAACAGATGCACGGATTTTTTTAGAATAAATTAGATCTACACTAAAAAAAAAAAGATCTATGCTGGTAAGAATTAGATTTGTTTTCTTTACCAGAAAAAAAAAAAAAAAAAGAATTAGATTTGTAGTTCATAGATTAGAAACAAAACAAAAAAACAAAAAGATTTGTATAGATTACAAACAGAAATATAAAGGCGCATTATAGAAGTAATTTCAAAAGCAGATAAAAGAAAGAAGAAAAGCAAGCTCACTAAATTTCCCATTAAACTTGCGAGACATAACTAAATGTGAGTAAAGCCTGATTAGAAAGGATTTTCTTTGTTCACTGAGGGGATCAAATCTATTATTAAGCAAAAAGTTAAAAACAGCCATCACTATCTTTCTTACCCCTTGGTTATGAAACTGAACTCTTCCCATTCTATAATACAAGACTCACTACTCTTCCCATTTATTTTTTTATTTTGCGCCAGGGGGAGCATAAACAAAAACATCAGTCTAATTTCGTAGATCTTAATTCATACCTCAGCACCTGAAAACTTATCAGAAGAGCCCAACTTTCCACAAGCAAAGCACTGATGCTGTTTATACTCGCAATTTTTGCATACGAAGGTTGGCAACCCCTACGAAGTTGAAAAGGAAAAAAATAAATGTCAAAGCTAAAAAGATAGATATGGAGGAGGCTAGAGATTCCGGAGAATATATGAAGCGTTGGCATACATCTACTTCTTCCTGCGAAAGGCCAAGAGATTCACATGTATCTGCATCCTCTTCGGTTGCATGAAATGACCTCATGCACCTTCCGTCACAGCTGCATAAGGACACAAATAGCATCATACAATGCAGAGTCCACCAAGCAGAGGACCATGAATAAGGACCTTCTGGAGGTCCCAACACCAAATTAACCATAGAAAATTTAATCCAAAATATGTGGATTGATAAGTTAAGCTCATTAGGTTCTACTGTACTTGGTATGGTTACATGCCATCCTATTGTTGTTGTGTGTCAGTAACGGTAACAATAGTTTTGGGTAATGATAATCATGATTAGTGATAAAATATAATTCAAGCACAAAAAGGGATCTTCTTGGGGGTGGGTAGTAGAGGTGAAATGGGGGGGATACGTATCAATGGTGCCCAACGGAGGTTATGAATGCACATGATGTAAGTGTGAAGACATACATTAGAAGACGATGGAAGATATTGAAATATAACAGATGTAATGTTGGGGATGGGAGCCGCATTTGCTTTTGACAAAATCTATGGTGTGGAGAGGTGCAATTAAGAACCCTTGATCCTAAATAGAGATACAATTACAGGAATATATGCATAAAGCTACAAACTACAACAGTGTTCTCGATTCAGATGGGCATTGCATGATTGCAGCTTGACATTGTTGGTAATTGTTTTCCTCGGTTAATTTTAGTGGTGCAAATCTTTGGTTGGGGAATGGATAACATGGGTTACACGTCATTTAAAAAACACATTTTTTATGTGAGGTATATCAGACTTTGCTAGGAGACTCGATGAAAAATATTTCATCACAAAATATTTATCAAGCAAAGTTTCACGGCACAAGTGGCTTTTTTACTTGGACAACAATGCATGGTAAAATCTTTTTTTTTTCTATAGATAATCGAAAATTTTATTGATAACAACAAGTAGGCATAGCCTAAATGCACAGGACGTATATAAGAGAAGATTGAGCACCATATAACCAATAAAAAAGTCCATACCACAAAATATCACCACCATTATCGCAAAATGCACAAACAGAATCAAACACATCCTCAACTTCATTGGACTCATCGTCTTCTTCATCCAAAAGCTCATCATCTACATCATCGACTATAAATCCAGACGTTCCTGTCATTTGAACGTTCTGAAACACCAATAGTTCACTGACTTAAAAAAAAAATAGAAAAGCTATAAGAAAAAAAAAAGTTATGAAGGATAATGGGACAAAGAAAAATATGAAAGGGCAAGCAGGAGTATAACCTCGTCACATAGTTTCGTTTTCCCAGGACTCTCATTGAGAAATGTACATAAAAACTGTTCAAATTATAAGCTTTCATTAGAATACAAATATAAAATGATTCCCTCATTCTATCAAATAATAAAACCCGACTATACACTTTCTAAAAAGAAAAGCTCAAGTTTAAGCAAAGATCACATATCCTCCAATATAAGAAAGTAGTGAAGCCGAAAGATGATTTTATGAACAATAAGATAATAAATCTAATATAAAAACCAACTAATAATAATCAAAGAAAAAAATAAAGCTTGAGTTAATTAAAGATATTTTTTTTATAAGTAATATTAGTGGTAGCCATAGAATTAAAATTATTAGTGGTAGCCACAGAATAATTCAGCAGTATCTAGAACTTTCTTCTTTAGTCAAACAGTACCTAGAGCTTAATTCCAACCAAATCCATCTCAAAAGTATTTCTGTTTCCATCTTATTCATGTAGCCATAACCAGAAAGTTCAGAAGAAAATAAAAAGATCCTCCAACAAGATTCCACAAAGCCCACACCGACAGGTTTTAAGCATAAGGACCATCGTAGGGTTCAAATAAACATATGTAAAAACAATGTTAATATGCACATCGCATGTCATAATTAACAATTAAGGGAAAAAAGCTATACAAACCTTGGACTTTGCTAAGGTGTCATCCCTACTAACAGCTTCACTAAGGAGAGGCATGTGGTCCGCTAGATCATTCTGAGAAGGTCTGACCTCATACAAGCTTCAAAATAAATAGAGGTCAAAATCTTGCACTTAAAGAACGAACAAAAGGAAAGCCACAAAGGTTCCGGAGTTTGAGAAATACCTGAAGACTTTAGACAAGTGATCCCACAAAGATTTTCCAGATGCTTCGGGATTTTTCTTGCAGAAATGAAGGCAGTGCACTGTTATCAGAATTGTCCTAATTATATCCTCGAAGCTTTTTCTAGGTTTCTGAAGTTTGATCCAATTGTTTTCCTTAGAGAGTACATATATCTGAGGATTCACATCGGAAAGATCAAACCTCCACGCAATCACATGCTTATATATTTTTTGAAGTCCATTGTCAGTCGTTCCATGCAGGAATATGAGTTCTTTGTTGCCATATTGACTCTCGCCCTCTTTCCATTGAATTGGCAAAACAGCAAATGAAATCGGTTCGTCCTTGTCATCTTCAAAATAGTAATTTGAAACCCATTGTGGCAAGCCATCAGCCTCGTCATCAGATGATGCCATTACTCTTGTTCAAGTCACCCGCAACTAAGCAAGATGTCAAAAAGATGCTATAATAAATATTAAAAAAAAAATACAGGGTTAAACTTTTCTTTGTTCTTTCTTCCTGACCAAACAGAATTGACGTTGTTTGTTTATCTGTTTGTGGAAACTAAAAAACGTGGAGTCAAATTAGGCTGTGAGAGAACTGCTGAGAGGGACAAGCAACAAATTGTTGGGCATATCTTGTTTTAATGTGACATTGAATTTGTAAAGAAACGCAAAGACTCAGTTTGATTTCCGAGAAGAAAAAAATAACAAAAGTAGGGCAATCAATCAAAAGCAGTTGGAACAGTAAAAAAGGAAAACAAGAAAATTTCCTCGCAAGGTGAGGAGAAAAAAAAACAATTCCTGCAATTAAGCGTAACAAGACAATACGCATGCTATTCGCTCTTCAGAAACCTGCTTCCAGATTCGTATCGCTTCATTTTCTTGTTTAGTTCCGGCAAATAAAAAATAGCTCCAAAATTCAACAAATGGATTCAGAAGTTTCACCTAATCGGAGCCACTGCGAAACCCTGAGTTTGTGTGGTAAAGGCGACCGATCGAAAAGTCGGATTCCTGATTTGTGGAATACAGCTGAGAATTTCTCTCTCTCTTTTGCAGCAATCTCTAATATTTTGGTATGAATTCGGTAACAGTAAACTAGAACGCGGGTGATTGTATTTTCTCCGGATCGGGAATGCTCCAGTCGAGACAAGACATCTCATTTCATTAATAGCGTGGTTTGTGCGGTACTTGAGAGTCTAGATCTACGAAAGTTCACCACACCACGGGGATCCGATACCGAATCATGTCTTGAATCCGACTGTCGGGTTGGGCACTCGCTGGATGATTTTTCAAACCAAGTCTAATTTTTACGGAAGAAATGTACATTACATTCGCATTTCAGTTTTATCTTATTATATAAAATGTGATATATTTATTATTATTTAAATAATAAAAAATTATCTTATAAAAAATATTTAATAATAATAAATATATCACATCTTATATAATAAAATTATATAAAATGATAGTTTAATGTATAAAATTTTCCATTTCATACACATCAACCATTTACCGCCACATTTCTTATGGGAAAAAATAGATCAATAAAATTTAGGAATATAATAGTAGGAAATCATCCATTTACCGTCACATATTTCGCAACTACATTTTAAGATAAGAGATATTTTTATAAAAGAATATTATTTTCATAAATTATTTTACAAAAATACTCAATGTCAAGTACTCGTAGCCTCACATACATGTCAAAATGTGAAGATGACCAATGCATAATTAACTGCAGACACAATACAAGATAGGTCTCGTTTGTTTTCAGAAAGTATATCATCTTATCTCATCTAATCATTATAAATTTTCCAACTTCCATTACAAAATAAAATAAACAGTTCAATTTTTTCAAATCTCAAAACAAAAATAATATTAAAAAATATATTCTAACAATACTTTATTCAACTTTTAACTTTAATTTCAACTTATCTCATTTGCAAAAACAAACGAGCCAGCTCTTTAGATGCGTTTGTGAATAGTAATTAAGTAATTTGAGAATGAATAATACTAGAGTCATCGCTAGGGACTTCCGTTGGACTCTAGCATGTGTTTTTTAATGTGTTTTTTTTAGTTCTTTTTTATATAGATTTTTTTAACAATTTTAAATACTTTGAAAAAAAAATCACAACATCATTAAAAAATACTTCATTAATCATAAAATATTTTACTTTGTGATATAAGAAGTATTTTTTAATGATTTTTTTTACTTTCTGATTAAGGAAGCATTTTTTAATGATGTTCTAAATTTATTTTAATTTTTTAAAATATTTAAAAGTGTTAAAAAAATCTATGCAAAAAATAATTTAAAAAAAAAAAACACATATGCTAGAGCAGGAGCTCCAGCGGAAGCTCTTGCAGTGGCTCTAGCATTGTGAGAATATCTGGAAAACAGTTTTAGTTGACAAATAAACCCTAAAAGTTCCTAAAAATTTGGAAAAAAAAAAGGTACAAAGTATAAAGCAGTGAGGAGATTGTAGGGCATGCATCAGTTATATATAGACAGACTGAGTTGAACAAGAAGCATCCGCAGGGTATGGATATAACTCAGCCTCTTCGACAGCTTTTTGCAGACTCCAGTACCTAACGATGGCCTCAAGCTTGAGAAGCATCTCCTGGTTCACCATCGGTGACAGCAAATAGATGGCCATGATTGGTCAAATGAAAATATGGGCGAGTTCTCCAATTTCTGTAACAAATTCATAATTTTGGGATGGATTATGATTCACTGACACGACACCCTTTTCATTTCTTCTTTTTTTCCTGCTTTTCAGGCATCTCTAGAGGAAAAAATGTCTGCAATATTCCAAAAAAACAAACTGCCAGTAATCTAGTAATTCCTGACAAACGGTTGACATTGTCGTTATAATACTGCATATCAAGAGTCTAAGTAACATAATTAATAAAACGTCCATACAACTCGTAAACAGAAACTTAAATAGTAAACTTATTCTTCAATTCAAAAACAGCACACTAAACAGTAAACATAACTACTTACTGTGCTAAAGCACTTAATTAAAAGTATCTTCTAAATACTGGCTCCGACTCTAGATTATCTGGCATGTAAACTTGTCCTCATCAGTATCTGGATGTCACATAGAGAGAGAGAGAGAGTGTGTCAAAACTCAGTAAATAGATTCATAATAAGGTATAAAAAGTAACAAATATATTTTATCTTTAAGGGCCAAGACTCGGTAAATTTGATGCATCGTAAGGTAAAAGATAGTAACAAACATCTTTCATCTTTAAAAGCATCTTGTAGAAACACGGTCAAAATATTACACACAGAAAATCATTTTCATTTTCATTTAATCTCTTGGTGGTCGGTCTACACACATTTACGTCCTATGTGAGGCCTGACAATCATAAAGATCCTGAATCCAAATTCGAGGCCTTACAAGTGGAGTCCCATCTAAAGATAGGGACAACGCACTCGATCAATGGTGGAGCACGGGCTTGGGCAAAGCTCCATGAACCATACAAAATGGTTTGGTTGCCTTTACCTTTTAAGCTCTGGTATAATCACGCATTCATTTCATTCATTAAGCCAAAATACATTTTGTTCGTGCATCTGTACATCATCATTTTTGTTTCTTCTCATTTCTTTTCCATTTCTTATAACAATTTTGCAATGAAATCCACAGAAAAAAAAAACTTACAGGCCCCCAGCATTTCTTCCATGGCTGCCTTCCTTTGTTCAAGTGCCGTCTTAATCGCCAGGGAATTTTATGTGGTCTATTATTGGAGCTCCAAGTTGTTCAACAATCTCATGATTTCTAGTCAATTAGACAAAAACATTTAGCAAATACTGGCAAAAAGCCTAGGCGACAAAAAAGGCTGCCCATTTCAACCACTTACAAGCAGAATATTAGTACATGGTCCGGTAATAGACCTTCCCAAGCCCTTGTTATTATACCTTCCTCCTCTATATCTTCAAAAGCAATCGCCCTGATAGAAGCCCATCAAGCATCTAGACGTCACTTATAATTAAGTATCAAAGAAGAAGAAAAATAAAAAAAGATAACAACGAGGAGTACCTTGGCAAGCATTTCCTGTGGTACGACTTAGGACATCGTCTGCATACAGCAAACTGCAATTGACTGTCCTCCTTATTCTCTCCTTGTTTACAAACACAGCACTTATGGATAGGGCACGTAAAATATCCCCCTGCAACAATATTCCTCTCAAGCTCTTCTGCAGCAGCTTTATTCTCCCGATAAAGCAATTTTGCCACACAACGTGGATGATAAAAATAATTGCATGTAGCACTAATACAGGGGAAGACCTAAACAAATGCAATTGGTAGAATTATTTAGAGCCATTGAATTATACATCCAAATAAATAACAGAAGAAGTCAGGAACAAAGTACCATCTGGAGCAATTACATAAAATACAAAAAACCACCTCTGAGAAATATCTACCTGAATAAAGGAGCTCAAGCAGGAAACCCGAGGTTTGTTGTATGGAATTTAAACATTCACAGATAAAGAAATAACAAAGGAAACAAAGAATTGACAATTGCTTCCTGGATGCAATTACAGAATAACTGAAAAACTATGGAAAAGCAAGAGAATCGGGTGGGAGAAACCAGGGGGGAAACAGATCAAGAGTATTTACACAAGAAGGAAGGCAATTTACTGGGTGATACTGATTGTAAATGGGAAATAAATTAGAAAAAGAAATTTAAAAGCTGCAGGAAATAAAGTGAAGCGAAAAAAACAAACAAAATGTACAAACAAAAACATTAGTCCAATTTCTTAAGAGCTGAGTAGTACCTCAGCACCTGAGAACACATCAGAAGAGCCCAACTTCCCGCAAGCAAAGCACTGATGCTGTTGGTACTTGCAGTTTTTACAGACAAATCTCGGAAGCCCCTATGAAGTTGAAAAGGAAAAATAAATGTTGATGCAAAAATAAAATAAAATATAAAAAGGAGATTCATATTTCAGAGTACACATAAAGCAGTAGCATACGTGTAATTCTCCAAGCGAAAAGCCAAGAGAGGGACACATATTTGCACCAGCCTCTACAGTTGCATGAAACGATCTCATGCACCTTCCCTCACAACTGCATAAAAACCCAGATAACATCATACGATGCAGAGTCCAATAAACAGCAGATCATGAGTAAGGAGTTTCTGGAAATCCCTATACAAATGCGCGTATCGAACAAAAGTAGCGTCAAGGTTTCATATAAAAAAATAATAATTTTTTGTAAGTAGACACTTGTAAAATTGCTCGTAGGCATACAAGAGTATCTATCGGTTCGAAATGGCGCAACTTTAGAATCCTCTACACATTGAAAAACGATATCCCCTTTCTATAAATTTACATACCAAATCATACAATCTACCAATAATTCTACTTGGCTGTCATTACTAACATCTGTATACAGTAGTGTGTTAACAACAAATAGCAGTAACAAGATTATCGTGCAATGTTGATTATGATTATAAAGATAAAAATAACCCAAGCACAGGAAGGTATATTCTAGGGCAAGTAATAAACTATATAGGTGATCTTGATTTTCAAGGGCAATTGCATGATTGGGAGCTTGAAGCTAGTAATTTTTGGCTTTTCTGGCTTAATTTAGTGATGCAAATCTATGGTAAGGGAACGCATTGGATGGGTAATACAACATCTAAAAGTCACAACTTTGATGTGAGGTCTTGTTATCAGACTTTTCTAGAAGACTCGAGGTTTTCCAAGGCGAAGTTTCTGGCACAGGTGGCTTTACTCACTTAGACAACAAAACCTGGAAAAATATTAACTGAAGATCATCTAAGAAAGTTGAAGAAAATAATTGCTGATTAGTGTTGTATGTGAAAAATACTGGGAGACAGTTCATTACCTCCTACATTTTGCTATAGCTAGGGAGCGTTAGTCATCAGTTTCTCTTTATTGAAGATTTCTTCGGTGATGCCTAATTCAGGGGTAAGCATTTTGCATGTTGGAAAGGCGGCTTCAAAACACATCAAAGTAATTATGGGAGGAATGGAATGCTACATCTTTACAAGTTATATGGAGGGATCATGCTACTTAGCACATTCCATTTGACAACCTCTTCTAAAAAAAATTATTTTCTTTCATTTGTTTTTTTCATTTTTTTCTTCCAATCATATTTGAAAAGCATCAATAAAAATTATTTGACATGGAGGGATCATGCTACTCAGCACATTCCATTTGACAACCCCTTTTGACAACCATCAGAAAAATTATTTTCTTTTTCATTTTTTTCTTCCAACAATATTTTACAAACATCAAGAAATAAGTCTTTTTTCAAAGAAAATGTAAAAATTTGAAAAAAAAAAATAAAAGAGAATTATTTTTGTTCATGGTTGTAAAAAAGGATTGTCACATGTGATGCTAAATATCATTTTCCCAAATGGAGTATACGGAGGGAGGGAAACGCTTCAATTTTTTATGGAAATTTTTTTTTATTGGCACCGGGTGACCAAAACAAAGTCCCGAAACTGAAATCATTATTTCTAAGATCATATTATATATATATTTTTTTCGTTGTGCATATATCTTGTATATTTATCTTGTAATAGGACAATACCGTTTTATCTTCTTCAATAAGAAAACAAAATCAATTTGAATGATAGCATCAAGAACTAAAATAAAGGGAGTCTCAAATTAATCTAACCTACAATACTTGATGATATACAATAGAATTTCTTTTATTCAGTATATACAATAGAATTATATGCTATAAAATATTAAGTACCAAGGACAGAGTGCATACCATAAAATCTCACCACCATCGTCGCAAAATGCACAAACAGAATCAAACACCCCCTCAACTTCATTTAGCTCAACTTCGTTGAGCCCAACTTCTCCATCCATGAGATCATAATCCAAATCAATGATATCATGGGGCATAACTCCAGGCATTGCTGCTTTTTGAACAGCCTGAAACACCAAAAAGCCCACTGGCTTAATAACAATTTAGAGAAACATATAAGAGAAAAAAAAGAATTCACGTTGTTTCGTTCTAGCTTCCTAATCCTAACCAAACAGAAGTAGCAATGCTTGTTTATCCGTTCGTGGAAAAAGAAACGCAGTGTTAAATCTTGTTTGGACACTGAGAGAACTGTTGAGAGGGGAAAGCAACTATAGTTGGCATATCTTGTTTTAATGTGACGTTGAATCCGTAAGGAAATGCAAAGAACCCGTTAGGTTCCCCTGAATAAATAATACTAACACGGTCCGTTAAAAAATTACTCAACAGGTCGTGTTAAAACGTAAGCGATCTACTCATTATTCATCTTAATCAATTTAATCAGAACAGGACACCTCTAGAGATTTTTTTCGCGACGTAAGCCAAACTCAAATTAAACCAATCAATCAAAAGAGATTGAACAGTAAAAGAGAAAACAATAAAAACAATCCTCACGATACAAGAAAACGAAACAATTTCTTCAAGTGAGCCTAAAAAGACAACATGCATGCCCTTCGCTTTTCAGAACTCTGCTTAAATTTTGTTTCCCATCCTTTTCTCTGGAAGCAAACAATAGTATAGGGCTCCCGCAAACAGAAATTAGAGTTAAAATTCAAGGATTATATGCAAAAAGTTTACCTTATCAGAGCCGCTGTAGAACCCTAGAAGTTTGAGCGTATGGTAAAGGCGACCGATCGTGTCTTCCTTGAGCTGTGACAGATCGATACATATAGTAACTTATTCGGCGAAGCAAGACCAGCACGCAGGTGAGTGTCTTTTCGTAGAGGGACCTGCGAGAAGCTCATTGTTGCAATATTGCAATCCGACACCGTATCTTTAGTCCTCTTGTCAGGCTGAGTTGGCAGGGACATGTATTGAAATTATTTGTAGAAGTCTCAAATAAAGAAAATGTTAGTTGCCTAACTTTGTTCACTCACTTGATCGCTTATATATATATATATATATATATATATATATATCACTTGATCGCTTATATATATACTAGCAGTGAATGTACGTGCGATGCACGTTTGCCCTGTATTAAATTATTCTAAAATATAAACATCTAGTGTAGAATAAGAGAATTTAATGATAAGGTCTATGAAGATAATATAATTAATTGTTTAAGTAAAGCATAATTGTTTAAAGTCTCTGATAATAGATTTAGACAGACTATATGTTTAAGCAAGTCAGGAAAGTGAATATTACATAGTTATTTTTTTCGCTATTGAAAGTAGAGTCTAAAACGACTAAATATTACATAATTGTTTCTTTTGCTACTGAAAGTAAAGTCTGAAACAACTAAATATTACATAATGGATTCAAAGTGGTGTGTTCTCCTCATTCACAGCATTTATGGAGAGAACGTTGAAGTTTTTGTGACGTTGCTTTTGGAGTTGATCTAAATCTGCACCCAATTGTATGATCCACTTTTTGGTTGAACATAATTTTGCAATATTTTGGATATACGGTAAATGTTCCTGTATGGTGAATAAATATAATGTAAAAGATATTTTTAGTAACTTTCTATTTGAATATCTAAAATTAAATGTTTTTAAAATATAAATTGGAATATGAATAAGTTGGTTACCTCTCCTGTATGTTCCATTAGTTCGATTGCTGTGCAACCTAGAGCTTCTTCTGCAATTTTACCGAACATGACAGCTCCTAGTCGTCCATTACCATCGTCAACGTCGATGTAAGCTCGACAGCTATATAAACAAACTATATTTTTTAGTCTGAATGATTAAGCAATAATTTGAATATAATATAAAATTGATTAAAGAAACATTTATGATGTAAAATATGAATATAAGATGTATACCGTGGTTGTGCATTGCTCATGTATTTGCAATGATAACATTGAAATTTTTCATTCTGTTCATATCCAGTCCCCTTCTTACATCCGATGCAGGACATGTAGAAGAATATTTGATGGAGATCAACCACACAAATAGTTGCTTTAATCCAAAATTTTGCTTTCTGCATTAATTTTGCAACAGATATATATTTTTAGTGGTTGTAAATAATATGTAGCTTTAAGATAAGGTTGTATTTATTTTAATTTTAAGAGTGCATATGTAAAATTTTTAAAAGGCAATATATATAAAGAAAAGGAAGTTTAAGAAGACTGTAGAAATGTACCGTCATTGGTTGTAATGATTTAAGAAAACCAGCAAGATCATCGAGCGTAATTATGTCTTTCATGTCAACATTTGATGCCGATGTTGATGCCGTTGTGTGATGTAGATTTTTTTCAACTATTTCTTCAAGCAGTGCATGGTTTAGCATCGTCCTAAATATTTTTAGAATAATTTAAAATGAATGAGAGAAATCATGGAGGAAAAGATATAGTAGGTACAGATTGTATATATATATATAATAAAGTAAGAAAGAATTACCATTGACATAATGGAGTTGCAGCAGGGATGACAGGATTTAAGGTAAATACACTTGTTGGTTGAGATGAAAGAGAAAGACCTATATTATAAAGAAAAGAAATTTGTTAGTAGATAATAACATTTTATTTTTAATAAATGCTGATATTATAAATTGTGTATTATACCATTGTATGAACCGACTTTTATACGTGTTGCGAGTAGAGTTGGTTTAGCTTCAATAATATCAGAGATTGTACGGCATTCACCATCCACAAATCGACTCCACATAGTTAACCATATAGGCATTAGGCTGTAAAATTTAGGAGAAAATATTTAAAAGTGTAGTATGATGAAATAATATTGAAAACAAGTTAATTAAAGAATTTATTAATATCACATATATAGTTGAGAAATATTTTTTACCTCTGGTCGATAACATATATTTCTTGAATTTTTGTTGGCCCATGTATTGAGGTAATTTCTCTAGGAGGTTTCATGTATATTGCGATCGCCAGAATAGCTGTCCAATTATGTTAAAAAAAAATTTGTTAAAATTGAATAAGAGTATCAGGATGTATGTTAAATATATTGATGTGATATTTACCTATTTCAGTTCCAGTGTTTTTGTACTCATGCAGATTGGTGAATGGAATAATATCATATTCTGGTGCTTGTAATTCCACTTCGTCATCTGGAATGTTTTCGATGATTGTTCTTGAATTTAAGATCCACTGGTATTCATGCGCTTCAGTTCTATGCTTGGGATCTAAAGGCTTAACATAAGCATTACTGATGTAGTAAGACCGGAAGATGTGTAACATGTCATTACGTAGATCTATATCTTTGCCGAAAATTGTTGCTTGTAGTCGGTTGCCCTGCATAATATTGTATAAATGAATAGTTATTTAAATTCTATTGATTGTAAAATAGTATTTATTGAATATATATAAGATTGAATTTGAGAATATAGTTAAAATGAATCTATGTTGTAAGAGGAAAACATATTTATTTTGGATATATCATGTGAAAGAATATAATATAAATATGAAGTATATTTTTGCAAGTATGATAATAATGTCAGTATGTTACCTCAGGGTCTATCAATGTCAGATTTTGATATTTTGTCGGTGAATGTTGTGCAGTACGTTTGGGAGATTTGTCTGAGACAATCATCTTGATGCTCCAATTTCTTGTACTTGGAGTAATGTCTTTGATTGATGTATGGATAGTCCGCATGTTGAAGCCTGCTTATGAATAAGGAAAAAAATATTAGTTTAAACAATTGAATTTAAATAAAACAATTTTAATAAAAAAAAATAGGAAGTTTTGAAAATTATATAATGGAAAAACAAATTGTATTAAATTGAGAGGTATATATTGAAATTCGATTACTTACAGAAGTTTATGATTGATATGCTAGTGTTAGTAATTCTTTATAAACAATATTATTTGTTTCAGCTTCTTCACAATCTTGAGTTGATACTGGTCTTATAAGAACTTTTACTGAAGCAGAAGTCTTGGCTCTTGACAGTGCTACATAAAGTTGGCCATGACAAAATACAGGTTGAGGCAAGTATACACCAACAAAATCTAATGTCTGTCCTTGTGCTTTATTTATTGTCATCGCAAAACTTAATCTGATAGGAAATTGTGTTCTTTTGAATGGGAAACCACTATTATCGTCTGCATTTGGTAAGAATGGAATCCTTGGTATGAAAACTCTTTTTCCGGTGTGGTGACCAACTGCAATTTCAGCATCAATGATATTTCGTTCAAAGTTGCGACAAATAAGACGTGTTCCATTGCATAAACCTTCTGAAGGATTGACATTTCTGAGTAACATGATAGGACAATTTTTTTTAAGTAACAGTTCATGAGGTGGAAGTCCATTTGGTGTCAATGTGTTTAAGAAATCCTCCATGATTCCTTGTTCTGATGTATCAATCGTTTCATCGAAGCTATAGTATTGTGTAACTGTACCAGGAAATCTTTGAATAAGTATTGTATTTATCTCATCGACAGAGTTGTTCTTTGGTGTCAAGATAGCTCGATTTGTCATTGCAGATAAATTTTCTGAATAGCTGCCAATATCTTGGAAGACTGCATCGATCAGATCATCTAAAGACTCCACATCATTTTTGTAAGGAATAAGCATTTCATTGGGAATTTTGATCTTATTGTCAATTGTGATTGGTGTTGTTCCATTTCCGACCTGAAGTATATAATTTGAGAAGTTTGGATCGAATCTTGCTCGCATATTTTCACTTAACCTAATCTTGGTTAAAGTAGACCACAAATATGACGATGCTAGACTGGCATTTACTTCTTCTTGTCTTGTGCCTTTACGAATCACAGGTAGAACTTGACGAAAATCTCCACCGAATACGATAATTTTTCCACCAAATGGTAATCTTGAATCAGTTATGTCTCGCAACATTTTATCCAATGCTTGCATACATTCTTTTCTAGACATAGGTGCTTCATCCCATATGATTAACTTTGCAAGACGTAACAATTTGGCAAGAGCACCTTGTTTGCTTACACAACAAGTACTATTTTTGTCAAGATCTAATGGAATTTTGAAGCGTGAATGGGCTGTTCGACCTCCAGGTAAAATAGATGCAGCAACACCAGACGATGCAGTTGCAAGAGCAATTAAGTTTCTTGATCTTACTGTAGCGAGAAGTGCTTTATATAAGAATGTTTTCCCTGTACCACCCGGACCATCAATGAAAAATGCAGCAGATTCATTTAGAAGGACTTTCTGCAAAATTGATTCATATGCGTGTTGTTGTTCGGGATTAAGACTCATTGAAGCCATAAGATCTTCTTCTGGTATCAGAACTGCAAATTCATCATTTATTTCTCTAGCTTCAGTTTCGTTCTGATCCAAAGAAATATCATGTTCTACTAAATGAAACATGTTTATGTCTTTTCCCATCGATTCAAGTGTAGAAGAGATGCTTCGTAAGACTTCTGTTCTAATATTTGTTGATGTTGCAACACCTGTTTGGAAATCACTTGACATATCTTGTTCGAAGTATTCCCAAAGTTCCCTAGGATTTGTTGGATTACAATATACTAAAATTGTTGCAAATAGTCGTCTTAAACTGTGTGGTATTTGGTATAAGGAAGCCTCTTGCATACAATCTTGCAAACTGGTATCTCTTTGTAACAAACCATGTAGTGTAGCTGCTTCACGAAAGGTTGGTGCAGTGACATTGCCAACTGTTTTGATGTGGTCAAATGATAAAGGACCTCTTATATGATTTAATAATATCCGTAAGTAATACCTTTCACCTTCGAATGGACTTGCTGTAACAATGCGGCCTATAACAGTTTTCTTCTTTCTTGGAGTCCATATTTTGTGTTGTTGGTTCCAAACAAAAGCTTCAGGAAATTCTTTGTACAGTAGTTTTCGTGCATTTTCATTAGCTTGATTTGTTGAAAAGAATTCAGTCAACATTGATTTTGCCGTAAAATCAGATCTCAGAACATTGTTGAGGTTGTCATGTGCATGAAAAGCTACCAGATGTTGATCTTCAAGATGTAGATGTAAACTGTAAACTGATGGATGCATTTCATTAAGAATAAAACCATATATTCTCCACATAGCTTCTGGTGGAGCAATCCATCTAGCTGATTGAAATTGTTGGATTTCATCTATATCTTGGATGTTTTGTCCAGGAATCAAGTTGAAAGCAACACGATCATGACCTTTATAAATGTACTTATAAAGGTATTTGACTGCTTTGATTGTTGAGCAAATTTCAACATTCAAGTGACAATCAAATTTTGCAAGAAGATATGGATTATGTGGAACAACCCAACGGTTATCTAAATCTTTACCTCTGACTCTGACAGTTATTCCATTATCACAACGTTTGTACTGTGGGAAACAATCGATTCCAACGGTTGTGTTAGGTACAAAACCTTTTGGAAAGTGATTTTTACAACTGCCATTTGTCTTCATACACACATTGTTCGGATTTAGTACTCCACAAGGGCCATGCATCATATGTCTTTTTACTGTCTTGTGCAAATGTAAATTTCTTTCTTTGTCAGGTATTTCTGCCGATACAATTTCATCAAAAGATTCTGGAGCGTAGATTTTCCAATCTCTTTGTAGTATGATCAAGAAATGTGCATGTGGTAGTCCTCTTTTTTGATGTTCAATGACATATACATATGCTGAAACTTTCCCAAATATCTCCCGTTTGAATAATTCATCCTTCAGTTCTTCTAATTTTGCTCTAAAGATACGTGCAATCAAATCAGGACGATTTTGTGCTTCTTCTTGTGGACCCAATTCATCTAAGATTTCTTTCCAACTTGGGTTGCATGTCATGGTTAAAAAGATGTCAGGTTTTCCAAAGCGTTGGACTAAAGCCATTGCTTCCATATATCTTTTGCGCATATCTCTTGGACCTCCAATAAAAGAAGAAGGCAGAATGATGCGTTTACCAACTTTAGAAGCATTACTTTGTCCAATTGATAGACTGTCAACTATTCCTTGATATACTTCAGATCGAATCTCTTGTTGCTTATTACGAAAATAATCCAATCTTGACGTCTCAATTTTTACGTACATATCAACAACAAACTGCTGCAGTAAACGGCCCGAGAACAATAAAATAGATTTTGTATTTTCTCTAATTTGAAGTTTGTAGCAATAGTACTCGCGGCATGAGACAACCTGTTGTTTTCTATTTTTTTTCAGCACTGTAAAATAATAAATTTAATAAATTAGAAATATAACATTGTTATATTAGAACATTTAAAAGTTGGAAGAAGAATAATTATTTTAACCTTCTTGTTCCTTTGTAAGCAGTTGTTCTGCTGATATTGATTGTTGAGGGTCGACTGATGCTCTTGTTACTTGTTGTGGTAGTCTTTCCCCTTTCTTTATTCTTAATATTCCTTGGTGCCAACCAGTATCACCAAAAGGAAATAACAATGGGTATTGCAGTGGATCATAACAGCCAAAATAGTATTGGACTATATGACTTCCACCTGCATGATTGAATACCACAATATTTCGTCCTCTCAAATATTCTGAATCATCATCTTCAATCCAAATGACTGCTACTTGAGAAGCTGACGGGGTGTTAAAAACACGCTGATCCAAACCCACATCTGATCTAATATGAATTTTGTGATTTTCCAAATTGGGCAAATCTCCAAGAGTTCGAAAGAATGTTGAGTATGGATTAACATGAAGAATATCCATAAGTTGAGCAACAGTTGATGAATCCAATCTTCCAATGTCATAAACACGATTGTCCAATTCATGTTCGGTATCATAAAAATATAGTTGTAGATATGAAGGATGTCCATCCAAAGGAACTAAGTCATTAATGTAATGATAGATTTGACCTTGAGCTCGAAATGTATAAATACCTCTGTTCCTTCTACACAAATCTCTATCAAATTTAACTCCAAATGACGTGAAAGCAAATTTGTTATTGTATGTGCGAACATACGTAAGAAAGTTGACAGATTCAACTGTGTTAGAAGTAAACAAATGGTAAAGTTGTTCTGGAACATCATTTGTAGTTAAGGAGATTGTTCCATCCGCACAACAAAAACCCTTTGTTTCATGTTGAAATCTTTTTGCTTTACAAAATTTACAGAAAGGTACTGATGGTAAGAAAGTTGCCTCAAATGGCACTGTTTGTAATATTTTCCTATGACCAGCTGATTGTCGATGTTGATTTCCTATGGAGGAAAAATGAATCATAAAGATGAAGTAAATTCTTGAAGTTGTTATAATTTTCAATAGAGATATTATTGAATGAAATTGTATATAAGAGAGGAAAAAAAGAAAAAGAAATACAACTTAATTTTATACATCTTTCTTACCTCGAAAGAGAGATTTTGTTGATGTAGTTTCAACTGTGTTTATTTCCGGATAGAACGCTCCAGAACTACCAATATTAGAACTATATTCAAATTGTTGAATGGAGGATATATCACTGGTTCTAGCTTCAGCACGAAAAGTGCGTTGTCTTTTTGTACAATATGGCCTGACCTCTTCATTATTGTGTATGAATTCTATATCATCTCCCAACATATTTTCTTCATTGTGAATGATTGGTTGGGAGGGAAATTGTTCTTCATGTTGAGTAGTATCATTCGTAGAATTCCTTTGTTGTAGATATCTTTCTTTCTTTTTTTGTCGTATATGTTCTTTTTCTTCTAAAGAAAGAGACTCATATATATTGTTTATCTTAGGATGTTTTGCAGTACCTTATGAATCATTTTAAATAAGAATTGAAGTTATAAGAATATGAAAGAACTAATTAATCATATAATGATAAATTTGTACTAAATTATTAATATAAGCTTACCCCTTTTCATCTATACATGGAATGAAAGAATTCTTGTTGATAACTGGATAAAAGAAAAACTCATAATGATGGAAATTCAAAAACTTTTTCAATCTAAGTATGTATTCCAACAGAATAAAACCACCTATTGAAAAAGATATATTTATGGTATCGTTGGTTACCTTAATAGTCTTGGGAAAAGACTAAAAAAACCCAATCAACTCAGCAAATTTAACGAAGCTGTAAAAAGTGGAGAATGAAAATTAGAAATGAACTACGAATAGATATAGAAATTATATGATTGTTATAGCATAAATTGCAGATGAAGAAAGTAGAAATGAAAAACTTACAATTAAATTAAATATTTTAACAAATAAAAGGAAATAACAAATTTTGAAAATCATGATAATGTTATATTTTGTTTGCAAGTTTTTATATGTATTTCTTTTTTTTGGTTTTTATATATATAATAATATTTTATAATTATAAAAAGCGAAATCGTTAATTCAGTGTTGTGTTTATGTTTTGAGTGCATGGATAGTTAAAAGCTAAAGAGTGATATATATATATATATATTATTTTATGATTATAAAAAGCAAAAATTGAATAAATTGAATAAATTTATAAAATTAAATTTATTTTTAAAATTAAATTTATTTTTAATTAAAATATATGATTATATTAGTTGATTGAATTAAATTTATTTTATAATTTGCAATAAGAAAAAATTCTGAACTGTTTAATTTAAATATAAATAGTAAAAGGAAACCAAATTATCTAGTAATAAAATAATAGCAGGAGAGGTATGATTATAAAATTATAATATAAAAATATTTTAATTTTATAATTATTTTTATTTAACTGTTATGTTTGATTTTTTAAAATCTAATAATTATTTAATTGGAAAGTACATTTCTATTATTTACAAACTTGATTATTAATATTCATAAAATTTTTATTTCATTTTGTTCTTGAAGCATCTTTTAAAATACAAGTTTATGCACAATATTATTTTTATTCGATGTGTAATCTATTTTATCAAATTCTTTAATTAAATTTTCGATTTTTAAAAAGTTCAACATTTTAGTAATTGATTAGTACATTTGCTAAATTCTGGATGGTCAGCCATTTGTGAAGTATATATGTTTGTCTGTGTCTCTACATCAACAATCTTGTGTATACAGTGAATTTAATTTGTCAAAAGTATCTCAATCTATTTTATTTTATTATTATAATTTTTATAAATTTTCATATAAAATATAATAAATAGTTTAATATATTCTGTTCAATATCAAAATTAGTAAATTAATATATTGAGATGTAATAAATATTACAAGTTATTGAACAGAATTAACAATTCTTTAATAATCCTTGTTAGTTGTTAGAGATGATATGTAAATTATTTTTATTTTTTATTAAGTGTTGATATGTGTGGTATGGTTGGGTTTTTACTGTTACATGGACCAAGATTGTGAGACCTTTTTTTTTTATGTAAGTATTTACATATAGAAATAAATTTGTCGGTAAAATTCTATGAGTTATTTCATAGTAATTTTTTAAAATTTTTTTTTTCTATAAACATGCATCTGTAACTAATAAGATATAACATTTAATTATGTTGGAATGTTAGTTTATAAGTTCACATCTTTAAGAAATTGATATTGCTGGATGATAAAAATGAACTTAAAGAACAAAAGAATGTTAAATTTTATAAAATTAAATTTATTTTTAATTAAATTATATGAATATATTGGTTGATTGAATTAATTTTATTTTATATTTTGTAATAAGAATAAATTCTAAATTTTTTAATTTAAATATAAATAGTAAAAGGAAAACAAAATGTTTAGTAATAGAACAATAGTAGAAGAGGTATGATTATAAAATTATAATTTAAAAATTTTTTTATTTAACTGTTATGTTTCATTTTTTGAAATCTAATAGCCAATCACATTAGCATTTTGATTGAAAATTTCAACATTTTAATAAATGATTATATATAATATATAGATAAAATTGTATATATTGATGTAAGTATTTACATATAGAATTAAATTTGTTGATAAAGTTTTCTTGTATAAAAATTCGATATGTAGCCACTTTTATGTATTACTATTTGTACATTTTATTAATGTGATTGATTACGTTACAATTTTTAATTGAATAATTGAATTCATAAGATTTAAATTTTAAGAATTTATTTTTTAAATTAAATTATGTCATATAAATAATATATATTGTAAAGACTTTAGAAAATTTTTAAATTAATTCAAAATTATAATTTGAAACAGTTCAAAGTTCATGCAGAATAAATATTAAATAAATGACAATAAATAATTGACTTAAAAAATTCTAAAATTAAAGAAGCAAAATAAATTATTTCAGTTATTAATTTACAGTATGAAATTAAAAAGTTAAGGAATCCATACTTTTGATACTTTTATAAGTAGCTAATTGTTGGGATATCTTGTTTCCACTTTCAACTTCACGGAGCTCAACCTAAGTAAAAAATTCAACAATATAATAAGAACAAAAGTAAAATTGTAAAGAAAAAAAAAGAAAATTATTTAACATTTTCAGATGACAAATAATCGGACATATAAATATAAATTTAACTGATTTTGTCCGAAAAATTTTTTTTTGTAAACTCTCTCTCTCTCTCCTAGGCGATTCGGGAACGCCGAAACTTCTCCTCCAGCGCTGCCCGCCGCCGCCGAGCCCCGGCCATGGTCACCGCCAACACCGGCGTGTTCCCCTCACGCCGACGAGCATCCCTGGCAGTTCCAATCTTCCCCACGCGCAGCCATGGATGTCCTCCGTGGAAGGAAAACCGAAATGGGTTTCTCCCATTTTTGTGAGTTTCCGCCGCCGTACGCCGCCACCGAAGGTCACGACCACCACCGAGGTGTCCCCCTCAAGGCGGCGATCATCCCGGTCAGCTTCGAAGTCCGCCACGCGCAGCCCTCCTTCTCCCCCAAGGAAACCGAACGAAAATGGGTTTCACCCATTTGTTTCATGTTACGCCGCCGTAAGTGGCGACCGAACCTCACGACCACCACCGACGAGTCCCCTTCAACGCGGCGACCATCGCAGCCACCTGCGGAGTCCACCACGCGCACCGGTCCGTCTCCCTCACGGAATCGCACACGGAGAAAGAAGAAAAAATATGCGAGAAACAGAAATGAAAAAAAAAAAATTGCAGATGAGATTAGAAGAGAATTGCGTACCAACGGTGGGAAGAAATCTGAAGAGCACGGGAAATTTTTTTCTTCCTTGAGTTTTGTTTGAGAAATGTTCTGTAAATTTGAGTTGTGTAAATTTGAGATCTGAACGTTCAGATCAGATATTTCATCTGATATAGGCAAAGATTAGATATTTTACATGTATCGGATCAGATATTTCATGTGGAAATCATGTCAACTGAACGAGGAAGAAGAAGAATAAAATCGGAACTGAAATGTAGAGATGCAACGAGAAAAAGAAAATGATACACTATTCACTACTGTTCATCTTATAGCCGCTTTTAAGTATTAGGAAGATATATATATATATATATATATATATATTGTTACTTGATGATTAAAAAATAATTTTTAATGTATTTGTATATTTTTTTATTTTTTAAAAGAATTTAAATATGTTTAAAAAATATAAAAACAAAAATAACAAAAACAAAAGGTCAAAATGACCTAGCCGTCAAATGGAGTATTGCTACTCATAGTGCTACTCAGGCAGTAGAGAGTAGCACTACTCCTCAAATAAACAACATTCATACAAGCTCTTAAGAAAGTGGATCTTATCTAAAAAGTGTAAAAAAAATTATTTTTATTAGTGAGATTCATTTTTTTACAAATGACTTGTATGAGATTTGTCTATTTAAAACTTGTACCTAACATTAGTTAAAATAAAAACCCCATATATTAAACCATATGTAAGGCACTGACTAATTTTTTCAAGCATTTATAAATAGAAGAGTGTTATTTAAAATTCTTTATACTACATATTTTTCACGTTACTTTAAATTTTATAAAAACTTTTAAATATAATTATTCTTATAAATAATATGTGTGTGTCTGTATACTAATGGGCTTGAGATAGATTCAAATCCAAAATGAAACTAACGTAATGGGGTTTAAAGTTGGATACAATTCGCTAAAAATAATCCAAGATCCAATTACATTAGCGGATCCAAAATTAATAGCCAAAACTTGTTTTGCAATTTTGAATCCAAGATCCAAGTACGATAGAAGTTGAAAATCAAGATACCAATTAGGGGTGTGGCACTGGAGTCCACACACTATTAGTATACCACATCTCCTGTTTTTTTTTTTTTTTAAACTCTTTTTTTCTCTCCCCTCTCCATGTGCCTCTCCCCTCCTCTCCATTTTCTTTTTCTCTTTCCCAACCCCTCATTGACATCACCGCGGCAGCCTTCCACCATCGTCGTCGTTGAATCTTGCTCGCCCCTCGTTGATGTCACTATCAGACCCCTCGCTTTCCTCGACCCTCCCTGACTTTGCCCTTCACCGCAACCCAATCATCTTCCTCACCTTCGTCACTAACGTCGAAACATCATCGTCACTACTGTCGCCCTCACCGACAGGTGCGAGATCTCTCTATCTCTCTCTCTCTGTCCTCCTCTTGGTTAGGTTGAGGGGGTGGGGAGGGGTTGGGAAAGGGAGAGGGAAAGGGGAGGAGGGGAGAGGCACGTGTATGTTATCCCTTTGTGGGATTCCTGTGTGTCTATAGTGTTTTTCATTAAAAAAACTAATGAAAGCATGTGGTTTTATTTTAGGTTAAAATAAAAACAATTGAGAAATGTTACTTATCATCTTCACACCACATACCAACATGTGATTTGTCATTATATTTAAACACACATATTTACATATCAATATATATGTATTTAAATAGAATGAGAAATTACATGTTGGTGTGTGGTGTAGGAGATGATAAGTAGAATTTTTTAAAATGATTATCTGTCCCCACCCCCACATTTATGTCTTTCCTCTTTCTTTCACCTTGTAGCTACTCGACTCTCAATCTCTCTCTCTCATCGTGCGATACCAGTGCGGTGGGAGAACGGCCTGTAAGCCACTCCGACCATCCGACATTCGGATGAGATCAGCCACCCATGCAAGATGAGGTTGAGGCCCGAAGGCCAAACCCGCTCATGTGGGTGGGGGGAGGGGGGCCGACTGCCCACCAACTGAAGGCCGGGGTAGCAGGCCTAACATGCAGCAAAAACATTTTTCAAGCCCAACAATTTAATTGGATGTGCTATCAGTTATTGCGCTCAGCATTATTGTTTTTATTTTGTTATGCCCACATCTCAGCGAATACTTTTTCAAAAACTTCCCTAACTTCTCAGTTACTTTATTTTGAAAAGTTCATTCCTTTTATTACTTTAATAATTAAAATTTGTACCTTTTAACGTCTGAAAGGATGATACTTTTCGTGATTCTTCCTTAGATATACAGTTAAATTTTTGAAAGAGAGACGATAATATGGAAAAGAGAGAGTATCCTATTTATTTTCCCTTTTGGATCGGACTGAAAACTAGCTAAAAATAATAACTTACTCGTACAAATTGTTGGAAACAACCTTTTTGTCTCCTACACCTTAAGAAACATAGAGCTAAATATCAAGACTGATGGCTGTTTCTGATCTCCAATGCCTTGCTTTCTCAAAGCCATTGACGCAGTTCTCAAAGTCATCAATGGTTTGGTCAATCTCTTCTTGGGTGTTCATTACAAAGGGTCCAAACTGCACTACAGGCTCCCCCAACGGTTCTCCCCCAACTAAAATGAATCTGAGGGGTTTGGAGGACTTGTTCCATGCCTCCAACCCCTCCCCTGAGCCTAGAAGCAGAAGGTGGTGGGCTGAGGCAGACGGAGATTTTAGACTTCCAAAGATACCTTCGCCTTCTAATACATATACAAACGCATTCCATGATGTTGGTATTGGTTGTTGAAGATGAGCTTCTGGTTTGAGAGTGAAGTCCATGTACATTGTTGGAGTCCTTGTGTAGATTGGTGACTTTGTTCCCAAGGCCTCCCCAGCTATAACTCTGACTTTGATTCCATCTCTGACAGCTTCTGCAATGTTTTTGCTCTGTATTTCTTGATACCTTGGTTCAATCCTGTGAAAAAATAGAAGTCGGTTAGATATTGAAGTTTTCCACTCTTGGGTATGGCCAAATTTTCAAAAACAAAACAGGGATATCAAGTTATATGGGCATTTGCATATTGTACTTGAACAATGTTTAGTAATGGAAAACGGGCATTAACTTCCAAGAGTTATGTGCAGAAGTTAAAAACTAGTGGGCGCTAGGATCCATCATGACAGAAGATAAAAGGCAGATTGCTCAGGCTGGCTGGCTGGTATGGTGCAGCCAAAAGCACTTTAGAAAAAGTTCCATAATAAAAAATGATAACATTAGAATATGAAAAATGCCAATTCTGGGTTGAAATAATAGTCTGGTCTATGATTTTACCATATAGTGACATCAAATATATGTCATATGTAGTCAGTCTAATATCTCTAATATTGAAGGGTTTAGTTACATTTTATGATTGGAGGAGAGGTTGATCCACAACTGTAGGCCATTTTGGGTGCCCTGGGAGGCAGGCATTTCTGAGTGAACAATCCCTTTTCCTGCAGTCATCCACTGTAAGTCACCTGCTCCAATTGTTCCCTTATGCCCTTCAAAATCTTCATGCGTCACAGATCCCTGTTGACACAAACAATTGCATACAACTAAGGAAAACTGCTTCTCACCTCTTAAAGTTTTTTTTTTTTTTTCCTTGTAATGTCGGAACCTCTCCAAGGCAGGTCCTTCTGACCCACCCCATAGAGTAAACTTTGGGTTCTGTGCATCGCACTCTATAAAATTTTCTTACACAAAATTGATTAAATTGTTGATTTTTCACCGAGAAGTGTGGCCCCAAATGATTGTTTGCACCACGAGGACTTATTTAGATAAAAAAATCATATCGGACCAAGTATAAGGTCGGCTGAAAAATAACACCACATTTTTTTAAATAAATAACACCACCTTGGAAATTAGCAATGCTAAGTACAATCCCTATTTGGAGACTACATGTGTAAGTTTAGTCAATTTTATCTTTAAAATTTTTTAAAATTACGATAATATCCTTATCAAAATGATACATTTTTACATTTAATGAAGAGTTTGCACATGCAATCACCATTTGTAAATAGAATTTCTCTTTCAATAATATTCCGTTTGGATGGTAATAGTATCTCATATTATCTGAGAATATTAGTGAAATAATTTATTAATAGTAGTAAAATAATATTAAATAGTTTGTAAATAGTAGTGATCTGCTTGTGAATAATAATAAAATATTAATAAATAATTTATAAATAATATGAGAATATTGAAAACGGTTGGGTCAATAAATAGGCCGTAAAGTGTATGCAGTTATTTAAAAAAAAAGTCAAAAACTTATAATATTTTATATTAATGCGGCAGAATTAAGCCGTGTATTCAACAAATGAGTTTTCATGCGCATGCGAAAAGAAGAAACCCATGAGCTGGAATGATCAATTGGATATACCTGCAACATGTAGGTCACTGTCTCTAACCCTGCAAAGAGGAAAAAGAAGAACTAATTATATGAGATGAAAGTGAGATGCGAGTCTCATGTATAGAATTTTCCTTATCTTGACAGGTAGAGTGATGCACAAAAGTAAAGACAAAGAGCCAATAATCAAACCTCTATGTGGATGATCAGGAAATCCAGCAGGAGCAGTAACTGCGACATTCAATAACAAAATATGAGCAAAATAAAGACCACATCACATTTCGTGAAGAAAACAGAGGAAAGCAGAGATAACCCACCAGAGAACTCATCCAGAGCAAGAAAAGGATCAAAGTATTTAAGCTCAAACCTGAAAAAAAAAAAAAGGAAGGTAAAGACCTATTAAATATTAATCCAAACTACTCAAACGTGGCAAACAACACTAATTTTGAGATCACCCCCTTGGTCTTACCGTCCTATGCTCCTTCTAACGATGGCCCCAGCTCCTTCATGTTGTGGCCTGGCCAAGAACTTCCTCTCCACCAGACGTGCTTCTTTCAGAACTCTACAGCTTTCAGCACTACTGCTCTTTGGCATTTTTTCTGTGTCAGCTTTGAGCTTTCAGATGTAGACTGCATCAAATGTGAGAAAGAAACGAAGATATATAAAGCTGTATATAAAGGGAGAGAGAGAGAGAGAGAGAGATGTTAGGAAGGTCAAACGGAAACATTGGCGGCCAAATAATAAGACCCGGATGAGATGGGCAGCTTGCTTGAGCTAAAGGGAAAGACTTTGTTTGATCTTGTGTATAGCGTCAGCATCTCGTATTGTTTGATCTTGTGTATAGCGTCAGAATCTCGTATTGATGATGTATCCTGTTGGATTAGTACCACCTGCCACATAATCATCAATCTATTATACCTATAAACGAAATAAAAATATTAATATTAATATAGATAGATAGATAGATAGATAGATAGACAGACATATATATATATTATGGGTTTTGCTAGATACAAGCGAGTTCGTACACCATATCGCGTACTAATAATTTTTTTTTATTTAAAAAAAATGAAAAAAAAATTTTGAGAGAAGAAGAAAATTTTCTATATTATAAAAATTATTTTTATCTTTAATTCACATCATTTTATTAAACATATGTATTACATATCAATATTGGTGCACGAATTGGTGCACAAACTTGCTTGCGATAAGATTTTTCCATATATTATATGGATAGTAATACCCATTTACTATCTAAGTGTATTTTAAGTATTTTTATTTTTTTATTATTTTTTAAAGTATTTTTGTAACATTCTTAATCACTAAAAAAATTATAAAAATATATAATTTTATTAATACTTATAAGTAAAATAATTAAAGAAAAATATATTATTTTTGTACTTCCTTAATCATTAAATAAAATTAAAAATTAAAAAAAAAATCAAATACAAAAAGAGTAGTAGATAGATAATAGTAAAATAATAACTCTATCATTATTCATTTTATATATATCTATATGTGAATCTGCGATACACTGATATATCTATTATGTTAATAAACAAGTTATAAATAATTTTTATCAGGCATGCTATGGTTTGACCCACATTAATCTGGCCGTTTTGGATCATTCTCAAACATTATTTTATTTTATTTTTTAATAACAAAGTACCAATTTATCTCAATATAAAATGTAAAATTTGATCCTATTTACTTAATTATAAAAAAGAATAAGCAAAAACAAACCACTAGAGAGGTTTGGATAGTGAGTTGAGATGATGAATTGAATTGAAAGTTGAAAATTGAATAAGATATTATTAGAATATTATTTTCTAATATTATTATTATTTTAAAATTTGAAAAAGTTAAATTGTTTATTATATTTTATGTGATAATTTAAAAAAATTATAATAATTAGATGAGATTAGTTAAGATGAGCTCGAAGACTTTTATCTTATTATTTATTATTTATGAGATAGATTTTGGAAAAAGGCCCTCCTCCACCCATCATCAATAGTTCCACAGGCAATCAAATGTTGAAAAATGCTTCTGAGTGACAATGCTACATTGAATTTTGATTAAGGCCACATTCTTAATTAGCCTCTCTTCTTTTCTTTCTTTCTTTCTTTCTTTCTTTTTTTTTTTTTTTTTTTTTTTTGAGAAAATCAAAACAACCAACCCTTGATGATTACTTGTTCAACCGAATGAAAACAGCTATTAAAAAGCGTGGAGAATGCTTGATTTTTCCTCACACGGCTTGTCTATTTCTTTTGTACGCACCGCCATTTTCACTTCATTTCATTAAATTATTAGGTCTGACTTCGAAGAAAATGCTTTGATTGTTTCCAGCTAAATGTTAAACAAGTCCGTTTAGTTTCGTCCATCTCATACTCTTTTAACAACACATCGTAAAGTATATGCTGTATCAACTCATTTCTCTATAAACGCTAGCAATTATTACATGATCAACGTATTAGTTACTCTATTTATAAGTGTAGAGTACTACACTATTTATGACACTTAAATTATAAGATTTTATTTATTAAATTCAAATTTTAAAATTTATATTCAAATCAAATAATGTCAGTAGCTAATGTGCCACTTTAGCTGATTTCCATGATTCTAATCATAATCAAAGTGGGTTAAATTATAGAGTAATACTACATACAGTCGTGGAATGCGCAAACGCCGTACAGTCATTTTGAAAAAGAGTGAGATCCACAATTAAAAAATTAATTTCTTTTCATGTGGGTTCTATATTTATTCACTTTTTTCAAAGCGACTGTATGGCGCTTGTAAACTCACGACTGCAAATATCATTTCTCTTAATTTTAAGGTGCGTTTAGATGTTGAACTGAATTGAGTTGAGTTGAGTTGAGTTGAGATGATAAAATATTGTTAGAATATTATTGTTTATTATTATTATTATTTTGAGATTTGAAAAAGTTGAATTGTTTATTATATTTTGTGTTGGGATTTTAAAAAGTTGTAATGATGAGTTGAGATTAGGGTTGCAAATGGTCTGATCCGGTCCGATTCGGTCCTGTCCGGCGATGGACATCATTTTTCTGGACTGGACCGGACCGAACATCCAAAGGGACCGGACTGGACCAATCGGTCCGACCTATTTTTTTTTTTTTTTTTTTTTTTAAATAATTAATAAAAAAATTATTTAAAATACTAAATTAAATTAAGTGATTTATTAATGTGGATTATATAACAAACTCAATAAAAAAATATTTAATATGGTCAATGATAATAAATTAGATGAAAACTATATTATTAATTTATATAATTACTATATAATTAACTAATTGATATTATATATTAGTTAATTCATAGAATATTAACAAATGTTAATAACATATTTAAAATTTTATATTGTTAATTGTACAATTACTATATAAAAAATATATATATAATATTATATTTTTTATTCGGTCCGGTCTGGAAAAATCTTGGACCGTGGACTGGACCGAAACTTTTTGATCCTTTAAAATGTGGGGTCGGTCCATTCGGTCCGACCGGACCGTTTATCACCCCTAGTTGAGATGAGTTTAGGTTCCAAACGAAGCCGCACCGATTGCACCGATCAAATCAAATGGGTTGAAACAAATCTCGTAACAATTGACTCATCATCCACTGGTGACTACAAAGGGACTGTCCCACAAAGACTTTGATCAGCGAGTCTACCTTTGTCACGAAAAATGATAAATACACCATATAGACTTTCAAAAGCGCTGGATGCAAATGCAGGATGCAAACGTCGCTGACGTGGAAAAAGGAAACGATGACGTTTATTACATTTTATTAAGTTTGCCCCATTTCCCTACTTCTCTCCAATTTTGACAGGGTTTTCGGTCTTCTGTGTTTCTCCTTCCCCGTAAAGGTCTCTATGTTTTGAAAATACAGTAATGACCTCCGTTCTCACCCATCATCCACCATATTTTTTTCGTTCTGTCTCTCACTATCTCACAAAACCTTGTCGTTGCACTCTTTTAGCGATGAATAAACCGGATCGAACTTGGAGAAATTGACCCAAAATCCCATTCCACACTACAGTCAGAGGCAAAAACGAAAACTTTCCAGATTCAGTTCAGTCCTCCGATCTATCTTCTCTCTTCCGCCTTCTCTATATTTTCGATTCCCACATATGAACAATAATAAGAAATTTCAAAACCCCATACCCAAGAATCGAAGAACACTAATGTATTTGAGGGAAAAAGAATTATGATAATACCAGCAACAAAGAGCTTTTGATCTAAATAAATAAAAAATATTTAGGGAAACTCTGCAGCCTCTGTGCAGAAGAAATGGGTGGCAGTTGTAAAAGAATACCCGCAGATCACAATTACAAATGGAGCCATTCGTCTTTTTTTTCTTGCCTTCTTCGCCTTTTTACCTTTTGTCGTCTCTTTCGTATTTCTCTCCCTTTTTTTTATTATTTTTTAAATATCAGCCGACTGCATGAAATGACTGTTTATAGAACTATTGTCAAATTAATGCTGTACTCTGAAGTCCTAGATCATTCAAAAGGTTCACCAGGCAGGAGATAATCAAGTACTCCGATCCTTTTGGGTTTGCAAACAACTTATGCCGACACAAAATACTGTCACAAAATCCTCCAAACTTTTGGAAAAATAAGAAAAGAGAAAATAAAGCAATTCAAAAACATTAAAAAAAAAATCCTTAAAACCCCAACATGGTTCACATACATATGCAGTATGCAACATAAAGTAATTGGTAATGGATTCCAAGAAGGGTGGGAAAGATAAACTCGACCAAGCTAAACTCAAATATCTCACATCATACAGCACTTAACCGGCTTCTTTTCACTTTGTTGAATGGTCTCCTCGTGTGGTGAGGTCGGAGGGGAATCATGAAACACCATCTCAGAGCCTGGGTAGTGTTGTAGTACTTCATTATAAGGGAATAACCTATCCTCATAGTAAGCCAGTCTTCCAAGTTGGTTATTCCTGTAGTCATGATAGCCCAGCATTCCTCCGTATTGGCCATGATGATCTCCATAGCTATTTCCATAGTAATACCCCATTCTTGCATAATTTCTATTCCCATAGTCATGATCGTGGGAAACATCTCCTTGCACAAGTGAGTTGTAATTCCTATGTTGACGTCTGGAATCCACCCAAAATAGTTCTGCATGTTTTCCTACTTTTGCTAGCATCTTTAGAAGTATGGCTGGGTCTATGTTACCAGACACATATGCTATCCCTTGTTGACCGTCAATGTTGTAGGACACTCCTAATGATTTACAGAACATTTGTACGAATTAAACATGAATTTCTCACCGTATCACGTACTGACATGACAAACATGTACATGATCGACATAGAGAATGACAAAATACCTTGGATACTGCCCAAAACTTTGATCATTGCTTTATGCCATCCAGGAGTTTGAGTATCAACCTTCAAAGCACACGTCTGTTGAAAAAAAATATATATATATGAAAAGGAGTAACCAGAGAGTACGAAACAAACCGCAAATTAACATCAAAATCATTAACATGAGTTCCATAGGGTACCATATACGAAGAGGACTCCATCAAACCTTCTGCTGTGACAACCAAAATAAAATTAATATGTGCGTCTTGCTTTTCGATCTAAAATATTGATATTAGAAATAAGAAACTGTTTCTTAAGAACCAAACACACTGTTTACACGGAGAATTAGAACACCGAGAAATTATATCTGCAGTTGTGAGTGTGCAAGCGCCGTTCAGTCACTTTGAAAAAAGTGAATAAATATGAAACCCGCATGAAAAGAAATTAATTTTTTAATAGTAGACTCCACTCTTTTTCAAAGTGACTGCATGGTGCATACGCACTCCACGACTATATGTAGCATTACTCTTAGAATATCAAATAAGAAGCTGATACAAATGGATAAACGTAAATAACATGCAATAAGATCAATTCCTAAATGGCCATAGGAAGAAGAATAAAGCAAAGAGTATGTAACGCCTGGTCTTGGAAGTCCACAGAGTTAGCTCCTTTTATCTAAAATTATCTCTCATAATACAATTATATATACCTCAAAGATTATAAAATTTTACTTACTTGTTTAACATAAATATATTCGTTACTCCACAAGGACACTAAGAAAAATCTTAATAAAATAAATTAAAATCTACATAAAAATTCTGAAATATCCATGTCTCAAAATATCCAAAATAATCAATCACACTGATTCACTGGTGTATTTAAAAATCAAACCCAAACCCACCCAAGATACTATTGATCTTTTGTAACAATTAAAAACCGAGTCATCTGACCAAAACCCACTTGAAACAATTAAAACAAGGGAAAAGCTTATTTGCCCTCTATAGTTGACCGTCCTAGTTGACCACTGGTCAATTATTTTTTATTTTTTATTTAGTAATTAACGAAGTGATTTTAAATATATTAGTGTATTTTTTTTAAATATTTAAATGTATTAAAAAAATATAAAAAAGAAGAAGAAAAAATAAAATAAAAAAAACAGCCTGGGCGGCACGCCAGCGGTGTAGAACCTGCCATGACTTACCCTTAAAACAACCTGCCATGACTTGCAACAAAAGGGCGAAGATGTAATTCATAAAAAAAAGTTAGAATCTTTCATTATATAGATACTGAGAGCATTAGTATTGGTTTATAAATATGTATATGTAAAATTATCTCTTTTACATAACCACTTTGCCATTCAAGCAAAATTTTCATATTGACTTATGCATATTTGAGGCAAAATAATAATATAATATTATTATTTTATTATTACTTTTTTGCTAAAATCAATTTTTTTATATATATTTTACAATTAACATCCACTACATACATTTGACATTAATAATACAAATATAATAATAAAAAATATAATTTTTTAATAATAATATATTAAAAATATAATAAAATGAAAAATATATATATAATATATTATAATAATAAAATGAATATGCAAGTGAAAGTTTGTTGTGTTGTTGAAGGACGGAGAAAATGAAAAGATTGTGAGAGAGAGAGTGGGAGGAGAGAGAAATAATGATTAAAATATGATTTGTAGGGTGAATAGTGGTTATCTAAATTTAGATAAGTACTGTTCATAAGTAGCTAAGAGCACTCCCAACAGGTTTTGTAAAACCCTTCTTTTTGTATAATTTGAAGAAAATTGTTTAAAAGTGGCATCCAACAGATCCTTCATTTCATCTACAATTTACAATTAGCTACAGTGTTACCTCTACATCTAGCGGTAACTATTTACACTTGTAAATAATTTTTAATTATATCTCTCTCATCTATGTACTTTCACATTTCCTACCATGATTTAATTTATTTCATTTCAACTTCTTTTCACACCCATCTGTTTATTTCTTACACTTCCATTCCTCAATATTTTTTTCAGTATTATTTCCCTTCCATTACTGCAAATCCAATATTTCCCTTCAATTATTGTACGTTCTCTGTTCTTTAGAGAGTTTTGTAGAGATAGATATAATTATTTTTTATTTTTTGAATTAATTTATATTTTAATTTAGCTTATAAATTTAGATTAATTTAAAATAGAACATAATTATATAACATTGTATATGAGAAGATATTGAAAATATTAAAAGATATGAGGATATCATTGGTAATTAGAGAAAATATTTGAAATGAATAAAAAAAATTAAAAAGTATAATATTTAAATGATATGAAGAAAAAATAGATAAGCTGATGTATGATATATTGTAAAAGTCAGTATGTAAAATAGAAAAAGTAAGTTTTGGTGATGTATTTTAAAGGATAAGATGAAGGATCTATTGGGAGTGTTCTAAATATTTAGATATGCATAAGTCAATATAAAAGATTTTAAAGTTATATTTTGTAAATATGACTTTGGATATGCATATAACCAATGCTAATGTAATGACGGATATTTAGATAATTATGTAATATAGGCGTAGAACCCAACGGAACTCGGAGAAAATAAACTTCAGATCAGGAACTACATCTGGTGAGGGAGGGACCGTGCGAGATACTAACCGACAGAGCAGCTGCGAAGTGGCGGCGAGGTGGCTGAGGCGGCGGCAGTGCACTGTGGAAGTGAGAGAGAAAGTGATGAGAGAGAGAGAGAGAGAACGTGGGAGTTACGGACTGGGGTGATGGGCGTCAACCAGGGGCAGCGTCCGAAGGTGGAGGCTTGTCCGCTGGTGTCTTCTGCTGGCAGTGGCAACAGTGGTTGAACAGCCGTGGTGGCTAAGAGCACGGGTGTGGAAAAATCCACTTGCCTGCTCTGTTTTGGGTTTGGTAGAACAGTGGCCTTCGGTGATGGTGAGGCTTGCGTGGTGGTTCCTACGGCAGCGTGGCTTAACCTTACCACAGCGGTTCCGACGTAAGGTGGTGCCGTCTTCTTTTGTGCTGAATGTGCATTGGGCGGAGTCCGACGGTGGATTGTGGTTTCCGTTTGGTGTTGGGTGTTAGACGTGCGGTTTGCCGAGATGATTGCTGGACTTCACCGTGCAAGTACTGCTTAGTTCTTCTTGTAGCCTGCTATTTGTGCAGCAGGGGAAGGCCGTGAGGGGTTGTGTGGGAGGGGTATATGCTGAGCGGAAACCCTGGCCTGGGGAAGAACGGTTTATTCTATACATAATAGAAGATTTGGCCCTTGGGTCAAGTAAGGAAACTTCAGATTTTCCGTTACAAGATGATGCTAATTGAGAAAACGGATCCATAATATCCCGATGTTATTGATTACTTTGTGTGCGACATCAAAGAGAATTATGTGAATTTTACGTGATCTAAAATAATTAGGCAATTACAACACTTTTACAATCCAACATTGATTAACGGAGCTGAGCGGAGCCCAGCCCTAAATTCAACTCATCTTCGAATGTTGGGTTGATAATAGTAATAAAATTGTTTTATTATGAATTGAGTTGAAATAGTTTTTAAAAATATTGTGTGTTTAGATTGAGAGTGAGTTGAAATGATTTTAACTTTTTGGAGATGAGATAAATGTGAGTCTCACAAATTATTGTATAATATTTTTAATAAATTTGTTTTATTTATAAATATATTTATTTCTTAAGTAATAATAATTTATAAATTACCTATTCAATTTTTTATTTTTTATAATATATTTTATAATAATATTTTCTGAATTACAATATTTTTTTCTAACGGAATTTTTTTGTAAAATATGAAATAAAAATTGATTAATAAAAATTTTAATTTTTAAATTATTTCCAAAATCGTTAAATAATAATTTTGATTATTATATATAAAATAATTTTTTTATTTTACACCCGTGTGAAGGGGGCTGGGTGAAGGCGTGGGTGAGGGCGTTCGGTCTTTGTTTGCATTCATTATGGTAGTTGCATAGAAAAGTAAAAAGCAACGTAAGTTATTTTGTCCTATATGAAAACAAATAAAAAAAATACCGGATAACACATGGACACTGTTTGAATCGGAGAAAAGTTTACCGTACGGAAAGAGTTGAGATGTTCTGAAGTGATCTTCGAATCCAAACTACAATGTTTCTGCCATCGACTCCTCTAATCCAAGGAGTTAGGGAGAATAATAAAAAAAAAAAAAAAAAAAATTACTACTCTTCATTCTATATACTACACTTAATTTTATTTATTTTTAATTTCTCATCATCTCATACACCACACTTATTTTTTTTTATTCATTATCAACTAATTGAATTCTTTTTTCTCATCATCCATATATCACATACTTACTAAGAGAGAAAAAAAAAGAAGAAAAAAAACCACATGTGGTTTGTGGTGTAGAGATAATGAGTAAAATATTTCTTAAAAAAAATCCATTTTATCAGTGTATCATTAATTAATAATACTTTAGATTAACATTATTAAAAGAAAAATAAACAATATTTATTCTCAATTATTATTACCTAACTATTATTATTATCTACTGAGATTATAGTTGATATAGCATTACTCCTCTCATTATTCCTAAGTATCTTTCACTATTTGGAAAGTTGAATTACCTAGAAAACAACCAAATTGAGTTATAATGTCTGGTAATAAAAACTCTTTTTTTTTTTTGTTTGTTTGTTTATTGGGCATCACATCATCACCTTTATAAGAAAAGCAAAAATGGTATGTATATACTCCCACACCACCACTGACTTGTGCCACTAAATTATCATGATTTCTGGAGTCAAAGATATTTCATGGATCAAAATACTCCAGTTTTCAAAAAAGCAACCTAATTCCCAATGGAAATGCAACCCGTGATCTAAAATTGCCACGTCATTTCTAACAAAATATAGTCAATAACACAAGGTATAATAATAATAATAATTAACCAAAACTCAGTACTAATAAAAACCAAAACCAAAACCAAATTCTGAATCTACATTTATAGGAAATATTCTATTTGTCATCCTCTCAACATTTTTGAATGTGGCAATAAATGATTGGCCGGCGATAATAGCAAATATTAATCGCACAACTAATAATAATATTAAGTCATCAATGACAATATTCCAATTAAAAAGTCAAAAGGACCATGACAAAAAGCTTCTCGTAAACTGGTTCGCCTAAGCTCTCAAGTTCAATGTCTATGGGGAGGAAACAAATTCCAACAAAACAGAAATTCTGATATGAAGTTCGGGTAACAAAATTTTAGGCAGCTCCAGCCCCCTTGCCCTTCTTTCTCTGGATCTTCTTCATGTAGAATTCAAGCTCTTTGCCTTCCAAGATGTATCTGTGGCAAGTCCATTTCGGTCAACACTATGCACTTGCAAGTCTTACAAAAAAAGGTAAATAATGCATCTATGTCCGAGAATTATGTGGCAAATGAAAAGCTCTCATCAGATATCACACAACAGAATTCACATCCATCTTTGGAAATTATGAAACTAATTACTTGTTTTAAACTGCATTTAAAGAGGGCGGGGAGGGGGAGCATTTTTTCGGTCCAGACAAAACAAGGACTTTTGTAATATCTGACACAACATACTTTATGGGAGAGGTGTGTCAACAAGCAATTGTAAATGTACAGACCATTAGAAATTAGCAGACACCTGTTAACAATGATAATTTTTTTTTTTTTTATAAGTGCCCCCATATAACAGATTGTCGAAACCTCTAGAACATCCCTTTCAATGCATCTGGTAACTGAAAATGAAAAAATAAAAAAAAAGCATAGGAAAGTCACATACCCATCAGCACGGCCACACTGACCGGGTCTTGATGAGATACAAGCTAATAAACGACCACTACCAAATTGCTCTTCAATGTGTAGGTCAAGCTTGCGATTCTGTTGACGCTTCTCCAGCTTCCTCTGGACATGGTTGCTTTTCTTCACCTCCTCAGCAGCAGCAGCAGCAGCAGCATCACCCTCCTACAAAAGCAATGGAGTGGAAAATGTAAAACGAAAAACACTAATAAAACTATAAAGCATGAATATAATTTTCACAATCTTTGACGACCCATCCCACTCAAAGAATAACTAAAACAAAACCAATTCAGATCAAGCTAACTAAAAACTTTTATACGACACCAATTGCTCAGACCAAAAGAACTAACAATGATGATGATGGTGAGGATAAAAAAGACATGAGATTTCCATAACCAATGACGTAAAATATAATTTAATGATAACCTCTTCAAACCTCTTCAACAACAGTAACTAAAACTAACTAATATCTATATGTATAAACATATATCCCTATCTATCTAATTAGGTTATTCTCATGTATACTCCCTGTATACTTGGGTTTTG
This sequence comes from Juglans mandshurica, assembly GCA_022457165.1. Lineage (NCBI taxonomy): Eukaryota > Viridiplantae > Streptophyta > Magnoliopsida > Fagales > Juglandaceae > Juglans > Juglans mandshurica. The sequence continues at coordinate 592,787 of CM039632.1, read as the reverse complement.
CCTACTTCTATGAATAAAACTTCTTGATTACCTATAAAAAAAAATATCCCTATCTATATATAACAGTATCTAAAACTTTCTTTTTGATAAGTTGGAACAGTATCTAAAACTAATGGTGCAGACATACCACTTGAGAGCATGAAGGTCGAAGGGGAGGGGATGGGGGGCAGAGAAAATGAGAGAGATAATAGATTCAACAAATAATATGAATAGAAGTACACATAAAGAATGAACATATCCCTACCTCCCCTTCTTTCTTGGTGGAAGCTGAAGTCTTCTTCTTGCGACCAATGTCCACCCCATAGTGCTGGAGATACCACTGCTTGAACGGTGCTGCATCAACCTGAACAATAGCACTCTTCACCAAAGTCTGAGTACGAACCAGCTCGTTGTTGGATGCATTATAGACCACATCAAGAAGACGAGTCTTCCGGGTCACAGCTTCACTCCCCCATGAGTAGTTTCCAGTGTCAAGCCTCAGAGCACGCCATTTAACATTCCCACCTCGAACCCTAATCCTCCTAACTGTCTTGTTGCTTGACAGCTTTGTGTTTGCAGGTTGCCTTCCGAGCTCATACCTTCAGAAAACAAGATAAGCCAATTGGACAGGAGCACAAGATAACCTTAAATTTATTTAAGCACCGTATTTCAAATTCTGGTGTTATTTACTTTTAAAGATGAACCCAAAATAAAGAGAAAAAAAACAGGTGGACTGGTTACCACAGAAAACTTGCGTGTTTACATTTAAAAAAATAAACATGCAAAGACACCATTATTTAAAACAAGAAAACAACAGTGTCAGGGTTTAGATATTGTGGTAAGCTGGTATCCTTCAAAAGTATGAAATACTTCAGATCGAAAATTAGACAAAACCCATTAATCAGTGAGAGTAATCAGAGTTTCAACAAAACTCTAGCATACAGGGGAATTAAGGAAATCTAAAGACCAAGATTATCCAACTACAACAATTAAGTTTGCGTATACGAAAACATCAGAAAACAAAGGACATTACAACCATAATTCATTTTTTCCTCTCCAAATTTCTCAGCAAACAAAAGTACCGTAACTAAACAAGAAAATAAAAATAACGGAACTAAATAGGTCTTTCAGAGTTACTTGCGCTTCTTCCTCCAAGCCTTCTTCTTTCCTCCAGTGGCACGCCTCTTGTGCATTGAATCCCGAGAGATACCTACAAATCCACAGAATCACTCCAAATTAGCACCACGAAATCGAGGACAAAAATCAAACATTGAAAAAAAGTAGGAAAAATTAGAGCAAATTGAGAAAGACCCATTTTGGCAGTGTGGGAGTTCTAGGGCTGCTGTCTCCCACAAATCTCTCTCGAACTTCTGCGGAGCAGCTAACGTCTGTAAAGGAAAACAAATACATGAAGGGAGGCGACCTAGGTTTTAACTAGCCATGAAAAACCGAACCGGCCGGTTGGTCTGGGCTATTCATGTGTGTAAAACCGACCGAAACCTACTATTCAGCAGTTTGGGCCGTCATTTGGGCTTGTATTTTTTGTTTTTTTAATGACTAGATTATTTAAAAACCCAATTAAAATTCTAATTTTTTTAATTATTATGAGAAATTCTATTTACAGTCTTTAAATGGAGATTACATGTGCAAGCCCTTCATTAAATGGAAAAAGTATCATTTTGATAAGGATATTATGAGCAAAGCTACGTATAGTCCCCAAATGAGAATTGCAATACAAGCCTAAGTAATTTTATTTTTAAAATTTTTTAAAATTATAAAAATATCCCTCTAAAATGATGATTTTTCTCATTTAATAAAGGGTTTGCACATACAATCCTTAAATAGGAATTACAAATAGAATTTTTGGGATATTATTATGATTTTAAAAAAATTTAAAGATAAAATTAATTAAACTTGCAATAAAATGAGATTGTACATAACATTGCTCTAAAAAAAAAAAAAAAAAAAAAAAACTCTTTCCAAATTGAATTTGTGATGACGTAATCATTCAAATAAAATTGAGAGGAAAAAAATATGCGCCTGAACAATTCCCATTTATGCAAAGACGAAAGATTTCCTATATTTGTATGGATCGAAATAGTAAGAGAGCCGGCCCATTACTAAAACCTAATCAAGTGCCTGCTTGCTTATCTGATATCTGGACATCGGAAGTGACGCTTTCTTCGTTGTTGGATGTTGGTGGATCTGGATGCTATTCCTTAATTCTTAGTTCTTATCCATATTTATACTTCTTTTTTCCTCGGGTAAAATTCTCACAACTTGCCTAAAGTTGAGAGGACAACTTGTTATTCTGTTCCACACCTCATTGTTGCATACAAAAGCAGATTTTTGCGGTTAATGCCACAAACCGACTTTATAATTGCAGCCAATTCATGCAAAGTAGTAGTCTTTGACAAACTTGGAGGGTCTGAGGATGGGGTTATCGTTGGTGGGTTCATTGGGTTCTCAAATTTTGGGGAGAAATTATCATCCAGGGAGGTCAAAGTTTCAATCTTTTAGTGAAAGAGGAACGCATACCATCAATTTCAAGTTATCAGAGGTTCGGTCTCGTTCAGCAAGAATTTCGTTCAGCAAGCGTGAAGCAATTGAATTTGATGAGAGAACAAGCCCAGATGAGGTGATTGCAATTTGATTAAATTAGGGAACTCCAAATGTGCAACAAACAGAGCTTTTTATTGACTGCTTTGTTGGATTATCTATGCTTAAGTAGACTGAAAAGTAAGACATCAGTGACGACAACGATAGTTTTCCATCCATTTCTGTCTGCCTTGTGGTTAGGGCATATCTGATATAATACGTATAGGGTTCTTCATAAGAAAAGTTTATATACCTATAGGGCTGCAATGGGTTTGGAGGCCTGCTAGATCACAGGACTTGATGCGAATTCAGAGCCTTCTTCATATTATTCAGCTAGGTGACTTTGTTGAACCTTCTTGGCTCCTTCTGAATTAGGTCAGTTTACTACTTCTGACATTAGGACAGCTATTAAATTGACACGGGTTGTTGGTTGAGTGGTTCTCATGTATTTTGTAGGAATTGTATTGGAAGTAGATATCATCTCTATTTTGAAGTGTGGTTTTATGGGACGTTTATGGAGGGAAGTAAGGAGGAGTGTTTGAGAGACATTCCAGCAACTGACTGGGGGAGAGTTTGGTTTGGGTATTAAAAAAAGCAAACTTGCATTAGGAGCTGCAGTGTATCACATATGGATATAGAGGAATTGCAGGATCTGTGGAGGCTGAGTTCATTCTGAAGAGAGTATCTTGAAAACCATCACGTGGGATGTAAATCCTCAGGTGTCTTGTATAGATGGTTTTAAAATCACTGGTTTGAATTGAGCTTTATGTCGTCTTTGGGTTATTGCCCTTTTGTCCTTAGCAAATGAGTCATTTGCTAGTTTGTGGGTTGGCTGAGAGTGTTTTTTATGCTCTCTGGTAGGTTGTTTTGAATTTGTGTAGCTAAGATCCTGTGTACTATACTTCATTGCTATTAGTGGAATGGCTTATTCATCCAAAAAAATCTCATAACTCCCTTCTGATATCGTTATACAGTGAGAGTTGGAAGTTGCATATGCAATTTATGGATCTTAATTCCAAGACTTAGAACTTCTCGTTTGTCTTGCATAAGCAAAATGGTGCAAAATTGTGATACATACTATATTTGCAATTTTGGTGAGTGTACAAAATGGTTTGGCGGCTAACTTTGTTTATTTGTCTGAAAGGTCAGAAAAGAGATAGAACAGTGCTATGAATTGATACGAAGACTTGGGAGGGGAGTTGTTTATTTGGGTTCATCAAGGATGGGACCTAGTCATTCACATTACAAGCAAGCACTGGAGTTGGGTAGAGAGGCAAGTGACTCCGTATTGCTTCCATCGTTTCTTTATTTCTATGATGATGTAAATATTGGCATGCATCATGCATCCTGATAAGACTTAGCAGCATGCAACTACAAATCGCATCTTAGAAATAAAATTTTCTTACAGACCGATGTTTCTTTTTCTTATGAGCTTCTTCCACTTTGCATACAACAGATTGCGAACCTTTTGGACTGCACTTCATGGTCAGGGGCTGGTCCCGGGCTAATGGATGCTGCTACTAAAGGTGCTTTACAGGCAGGAAAACCAGTTGGTGGATTTAAGATAGGTAGAGAAGCTGGTGAATGGACAGCCTCAAACTTTCATCCTTATCTGCCTTCAGAAACGTATCTGACTTGCAGGTATCCTTGCCACCTTATCTCAGATTTTGACGGTTCTCAGTTGAATGAACTGCCTTTATGGTGCAGGTTTTTTTCTGCGAGGAAGCATGGGTTGGTGGATGCTGCAGTCAGGAGCACCAGCTCTATCAGAACTGCTGTTGTTGCTCTCCCTGGAGGTATTGGTACTCTGGATGAGGTGTTTGAGATGTTAGCACTGATTCAACTGGAACGGATAGGGTCAGAGCTTCCGGTTCCCTTCCTTCTAATGAACTATGATTCATTCTATTCAAAGTTATTGGACTTCCTTGATAATTGTGAGGATTGGGGTACCGTGTCCAAAGGAGAGGTTGCATCCCTATGGAATGTTTGCAACAGTAATTCAGAGGCTTTGGCTTATTTGGCTGACTTTTATAATCTCCCTCTTAGCGACAAAGGCAGGCTTGCTCAAAGTCTTCGCGGGACAGTCCCTTCGTAGTCTCCAGTGGATGATGAGCCAATTGTTATTAGATTTGTTTCAACGTGTAATGACATTAAAAATGATGTACTTCGAGTCCTAGATCATTCAAAGGTCCACCAGGGTATTCCTTTTGGGTGCAGACAACTCATCCAGACACAAAATACTGTCATCGAATCCTCCAAACTTTTAGAGAAATAAGAAAGAGAAAATAAAACTATTCAGAAACATAACAAAAATCCTTAAAACCCCAACATAGTTCACACATATATGCAGTATGCAACATAATGTGGCTGGTAATGGTTTCCAAAAAGGGATGAGCCAAGCAAGAATATAGAACTTAATTTGAATTTAACATTGCCATTAAACTATAAATCTACAGCATACACCATAAGCACGTCTTTCTTATCAAGATTAAAAAAGAAAAGAAAATCCCAAAATTTCTTAATGCGGTTCTTAAAAGATTTGCAGAAAGGCGGAGAAGGCCCCTTTCACTTCATCCGGAAGAGGGAGGTGAAGTTGAAGAGGAAGTGCCATTAGGGAAGATGGATGTGCAAGTGCGGGTTGCTGCTTATTAAGTCCTTCGAGGACAAATGAGAATGCCCCAAAAGTGAGGCAGCTCCATAGAAGAGCCTGGGGAGCACCTGAAAAAGAAAACACAATGAGGGAAAACAATATCCAATTTCAATCATGTACGTACATAGTTTTGCCTGTAGGAATTCTATAAATTTGCATACACTAGCCAAACTATACCGGCTTATAGCTAAGACATTTGAACTGCCTATTTACTTGTCTTAATAAAACTTCTTATTACTTTTATAAAAAATATAAATAAAAAAAACTAAGACATTTGAACGTACAACAAAGACAACTTGAAATGAAGAAATATAGCTAACAAAAATGATATTTACTGTCGTGAAGTACGTAAACGCCATGTAATTTTTTTAAAAAAAGTGAACAAATATGAAATCTATATCAAAAAATTAATTTTTTAATAATAAACTATACTATTTTTCAAAATATTATGCGCTTGCGCACTCTGCATATAAGACGAAGGTATAAGTGAAAGTGCATAGTATCTACCCCTTCCGAAAGCGAATCTAGAAAGTGATTTGTACATATCTATTAGCTATCTTCGGAACGACGTCGTGCAGAGAACTGCAACGAGTAAAGATGGACAAGTGAAACTGGGTAAGAGCTACTTTATTTCACTTGTTAAGACGAATGCGGCGACGTTATAATGCCTTTCGTAACTAAACAAGATGCGTTACGATTGGTGCCTTCCAAGGCGACTTTGAGACGTGTAATGGCTGGCTTCACCTCGAAGTCGTAAAGATATCAAAAGATCCTAATTTTCTACCTGGTTATGTAAATAAGATGACTATTTAATTAATTAATTTTTTTATTTATATATAGTCTATAGAAAAATAAAAAAATTTTATTTACAAGTCAATTGATAACACATCTAGTATAACACTTTTCTGAAATATTTTGATTTAAAAATAAAATTTAAAATTTAAATATTACAAATCAAACCTTATCATTTAAAAAATGTCACGTAACATGAACCCCATATGATAATGGTACACATAACTTTACGAGGAATACAAGTAAGAGGATTTGACTTGAAAGTTATTTTGACGTGTACCGGTTTACAAAGAATGAATAAGGCAATTGCTTTTTACAGATGCCAAGAATCATCTCTAAAGAATGAATATGCCTTGGGAGAGTCAGCAAATGCCTTCCTCTAAACACCTAAATATACAAAAGCATAAACATAAAGCAAACAAATAATTGTATGAATGAATGAATGCTTGGACCCGAGTAGGGTCTGATGCAAGCCAGCCCATATCACACAACAATGGCCATCACCTCCAACTCTTATCTCAATAGCTGATTTTTACTTGGTAGGCAGAATTACTAGTGCTATTTATATATCGCTCCAAATTCTGATCTCCATGCCTGATCAGAACGTGGGATTGCGTTGTTGTGCGCTACGTCGGAATCCTCTTGATATAGTGGTTGCAATGCAGATTCTGGCAATCTGCTCTCTGCAAGATACTTCTTCATGGTGATCATCTCCGTCTCGTGTTTTCTTCTCAGCTTCTCCATTTGCTTCTTTAACTTTTCATTGTCTTCTTGAACCCTTGTGAAGTTCTCCTGCATTGAATCAGAAAACTGCTAACACTCAGCTTGCAGTGTTACAAGAATCATGGTTCAAACTCAGTAAAACACAAGTCATCAGAGTATCGTTTGTATAAGAGACGGATGAGCTACCTCTGCAACAGATGCTGCTTGTTCAGCTTCTCTCAGCCTAGCAAGAAGTTCTCCAGCAGCATGAACAGCTTCTGCAGTGTCTCTTAGTTGAATTCTAAGACTCTTGTTCTCCTTTTTCAACATTTCTCTCTCCCTCTCCCTCTTCACCCTCCATGAAGAAAATTCTGCAACAAGGGATTTCGCAAATCGAGAGCCTGGACCTTTCTTTCCTACCTTTGCAGCTGCCCTCTTTACCTCTGCTATCCTTTCCGTGATAGCACGATGCTTTCCAGCCAAGTCATTATATTTTTCTTGTAGTTCAGCGTAGTGTTCGACCATCCTAGCATGCCCAAGGACTGCTCTGTGAAGTGCATCATCCAACTCCTCAGTGCACTTCTTCTCTAAGCTCAACTCCATCTCCACCTGCTCTGCACGTCGCCGGTGTGATTCTAGGTCAATTCTCAGTTCATCAGTTAAGGAAATCCAATCACTCTCCATTTCTGTCCATTTCTGTGTTTCCCTCTCTAGCTCTAGTTCTTCCTTACTATGTAGATTATCTACACCACTTTTTCGAAGTTGCATCGATCGGGACAACAAAGAGGATCTCAGTATTTCGGTATTGTCAAGAGAAGATGACTGCAGCTTGCCTTTTAACCGCTCAATTTCCTTGAGAAGTGCTTCCTTCTCATTCAGATCAAAATATCTGTTCCCAAACTCAGGTTCCAAGATTTCCTTCACTTCACATTTTTCCTTTATAACCTCTGGCTGATTAGTCTCGACTGCATTGCACCTTAGAAGCTGCATAAACAACCACACCAAGAAAAAATTGAGAAGGGAATTTCCAACACTTGAAATGCAAGGTTTAATAGAGGAAACAAGTAATGACCTTGTTTAAAGCTTCATCCTTTCGTGAACGAGAATCATTATTCTTGGTATCCTTAAAGGGGACTCTTTCATTCTCTGAATCATCAAGACTAAGTGTATTGCTTACTTGATTATGCACTTCTTCCTTCTCACGTTTGTACTGCTCTACCTGTAGGAATTCAGATTATCCATAATGAAATTACAAGATTGATCCTAAATAACCCCTAGAGGGGGTGAATAGGTGTATATCACAATTCTTTGTCTAGTTTTAATTCATTTCAAGATTATAGTATTAATTCACTTTCAAAATCAAGTAAGTCCACATGCCTCAAATCACAATATCGAACAAAAATAAAAGTATGAATGATAAAGCAAAACAAGCTACCCAGAACAAACCAACTCGACCATTTGAAGATTAATAAAGTAAGTTTCTTAAAAACACTCTGAAATATGTGGATCACTTACTTGCCACGCGTTTTGTCCATACCCATTATACTTATAAATAAATCTTTTCTATCAACCCAAACTAAATAACAAACGTTACCCATTATTTTGAATTCGGATTTAGCCAATACTAAAAATACTAACACGTAATAAAACCCACATTAGAAAAATTCCAGGATTTATGGAGGTCAGACAATTCTTATTACCAGTCGATTCAACTGTTCAATTTTGGCAGCTTGCTCCAAACAAACATTTTCAAGCACCACTCGCTTGCTAGATTTTCTCATAGTGTTCCCTGCATCCTGAAACAACAGAAAGTAGAAAAATGATTAACAAATCAGAAATTGATTAGATTGAATCACACTTGCCTGTAACTACTATTAAGTATTCCATACTTTAGGATCTTCATCTTTCAGTTGGGAAGGGTTTTCTTCCTCACCAACTGCTGCAATCCATGTCCTCAAGCTATCATGGACACCATTGGAATCCTTCTCAGCTATTCTCTGTTGGCATGATGCACAAAGGAAAGAAACAGATGGTCCATTTGAAGCTGGCTTCTCTTCTGGTAGCGTCTGAACAGATGCATTGGCCTTATCAACTTCTGGACAGGGTTTCAATCTCAAGTGCTCAAAGGAGAAGGAAACTAAAGATTTGTTTACTGCCGAGTTCCGCTGGTGACAGTCAATGATCTGTAAGCCTCTTTGAAGGCTAGCAGCCAAAGTCTCGGTGGGGCTTATACGTGTCTTGCTTGACTGCATAGAAGATTTGATCTGCTCACCCTGTTTGAGGGACTGTCTTAACAAATCCAAGTTGAACTTTGAACTCTCCGATACACCATTCTGACTTCCTAAATGACTTGACAAGTTCATGCTTTTCCTATTGGAATTTCCAATTTTCGGAGATTCAGACAACGTAGGGTCTTGGAGAACCGGGGACTGACAGCATGAGCTAATCGAAATTCTCCCTCTGGATGCAAGGTCAACAGCTGTTAAAGAGTTACAAGCACTTGCAAAATTATCTTCTGAAGCATCATTGGCCTTCTGAAGAAGTTCATTCCAAGGTTTTTCCATACTTTTGATTTCACTGTCTGCGTCCATAGAGTCTGTCTCACTACTTTCGTCCATCGAATAGAACTGTATGGAATCCCTATTAACAGATGCTTCTCTAATATCTTCTTCATAACTATGCAGCTTATGTAGATGCTGACGAATTTCACTTATATCATCTTCATCAACATTCATCTCTTCATCAGAATCATTATCCATGGGGTTAAGGATCAAAGAACGGTTAAGGCTTACTCTCAATTGATTTAAGCTTTCACGTACATTTTGTTCTTGAAAATGTCTATTTTGACTCCCTGCTGATATACGGACATTAGACTTTGCTCTTATAAGTTCTTCCTGAAAACAGAAAATAAACAATAAAAATGTATAAAACCACAGCTTGCTCTAGTTACAGCCTTCAAACTAAGATTTTTTTATAGAAAAATGATTTGTACAAAACCCTGTACAAGCCCTGGTAAAAAAGTGGATACCACCTAAAAAATATAAAAAAAATTATTTTTTATTAGTGAAACTTACTTTTTTACGAAAGACTTGTATGGAATTTGTCTATTTGAAACTTGTAACTAGCATTATTCTTTTTTATATGGCTCTAGTAGGAAACTTAATACCTTCAACTGACGAATTTGATCACTCAGGTCATTAACATCATCCTCTGTGATTTCATTTATTATCGGCTCATTTCTAATGAATTTCACCCGTTGTCCAAATCTGAGAGTTCTCAGTGTATCACAACTATTTCTGCAAAAAAAAAAAAAAACAACAGAGCCATTATTTCAGAGGAAGAAAAGAAACAAGAAATTTCGAGCACTGTTTCGATAGAATTTTAAAAATTTGTTCTAAAATTCCCCCGTCTTATGATGATGACTCGATCTAATAATGATAATTTTTTAAAACACAAAACAAGTCATATACTTGTTTTCTGGGGATATGGCACAGATAACTGTGAGTTTGGCATTTCCACCGAATGATTCTTGCAGTAATTTTGTTAAACAGGAATCCCCGTATGAAACATCTTCGGATTTTCCAGACTGAGCACCTTTTGCAAGAATATTCACCAAGTGCCTGCACCAGTATAAGAGAACAGTGATTATGAAACAATGTTGTTAAAACCAACCATCGCAATTATGTTAATATTTCAATCTGTCATTAGCCTCACATAAGAGGGACATAATTGAAAAACTTTAGCAATTCAAACCAGGAATTGCATTATTTCATTGTACGGAATACAGATATCTTTAGCATGGCTAAAAATATGAAAAAGTCTATAGACCAATTGCAGAGATATAGAATCACAATTCACAAACACACCATCTAAGTGGAAAACTGCATAAAGGATTACTCATGAAACAAAATTCTCCAAGGGTCGTGGCATCATCATACCCAAGTTTTGACAAGGACCTCTTTAAATGTTTGCCTTCCCTTGCAACTTGTCTACCGACATCGTCACCTTTATTTCTATCAAGTCCGGCAAGATCAACAAGGCAGATTCTGCTTGCTTTTGAACTATTAAAACACTCGGATGATGTTCCCTGCGGCATCAGTTGATACAAGAACACATTAAAGTGATAGAAAAACAAGCGTACAATAACAGTTACTTACAGCAAGTCAACGACTCATTGGCTATGGTGGGATGTGTGTTTAATTAAACGCCGTGATAACTATAGCACCCTCCATGAATAGGTCTATCCGAACTAAAGCAACCCTTTTTTCAGATCACTGATAACTGATAAATATATCCAATGATACCTTACGCCAAGACTCAATGCTAAAAGTAAAAAGAATATGGGATCTCGAGCTCTTAGAATTTAAGCTAGTTGCTCCGACTTTTCTACTTGAAAGCCCCTGCATCAAATAAGAAAAAACCAAACAATGCACCAATGTAAAATCATTGTTGAGTATGTAAAGCGCAAAGATATGTTAGTAAATTCATTGAAAGAAAAAAACAATAATATCCAAACGTTCGAAATATTGCCAATGCAAGAGAACTTTGAATAATGGGTGCTTGCTTACCTTGATCAGGATTTGTGTCACATCCTCATAGCTAGTCACATATTCCTCAGTCAAATTCTCAATATACAATCCATTTTTCCCATCATCCTTCATCTGAAACAGTTTTGACCAAACTTGTCATTATAGCGCAAAATGATGTCAAGTTTTAAAATGTCAAGGATTGAAAATCTTCACCTCAAGATTTCGCTGCATTGGATCAAGTAAATCGCCAATTCGTTCATTGTATATCTGTGATAATAAATCAGTTAGAAAAAAACTTCTTAATCAAAGTAATCAAGAAAAGGAGATATCACTGTAGACTAAAAAACAAAGTAAATACCTCAAGAAAAGAGCAACGGCACTGATAATTAATATGTTTCTCTACGGAGTTCTCTTGCTCCTGTATATTACAATTCAAGCAAAACAGTCACCAACCAAATATTATTACTTATTTCCACTTTCAATAGAGCTTAGAAACAAAGCATACTCTCTGAATCTCGGAGAACAACATTTGGAAGATGCGAGGAACAATGCCCTGGCGACTACTAGCCGAGGGATCCTCAACCATGGCGCTTGGCGGACCCCACATCGTGTAAGTCTTTCCACTTCCAGTCTAGTGAGAATACAACAAGGTTACTTCATTGCTAATTACACAATCAAATATAAACTTTTTTCTTCTTGTCTCGTTCTTGTTACTTGATAGAAATAAACCCGATAACTATGCAAGATACTTTGGTACAAGTAAATTTAAAAAATTAAACATAATCTCTAATTACCTGTCCGCATGACAAAATTGAAGTGTTGTAACCAGCTAAAGCATTTCTAACCAAGGGGACTCCAACTAACTGGAATACATCTTCCTGGTATAAACCAAAATTAGATCTCATAAATAAGAACTTTCTTACCCTTTGTTTGTTTACCAAGAAATATGAGGAAAGCAGAACGATTAAAAATATGTATCGAAATTCAAGACAGTTGAGAATTTCAGAAAATGTAAATTGTTTCCAAAAATATTCCATTAAGTGAATGTTTAATGTATAACCAGGTATGAGGTGACAGATGAATTTCTTTGAACAAAGCAAAGTAATACTCAAAAAAAACTTGAATATAAAAAACATGAACACCCGGATCAAATTGCATACCTGATTCGCATTGGAATCAAAAACTGAATCGAATGTAAATTTCCGATCCCCAACAGACAATGTGTCCAACGAGACTTTCTTTACCGTCCTATCCCTTCCATTATCAGGCCCGATTCTCACAACCACCTATCAGAATGTTCACATTTAAATTTCCATCCGGACTATTCAGATTTTTGTTTAATAAAAATACAAAAATTTGTGACTAAGCTAAGATGTAATACCTTTACTGGTGGATCCGGAGGTGCCAATACTTCATACTGACCCTCCGACCCTACAATCTCATCCTAAAAAACCCAACATTCTCAACAGTAAATCTTTCAGTTTTGCTTAAGTGGAAATTTTTAAAGTGAACACAAAAATGTGATTTCAAGAACTATACCGTTACTGACGGAGCCAGTGGTGCCGGTGCTTCGCTGGCGATCGGGTGCCGCGAAGTCAATATTTTGGATGCTGAGGATTCGGTCGCCAAATGGGCTTGGGGGTCAGCGGTCTGTATGTTCGGATCGGTCGGCGGAGTGTTCTCTGCGTTGGATTTGGATAAATTGAAGTCTGAAGAGTTAGACTTATGCTTGGAGATGGATCTCGGAAGAAGGTTTCGGATCGACGAGGCCGATATGGTCCCTAAGAACCGAGTCTCCGTGGTCTCTGCGATTTGATTGGACTTCATGGCTCACTGGGCGATCGAACAGGCGTGAGATAGAGAGAATACAAGAAGAGGGAGGGAGGGCCTGGATTCGAAGTTGGTTGAGAGGGAAGGAGAAGAAAGATGGCTTTTGTCTTTTATGGCGATTTGACCGTTAGACATTCGAATTTTAATCGCACGATTCGCACCTAGTTTTGAAACGTGTGAAATCACTTAAATACCCTCCTCTTTCTTTCCTCTCTTCAAGATCATTTTTTTCCGTTGTTTCTCGTTTTGAGATGTGTTCGTGCAGCTGACGTTCATAAAAATTCACTATTTAGACCACTCACATGGATTATGTATCTTATCCTTTAAAATAAATTATTAAAATTTATTTATTTTATTTAATATATTAATTTTTATAATATATCATACATCAGTTTATCTATTTTTTTATATTATATTATTAATTTGTTAGAAAAAAAAATACAAAGAGAGAGAAAGTATTGTGAGAAATAAAATACATAAAAAGACAATAAATAAATAAAATATTTTTACATTTATGAATAGTTCATTCTACATTTAATTGAACACTGTAGTAAAATGTAAAATACATTTGAAAATAAAGGATCCGTTGGAGGTAGTTTCAAGCTACTTTCTTCAAATTTTACATAAAAATAGATTTTACAAAACTCATTGTGAGTTCTCTTAGTTTCATTTATTTTCATGATCAGAAATGCTAAATGTCCCGAAAATGTGTCTCGAAGATGTGTTTCGAAATTTTTTTATTTTATTTTTACTTAATGATTAAGGAAGTATTTTTTAATAATGTTGTGAATTTTTTATTTTTTTATAAATATTTATGATGATTAAAAAAATACATGAAATAAAAGAAATAAAAAATAAAAAAACACTTTTTTCCTGTTCGGTGGACTTTCGGGCTCTACTCTTTCATGATTTCTCTCAACTTATTTCATCTCATTTAATCATTACAATTTTTTTAAATTTTAACACAAAATAAAATAAATAATTCAACTTTTTCAAATCTCAAAATAAAATTAATATTAAAAAAATATATTTTAACAATATTCTATTTAACTTTAATTTTAATTCATCTCATCTTATTTACGAAAACAAACGAAATTTTAGAATTTTGCGATATATATATAAGCTAGTATATTTAATTTTAAAAAATTAAAAAAATAATTATTTTTTAACATAATTGATGTGAAATATTTTACATCAACCATATGTAAGAAGTAAGACTTCTAAATAGATTTTTTGAAATTGTAATAAAAATGATCATATTTTAGAATTCACAAAAATAATACAAATGTCATAAAATTCATTTATGTGCCCATCTTTTATTTTTCTTGACAATTCCAGCATAAAGTTTAAAGAGAAAATATATTTACAATTATGAATTGTGCAACCGTCGCGTAATCACTTTGGAAAAAGTGAATAAAATATGGGACCTACATGAAAAAAAAATTAATTTTTTAATATTGGACTCTATTTTTTTTCAAAGCAATTACGCGACGGTTACACACTTCACGATTATACGTAGAATTACTCAAGTTTAAATATCTTGCCTCACCTCTTAGAAATATTCAGAATATTTATGGTGGTTGTAACAATACCTCCTCCTCCTTCTTCTTCTTCCGTATCTTTCTTTTAAGAAAAATATTTATAACACATGAACTCAAATTAAAATGATAAAAGATTGAGCCATTCTATTCTATTAGTAAGTAATAACAAATTATTTATGCCGATTAGAATATTTGATTTGTAATATTTAATTTGTAATTTTTTCTTATAAATCAAATTATAGAATGAAAAATTTTATTTATCATTCTTTACACTATATTTTAACATATAATTTGTCATTTTTATCTTTTTATTTAAATAAATACATATTGATGTGTAAATATATATATTTAAATAAAAAAAATTATATATTAATGTATTGCGTATGAATAATAAGTAGCATTAGAATATGTATCCTCCGCACTTGTTTGATGTTTCTAGATAAAATTCTTCAAAAAATTACGAGAACGTGGGTTTGAGGGATAGATTTGTCAATCTGGAACTTTCAGATAACTAACCGTTGTAGCATGTGGATCTAAGGGTGCGTTAAGCGTTTGGATGTTGAATTAAATTGAATTAAGATAGTAAAATATTATTAAAATATTATTATTTATTATTATTATTATTTTGATATTTGAAAATTTTAAATTATTTATTATATTTTATATTGAGATTTAAAAAAATTATAATGATAAATTGAGATGAGTTTAATTCCAAACGGAACCGTTACACTTGCCTGCGTTACCGCAACTGTCACTTTTGGCCGATTATAGCAAAATCTCAAAGGTCTCAGTAATTGAATTCTTCCATTCATTATATATATCATATATTTGATAAGAAAAAAAATAAAAATAAAAAAAATTATGTGTGGTGTATGAAGATCATATATATGTGTTGAGTCGTTTGGATTCAGAGATGAGTTGAGATGATTTGTGAATAGTAGAATAAAATATTTTTAGAATATTATTTTTTAATATTATTATTGTTTTAGGATTTGAAAAAGTTAAATTGTTTATTATATTTTATGTGAGAATTTGGAAAAGTTATTTTTATATTTTAAAAAATTGAATTGTTTATTATATTTTGTGTACGAATTTGAAAAAATTGTAATGATGAAGATGAGATGAGTTGAGATGATTTGTGAATTCAAACAAATATATGCAATCGAGATGGGAAACTGAGGGAAACCGTTGCCCACGTAGAAAATGAAACGAGGTCGTTTCTTATTTTTCTTCTCTCCATTCTCAACTCCCGAACTCGTCTCTCTCTATTTGCTTTAAATAAAACTAGGGCCTATTTTTTTTTACAGATGAGATGAGATGAGTTGAGATTAAAATTAAAAAATTAAATAAAATATTGTTAGAATATATTTTTTTAATATTATTTTTATTTTAAGATTTAAAAAAATTAAATTATTTATTTTATTTTGTATTGGAATTGAAGTTTGAAGCTTCGATTTCATTTTACAGGATTTTCCTGAGGGTTTTGCTCAGGAGCCACACGAAATACGGATGGGTTTACAAGAAATCTCAGAATACATTGAAAAATAATAAGATTCAAACTCAAACTAAATGCATTCAAGTCTTTTGAAAGATAAAAAGAGTAAGAAAAGTTAACTTGTAGACGACAATGATCTAGACTCTAGAGGCTGAGTCTAAAAATGGGTCTGGTGGGAAAAAAAGATAGGCAAGACAGAGACCAACATCTCGAAGTTGATAAAGAAGAAGAAGTAGCAGCTGTGGAAATTCTGGATGTTGACTTCTGGGCATGAAAGTGGCAGATGTGCTTGTAAGAAGGAAAGAAAAAGCTTTTCACAATGAGAGATAGAGAGGGAGAGAGAGGGGCTGGATATGCTATGCAATAAGCAAACGACACCAGAGGTCCAAAGCCATCAGACTGAGTAGATATTGAAAGAAGGAAAGAAAGTAAAAGAAGAAGTAGCAGCTGTGCTTGAAAGTAGAGACTGGGGAGTTTGGATGTTGAAGTGAGTTGAGTTAAGTTGAGATGATAAAATATTAGGGCTGTAAAGGAACCGCCGGAACCGACCGTGAACCGATCAGACCAACTGCCGAAGCACGGAACCGGCAAAGAACCGGTCGGCGGTCGAGAGAAATTGAAGGAAAACCGATATCGGCGGTTCGGCGTCGGTTTGAACCCCTGAAAAACCGCTGAACCGGCCGATCCGGTCTATTTATAGATATATTTTAATATATGTATATAAAACGGCGCCGTTTCACTTATAATAAGTGAAACGACGTCGTTTTAAAGCTTGAAAGTTAAAAAAAAATTATAATAGAACGGCACCGTTTGGCTTAAAAGCCAAACGGCGCCGTTTTAAGATAAATTAATACCCCCCCACGCCCCTCTTCTTCTTCCCCGCGTCATCTTCTTCCTCTCTACCTTCTGCAACTCTCTTCTTCTTCCATGGTAGCGACGGCGAGACAGTTCTTCACTCTTCCTTAGTTCCTCCTCCTTCACAGAAGACGCCGACGGTGGACCTGTTAGGGACCCCGGTCTTGTCCCTAACACTAAGGGTCTGCGGCTAGTCTTAGTGATGATGGTGACCGAGTGTTCTTGCCACTTGTTTGGCTTTCCACCAAAGGATGGTGTTTGAGTGATGGGATGATGATGTATTTTGGGTAGGCTAAGTGTTTAGGCTAGGGCAAATCAATGTGGGAGGATGGTCTTGTTCTTGAGTGAAGTGCAAAGATGATGGAGGCAATGGTTGAATGGATGAGATGAGGTTAGGGTTTGGGATGGAAGCACTTAGGGTTGTCGTGGGCTAGGGTAGAATGGCTTAGGATTATGGGTGTTTGATGCAATGGGAATGGCTTAAGAGTTACCCTTAATGTTTGGGCCACTTGGGTGGTGATTAGGGTAGGAATGGTGAAGTGTAGCTAGGGTTTTATGAGGTGGCTCTGGGAAATTTCGAGATTGGCATGAGATGGCTTAGGGTTGGAGTTTAGGGTGATGCTAGGGTTTGGGAATGAGTTGGAAGAGTGAGGCTAGGGTTTGGTAATGGTTATGGAAGGTTTGTAAGATGGAAGGAATCTTTGAGTGAGAGGGAAGTTTGAATTTTGAATTGGGATGACAAGTCAATGGTTGACTTGGAGAGATTGTAGGAAGAGTGATTTAAGGAATTGAAGATGATTTGCAATTCCTTAAATTAAGGGATTTGAATTTGAAATGGAGTTGGAGGAAGTCAAGACTCCTAAAAGGAATGAGTTTCCTTATAGGACTTGACTATGGCTTATGTGGAAGATGGATGCAAGACTCCTAAAAAGAATGAGTTTCCTTATGGAGCCTTGAGGTGAGCGGCTAGGGTTTGATGGAGGATGAAGGCAAGACTTCCAAAAGGAATGGGTTTCCTTATGGAGCCTTGAGGTGGTCGGCTAGGTCAAGTCCCACTAAGGCAAGTAGTGGCCGAATGGGACTTTGCACCAAGGGAGAAATTGTGTTTCGGCTAGGCTAGGGTTTGATGAGGCAAATCAAATATGGAAAGTTGACACACTTATGGAAAAGTTGACAAACACTAGGTTGGGCGAATTTTGTGGCTTGGATGGATTGGAAGAGCAACTTATGAAGAACACCAAGAACAAGATGAAGAACACTTAAGAACAAAAGCAACAATAATACTCATGAACTTAAATGATCAAAAGAACAAACAAGATAAATTCAACACTTGATTCATGAATTGAACAAAAGTTGAATATAACTCATAAATTGAAAAACACAACTTGGATTCACGAATTGCACCAAGTTGCAAGAACAAGATAGATAGATTGAACCACACCTATTCACGAATTGCAAGGTGTGATTCTCTCTTAGGGGATTCACGAATTGCACCCCAAAGAGCCCAAGTGCTTAGCACCGATGGATGATCTCAAGAACAAGTCTACCCACTTAGGGAATTTGCCAAAGGTTCAAAAAAATAGTAATGCAAAGCCTAAGGGTCCTATTTATAAGAATTACAAGTTGGAAACCCCCAATAGGTCACTTGGAAAATAAATAATTAAATAAAAATTAATAAATAAAAATAACATAGTTGGCATGGGTCAAGTTGACCCATGGCATGGATGAGCCCATGGATGTGCTAGGATGGCTGATGGAGTGTGGCTGGCAGGGCCCTGGGCTGGTCTGGGCGTGTGCAGGATGGCATGGCCCAGGCAGGCTGGCCTGGGCGCTGGGGCACGCGCGCTGAGCGTGCTGCGCGCGGCCACGCGTGCTGTGCGCGCTGGGCGTGCTGGCTGCATGCTGAATGGGCTGGTTTGGTCACCAACCCCCTTGGGCACCCCGGGCATGTCAAGGCAGGCCCCATGGCATGCCCCTAAGGCTGTTTTGGGGTTCTCTAGCCTTGTCCCCACATGGCTAGTGGCTTGGCCATGAGCCACAAAACATGGGTCTCTACCAGGACCGAAGACCGCGCTGACGCACGTCGAGACCGATATGATCGGTTTTCTATCCCCAAACCATCGGTTTCGGCCGGTTCAACAGACCCATAGCAGATGTCGGTGGTGTCTTGGTTTTGCACCGAAACCGACACCGAACCCATCGGTGTACAGTCCTATAAAATATTATTATAATATTATTTTTTAATATTATTATTATTTTAAAATTTAAAAAAATTAAATTATTTATTATATTTTGTGTTAAAATTTTAAAAAATTATAATAATGAGTTGAGATGTTTATGTTACAAACGCACCCAGAAAGTAAAGTTTTCTTTATCTTGAAACTGAAGGACCAGTCGAAAAGGGGGTAAGATGCATGAACCTACTTTATTCAGTTTTTTTCTTTTTTGTTTTTTTTAAATCTCTTCACGTGGGCCGATTTACCGGGGGGAACCCACGCCCGTTGCGTGTAGCAAAACTGATCAAAGGACCCAGTAAACAGAACTCAAGCATAGCCAGATCCCTAGTCCAATACGTGTCGATTAACGTTACACGTCGTACGGTGTTCGATTTCTTTCACTATTCTCTAGCATTTACAATGCTTCTCAACATGGTCAAAATATGTCCGCGAGGAAAATGTTAAATGTAATTTAAACAAATCTATAAAAAACTTATTTATTCATAAGTTATTGATATATTAAAAATTAAAAATTTAAATTTTAAAATAAAACTAATAAAATGAGTGTTATAAGTAAAATTATAATTAACACTATATATATATATATATATATTTACTTGTCTTTTTTTTTCTTCTCATTTTCCTCTGTTGCTTGTTAAATTGTCTCTTGTTTATTTTCAATTCTTAATAAGTATTAGAGCTTGAATTCAAAAATAAATAAAATTTGCGACAATTAGGAGTATAACAAGTCCGGTTCAATCAGATTTTGTACATTTTTTAAGACCAAACATGTATATGCCGATTTTGGAAATTTAAAAACCGATATCGGATTGATTCACTACAGAAATCGAAACTTCCGGTTATTTTGTTTTCAGTTCGGTCCTGTTTGATTTTTTCTAGTTTTACGAATTATCTATATTACTAATAATATGATGTTTACATGAACTAAACTATTAATCTATTTATATTAAAGTATAAGTATATTATTTTATAATAATTAACACGTACTAATATAATATTAAATTTAACTATAATATATATAAGTTATAGACTTATTGTATGAGTTTATATAATCAAATATGTAAAAATTTATTTACAAAAATAATTTATATATTATAATTTATTATGCCAAAAATGTATTTATCGGTTATATATATATCAAAAATAAGTTTATATTAATAACCTAATATTAATGTTTATGTTTAAAATTAAAATTTTATGTTATGTTAATTTTATATTATAAGATTAAAATTTATGTTTAATATCAAATGTTATATTAAAAATTATAAAATTAATTTTATATAATATCACATGTTATATTAGATTTTATGTTATAAGATTAATAAATTTGAATAGTAAGATTAGAAATTCATATTATATTAATTAGTAATTTAGTATATATATAATATAAAAAATTATAAATATATATCGGTCCGGTTTGGTTTGGTTTAAATTGATTTTCAAAAAATGAAAGCTGGTATCGCACCAGACCGCTTACAAACCGAATTGATTTTTCAATCGATTTTTTGATTTTTTTTACCCTCTTGGCAACAATTCAAGTACCATGCCAAAGACTAGAGTTTGACACAATCAATCAGCCAAGATAAGACAAGAAGCATATAACGAATAAAATAAGAGTAATGATTTGTACAAATCTCAAATATATAAGTGTTGTAAAGTTTATTATCATCTAATAAATATGTCACATTTTACATGGTGAAATAAAAGTAAGATGAGAGTATAATATACAACATTACTCATATATATATATATATACCCACACACTAAATTGAACAAGAAGGACTGCTACCCAGTCGCCTACACCACACACTACTTTTGGTTTAATTCATTTTCTTTTTATTTTATTCATACTAAACTAATTGATTTATTCTATTTATTATCTCTACAACACATATTTGTTAAGGAGAAAAAATAAAAAAAATAAAAATATATGTATTGTGGTGTAGAAATAATGAGTAAAATCGAACAAATATCCAACTCACTATCCACCTCACTATCCAAACAAACAACAAGCATCTTTGCCATCTTGTACCTCATATTTGGATAACAAAGTGAAAGTAGACATTTCACCATTCAAAATGGCAAGTTTCGCTGTTTAAATAATGGACCACCTTCTCGGTTTGGACCTTCTAAGCAGATTCCATGGAGATTACAAATTCCGTCCTCTCATCGTCAGAAGTTGATGATGTGACACAATTCACACCAATTTTAGACATTGATTTTTCACGCTTTTGTATAGTAAGATTTCCACAATTATTTACCAATATTATTGTGAGATTTATGATTTATATGGCCTATCTCATAAAACTTGTTTTCAAAAAAATAAAAATAAAAATAAAAATGTTATGTTTGATAATTGGTCGTTTTACCTTGTTTTTTTACAATAGTTTTTCCATTAAGTACTCGTTTAGATAATTTGACGAGATTAAATGAGATGATTTTATATGAATTGAATAAAATATTATTATAATATTATTTTAAAATTTAAAAAAATTATAATAATAAAACGAGACGATTTGAGATAGTTTTTATATTCAAATTAGCTCTAAATCTCTTTTCTTTTCTTCTTTATGCAAACTAGTCCTAAATGTCTTTTCTTTTTCCCTTTCGCTCCCATTATGTCATGAATGATGAAACTCTTTCCATCTCCACCCTCATTTCTATCTTTTGACCCAAAAATTCACGAGTTTTGATACGAATATTGGGTAATACACGTGAAAGGAAATAAAAAAATAAAAAATCCTTTACCTTAATTTGTGGGAATCCTATGCATTTACACATATTCGGGTTGGTATTTTTTTTTTAATTTTATTTATTCTTTTATAATGGGTTAAGGGTTAATTTGTATTGTTTGAATGACAAATGTGATAAACACACAAAAATTTTTATAATTTTTTTTATATAATCAAATTAAAAGATAATTTGCAATATATTGAATAATAAATTTTGATATAAATAATCAAATTTATAAATAAAAGTTTTCATCAAAATAATGACAATGTGTGGGATTAGATGAGCATTTTAACAATGGAGGCAGTACCGACACGAGCTAATTTTCAAAGTCAAATACTAAAGTGATTCAAAAAGAGGGACTACTGGCATTGCCACAATTTCAAAACACATAAGACGTTTATTTACTAGTCGTCTTCTAGAAGACGATTTCAAGAAGATGAGTCAATATCTCTTTAGACAATGAATATAGCATCCAATAATTTTACTTTTTTCAATTATTTTTTTTTTCCCAAAAGATTTCCAAGGTATTAATGCTCAAAATTGGCATTCCCATCACCAGCAGTCTCTTTGAAAAAGTTGAATTATTTATTATATTTTGTATGAAAATTTTTAAAAAATTATCATAATAAGATGAGATGATTTCTGTATCCAAACCAACCCTAAATCACTGAAGTTAATAACAATAGATACAATTCAAACTTATTTAAAAAAAAGAAAAGAAATTATAATCTGTAAATAGTATTTTTCCATTAAAATGAATATATATTCTAGTGACGTAAATCCCATTTTCAAATTTCCACAATCTCCATCTTTAAAAAATAAGTCAAGGGAGCAAAACATCACAGTCTTCTAGACTCAAAAGTGTAAATATTCTTTCCATTATTATTATTTTTATTTTTATGGTTTTGATGGTAAATTGAAGGTTTCATTCAATACAAAACAAAGAGTCTTAAAAAGTGTACGCAAATTACGGCACCTGATTGTCTGAACATGTAAAAACATAAGTGTTAAGTTAGAACGTGAACAGGAGAAGGTATAACAAGAAAGGCAGATAGATGGAAGAAAGGTACAGTAAATGACTCTTTAATTTCCAAGTCTCCTCTCATCCATTTCCATCACTTTTCAGAAGAAAGAAAGAGCAAGAAAACAAAAGACAATCAAGGAGGAGAAAGTGAGTTTCTTCTTTGTCAGGTTTTACCCATCATGGGAGACTCTTTTAAGGCCAAGAAAAGGGAAAGTGACCTTTCTGGACAAGAGGAGAGAGGCCATCTCTTCAAAAGTCTTCACTGGATTGGATTGGATTGGATTTCAAACTGACTTTTTAGCTTAATAAAGATGATTGAAATGGTGAATTATTACTCATTATAACTTTATAAAATAATCCAAGAGTCAAGACCCCTGTCCAAAATTTAAAAAAATTAAAAAATAAAAAAATAAAAAATAAAAAATCAAGACCCCACAATCCCTAACTAGGCTTTGATTAATACAGTACAAGACATACATTGGGGGTGGTATCCTTTGGGACCCGTGAAGGAAGCTAGTGCCCTTGAGGAGGAACTGAACTGTAAATTCAATCTGTTTTGCTATCCAGCTGTCTACATTGCATACTTTTTATTTATTTATTTATAGTACTCATCATTACTACAACACATAAAAAAAAATATATATATATATATAAAAATTAAAAATTAAAGTGTATGACATAGAAATAACGAGTACCAAATACCTATCCTACACTCCCACTATTAGGTAATTAATCTGTTATATGTAATTCTCCGCATTTAAAAAAAAATAATAATGTTAGATATAAGTATAAAGTGTTTGTCTTTTATAAATTAGTGAATCTTATTTGAAAAGAATAAGTTTTTTATTTTTATTTTTATAACGAGATCATTTTTTTATAAAAAAACTGCACAGACTTTGTTTATACCATTACTCTTTTCTAAATACAATACTTTATTTTTGCAGCAAAAGAAATGTTTCCTTCATTTGCTCTTTTATTGTAAAGTCATTGTCACAATATCTCTCACGAAAGATGACAGTACAACCATTACCACAGTAACAATATATGACCCCTTTCAGGAAAATCCAATTATATATGTGTTTGATTTGTTGCTATGCTATTATCTCCGAGTTTTGTTAGGTACAATCAAGTTTACATATCAATTTGTATATTAATATTGTTGTCTTCATATTCTAAATTTAAATTAGCACTATTTTTAATAAAATTTATTTTCTGACTAATCATATTGAATGAATGCGCATATTAATACGTAAAATTATTTACAATTAGATTTTTCCATAGTGTTTTGTTAGTTGGGTTAAAACAGTCGGTAATGCATAAGTTTTTGTTCCTAATCTTAAAGATCATTGGATGGAAACATATCAGATTATTATTATTATTATTTTTAATCTTGCATGAGTTGTTAGACAAGGATATAAATCTAAAAGATATTATTCCGTTTGATATATTTATTTAAAAAGATCAATTCATTGTTAAAGGTCACCCACAACATGATTGCAAGCCCAACTTACAAGCTGGAAAAGATGGCCGGCTGAGATGAGAATATGACAAAGTGTACAGTTGGAACAGTGTGTGCCCTTGTTCCATGTCCCACCTTCAAAAGCGCACTAACATCCTCTCTGATTGGTGTGGCCGAGGCGACGCGTGGGGCGGCATATCTGCAAAACCCATTCTCTCTATCTTCCCAAACAATAATTAATACAAAATATTCCATAAGTGATCAAAACAACACTTCGATCTTAGCCGAAAAGGCCGATGAATTATTCCATAATAATAATAAAAGGCCCAGAAGAGCAAAAACACCTCATAATTACTGGTAGACAATAAAATATATATTATCCTTCCGACAAAGCCTCTCAGCCTTCAGGACAGTGTAATTGGATAGATTTTATTCCGTTTCTTGATATTCCTCAATCCTCCGTCTACAAGCACTACTTCAAGTTCACGGCTTTAGTTCTCCAAAACCATCTCGATTGACGAACTGGGTCGTTAACGGTTTTGGATTAGTGCACCAGATTCTAGAGGCAAATATCGGTTTGACTCGTTAGACCCCAAAGGTAACACAGATTTTTGTTTTTGTGCCTTTTTTTAATTTATTGTTTCCTGATGTTTCTTTGTGCGAAGGAATTTCAAGTGGGTTTGTTTTTAGAATGCCGTGACAGGATCTCGGTCACTGTGCTTTTCTTTTTGCTTTCCTCGTTTCACTTCCTTGGATTCCGGTTGTAGTGTTTCTGTGAAGGAAAAGTCGGTTGCTTTATTGGAATCTGTTCATATCTGGTGGCTACTGTTTCTGGGTCTCGCTTGCTTTTTAAGTTTGGGGTTCTGGGTTTTGGAGCAGCTCACTTGAAAGCCTCAGTTTTTTAGGAGATTAGGCGTCTGGTTTTTGCTTTGTGGGTTTTGGTTTTCAAGTAGTTTATGTAAAATGCTCACTTCTGCCAAGGGGTTCTTTGTTTTGTAGGGTTTGAGATTTCAGCGTTAATTTTCAGCTCAGCTCAGGTTTTCGGTTCTCTCTCAAAACTGGCCTTTGTCTAATTGAAAGTTGGTCTAGAGGCTCCCGGCTAGGTTTTGTTAGTTCATGTGAAAAGTCTTACTCTGAGAATTTGACTTCCGGAGTTGCGAATTTGCTTTTGTTTCAGCTTAGGCCGGGGATTCAGTTTGTTTAGTTCTCTGTTTGCTCATTGGATGCATGTGAGCTGTTCGCAATTTGGCTTAGGTTCTGGATCTGAGGTGCTTGTTTCTACCAGACCAAGAGTTTCTAATTTTGGGTTTACTTGTTTCTTAGTTTTTGGGTTGTCTTTATATTTTTTTTTTTCTGAAATATTTTGGGTTGAGTAAGAAAAATCAAAATCGTCTTCGATTTCTTTTGGTTTGGGACTGATTAGGGGAGTATAAACTTTTCTAATCTGAGGCTTTAATTTGAGGTCATTTGGTTTTTTCTTTCAAATAGATCCTTCTGTGCTTTGCCAGGTTTCACTTCTGGGTGATATCATGGATTCCCCGCAATCTGTTGTGTCACCATTCAAGAACTCCCTCGTAGCCGAGCCTGAGAAGGATAAATTCGACTTCTTCCGGTCAAAGGGAATTGAGGTCAACAGCGAGAAAGCTGCGGTGTGTAACATGGAGGACTTCATTGGTATTCTTGAGGTTTACGTACACCAGGCTAGGGACATCCACAACATCTGTATTTACCACAAGCAAGATGTTTATGCGAAGCTTTGCCTGACTAGTGATCCTGAAAACTCAGTCTCCACCAAGATCATTAATGGTGGTGGGAGGAATCCGGTCTTCAACGATAATGTTCATCTCAACGTTCGGACAATAGATTCCTCGCTCAAATGTGAGATATGGATGTTGAGCAGGGTGAGGAATTATCTTGAGGATCAGTTGCTGGGGTTTGCTTTGGTGCCATTATCTGAAGTATTTATGAAGAACTGGAAGTTGGAAAAAGAGTTCTCTCTATCTTCAACTGATCTGTTCCATTCCCCAGCAGGGTTTGTTCAATTGTCTCTTTCCTATAACGGGGCTTCGCCCGAAGTAATGGCTATTCCTGCAATGCCAACTGCTTTGGCCACAAATGCAACTGTTCAGGATACAGAAATATCCGAGGCTGTACCAAGTGATTTAGATAAGATTGAGTTCCCTGATCCTAAGATCGTGAACGAAGATCAGTTGATGGTTTCCGAGTATATTGGGTTGCCATGTAACAGTGTGGATTCTCATAGCTCTGAGAGTTTGACTGCTTCTGATGCTGAAAATAATCTTAGTTCGGAAGAGGGTGTTCATGTTGTAGACAACATCTCAACTGGTACAGCTGATTCCATCCAACGTCCGAAGGTCGACTCTCCTCTGAGCAGTGTGTCAACTAATGGAGTTTCTTCTCCTTCAAACCCTGCATGCTTGGAGCCTTCTGATGTTCCGGAAGCATCAAAATCCTCGAATCTGGAAGGTGTTTCGGCCCCGAAAGAGAATATTGGGGATGTTAAAGATGGTGAGAGTGAATCCTCTGGTGGGGTGCCAAGCGATGCACTGACAAAGCCTGCTGTCACGGTTAACATTGAGGCAGAACAGAAGGTGGTGCAGCAGGAGATAGTGGACATGTACATGAAAAGCATGCAGCAGTTTACTGAATCATTGGCAAAGATGAAGCTGCCTCTGGACATTGACAATGAACCAACCAACTCAGGGAGTTCAAGCTCTGATCAGAAATTACAGGCATCAAAGAATACTGGTTCCCGTGTGTTTTATGGGAGTAGGGCTTTCTTCTGAGCTTCTGTTAACTTGGTAGAGGGGAAGACATGTCTAAGACAAGTGACTTTAGATTTAGAACGAGGAGTATCACTAGTGATGGAAACGTAATAATGTGATCTAGCGTGATGTTTTCCATTGTATGTTGGGATGGTTTTAGATGACAGGAAATCGTGACACTTTTGTACCAGCTACAGCCTACAAGCTTTGTTTTATCGCAATTGCTGCTATTTTATATATCCAAGTGTTCTGACGTTTTTTTCTTCCTTCTGACTCCTCAGTCCTTTCTTCATCAACAACTACCAATTATATATCTAATAATGTATGGGATCATGAGTAATTTTTTAGTCCCACATTCACATGTCGATTCAAAGCTAAAACTTGGCTCGGCAGAAGCATCCAAGATTTTTACTATAATTTTTTTTTATTAATTTTAAATTTTAAAATAAATTGTAATTTGATATGATATTAGAGCGAAAGTTGCGTCTTTGACTCTATGATTCAATAGGTCCATCTAGACACATCAAATCATAATGGAAAAGTCTGAATGCAGACAATTATTTGGGAGGCCAATTGCGTACCAACCTCTACCTAGAATAAAACAGTTCGTTTTATTTAAACAATTCATCTAAGTACGCGGTTGGTGCCGGTACAGGTGGTTTTGTACCGGTACCAACCGCATACCAAATGCTGAGGTGGATTGAGTGTCAGATGCCATTTTTATATTATATTAAAAAATAAAAAATAAAATACAAAGAGAAGAGAAAGAAGAAGAAGACATCGACTTCATCAGATCCCCTTCATCTCCCCTTCGTCTGTCTCTTCTCCCCTAAATCCCACCCCAAATCTCCTCGTCTAACCTTCGGTCGGTCTCCTCTTCGGTCGGTCTCCTCTGCAAGCGACCCACCTCTGTCAAGGTCAGTTCTATCCTATGCTCCGTGATGATCACCAGCCAAGGTGATTCAACTTTGAATGCTGATTGGTCCCCCAAATCGGCTGCATTCAGACTTTTCCTTAGTCTATAGATCATGATCTTTTAACAATATTTTTTGCTAAAATATGATGATTGGATTCAAAGAAAGTACATAATGTTCATATGTAGTCTGGATTATTCGAAATGTGAAAGATTCTCGTATTACGATTCTAATAAAGAAATGAATGAACCATATCTGTATTTCATAATTTGTTTTGTCATTTTCGTTGAAATTATTTTTTTTGGATTAGACCCATATGTTGGCTTTAATGCCACTATAATATTGAGAATTTATTTTTTTTATGGTCTTTCAAATAATAATAATTATTATTTATGTCGTTATCTTGTGTAGAAGGAAGTGTACCAAATTTAATAATCTCTTAATAAACTTTCCTCCTCAATTATCGAAGGGGTGCTAGATGTCCTCGAATTACTTCTGACCCGATGAACCAACATTTTGCTAACAACCCGATGTAGGACGTGGCCTCGCGACACTGAACTGGAAGTTGTTAAAGATGCATTGGAGCACTTCTGCAATCTGGAGAAAATAAGCTATTTTCATTTTCCAATCTCTCTTAAGGTTTTGTGGAATTTCAAATGCGCACTTCCATCATTTCGCTTGCATTGATGTTCATATTTCGTTTGACGTGGAATGAGCCCCATGTCTATGTCTCTATAGGCCCCTATAATCTATGCCGTCAACTGAGGGCATATTATATCTAAGAGTAATGTTACATATAATCGTAGAGTACGCACGTATCGCGTGCAGTTACTTTGAAAAAGAGTAGAGTCTATTATTAAAAAATTAAATTTTTTATGTGGATCCTGTATTTATTCACTTTTTTTAAAGTGATTGTACGACGCTTGTATACTCATGACTGCAATTATCATTTCTCTATATCCATATATCTGGAAAAGACAAGTTGGCAACTTTTTTTACTGATAAAAACAGAGTTTTGCCAACTTGTGATGCATAAGCATTAAGCACTGGACATATTCATCGTGCACAAGATAAATAACTATATCAACTCTTTTTTCAGTTGTTTTGTTTTATTTAAATTTTTGAGTGGGGAGGGGGGAATGGCTTTGATATATATATTTATAATGCAGCTCAACTTTTTAAGGCTGTGATACAATAAAACCCCCCAAACAATCATATCCAAGTTAATTATCAACGACAATGAAGTCTTAAAAATTCAATCATACTAATTTTCATCATTATTAAGCTAGTTGGTCGAAATGTATTCCAAGAATAGGAACAAATGTTTGTATACATGTGTGCGCGTCGTGTGCGCGCACGCAGGGATAGAGGGAGGGAGGGAGCGATACGCACATTCGCCTTAAAACATCAGAAACAAAAAATCAATTGGCAATTGGAAAGATCATCAAAGATACAGCTCAAGAAGTGGCTTTGCAAGATGCGAGGCTTGTATGGAGGATAAGTTGCCGAATCGGGGTGTTGTGATTTGTAGTGTGAAAACTATGTTGCTGGATATATCTAATCAAATTGGCTGATTCAAAAGGTTATCTAGAAATGATGAATATCTTCTGAAAGAGCTAAATTGTCCTGTTGTGCCGCTGACTACGAATATTTCCAAAATTGTTAATTGGTCGAAACCAAATTGTGATTGCTTTAAACTCAATGTGGATGGAGGATCGAATGGCAATCCAGGATTTGCAAGTGGTGGAGGCATTATTCGAGATGAGAATGGTTTGGTTGTGGCAGGTTTTGCACACTCGTAGTATGGTGTTTTGACTAAATATGATGGCTAAGGGACATGCCTTACTTGATAGTTTACGTATGGCTCATCAACTTGGCATTATAAATGTGTTGGTGGAATTGGACTCTACAGCTGTGGTGAATTGGATTAAGTCTAGCACTTGCAACTTTTGGTATATGTGGAATTTTTGGGAAGACATTCAATCATTGTTTCAAACTCTTAACTGTCAAATTTGTCACATTTATAGAGAAGCCAATATGGTAGCAGATTTTTTAGTTAAAGAAGGTGCAACAGGAAAAAAACTTAGATTTTGATGGAAATAATATTGGTCCGGGACGGTTGCATGGTCTCTTGCGCGTGGACTTTTTGGAATTGCCTTACATTCGTAAATAATGTGATGTTACATGGGATGGGGCTTTCTTGTGCATATGTTATTTCCTTGTGACTTGATTGTTACCACGGTATTCTTCTGCTATAAGTGGGGATTATTAATAAATTTGGGGAGGGGTCACTCTTGGACATGTGACCACCGATCCTTTAAAAAAACAAAATGCATTGTATCCAGGATTCCAAGTTTTAACCATGTCGGGTTATTGCAATTATATTGACTACTCTAGGAGCTTAGAGAGGAAAAAAAGGACTATTATTGGCTTACATGTTCTTGTAGGCTGATCAGGATTATCACCACAAGAAAACAGGAGTAAAATCAAGCAATTCATTGGCATTGACATTGGCATATGAAGTATAAACTTCTCTGTAAATGTCCAATTAGAAAATGAACTGAAATATTCAGTAACTTATTTGATGGGGATCCTAGAAGGACATCCCTATAATGTTTCACACTAGTAATCAAACTGAACCTCACATACAAGCTGAGATAAACAAAGAACAAATCCCAACAATGAAAAAAAAAAAAAAAACCAAACCCCACTAGCAATATGAAAAGAACCAGCAACTTTGCCAGGCATGACAGCAGTGAAAAAAAAAATCAATACTCTATTTTCTTCTAAAACACAAAACCGATGGTGTGCCTCATCAGAGATGCATGATACATTAATTGGAACCAATCTTCCTGAGTATTTATCCCGCAATCTGATTTTACACCTCAACCAAATTCCTTTAAAGGAACCTAAGCTCTGAAAAGAGAAGAAAGAAGAAAGAAATCCCAAACCTTACACAAATACCTTGTAACTGCTTTCTCTCTGAATAAGTATACTTCAAATCCAGGAACCTCACTAGCTAGCTTTATACGATCAACTTCCTTGTAAGCTAAATTATCTTAATAGTGAAATTTATGAAATTCAGAATCCTTCACCTGTTTCACCAGTATCTCTTAGCCTACAGTTACAATGCGATATCCACATAACAAATCTCCTATGCAGCAATTCCTGAAGCAAGGGATAAGTTATCAGTAACTGTGAATATTTCTACGTATGTATATAAGCAAAACAAGAGCTCAAAACCAAGTGCCAACTGTCAAACGATTGCATAGTGATGGAAACTAATCTTCTCGTATACTTTTGAATGATTTTAAAAATTCAATTACATACTTTTTAACTAATCAACAACTGGGCAATATATGGCCCTAGATCAGCAAATGCTTGCAGCATGTGGATATATAGCATGCACAACTGTAAGTACCATGAACATACTGTTAGGTAACCCACTTATAATAGTTAGTTTTTTCAAAGCCTGTCATCATGCATGTAATGCTTATATCCTGAGATACTGGCATATAAAGAAGTTGTTATTTAACTTCTGGGAGTTTTTGCTAGATTCCAGTTATGCCCCTGCAGTCGCTGTAAATTCAACTCTATAAATCAGACCTTGCTGTAACTATAAATATGAGATGAGTTGGCCTGATTTGAGGAAAAGACACACAAGCATATGGTAAGTCAGCCTAGTGGTTAGTATCATGAGCAATTACAATGAGACCCGTTTTCTAATCTTGGGTTTAAACCACCCTAGATTTCTATATTGAGTTATGCCTCACATTGACCAATATTTAGCACAGAAGTAAATGTAACAGTATAGTATCGCTAGAACAAATCTTTATTCAACTTCTAGCAAAAGAAATTCATCTTCTGAAGTCAGCAAGTTTAATTTAAAGTCAAGATTATAGGTTTTCTACTTCTGCTTCATTGTGCTTTTGTTATAAACCAAACTAAGTGGGGAGATGTTGACCAAAGATCATTTGATGAAGACAAAATTTTACCTCTATTCGATTGTCTACTTGTGACATTGTAACTTCCAATATAACCCTCAGGACTTTGGCTGGTAACATCTGAAGGTATATTGCCAAGACCATAACCAAATGATCCAGAAATGTCCAGCTCAGGAGTTGCAGACCGCCGAGTTGAATCACCATAAATTGAACCACTACGATACAAATCACCATAGGACCCCTCATAGCCTGCAGTTGATGCAGCAAATGATAATGATGATTGTGCTACACTTGAGCTACTGTTTCTTCGATACACTCCCCCTCCCAACCCAAAGCCACTGTCTCCATTGCCATACCCAATACTCCCACTATTATAACCAGGAGGACTCCCTCCACCTTGGGTTGAAACAGGAGAAGGACCCCAATTTGCACTGCTATTTCCAAAATCCCCAAAAGCCCCACTTCCAGAATCCAAGTAAGTAACAGGGCTGGAAAGGTTCGCAACATTGTTAAGATCCCCACTTCCCCATACATTCCGATTGGTTGAGCTTGAAAGAGAAGCACCTCTACCATTACCCCCACTATACCCAATAGGAGTACTGTACCTGTTTGAACTACCACTATAATAAGGACTCAACATCCGTGCATATCCAAGACTATTGCCAAAGTTGGAACTGCCAACGAAGCTTGGGCTCAGCCCTAGCTCCAAATTCAAACCCATTCCATAACCAGTTGTACCAAATGAGGAAAACCCACCTCGACTACTTGCAACTTGATTAAACCTTCCATCCATCCTGACTCCGTAACCTCCAACTGGGCTCACATTATAATAACTGTTAAGGAAACTATTGGCCCTACTCAAACCATAGTTATATCCTATAAGAGGGCTCTGGCTGGGCCCTGGGGACAGCTCTTTGGGGACTGCCCTCTTGACCTCAACCATCTTACCATTCAATTCATGAAACTGTTTATGCAGCACTCTATCCACTGCATCCTCAGAATCATAAGTGATGAAGCCAAAGCCTCTTGGCCTCTGGGTGTTGTGATCATACATAACTACAACATCGGTAATTGTACCAAACTGATCAAAGTATCTCTTAAAGTAGCTCTCTGTGACAGTGGATGCTAAACCTCCAACAAAAATCTTTTTGGTACGTCCAGGACCTGGAAAACCAAGAAAACTACCAGTGTTTCTATTTAAAATGTGCTGATCATCCTTAGGAACAGCCTTCTTTGCTTCAACCTGAAAATCAAAATTGAGAGAACCAGTAACTAAATTAACAGTTGCATGTCATTTTTCGGTTTCACATTAACAAGGGGGGCAAAGTGCATCGAATCAGATGGCTACAGAAAATCTCAAACTCTTTCATATGTCGCTGGAGGGAGGGAGGGAGGGAGGGAGTGGGGGGGGGGGGGGGGGGGGGGGGGGGGGGGGGGTGTGCGGGGTAACAACAAATGAATCCAACCTGCAATTTGGTATGAAAAATATCTATTCACAATCTAATTGGGAATGATCCTAGAAATCAAGGAGTGAACATCCTCTAGCAACAAAAAATATAACTAACAGAATGCTAATTAAATTCATGAAGCAAAAGGCATATGTTAGCAAAGAAACCACTTACTGTGCGGCCATCAATCATGTGCTTATCCATGATGACGCTTTCTGCAACAGCAGGATCCGCAAAGATAACGAAACCAAAGCCGCGAGCACGACCGGTGGCACGATCTCTCATGATCACTGCCTCAACCACCTCCCCATATTTGCTAAAATAATCTTTGAGATGTTCTTCATCTGTGTCCCAAGAAATCCCACCAATGAAGAGTTTTCCAAGATCTGATTCCATCTTTTCTAAAAAAAAAGTAATCCATTGCCTCATATATCACTACTCAAATAATTAAACAACTCAAAGAAAAGCACCCGAATTAATTCTAATTCAACAATCCACCAAATTTCATAATTCACAATTAATCTATAACGTTCGGCATCACAACCCATCGAAAATCCTAAACTTATGTAAATTGGTAGAAGTCTTCTTCCAATTTCACACAACCGAGAAGATTGAATCTTTCTGAACCAAACATCATGATCAAAATGTGGAAACATAAATCAAGCAACAAAATCCATACCTTTAGTGGGAATTCAGATAGGACTGGGTTGGTGCTCCGATCAAAACACGAAGTGGGTACTATAACAATTGATTTAGTACCATCGGAACCTTGGTAAACCAATCAGAACACGACCCAGAATTCCTAACGACCAAAAAATTAAAATTAAGCACAGAATGACAAAAATTCCGGTGGATCAAAGATACAGATTAAAAAAAAGGATCCAATTTTCCCAAAGAGATCAAGGAAATGGGAGAAAGAGAGCGTTTTACCATATGAGGAGGAAACGGATGAGGAAATGAGAGAAAACTAAGATCTAAGAAGAGGACTAATGGTAATGGAAACAGAGGATGTGCTCCTCTATATATATATCTCTCTCTCTAGTCTCTACCTATCTTTTTTTTTTTTTTATATATTTTCGCTGGTTATTCCGCATCCCTTAACTAAATCAAAAGAAATGAAATTTGTTGCTGAGGATGGGGCTTCAAAATTTATAGAGAGAGAGAGAGAGAGAGAGAGAGAGTGGCAAAATCATCTGGTGTAAGAATATTTGGAGGACCAAGAGGGATGACAGGAGATGATATTTTTCCAAATGAAAAAATAAATGAAATTTATATACTCGTTTTGTTTTTTGTTTTTCTTTTAAATCATTATGAGTTGTAACAATAGCTATATAGGCATTTCAGATGGTATCGTTTGCTCGGAATGCAATGATAGAAGCCTACAACCATAGATTGGACCTCCATTTTTGGTCTTTGAATATTATCTTGGATTACTTTAGTAGAGGTTATGTATCACATGGGAAGTTGATTTTTATTACTCACAAACACAAGACATTGATTCGAAAAGATGTACCATTTTAAAGAACTTGAGCTCTCTAGCTCTGAAACCAATAGACTTTAAAAAACTCTCTGTATGTGTATGTAGAGTTTAAGGTTCAATTCAAGGTTAATGTTTATGTCTTTTAAGATTCATATTTCTTTCCTCCTTTGAGAAAATCAAAGTAACCTCGCCCTTTTAAGCATTTTCCTGAAGCTCTTTTACATTTATTTGAATTCACAAATTAATATAGTTTGTATTAAACTTATTTTATAATAAAAATAATTTTATAATTTACGTAACACATCAATTTATGAATTTACTTTTATAAAATCTCAATTAAAACATTTATCTCATAGAGAAAACATTCCGAATGGGTTTGAGCTGAACCTTAAGTTAATGACATCATAAAAGTTTTATAAAGTTAATATTGCCGTTTGGTACAAGAAAGATTATACAAATATACGGCATTTGGTGCAAGTTTCACATGTAAAATGGTTGAATCCAAACTCTATTTGACGAATTCAAAATTCAAGGCCGGCATTGTGATATACGTCGATATCAAAACCAAGAAACGTAAGGAGTGGTAGTTAAGTAACGATCTCCTTGTACGATTTCCCAAACCCTCCAAGGCAATAAGCCAACCAAACCTGTAAACTGGGATTATTGCTATTTCATAATTATGTCTTTTTTTATAAATAAAAAAAAAAAAAAGAATCGAAAGTCATTTGTCCATGAGTGACCCCCTCCCAAATATTATAAAAGAACTCTCACTTGTGGTAGAGGAATACCGTGGTGACAAAAAACCCATAAACAAACCAACCATTATTATCTAACATAAGGTATATCCATCCTATCTGTACGTATAAGCCCCTTTAATCTACCCAAAACAAAGTCTTCCCAAAAAAATCTCAATTTCCGCCACTCGCCCCATATTTAACTAAGAAATCTGCTATCATGTTAGCTTCTTTAAACATGAGCTTAAACTGGACATCCATAGAAGACAAAAGAGAAGTCGCTTCATTCCAAAAATCCCAATAATACCAATATTTACAAGTCGCCGAGATAAACCATACCATCACCACATAATTAAGCCTATTCATATTTCATAGAATAGAGCAGAAAAATGCTCCTTCTGACTTGTGTTTTGGCTTTTATATTACAGTCCAATTTCAGACGTGACAAAAATCTTGATTATAAAAATTTAGGAATGTTCACATTGCAATTTTTAGTATTATAAAGATATAATATATTAGATTTAATTTTAATGTGCGAAGTGTAAAACATCTGCCAGAGGAGACATAGCATTTTTTTTTCTAAAAATTAAAAGAGAGGTGCTACTCATCATCTCACAACACGCTTTATATATTTTAAAATTATTAATTATTAATTATTATTTTATTTTATTCTTGTAAAACTAATTTATTATTTATTCAATTCTTTTTAAAATCCTGCATATGGCTATTCTCACCTTCTTTGTTATCTCTCTCTCTCTCTGATTTCTCTTAAATTTATTAGGAAAAACTAGAATTGAATTATTTTCATATTTGATGGGTGGTAGTTCTTACAGTCTTCTCTTCTTTATTGTCTAGTTATTTGGCTACATTAAGAAGATTCTTGATCTAATAACTCTTTGTTTTTGTTTCATTCTAATTTAGTTTAACATTCTACTGATTCTAAAGAATGGAAACAAAAATGACTTCAGATCACTAGCCTTTGTCAACAATATAATACAAATAATTTAATTTACTTATTCTTCTCCCTTGCAGGTTTCCAGGTACATGGCATCTTGTTATTAACAGTGTTGTTATTTTAAGTTAGTGTTGCTATTTAGACTGGTTTTTGACGCTTGGGTTTTGGATTTTATGTAACCACCGGGTGTTGAGTTGTAACCACGGTTTTCCTCCTCCACAAGTGAGGATTATTAATAAAATTGGATACCGTCCTCTTTTCTTAAATAAAAAATAAAAAAAGTACTAAATGCGAACGCCGACTTGAGTGACCTAAAAGGCATAAATAAGATATCATCCAAAACAAATATAGCTGCAAGTAAACTGAAGTGGGAGGCAAGATTCTACAGAGGTAGCCAGAAGTTAGGTTTGCATCCTCTGTCCATTAAGTAGTATTTAAAGTTAATCGACTTTTATACGCATGTTAGCTCATGTAAATCTCATTACAACGTCTTAGACCAGTGAATTTTGTAGTAGTTACTTTGGTTTTGCCGACTATTCATGGAGAGAAAAGGCTGGGATAATCTAGCAATAGATAGACTCCTTTATGAGGTAATCTCTAGTCTTGCCTGGAAAATAAACTTTAAATAATTGCAAGAATTAATGGAGTTTAGGAAAATCTACACAAGTATATTACTAAGAAATTGTCACAATACTACTAACTTTCAGGCAAAGCAATAAAGGCATAAAGGACTAGACCAAGAAAAGCACAGCCAGCCAAGCTGAGAGCTAGCTAGCTAGCTAACAGAGGTCCCAACCATTAATGCTTATTAATTAGTGTATGTATTCCTGTGGATGAGGAAACCTCACCCTGTAATTCAGGTTGGCTTCTGATTTTGAGTGTAACTGTGATTGACTTTGTTTGAATGCAATTTTATGTTTTAACGTCGTCAAGAAATATAAATTTCTTCTATAAACTTTGCCTTCTATAGCTTTTTTCAGATGGTCAGGAAGACAGTACCAGAAAGAAGCAGCTAGGCGTCATTAAAGGCGCAATTTTTACGTTTCATGTAGATGTAGATGGTGATATCCGAGTTGCAGAATAGCCGCCATTGACAAAAGGGCTGTTTTTTTTTTTTTCTTTACGATCCCTGATGTAAGAGGACAAACAGAAAGGAGCTCCAAGCCTCAAGGGTCTGAGATTCTCTTAGTTTGTCACAAAAATACGTTACCACCTCAGAACGCTGTTATTGGTGAAAATTAATTTTGAA
Source organism: Juglans mandshurica (assembly GCA_022457165.1). NCBI lineage: Eukaryota > Viridiplantae > Streptophyta > Magnoliopsida > Fagales > Juglandaceae > Juglans > Juglans mandshurica. The sequence continues at coordinate 554,853 of CM039632.1, read as the reverse complement.
TTAAAAATCAGTTTTTTATTGGCTGATTGGCTCACGAATTGCTTAATGGAATAAATTCCTGCCACTGTATGCAATTCTCTACAGTTTTGCTTCAATGTAGTCAGCAGATAACCAAAAGTATCAGCTGAAATAAGAACTAGAGAATCTCCCTCTCTTGGCCTAAGTTTGCGGCCTTCTCGCTCACTATGTATTCGATAAACGGAGAAGAAAAAGAAACCAATTCCAAGAACTAGAACTATGCAGGTTTCCCAGCTATCAAAACCAAAGTTTTATGTCATGTAGTCTTGTATATGGTCGTTTGTGACGAACTTTAGAATCATGACATTAAGCAGACAACCTTTGAATTGGCAACGCCATCATTAAAGAGAAATATTGACTAGTGTTTATGGGATCTACTGGACTAATTACAAAGTTGACTTCGTTGATTACTGTTGTTGTTTGCTATGTTCTCAGAGACTCGGACCATTTCTAAAAAAAAAAAAAAAAAAAATAGCTGTTGTTGTTTGATCAGTACTTGATGCCTGGTTTGCTTATGGAATGGAAAAGAAAACATGTTTTTAGATCTCTTTCTTTGTTATTCTTTGCTGCATAATTATGTTGAAAACTGTCAAGAATCCTCCCATACAAAGTCTAGTCCTAGTTTGGGGAACCAACAATACCGCTAGCTATACAATTCAACATGACATCTGACCGCTAAATTCTACAGCATGCACTACACATTTCTGCAATGATTCTTGACACTCACTCCATCAGTTCCAATTTGAGCCAAACCCTGCAGATTGCTGGCAAAATCAGCAGATTATTATTATAAAAACAAGTTACTAATAATATCTATTGGCATGGATCATAGGATGAACAGATCGACTAACAAACCGGCAATGAATCAGCAGAGAGATGATTTACTTGTTAATGATGAAGTGTTTTGAGTTAACAAAACGAGTTTCTCTGCAAAAAAACTTCTGGTATGTAAACCGTATTTCCACTCTTAATTACCACACCATTGGCATATTATTTTCTTTACTTTCTTCTTAATCCACCCAATGAATCAAGTCGATCTGCAACCAAGAAATAGTTGAGTTGATTATTATATGCTTTACGTCCACGATACTTTCACAAAGGCATTCTTAGTGATCACGATTTTTGTTTAATAATAATCATTCAACTGCACATTACTTGCGCGCTAATCATATTCGATTATTGAATACAAAATTGAGACTTTAATAGCATATTCTTTTTGGCAAGCACTCCCTGATCTTCACATTATAAAGGCCATACATAGATCTGCATTGACACAAGCTGCCGTTGCCAGGCAGGCAATTAGCAATTCTTTTCCCCACAAATTTAGGCGTGACAGCAAAGCCACGGCCACGGCCACTTCTCCCTTTTCATTGTTAACCTTTGCCTTACGCCAATAGCCGCTTTTGACATGACATGTCAAAAGGCCATTTGCTAATTGTGAAGGTCATGATCTCTAGGCCCCCATGTACCGTTACAACCCAATCCTACCCTTTGTCTTCAATCTTTTTTCTTTTTATTATAATCTTCCTTTTTCCTTCTTTTACTTCAAATAATACGATTCAAATCTCAAATTGCATCTGCTACCACGTGTCACATCTCACAAATATAGTGGGAAAACAAGTTGGTATCCGTTTTAAAAGAAAAAAATCTAGTTGTAATCGGATTTGGGTGCCAATATGCGCATCAATGCTGAGGTAAAAATGTAGATTTTAATGAAACGGTCTCTTTCTTTTTTAATTAACATATGACAAAATAGTCCATGACAACATTAATGCACAGATTAGTCTGTAAATTTGCTTGTACGTAGAAGAGCTCGTTTTAAAAAGGGTTAGCTAGCGACAACATCTTTAAAATGCACAAGCTTTTTATTTATTCATGCTTCAAATTCCAATTTACATAACAACACCATCCCTAATAAAACACAAACACTTTTGCTCCGATTCTAATTTCTAATTTCTATCCTAATTTTAAACTTTTATCCAATTCCTCCATTTAAAAAGCGAAAGAAAATGAACATAATCTCAAAGCCTTAAGCCACCCCAATCATCATAAACAAACATATACATGTTAAAAACAATAATTAAAGATGAGACAAGTACAAATTCGACCATATACATGCATGACAGCATGATTTGCCTCCATCAAGAAAATGATTCATCATTTTCATCGTTATCAAGTTCATCAAAGAATGGATCCTTGAGGAGCTCGGCTGCATTGGGTCTTGCCCTTGGTTGTGCAAGGCACTTCTCTATGAATGCTTTCGCCTCCGGATCCTTCACCTTGCTCAACGCCTGAGGTCTCACCCCAGACGACACTTTCTTGTATATTTTGGCAATATTGTCACACTCACTGTAGGGAATTTCCAAAGTCACCATCTCTAAAATGCACATTCCAAACGAGTATATGTCAACCATTTCCGTGTAATCCTCCTCGTAAAGCTCCGGCGCCATGAATTCCGGCGTCCCCAGCACTGAATGCGCCGAATGGCTCTTCCCCACTATTGCAGCCAAACCCAAATCACCAATCTTTACCTTTTAAAAACCCAATAACCCAAAAATAAAAATAATTAATTATTTAATTTGTAAGTTCCAAAAAATGGATCAAAATTAATAAGCGAGTGTTAGTACCTGACCGACGTTCCCATTAACAAAAACATTGCTACAATTGAGATCTCTGTGAATGACACAAGGTTCATGGGTATGCAAATAGTCCAAACCCTTCAAAATCTGCCTCGACCACTTCTTCAACGCCTTCATCGATACATGCCTATGTTTCTTCCTGTACTCCCTCAGATTCCCACTGGTACACACCTCGGTGATGAAGTTCAACGTGTTTTTCTCCTCGTCCCGCCACACATTGTACAAGGCAATGATGTTCTTGTTCGTTAAGGATCTTAGCAACCGGACCTCCGAGTAAAGCCTGTCAATCATGGCGGGATCATCTGTGAAGTTTCCTAGTTTGACTTGGTTCCATGCTACTTCTATTCCTTCTTCTTGATCAAACGCGCGGTAGACTTTTTTCACTGCCCCAGACCCAAGTAGCTCGCTGTACCGGCCGTATCGGCCCGTTGGATCAATCTCCACGAACGGCTCCGAATCTTTATCAGATGGATCCGGGTTCACCCTAGGCATCTTCAAAGAAAACATACAGAAATATTTAAAATGTACCGGAACCCAGTACTACTAAAATCAATTTGAATATGAAGGACAATTCTCAAACTGTTAAACCCACTAAACTCTTAACATAAATTGGAAAAAAAAAAAATCATTGAGCTCTAACTATGATGGAAATCTCACACCAAATCCAAACGAGACCCAGAACAGCAGCTTGTATTATAAGCCAAAACAAAGTTTCAATCTTTGTTGAAAAGAAAAATATGGGTTTGAAGCGTTTGATTGATATGTGCAAGAACGCATAACAAAAAGCAAGGAAGCAAATCATTACAGAGCCCAGGACTCTTACCATAAAACACCAAAGTTTATGTCGTTTAAGTTCAACAGATTTGCTTCAGTCTCTTATCTAACAAAATAGGTACAAGATCAAGAAGAGAAGTATATGAAGATTAAACTCTGAAATAAAGGTAGGAGTAACAGCCAGCAAAGCTCGATATATGGAAGAACACGAGGCTCCTGGAGAAGAGTATTTATAGGAACCAAGGGGAGCACAAGGTTAGGAAACGTTAACCATGGTTAATTACAGGATTAATGGGTATTTAATTATCGGATAAGGTACGTAATTGAAACGTCTCAGGATTTTGATTTAATTATGTTCTCTTGCATTCGGCAGTCAAAAAGCAGTTGAGAGAACATTTTGATATTGAAGTGTTGTGAAGAATGGTTGGGTCGATATATATCCTGATTTACCATTTCTGTACCACAATTAACCGAGTTTTTAGGGATTTATTGTCGTTATGAGCTTTGTTTCCTTGTAAGTTGGAAACCAAAAGGTCAACTTTGGAACCTTGGAATCAGCTATCTCTAACGTCAAATTTCACTTTGGTGGATTCCATAGCCTGGATGGCCTCGCTAGAGCATTAGAGCTTACGTTAATAACAAGCGGATTCAGTCATTTTTACACATTCTTTATGTTTCACACTATGATATAATGAAATTCAACATTTATTTTAGAGCAATGTTAGGTACAGTCTCCATTTAGAGACTGCAATGTAAATTTAGGCTAATTTAACTTTTAAATTTTTTAAAATTATAAAATTATCCCTCTTAAAATTATATTTTCTCTTATTTAATAATGTGCCTGCACATGCAGTCTCACTGGAGGATTGCAAATAAAATTTCTCTTTATTTTATATTAAAAAAAAACAACGCGCGCAATCAATCACATCAACTAAATACCCAAATAATACACAAAAATCAGTGCTTATTACATTTTTGTAAAACAAATTACAGGTTTTCTTGAAATGTCCTTTCATTCATTTATTAATTGTTTTCCTTTTTCCCTTCACACTGGGGCCAAACTTTTCTGGTTGATTTCCGTTGAAAATAATTGCGCTCACATGGATGTGAATAATATCCTAGCTAGCTAAAACCCGATAAGATTTCTTGATTTTAAAGATAAAATAAAATAAAATCATCCAACCTGTGTAGGTCGATCGTAGGTTTGCCTTCTCTTGTGATCTTAGGCTTTTGCATGGAATAAAGAACACACGAAGGAGCTTGTGATTAGCCCCATATATTGGTCATTGCCTCTCCTGAGAGGGAATACTATAAGTGTTAGGAGACCTGTGATGCGTGTGAAAACATCGCTGGTTCCCTGCATTTTCTTCGTCTTTTGTGCTTAAAATATCATTAATATTGAAAGCAATTTTTTTTGAAAAAAAATAAAACACTAAAATCACATCTTTTTTTAATAAATTATATATAGAGTAATGTTAGATATAGTTTTAGGGTGTACAAAATCTCGCACACTCATTTAAAAAAAAAAATGAGATCTACCGCTAAAAATATATATATATACATATATATATATTTTATATAAATCTTAGATATACTATCACAAAATCATATGTTTTTAGATATTTTACACAAACCAAAAGTAATGGTAGCAATAAAGAAAAAAGAATAGTTAAATCAACTTTATTACACTGGTCGAAAGTTCAAAGACAAAACTATAACACATTTTTTTCCCGTGAAGTTTAATCATGAGATATGAATTGCGTGACTAACAACATTAATATATTTCAAATTGGCCATCTTAATTAATTACTAGATAGGTAGTTCCAATTTGATGACCCCAAACATCGAACGAACCAGTTCATCACATTCAACTATTACTAGCATTAATATAGGAAAGTACGTGTTCACATCAATTGAATCCAGAGTACTGAAACCAACACATTGTTTTAGCTGCCAGTTAATTACTTTATCAACTCAGATTCTTCGATGTAATGTCACATGAAATACGTTTGAGAAGATTTTTCTTGGCAGACTTGGTTCATTCAATTGAATGGAACCACCGAATTTGACAAGGTCCTGGGCATGCAGCAACGTCTAGAGCTCAAAGCTGCATGCAGCACGTCTCTAATTCCATTTCCGATGCAGCTTTTTGGACTAGCTTCAAGAAAGAATAGTAAATAAGCAAAATATATACGAGTTGGCTGCGTCAACTTAGCCGGTTCTAATAGTTAAGAACGATAAGAGAAAGAAGTAAAATAAAAAGTATAATTAATCACACACGACAGAAGATTTATATGTATCAGCAGTGTCTACGTTTACGGAATTGTAGAAGATTTTATTCACATATGAAAAATCAAAGATATAGTGTAGCGACCGTATAAATATTTAATATAATATATAATTTTTTTTTTAAAAAAGATGACACTCCAATTTTATTGATACTCTAATTTATGGCGGATGATTTAATACAACATATAGTAAATCCTAATTAGTAGGTCGGGTAGTATTGAGAGCCAAAAAAGGGTCAAGCCTCCATTCCATGGCCCAAGCTTCCTTAAAAACCCACCACTGTACGTGCTCTCCCTCACTGTTCCATGGCTTGATTAATTAGCATTGATGTACCCAGATCAAATCCTCTCAGATTCGGAGCCTTAATCTGGAGTCTCATCATGTTTAGCCCATATGAAATGTAGCAAAACGCCCACTTGATTGATGTCTCGCCCAAAGAGTGGGTACGTATCAAAGTCTTGCAATGAGGCATCCCTTCCAAGGCAACATTCCTAGCTATATCCTTCTCCTTAGGAGATGAAGGGAAGACTTCAATGCTTGCAAAAAAACTCGAATGGGGATTCATGCACAGCTTGTATATCCAGGCCTCGGCAGTCACGATGGCCTCGGTTTTTCGTTGATGGGGTGGGGGGCACCAAGCCCAATTTCCATAAGCCTCACATAAAGCAAGTAGATCTTCATGTTATAGTTTATTTGATCTAATTGATCAACTTGTAATAATTTATTCAAACTCGTTGTGACTTTACCTTTAATATCTAGATTTTCATGAATGGCTATACATGATGTGATGCGTTTATAATATCGTATTAACACCTCAATATCGTCCAACTCTATCTTTATATAATTAAGTAGGATCAAATGTTCCAATCTCGGATGAAATAATGTGCCGTAGAAGCTGATCCCCCAAAGAGAAAAGTGAAAACGACCTGCAGCAGCTCATCCTGTCAAATCCCAGCAGCCGCAACAGCAACAGCCAAAGGGCAACAATTTTAAAATATAAATAAATAAACTCACGATTTGATGTTGATTGTAAGTTTATTATTATTCTTTATAAAGTAAATCTAACCTAAGCCATTCCATGAATTTAGTAACTTAATTCTCTGAGAATATCTTGTTCGTGACGCGGCTGCCCCCATTAGATTGAACAGTCTCGTCGTCTACCCATAGGCGCAGACTACTGCCATTTGCATCTACACGGGCGCATCAGGTGGGGGGGGGGGGGGGGGGGGGGGGGCCTGTATGGTTTGTCTGAAACCCCTGTGGGTATTCTTTGCTAGGAACCCAAACTCTGCTAGTTCTTATCTATACTCATCCGAACCGTACGTACCATCTGGTAATTATGATAGGCCAACGGCCTGTGATGGATGTGGTGTGCCACCTGAATACCATCCATCTTTACTATCCTCAGTAGATCTAGGTGCTCTGTCTCTGTGATAGCTTTTCACCTTTGCACTTTGCAGGCTGGTTATCAGAAGCCATATACAGCTCGTCTTTTTTATTACCATGATTACAGTATAAGCAACTAGATATGCTGTTTAAGAAGAATTGTGACATTATGGGTACTTTTTCAGCAATTTGCAGAAGAAATTAGTATTGGAACTGTGACGAATGACAGAGTATTCTTAAGAATTCAATGCGCCATTGGCTATTGACCCACTTTTCTTTTCTTTTTTCTGTTTAGTGGGTATTGAATCTTAATTATAAATGTGCACTTGAATGGTCGTTCAGTTGTTGATGAGATGTACATGAATTTTCACCAAAAAAAAAATACCACATTTATGTATATGTCAAATGGTCCTGGATATGCATCAGTATTTATTTTGTTTTTCAACACTTTTTTTTTTTTTTTTTTTTTATTACATTTGGGGAGGGAGTTTCAAACCCAAGACCTTCATTTTGAAAGCGGGGGTTTATGTCGAACAGAACTTTTATTGCACTATTTGAGTGAGGGAGCACCCCATATTTCTTGTTTTTTGGCCTTTGAATAACACTTCAGATTCTTGTCCAAAATAGTTAAAAGCACAGAATTGAATTGAATGGAGGTAAGATGGATGGTGAGGTGAGGGAATTATTTGGTCCATAAAGCCGCATAAAATAAATTATCACAATTATTAAGGCAGGACTCAGGAGATAGGGCCCCTCTGCCTCTCTGGTTTTACTGTGAATCTTTGAAATTCATGCTCAAAAACTAGTGGTTGTGTTGTCTTGTTAAACAGAAAGTCACAACTTCTGAAAAGGAGTCACAACTCTCAAGCTGTTTGCTTGCTTGCTTGCTTGGACCTAACAAGGATAGATTACAGCAAATGTTGAGTGATTGGCTCTAAACTGAGTTTTATGGCTGCTGGTTTACTGATGAACCAGAAAAAAAAAAAGGAAGAAAAAAAGAAAAAAGAAAAGAAAAGAAAAGAATCCTACCTAGTAGCTGCATGGATTTGGTGCCATGGTTCCAAAGTAGCATTCTGCAGATGGAAAATTCACCTCATCTAGGTTACAATTTCGATTCAAATTATCTTGGAAAGTTAGCATGTCGGGGATTAGGATGTATCACTGTTTTAAACTCAAGTTGATGGTTTTGGATGGATGTACCAAAAAGAAATATCTAATATTCTTCTTCAAAGTACATTGGACGTGGATGTTTCAAGCTTGTAGCCACACCTCATCTCAACAATGACTGCTGCATACATATCAGCCACTCCATCTTCACTTTCCATTCATGCACAGCCTGGTTTTCTGGTTCAATCAGCTTACAATCTTTCTCATCTAGGGGTTAATAAAATTCAATAAATTTGACTTTTTTTACCCCTGATTTGCCCTTTGCCTTCCCCCAATTGGAGGGTCAGTTTGAGTTTGGGATACAGGTGATTGGATTTACTGTGACAAATAAAAAAAAATCTCAAATTTTAATAATTTGGTGTGTAAATGGTATAATATTAAAACAAAATTATATTAATTATATATTTAGTATTTCAACTTCCGTAACTAATAAGAGAAATGATATTTGCAGTTCTAAACTGTGTAAGTTTCATATAATTTCTTTAAAAAAAATGAATAAATATATGATTTACATAACAAAAAATTCTTTTTTTTTAATATTAAATTTTAATTTTTTTCAAAGAGGGATTACGAAACTTGCATATTTAATAATTATATCTAGAATAATAAATATTTTTTTTTCCGATAAAATGGTAAATAAATGTAAAATTGATGGGAGAAAATGTTTTTTTGTGAAAAATGGGGAGTAAATGGCTTTGGGCTAAGGTCTTTGTATCCACCAAATACGTTTAAAATGACAAGCCAATGACACACAGAAACAGACACAGACACAGAGAGAGATCCATTGTAACAAGTCAACTGCGTCTCACTCTCTCACTTTCCTCTCTGACAAACCTTCACACACACACACACACACACAATCGCCTCTAAATTACCATTCTGCCCCTCCCTTCTCCCCTTCCATACCATTAAAGCCACACTTCTCCGCTCTCTTCCCACTCTCCCATCCCAATCGCTCGAATGTCGCAGACTCAAACCTCCTCTCTCTCCCAGTTTCGGCTGAGTAGCTCCGATGACTTGGCACCCGGAAACGCCGATGATTCGGGTCACCCTGGGTCGAACTCCGCCAAATACAAGCTCATGTCGCCGGCCAAGCTCCCGATCTCGAGGTCCGCGTGCATCACGATCCCACCCGGGCTTAGCCCGACGTCGTTCCTCGAGTCCCCCGTGCTTCTCTCCAACATGAAGGTTAGCTTCGGTTCGGTGTCTTTTTCTTTTTGAGTTCTTAATTCTTTCCTCGAAATGTGGTGCGGCTTTGGATCAGGTTTCTACTTTCTGTTTGGCTACCCAGAAAATAAAAAAGGGTCGGAAAGTGATGCAAGATGAAAAAGAAACGAACTTTCTGAATCGTAGACTGTGTTCCTTAGCTCAACTTTTCGAACTCAAAACCTATTTTTTACTTTCTTTTCGTTCGCGCTTCTATTCCTTCGATTCCTGATCAACCAAACGGACCTTATCTCTCAGAAATACGTGTCGTTGCGGCTCCCAAATTTTGTAGTGTTTTGCAGCGTGGTGGTAAGAAGTATAGTGGCGAATTTCGTAGGACTTGAATGATGTGATATAGATATTTATAGATATCTCAAATTTAGCCCAAAAAAGATGCTTTCTTTGTTTTTCAGTAAAAATTCGTTAATTTTTTGTCCCGTTTCAATCTCATATCACAATTTAGTTTTTGATTTTCCATATGGTTTACTAAATTTTATTATTTGGGTGCTCGAGCTGGGACCGTTTGATTCCGATGCTTGCTCATATATTATTGTATTTTTATGCATTGGCTCCTTTATGCCATGCTATATAGCATTTGCTTTGAGGGAATTGATTGTTCTAATGGAATTTGCTTTGGGGGAATATCAAATACGGGCTTTCGTTCACAAAGTCTGAATGGCCTTTTTTATTTCTTATTTATTTTTCTTTAATGTCAGTGTTGTTTTTTCACATAATGAATCTTCTCTTTTTGTTGGGTGCTTTGCCCTTTTTGTTTGTCTTTGTTTTTAACGGTGTAGGATACCGAACCTTTTCCATTTGCATATTGTAGAACATCGAATAAATGCGTCAGCATTAAGTAGTGACGATTACTATTTGATAAATGTGCCGCAATGGTGGGCGGTAGCGGCAGAGAGGTTTGAGAGAATGTGGGTCAAGGTGATGAGAAAAGATGTGATTATGCTGAGACGGATGGAGTCTTATTATTGGGTGTATTTGCTATATTTGGTTTAAAATTTGTGTAGGCATGGTTCTGTTGAGTTGAGCATATAGATGCATACTATATTTCTTTAATTATCAAACGGGTATTGTACGAGCGATAAATGAATTTTAAACTCATCAGTAAAAAGAACTTGTACGTATTTTGCTTTTGCTTACCTTTAGTGAATTCATATTAAAATTCTTCTTTATCTTTTTGTGGTTGTTTAAATGGAGTTGTCATGGTATAAAGTTGCTAGAATTCATTTACATACTTCATTGATCAGATGAGCTTGAACTTCTTCTATTAATTCTAGTAAGAATGATATCTGAAAACTTTGTCAGATAGTCCTTGTTAGGAACTGCCATGGAATAGTTTTGTCCAAGTAGTGCTGGATTTAGGTCATAGGATTTCATGGGTAGTGCAAAATATGCATGCATTTCCCTTTTTCTATTTTAGGTTTCCTCCTTTTACCAAGACTTTGATATTGTTCTTCTGTTTGTTGATAAGATTTTTCTCCGATATTTTTCCACTTATCTTGCAGGCAGAGCCCTCTCCGACTACTGGTTCCTTTATGAAGCCTCAAGTGGTCCATGGCCCTGCTAGTTCTGCTGCACATCCGGTAACTACAGTTTGCTCCAACACCGATTCCTTCAATGAAAGAAATCCCAGCTTCTTCGAATTTAAACCTCACGCCACATCAAATATGGTATTGTTCAATGAATATTCTGTTGATGAAAATTTAAAAATGAGACATGATCTGTGTAGATATATGATCAGATGGGCCCGTAGATCCAGATATATTGTTAATCATATTTTGCCTAAGTTTATAACCTGTTTTAAATTGTGTTACTGGCTCCATTACTTATAAAAAAAATTGTATTATCGACTCCTCAAGGCTCAAGTTGAACAATTCAATAGATGTCTTCTTGTATTAAACCTTATAGATATTAACACTTAACTACTAAATTAGTTCCTTATATCTCCTAGCACTGTCTCTTTCTTATTTCCTATCAGTTGTGTAATTATTATGATTGATTTCTGTATGTCAACTTCTAGTTTCATTGCTGGTGCTTTTCAATTAATTTCACCTATATGTTGTCATGTGAAGATTTTTGCAAAAGATATGATAGATGAGTCTCCTTTGTAACTCTCCCTCTCTCTCATAAGAATTGAGCAGCAAAATATGGCCTTACTAATTATATATTCATAAAAGCAAAAAAATAATCCTCTACTAACTGTGAGGTACCAGTTGCCTGATATTATATATTTACTACAAGGTTCCTGCAGATCTGAACCACCATAGAAATGAACAATCTATCCAAGTCCAAGGTCAGTGCCAACCTCATGCCTTTGCATCATCAGCATCAGTGAAAAATGAGATGGCAGTTTCCTCAAACGAGTTGAGTCTTTCAGCACCAGCTGAAGTTGATTCAGGTGAACTAAACCATAGAGGAACCCCAAATACTGGGTTTCAAGCTTCACAATCTGAGTCTAAAGGAGGTGGAATTCCTGCTGTTGCTGAGAGGCCATCGGATGATGGATATAACTGGCGAAAATATGGACAGAAACTTGTTAAAGGATGTGAATTTCCACGTAGCTATTACAAATGTACACATCCTAACTGTGAAGTGAAAAAGCTGTTTGAGCGCTCTCATGATGGACAGATTACTGAGATTATCTACAAGGGTACACATGATCATCCTAAACCCCAACCAAGCCGTCGATATACTTCTGGTACCATGATGACTGTCCAAGAAGAAAGATCTGATAAGGCTCCATCTTTAACTGGTCGAGATGGTAAGGAAGAAACTTCATGGTGATTTCTGTTGAGGGTGCTTTTATGGACTAATTAATGTACTTTTTCTTTGTGCTCTGATTCTCGCATTGCAGAGAAGTCTGGCATCCATGGACAAATACCCCATGTAGTTGAGCCAAATGGTACTCCTGACCTATCTCCTGTCATGGCAAATGATGATAGTCTAGATGGTGCAGGTTCAACTCCAAATAGGATCAATGATGATGTTGAGGATGATGATTTATTCTCCAAACGGAGGTATAATGTTTTGCAATTTGAGGCTCTAAGTTTTTCAAAAGTTGTGCATATGTGCTAACCAAGGAACTATGAATTATATTAAGCAGGAAAATGGACATTGGTGGGCTTGATGTCACTCCAGTGGTTAAACCTATCCGGGAACCACGTGTAGTTGTCCAAACTCTTAGTGAGGTAGATATACTGGATGATGGGTATCGCTGGCGCAAATATGGGCAGAAAGTGGTCAGAGGTAATCCTAATCCAAGGTATGTTTTACAAGTTTATAACAAGTATGCATCTACAGATAGTCTTTTACTTACATGATCTGTTTCCACATGTCCTCTACTGCTCTCAGAATAATTTTGTGAATATATTATAAAGTATCCATTGCTTCCCAATCCTCATAGTCTATATACCACTACCAAGTAAAAATTATGCAAAGATCGGTTTTTCTACTTATCGTCTTATATTTTTAAACCAATATGTTTTAATAAATTCTTTGGTAGAAAATTGCATTAAGTTATGAACAAACATAGGTCCAGCATAAGTCAGTGCTTCAGTCAGCTGGTCAATGTTTGTGGAAATCTTTGAGATTCTTCTTTTATACCCGACCTAGTTTGAGTGTCATATAGCAATCTGCATTAAATGGGTTTCTGTGTGTTTGCACTTTGAAGGGCCCCATTAATGACAATGAGTTCCTGTGCTGGGGCAATTTTCTTCCCCTCTTTATATCAATGTTTCCTACAGTGCAAAAAACTGCTTGTTGAATTTTATGCATTACATCTGACTATCAATTTGACCAGTAATTCACATCAACTCCTAGAATCTCAAACTCAATTTTTGGTATTAAGACTGCTGGGCACCTCAGCTTTTTCCAGGTGAGAGTTAAAGCCAAAGGTCTTGACTATGTCTCATGCGTACAAGTATCAAAGTGGTATTTACATATAGTTGTCCTGGATATAGATGGGAAGCACAAATATGACTCCAACATGTACTTTCTCTTTATGTATTTACAAATCTTCTGGCTAGGACCTATTTTTATATGGAAAAATCTAAATGTAAGCGATTCTGCGCACTAATACGCGTACCCATTCAATATGATTGGTCAGAAAGTAGATTTTATTGAAAACAGTGCTAATTTGAATTTAGAATATGAAGGCAACAATATTAGTACGTAGATTGGTACGCAAACTTGTTTGTACATAACAAAACTCATTTTATATTGCAATATCTTCTTCTGATGTAAGTCATGTACGTTGCTTGACGTGGTCACATTTATGCAGGAGCTACTACAAGTGTACAAATGCTGGATGCCCTGTTAGAAAACATGTAGAGAGGGCATCTCATGATCCCAAAGCAGTTATAACCACATATGAGGGAAAACATAATCACGATGTGCCTACTGCAAGGACAAGTAGCCATGACACAGCAGGACACACAGCTGTGAGTGGACCATCAAGGATTATTAGATCAGAAGAAAGTGATACCATTAGCCTTGATCTTGGAGTTGGGATCAGCTCAGCTGTTGAAAATAGGTCCAACGAGCCCAGGCAGGCACATCATTCTGAAATTCTGGGAGTCCAATCTCACGCTAGCAATTCAAATTTTAAGGTGTTTCAAGCAACCCCAGTTTCGGCATATTTTGGTGTTCTAAGTACCGGCTTAAGTCGATATGGATCAAGAGAAAATCCAAGTGAAGGCCGAAAGATTGAAATTCCACCTTTAAACCATTCCTCTTACCCATTTCCACAGAACATGGGAAAGATACTGACGGGTCCTTGAGATTCTTTACAACGCAATGATAACAAAAATAAAATACGGTGTGATTTATTTTTTATTTTTTACTTTTATGTATTTTCCTTTCTTTCTTCAGCAGTTGAGGACAAGAAGACGAGTCTCTAGATGAAAACAGGATTCGTCTTAATTTTACCTTAATATCTGAGAGCTGTTCTTGAGATTGACTGCCCCCAGCAAATTTCTTTTAAGTCCTATACTGTTTGTATAATGTTGACTTCTGGGTGAAACTCTGTATAAATATGAAATTAAGACTGGTGTATGATTTTCTGACAGGAAGACTTTATTGTAACTTAAGAACTTGTAAGATATTGGAAGGAAGTATGGTTTCATTTTCGCTTTTTAATGGACTTGTAATTCGATGGAAATGTTAAACCTGTAACGGGTGTAACCGATGAAGTAGCTTTGGAGTCCATACGGTATTGCACCTGGCAACAGTCGAGGAAAACGTGCAAAAAATTCTGAACGCTTCATGCGCACACGCGCATATTTGTACGCGCGTGTGTATATATAAAAATAATAGTTGCAATCGTGAGAGCGTAAATGTCATTTAATCATTTTGAAAAAAATGAATAATACGGGATTCACATAAAAAATAATTTTTTAATAGTGAATCACACTCTTTTTCAAAACGATTGTACGGCACTTGCGCACTCTACGACTACATGTAACATTATTCATATATATATATATATTCTTATGTACTCTGCTTATATGATTATGAAGCGATGATCCATGGTAAAAAATTGCCATTGATGCTTGTCGCTAGATTTTGTATGTTCACCAAAAGACATGTCTGGTTTTGGATTCGAGTCCTTGATTGGTTTGGGAAACGGCTATCCCCAAACAGTAGGTAGGCTAAGACCCCGTTTGGATGTGCTGAGTTAGATTCTTTGTGAATAATATTGAACTGTTTGTGAATAACAGTAAAGTAGTATGAGATGGTCTCAGCAGCCAAACACAGCATGTTCTAATCCAGAAGAGAAAATTCTAGTTCATGCACGTGAAGCAACTGGGCAAACAAATCCAGAAGGCTCTTTTTCAAGGGAATACAACTTCTCATTGCATTCCTGGTGTCACCCAAAAGAGAAAATTCAATCCTTGTGACACTTGACAGTAGACAGAAATACTATCCCAAAATAAGAGAAGGTTAGAATCATCTAGGAAATCCCATTTTTGAACAAAAAATTTACTTGGAACTTGGTATGGAAGGCACATTCATATTGAACTAGCAAACTAGCTTTTCTCCATATCAGCTGTGCGGAAGATATCCTCCACACCTACTTGCAAGTAGAAATAAATTGTAAATATAGATAGAAGTACTATTATTTTATAAAAATATCCTTAATTTAAAACAGAATTAAAAAAAAAAATCAAAAGGGAATGATCTTTCTCACTTTCCTTTTGGAATCCACCAAAGAAACTGCGAGCGAAGTTTCATTTGTATGGCAAATACAGAGATGCTGAAAATTCACTGTACTATTTTGGCGCTTTTTGTAAGGGTGACTGACATTTGCAATTTGGTCTTTAAATGCACTGTTGGTAGAATCCAATAACCCTTTATTAAGTATTTTGTCTTTGCTTGCTTTGAGAGACTATGCAACCACGTTGAGCAATCTCCACCGATGCTATCATCTTCCCAAATCAACAATCCAAAAGTTTCAAACGATGCATATACAGAAAAAGTTATTTTTTGTTGGTAGAATCCAATAACCCTTTATTCAGTATCTTATCTTTGCTTGCTTTGAGACCATGCAACCACGTTGCGCATCGAATCTCCACCGATGCTATCTTCCCAAATCAACACTCCAAAAGTTTCAACCGATGCATATACAGAAAAAGTTATCTTTTTTAGCTTCATGGAACAAATATTGTTTTAAACAATATATATAAATCAGTGTAGGATGAGAGAGAGAGAGAGAGAGAGAGAGAAGAGAGAGGGAGAGAGAGATGCATGCTATCTGGGTCTCCCTGAAGGAGACAGCTAACTGTAGAGTAAAGCTGACGAATGTGGTTAGCCGGGCCGGAACATGTGGAAACAGAAGTGAAAAGGATATACTGGAACGTGAGCCTGCTCATTGCACGGCAACTCCGATTCGCAAGGCGATTTTCGGCCAGACGCGAACATTGCTTTATGGTAAGTGTTTTCTTCTCCATTCTGCTTTTGAGGCTTAATTTCAACTCTAACATTGTATCTCTGTCCCATGATGGTATCAACAAAACATTTAGATTACAGTGGAGTACGATACTTACTCCTGTTTCTATGATTCTGAACAATGCTAGAAAAAATGCTGAAAAACTTTGTGAATCTTTGTCACTTGGCATGAATTCTCTATTTTGTTAAACCTTCCGTTGCCATTTTCAAAAAGGATTGAACACTGGAGACCCATCAAGAAACATCGTTGAGCTCATCTTTCAAAGAGCGTCCACGAACCCTTCTAAGCCATCAAGAAAGATAAAAACTGTCCTCAAGGTGAAGAATTCCATAGAAATTCTTGACAGGTTTGAAGAATATAGAGAGAAGGTGAAGAAGAAAGCCTACGAGAGATATAAAAGGAATCCAAGAAGCACGGTGGACGGGAACGAGCTGTTACGATTCTATGGCTCTACTATGGTTTGCTACAGTGGCAAGTCAAAGCGAGTATCTGAACTGTGTAAAGATCCCACTTGTGAAGTCTGCAGGATTATTGAATCTAATTTTGACACAGATCGCACCAGAAGATATGGTGTCCGTTTGAGTACTGGTAGTGACGACTCGAGTGAGAACATGATTGCCACTACAAGAGTGAACAATATAAAGAGGGCTGTCATCGTTTGCAGGGCAATTGCTGGGAGCATAGGTAATATGTGGGATGGGGAATATGAAGGTTTTGATTCAGTGGGAAGTGGGCTGCTTTCTAACTTGGAGTGCTTGATAGTGCCAAATCCAAATGCTATACTTCCCTGTTTCGTTATAGTTTTTGACTGATCCGGATGTTCATGTATATCTTTTTGCATTAAGCAATAATAATCCAGCTCAGATTTGCTTATAATTTAACTAATGCCATTAATGTAATACCATACTGCAAAATCAATAAGCTATCAAAAGTAGCAACGCATCAGTCAAAAGATTACCAATGGTACCCTCAATAGCTAGAAACCAGACACGTTGTTTTACATTCCATTACTGATGTTCTAAGTGAAATTTAGGTTAGTAACCTGAGATGAGGAACAAGATTTGTGAGAGAAAAGGTTATTTATTCCTAACAGATACAAAAAGTAACATGTAATGAGATTAGACTTCAAGCAACAACTTATCACTAGAAAGGTTTCTACCTCGGTTTAACCGAGGGGAAGGATAGAACGAGAGGGGAAAGAAAGAAAGACTACCGAGGAGAGTGGGGGTTAGATTTAGGTTAAACCTAACTCCAAAATGATGTCATTTTATTAAAGCTTTATATATATATATATATTATAAGTATTTCAAGCTGGGCTGTAGGGTACTAAGGGTGGGCTGGGGTGCAGGGAAGGTGGGGGCCGGCCAGCCCGCCCCCCAACCCTACGTACATGCGGACTCAATTTACTTGGAAAGACAATGTAAATAATCACAGTAATCTGTAGGACATCATAGTGTTAGTTATAGCCCCATAAGATTCCTAATAATCGAATCCAAGGGTCCAAAATAAAATCTCCAAGTCTATCTACAAGTAGGTCACAGAGGAACAGTAAAAGAGGAGAACAGGACAAGCTTTCTCCTTAACAATGATGATTGCTCTGGATAAGGTTAAATGCCATGTGTAATCAGATTGGACCACAGAGTCCCAGGACAACTGAAAAGCTGGTTTTCCCAAGTAAGAGAGGAGAACAGGGCAAACATATGCAATTGTATATGGTATTGGTACATAAGCAGGAGTCTGCAGCAGTCAAATAACTCGCTTTCTCATTTAATACTGTATAAACCAAGGCAATTGTACAATCTAACTCCTAAAAACTTAGAGATTCTCACTATGTCTTAATGCATGTGGCAGAAGAATGTCTAGATGGACAACATATCCCTCTCATCCTCTTTCTATAACCACCATGCCATTAACACATTAACTTGATGCCAATCTATTCATTTCCTCTTATATTTTTGTGCCAATTTCAGGATTTACTTTCATGATAAGGAATTAAAAGGGAAAACGGCACTCAAACTTCTTACTTAGCGAGATTCCACAATATCCATTTTCTTTTTGCATCTTGACTCAAGGTGTTTTCTGCATGCAAAACCCTACTAGCTTCTGCATTACGGTTATGCATGCTTGTTTACAATTGAAATTGTGCCAAAGACAGGCAGATATGTACGTAGAAACTATACATCCATGTTACTGTAAAAACAATAAACTTAGCAAGTAATTGACATTACATATAATGGTATAATCTTGTACCATTGAAGGAATGCATATTATTGACATAAAAATAGGCGAGCTCTAACCAGAAAAGAATCGTTTCCACGACTGCCATGGGAGAAATCCACCTGCCAGAGAAGATGAGTTTAATTACACAGATGCTTGCCTAATTTAACAAATGCAGACATAACACAAAAAGATGCTGAATATAGAATCAAACATACCACATCCGGGGCATCGAAAATAGTACTTACTGTCTCTGAGAACAAGCCCTGACCCTCCACATACCTCACATTTTCTCTGTGCCATCTGCCACGCAACATAATAAATTAAACAAACCATTAATAGTAAGATACTATGTAATACACTTCATAAAGGGATATAAATAGGAAGTAATGTTCTTTTATCAACATATATGTGCTTACAATTCTTTTGCTGAACTCTATCCCTGCCACCACAAAAGGTGTAACTCCAGCTGCACAAACAAGATTTTCTTTTTAGCACTAGATTTCAGAGGGTAACTACGTGACGGAGTCAATGTTTCAATCAAATAGTTCAATTTTCTGAGTAACAATATCAGTTTAAAAGAACACGGAGAGATATTAAATACTGAACTAATCTGCTTTGGACTCTTCGATAAAAATAATGATTAGGAATTAAGAACAAGAAAATCGTAAAACATCTAAAGATGCTAATTCCTAAGGGTGTAAATTCAAACCGGAAAACCGGTCCGGTCCGGAACTGGTTTTTAGAATGTGAAAACCGGCCGGTTCCGGTTTTAGGATTTTTCGGAGTGGACCGGACCGGTTGATAAAAAATATATATAAAAAATAATATTTGTATTATTGTATATATAAGTTTTATAAAAAATATTATATATATTAATATATATATATAAGTTTTATATATTATGTATAATTATAAATTTTTATGTGAAATTTTTATATATAATATATATAACATATATGAAATAATTTCTTATTATAATTTATAAATTATTACATAAAATGTTAATACTAAATCACTAAAAGTTTATATATAATATTAATAGTCTAATATAGACTAATGACTATAGTTATACTTATAATTAATACTACAAGTTTTTACTAAAAGTTTATAACTAATACTAATATATAACTTATAACTATATCAATAGTCTAATATTAATACTGTTATATAGTCTAATATATTAATAAAAGTATAATAGCGGAGCTAAAAATGTTATTTTTTAGGACCCTATGTACTTGGGCTAATGCTGTGGACTTTAATGGTATGGAATTTCATGAGTTTTTAGTTTCTAATGCTCCCACCTAATTAGGATGGGAGCATTAGAACTTATGTCTGTAATTGACACTTGTTTGGATGAATATATACTTATTTTACTTATAAAAAAGAAAGAAAGTATAAAACAGTTTTTTTTAAATCAAATTTTTTTTTAATAAACAAATTTTTAATAACAAAATGTGAAACTTAAATTTTAAAAAAATCGGAAAACCGGACTGGACCGGACTGGAAACCGGTAAAACCGGAAGTACCGGTTTAGGAGGGTAACTGGTGCGTAATCGATTTTGAAAAATACAAAATCGGTACATACCAGTTCGGTCCTAGATTTTATCCAAAACCGAACCGAATCGGACCGGTTACACCCCTACTAGTAATTCCTATTAGTTAATAACAGAACCATACGGCTGAAAACACTGTGGATGGTAAAACACAGTATATGTTATATAAAATATTAACCACAATGTCTAAAGACTAAACCTAAAACACAGGATATTTTCATACCTAATGCACCGACAACTATTTGCCAGGTGAGCTCCACCCCGGCTGGACTCGTCACCGCCGAAACATCGTTTATCGCCGGAATCCTGGTCGTTGATATTCTCCTATTGCCATTCAAATGGGTGCATCTCTTTCGGGAAGTAAGAAGATGGGATTTTGTGGATACGATTTTAAGGAGAGTGTGGTTCGAGTTTGGAAGTGTGGGAAGAAGCAGCGATGAAGAAACTGAAGGGACCAAAGCTTCCATGGGAAAGCGTAAAGACGGTCCCAGACTCGAAGAGTGTTTGCCTTGGTGGCTTCTCAATGATCAATCCTCGTGGTCCGGAGTCTGGACGTTTATATTTGGCCACGTCGGTTTCTCCGTCAACACATAAACGACCTAGCGTTCAACTAATTATGGTTACGTGTAAAATTGTAAATCTACCAAGCAACTAGCCGTTTGGTACACAATCAAGCAAAGCAAAGCAACTGGCCGAAACCATAAACGTAGTAGTACAGTGTGTACGAGTTGGTATTTCATGAATTGAAATCAATTGTGATCTTTAGGCTATGGGATAAGCTTTAATTTTGAATCAATTGGATATTTTGAGAATATTATAGTGACGAACTCGTCCATAGAGCAGTAATTATGGTTCAAATCGGACATTTTGTAACAGAAGGAAACTCCTATAATTATGCTAGAAGGGTTGCTATGCTGGTCACCGTCTATTCTTAAGGAAGGAAGGAAAAAAAAAAAAAAAAAACTAGCCGAAATGAAAGCTTGGGATATGAAAAAAACGACTGCCCGTCTTTCATCTTCAAAGAAACAAAAACAGTTAAAGTAGTTAACGTCCACAACGTTCCCAAAGTAACTAATTAGTCCAATAGATACAGATTTCCACAAGCTGGGTTAGAGTCCCCACTACCGGCAAAAAGATATATGAAGAAGAAGAAGAAGATATTTTTCTGGTTAGGGTTTTTGGGTGTACTCTCTCTCTCTCAAAAATGGCGGCTTTTTTCTCTCTCTATCCCTTCAGTACCATTCTCTGCACTCCTTTGAACGTCTCAGTTTCGCACTTGACCGTACAGTCCCTCTCAAATTTTATTGGAGGAAGAGGGGGTGGAATTGTTAAGCCGAGGGGCAGAACTTGCAGGTTCGTGGCGCTGTCGACGCACTCGACCCCTAGGATCCTCAAGTCCAACCGGAGATCGCGCTACGGCCACCTACTTTCGCCGTTCGATACTGACGACCAGGATTTGGATGATGAAGACGACGAGGTGAAGGATGATTCTTCGGCGCCCAATGTGAGCTTAATTGCGCTTTGCCTGCTTTGAGATTTTTTCCTTGCTTTTGGAAGTACGCATTTTGCTTTTAATGAAGTCTTCTTAGTCAGGATTTGACTCTGCACTTTTTGGAAGAACCTTTCGTGCTCTTGGTTTTCCTAAAGAAATTATAAAAAAATCTGCTTTTTCTTTTTCAAGATTTGTTTTGTTAAAGCTCCTTTCCTGCTGCTTTTGGAAGTAGAATTGCTTTCTTATTCGTGCTTAGAAAAAGAAAGAGTTTCGTACTTTGTCGGACCGACTCGAACCTGCTTTATACGTTAATTTCTAGATAATGGGACTGGTTAAAATGCTAAGAAAATCGACAATTGGAGCTAAGTTTTGGACCTCATTTTGGATCAAGAGCTGTATTGTCATTGAGCCAATTGAAACGTTTTAGCCTCATTTCCAGTACTGTAGGTTTGCTTGAGATTTTACAGTTTTCTGTATTGACTATCCCCATTCTAGCTAGTGGCATGTTCACAATCATGGATAAGCATCAGTTTGTATGTCATTAGAGCATGATGGTGTGCCAGTAGTTTTTACATGCATACAGATGCATGAGTTGATACAACTTGCTACTTAGATTTTCTAACACGTTTTGATATTAATGTGGGATGAGTCTGCAGGATGACTTTGCCAAAACTGCAGAACTTGATGTTAAGGGAAAGAGATTGAAGTCCCAGAACGAGCATGAAACAAGAAAAGGTAGACAGAGACAACCAGAGAGAGACTGGAGCTTCAGAGCATCCAAATCTGGACAAAGCCTCAAGATTGATGAAGATCAATTGGATGCGAGAAATGACGGGAACACTATACAAAGGAGTGACATTGGAGATTCCTATCATGATTTCAATGAAACAGAGGAAATCAGATACTTAGATATGAATGGCAGAGGGAAGGTAAGTGTACATATTAACATGATGAGCTATCAAGTTTTCCTATGAACTGTACTGATGGGACCAAGTAGCATTACAGATGTTTTCTTTGATTACAGTTGATGACAAGGAAATCTATGGAGAACAAATATCCTCGGCTATGTGAAGAAATAGATTTGGATAAAAAATGGTTACCCCTTCTTGATTACTTGACCACATTTGGCCTTAAGGAATCACACTTTATACAAATGTATGAAAGGCACATGCCTTCCCTTCAAATTAATGTGTGTTCTGCACGAGAAAGGTTGGAATACTTGTTGAGTATTGGTGTCAAACATAGAGATGTGAGAAGAATACTTTTGAGGCAGCCACAAATTTTGGAGTACACAGTTGAGAACAATTTGAAGTCCCATGTTTCTTTCTTGCTGGGTTTGGGCATTCCAAGTTCCAGAGTGGGGCAGATAATTTCAGCTGCACCATCTCTATTTTCTTACAGTATTGAGAACTCATTGAAACCCACAGTTAGATACTTGGTTGAGGAGGTCGGCATCAAGGAAAAAGCTTTAGGTAAAGTCATACAACTTAGCCCTCAAATCCTGGTCCAACGCATTGGCATATCGTGGAACACGCGTTATACTTTTCTGTCAAAGGAATTGGGAGCACCAAGAGATAGTATAGTCAAAATGGTGACTAAACATCCTCAGCTCCTCCATTACAGTATTGATGATGGATTACTGCCTAGGATCAATTTCCTGAGGGGTATAGGGATGTGTAATTCTGACATCTTGAAAGTTTTGACCAGCCTTACACAGGTCAATTTGTTTCCTTGTATGCATATTTTAATTTTTTAAAATTCTTAAAACTCCTCTCTTTGGCGGGTCAGAGATTGGAGTGCTTATTTTTATGTGCTGTTTAATCATTCAGTATTTAACAAAAAGCTGTTTAGTCTTTCATATTTTTCTCCTCGTAAATTTTTTCATCCTGCCAAAAGTTTCGAGTCAAATGTTGTTCAATTTAATCAATCTTGTTGTCTGATATATTCCATTTATATTCCCCTAAGCATCAGACTCTATGTTTGCAGGTATTATCCTTATCACTGGAGCAGAATCTGAAGCCTAAGTATATGTACTTGATCAATGAACTTCGTAACGAGGTGCATTCCTTGACAAAATATCCTATGTACTTAAGTTTGTCTTTGGACCAGAGAATTCGTCCTCGCCATAGATTCTTGGTTGCCCTTAAGAAAGCTCCAAAGGGGCCATTTCCTCTCAGTTCACTGGTTCCAACTGATGAATGCTTTTGTCAGCAGTGGGCTGGAACCAGTTTAGATAAATATTTGGCTTTTCGG
Source organism: Juglans mandshurica (assembly GCA_022457165.1). Lineage (NCBI taxonomy): Eukaryota > Viridiplantae > Streptophyta > Magnoliopsida > Fagales > Juglandaceae > Juglans > Juglans mandshurica. The sequence goes on along the minus strand of CM039632.1, from coordinate 530,895 downwards.
CAGAGACTACTACTCAAGGAGTTTGCAAAGAAATACGAAAAGAAAGGATAACACTCTGCCCTCTCTATTGTGTCCTTGGCTTATGATACAAGTATTTGAATAGCAGTCTCTTCATTAACTTCGGCAACGAAAAACTTTTTTTTGTTTAATTTCACTGAGATTTTAGTGAATCTCACCATCTTTGACTTTTGTAAGCCTCTAGTAAGCAAATGATATGCCATGGTTTGGCGAAGAGGTACTCAGCACTGTAATTGGTGCTGAAGCTGCTCGAGTGGCAAAGTTGATGTTTGCATTCTCAGTTGAAGGCGAGAGTTATTTTCTAGGCTCTGGTTATCTAAAGGCGAGACGACATCATCAAAAAGGCTGTTATGTGAAAGAGTTTTAGATCCTTGAACAAGAAAGTGAATGAAAATGGAAGTTGCATGTTGTTCAAACGATGCGGTTTACAAGCGCCTGACAGTGGATATATGCGGGAGTTTCTTCTTCCTTTCTTTCTTTTTTCCTAATCTGTATATATTTTGGAGTTAGAACCCATTTGATAGTTCCCATGAATGATTTTGTCAATGTAAAAGGTTGTATTAGTTGATTGCTACATTATGCATCCGAGCTTCACCAGCCATTTGCGTGCCATCCGTTCTAGTAACAACAGATGTGTTTTCCTATCAGATGGCATGCTTTTTGTTTTCCCCTTTTTTAAGCATTTTAGTATGTTAAGGAAAATTTTACCAACCACGGGGACGTTAAGCAAATCTCGGTTAAAAAGCTCGAATTTGTCGTCTTTGATAATTATTCTAATCTCTTGAACGTTATAAACTGCCCCACAAATGATTGAAGATTTGATGCAAATTACCCTGATTAATAGAGACTTTTGATTTAAATAAATTATGCACGAGGATTCTTAGATACTGTTGATATCTTGCCCGTGATAGTCTATGCGGTCCTCTTTGGGACAAAAGCAGAAACGGTGATGGTGTTTTTGACCTAATCATAGATATCTTGTTTTCTTCTCAACTTACTACAAAACCAGGTCCTTTCCCTTGTTGCTTTATTCTTTGCATGACCATAAGAGGGAGAGGAAAACGAAAGAATCTGCAAAATGCTAGTACGATTTAAGGGTCAAAATGGTAGTTGGAAGACTACAAATCCACAATTTTTTCACCTGCTTTCTATATACATCAATTAAAAGATGATGAATATTGAATAAGCTCTAGAGGGATAATTGCCACGTTTGAGGGTAAAAGTCTTACAGTTGAAGTTTATGCAGTTTGGTTGCCGAGCCTCTCACACCTGCTCTCTCAAAACCCGTTATTCTTCCTAAACTTGCGCTGTCAGTAGCCGAAACGCAAGCATCCAAAGAAGTCCAACTTAGCCAGGGAGATATCATACAAGGTACCAATCCCATCAATGGGTGGTGGAATAATTTCCATCCTCGCCTTTTTAAGTCTGTTTGTCTTATCAATCATTTTGTTGGTCATTATACTATGCCTAAACATATATGGTATTCGAAATTTTGGTAATATATGGCAAACTTGTACATTATTTTGATGTCGCTCTTATTTATTGGGACAGAAGTTTTTCTGATCTGATTACAGGGCTTGTCAAATGCAAAATCAAGCGAGCAGTTTGAAAGAAAAAAGCAAGGCCATGATACACAAGTATAACCAAATCCACCAGATATGAAAACCAAAACATATTTGGAGATGGAGGATGGCCATTCTTTCTGTATCTGCAAAGAAGTGCAATAAACTACCAAAAAATACACTAGAGGTAAACTGGAATAAGCTGTGCTGCTAAACCTTTTTTTGTTGAAGATAATAAATCTATTGCAATCAGCCGATCAGTGCCGTAGAGATTCTAAACATATTTTGAACACTGCTAATATTTCGGTTCCTTTCTTCCACTAAAGACTAATAATAATTACATCCTCGGCTAAATACTCAAATCTCTTGCCTTCTTTCTGTGATTGAGATTAAGAAACTGTAGAACGCCTTCTGACATATAGTACTTCTATGTATCATATTCTTCTTTTCTACTTCAATCCAAGTAATAGGGAGGAAATTCCTCCTTTGTTTCTTTGTTAGGCCATATATACTTGCAGAAAACTTTGATCGATAGCCGAACAACTCGAAAAAGGGTAAAAGGGAAAAAGCTTGTATCAAACCAAAGATGTTGCCTTTAAACCAGTACTCTTATCTCTATAATCTTCTGTGTTGCTGAATCTATATGGCTGTTGAAATGCCACTAGCTATTGGAGATGCAAATGGGCTTTCAGGGAGATTAAGAGTTTGACTGCTGAAGAACAGAAAACAAAAGGAAACCCCAATCAGAAAACCAATTAAAGCATAACTCGTCTGTGTAGGGGTCTCTACCAGAATTAATTCATACCTCTCTGGGTCAGTGTAGGTGTCTGTATGCCTGTGTTTACTGCCATCGCTAGCAGAACCACTGCTCAAAACATCCAGTAGATATTCAAATCGTTCTGCAGATGGGAAATTTAAAGGATCTGTGACGGGTATGATTTGAGTTAGAATTAAGAAGAAGAAATTCCTCAGTATAAAGCAAAACAAAGGAAATGAAGTATGAAAACCACAATGCTAGGTGGTGAGGTAAGCAAATGGATGAAACATCATACCATCAGAAACTTTTAACCCCTCCATTGAGTAGCCAAAGTAGGGCTGATTAATTGGAGGTTTCTGTGCCAAGTGCAGCCCTGCGAGGCGCATCCTCTCAAGTTCAAATGCCTGTTCATGCTCTTCAATAAGCTGCTTTCTCAGCAACCTAGAGGTTTCATATCCTCTTGGCACTGAAAAAGAATCATTTGTCAGACAGCATAAAACTCAATAATCACCACTGATTTTTTATATAAAATAGAGCAACCAAGTGAAAAGCAAGGACAAAACTCAGCAAAAATGATATAGAATAAGAAGCATTAATAAGGAAACAAATGCCACAACTGCAAGATATATTTAGATAGATCTAGACTGTTAAGAAAAACAAGTAACAGCTTTTCAGAAAAGAATGGGTAAATTATAACAGACTCTACTCACTTGCATGAAGCTCAGAATCCATGTTAACATAGTGCGGAGAATAGTACATTTGAGGCTCGATTCTGTCCGAGAATTTCCTGATCACATGAAAGTGAATAAGTGAGAGAGGAGTCGCTACATTCAAACTTCAGATGATAAAATCCATAATGTCAATGAACAAAAAAAGGAGCAAAAAGCATACCAACACACGATATTATGAAATATCAAGCAACCCTGAATTAACTCTGGTCAACAGTCGAAAACTGTAAGAAATAACTAAGCTGAAAAAGACTTGTCTACGCAAGCTTTCTAAGCTCAATTCAAAGCTCTCAAAAATCTATCAACCTATCAATCTCTATATAATCTAAAGATGGGTTCTTGACAGTGGACAGACAACCAATTTACCTGTCATTAAGCTTTGACTTTTCCCTGTAAGGTTTCACAAGAACGCGAGCTCCACAAACAAAATGCGGATTTCCTTTTGCCAAAATAATTTTCACCGTGTCTGCACTATCAAAGGTTACAAACCCAAACATCCGTTTCTGTTGGCAGGGAATCCTCACATCTTCAACTCTACCAAAAGTGCTACAAACAAAACCCACAATTAGAAACCTTTTAACACAACTTTCTACCCAGAAGAGTTTAAGATGGAATTACCTGAAGTAATTGGAGACGTCCTCTTCTGTGAAAGTGCTTTCAGCCGGAAATGTTAGATATATCTGTCGTGATCCACTGACAATTGGACCAGGGTCACTTTTCTCATTCCGATTGTCTACGTATTTTTCAGCATCTTCTGCCAAAATTACTGCATGCTGCCCATGAGGCCTGCAGATCATAAAAATGAACCTGAAAAGAGTACTTGTTACAAGATGAGCAACTCCATTGAAGACCTAAAATTGGAGTGTACCTGTCAATTAATCGAATACTGTTTTTCAAACGAGCGAGAAGCTTTGTCAAACTATAACCAGCTTTACCATGTCTCTGGCTCTCAGTGAGGTACCCTTCTGCCTGAAGAACTTTTCCAAATTTCTCATAATATATCATAGGCAAAGAAGCAATTGAAACAGGATTCCCTCTTCTTGATTTTAGAATCTCAACTATTTCTAATTCTAACTTCTCAAGTGACCTAGGCGAGAAAAATTGGTCCTCATTGAGGGCATCATTTCCATACATCTGAGAGAAGCTCTCGGGCATGACTTGTCCATGGAAATACCTACAGCTACTTCCATGCTTACAAAACCCCTTGTTGAAATAGTGACACGTCTTAATCAGAACTTCAGGTAGGCTTGAAAATCGTCTACTTGTTCTTGCACTTAAGTTTCCCATTGCAACATCAGGATAAAGGTAATCATTTGAAAATCCTGAGACTCCAGAATTTCCAGGTGGATCCTCTGAACCCAAAAACTGAGCCTGGTTTTGGAGTTCAGCAATAGAATCCGAGCTCCGTGATGGAATGAAATCAGAACTGTGCTTGATAACTAGCTGAGGATCCCAGTAAGGTGATGAAACGCCAAAAGCTGTTGGTGATGAAAACGGCCTTGAAGAAACATGTGAGAGAGGACTAAAAACTGGGTTGGTGGGTGGTGAGATTTGAGATGGTGAGGACTTGGTAGCTAACTGTTGTAGTTCAGCTTTAGCTTTGAAAATCACTTCATGAATCAAGGGTTCCGGACCCAAAGCCAACCTAACCATTTCATGATCCCCACGATCTTGTAAAAGAAGATACCCTATAATCTTTGTTGCATTTTCTGGTTCTAGTTTCTTGATTTTGTCGAACACAAGTTTTGTATAGTCTGAAAAATCCATCAATTATGTACCCAACTGCAAATTAACACAAAAACGTTGAATAAATAGAATCACTACCCCCCAAAAGGAACTAAAAAAAAATGGGAAAAACAAAATAGGGAAATGAATAAAGCAGAATTATATCCTATCATAGAAGCATACACTATAAATGGTAAAATATGCACCTAAAGAAATGTTCATCAGGAGTGACAAAGAAAATATACATAAAATAAAATATAAAAGAAGTAAAGAAAGATGAGTCAAAGAGAATAGAATCTAACGCTTCCAGTCTGGAGATCTAGCATACCCTAATTTATAACATCCCTATAAATATAATCAATCAAAATTGAACATCAATTACTATCAGAATCTTCAAGAAGGAAAAGTCTGTTCCACCAAGACACACTGACACAAAAAGAAAAGAAAAGAAAAGAAATCTCGGCAAAGTCTATTGCTTTCAACCATATAAGGGAACACAGTAAAGAAATGAAGACAGAATGTAAACCCAGAAAAGCAGTAAATGATTGCCAGTATCACCATAAGACCTAGATATACAAATTTCTCTCAAATTTGGAAAAAGGAAAATGGGAAAAACATGTTACCATAAAAATCACATTTTCAGAAAAACTTCTCTTTCCGTAGAAATCAAACACAACACCTTATGTCACCAACGTCACAAAACAGAATATGGAAGAAGAAACAGAATAAACACTTACAAGTTGCAACTAAGGAAACCCTACGCAAAACGAATTAATCATCCATACCACTCAATAAACTCCCATGATACAACTTTTCATAGAAACCAAAAAAAAAAAAAAAATCAACTTGGAGTTCTAGGAGTTATGAATTTGCGGGAAAAAATAACACTTTTTCAGTCATTTGGCAGCAAACCTTCAGCAAAATTTCAGTCTTGTTAGATATCTGGATCAGGTGACTTAGCCCATATATACACAACAACAACATATATCAAGCAAGTATAAAGCAAAAATCTGCATAAATATAACTCTCATTCAAGCAAGCAGATGAATAGAAAATGCAACTGCAAAAAGACTGACTAAGAAATTGGAACACACACCACAGATGAAACACACCCACCTTATCTACGTAGTCTCATACAGTGCAAACAGCAGTCAGAACTCAACGAACCAATAGAGATCAGGATCTTCTTCAAACGCCATGTTTAACTCTCTCTCTCTCTCTCTCTCTGTGGGCAAAAAAAAAAAAAAAACCGACATCGTGGTTATCTAAAAAACCCAAATTGAAATAAAAATACACTTCAAGTTATCACATTTTTAAAAGAGAAGGTATTTTAGTTTTTTGTCAATAGCTTGTTTTTTCAAGGCAGTTTTCGTCGATAACTTACTAGACACTGACATGTTCTCCAGTGTTTATGATTTGAGAGTTTTGTTTTAACTTTTCAAAACACCAGATTGAGGCTATTCCCTTCATTTTATTTTTACTTTTTTCCCTGTAAAAAAGAACAGCGAAAGGATATATTTTTCGCTGAATTTTCGAAAGTGATCTTAACTGCATGGACTACGTGATTGACATCATTAGCCTTTCTAGTAGAACATATCCCATCGTAATTCTTTTATAATGGAACAAAAAATAATAATAATAATTCGGAAATTCCAATATGCTAAATTTAGAAGTTCCAACCACACGTCGGCAAAATGGTCCTCCTCGGATCACAACCGTTGGATCATCCTCGAGATTTGCTGACCTCTCATCTCAATGCGGTGGGATGGGGACCATTTGTAGAGGACATAGAACTTAGTAGTTAGTACTACCGTGCAAAACTTATTATTATTTGGTTTTTTAATAATATTTTTTATAAGAATAATGCGATATACAGTTTTTTTTGAATGCACGAGAGCCTCGTATTCTTTTTTTAAAAAAAAAAATGGAGTTCACTTCTAAAAAAATAATTCTTTCATGTGTATCTTATATTTATCTTTTGTTTTTTTTTTAAGAGTATGCGAGACTTACACACTTTTAAGACTGTAAATATTATTTTTATTTTTTTAATTTCAATAACTTTTTTAATAAGCACACAAATTGCAACTTTGTTTATATATACAAATTTTATGTACAATCATTTTTACGTATTCTTCTTAAAAGTAGATCTTACTTTTTAAAAAAAAATGAATATGCAGGGCTCGTACATTTTGAGATTATATCTAGCATTATTCATATAAATTTTACGTATAATCATTTTTATATGTTCTTAAAAGATTTCATTAATACGATTGATTGTGTTATTTTTTTAATATAAATTATTTTCTTGTTCTTGCAAATAATTTATGAATATTGAAGCATTTATTTCACACATCTCTCTTTTTGAATAATAAAAACCAGAGAGAGAGAGAGAGAGGGAGTGTACGTACCATTTGATTCAAAAAAGGTAAAAAAATGATGAGCCCACGTACATATAACATCATTCATTATGGGTGCCTGTGGTAATCATTAATGTTGTTTTTATTTATTTATTTAATTTTAATTTGTTTTTCCATAGGGTGCTGTTTATTTAAACAAACAAAAGTAATTATTTCGTGGGGGATTGATTGGTAATTAAAGATTGTTAAGAAGTCAGTTGGAGACTTTTAAGCAACTTTTAGTAACAAAAAATATAGGGAGTGACCGGTTCAACTGGCTGGATTGGGTGAAATTTTACCGGTCAACCTGGGAAAAGATCTTTGTGAGAGCGATAAGCGTGCATTCTGTTCTTCATTTTAAACCGAGTAATGCTACATATTCGTTCGTAGATTGCGCAACTATTATATAGTCATTTTATAAAAAATAAAATTTATTATTAAAAGATTAATTTTTTTTTTTTTTTATGAATGTCTCATATTTATTCATTTTTTTCAAAAAAATTATGTATCGTTTGCGCACTCTACTATTGTAAATATTATTTCTCTTTTAAATCTAATCCATCTTCTACGACTTTCTCTCTCTCTCCTTTTCTTTCTTTCTTTTTTTAAGTTAAATAGTATTTTATCGTAGAGAAATACTATAGTTATAAAAAAATTTCACAAAATTAAACACTTAAGCTGACATGTCTCTATATAATGTCATATATACTTTATAATCTGACATACCACATTAATCTAGTTCAGTTTATAAGTTTATTTTTGTAATATATTTTTGTAGTTAAGGCTATGTTTAAGTGTCAAATTCATCTCAACCAATCATTGATGAGATCTACTAGTTTTTCAACTTTAAGTAAAAAGTTAAACATATCTCAACATACTTCATACATTCAAACACACGTCTCAATCTAGCCACTTCACACATTCAAATGCATTTGATCAATGAAGTTCACAAAATATAATTATTCATAAATCAACTCAAATCATTTGAAGTCACCTCACAGCCAGATGCAATCTAAAGCATTTGTCTATTAAATTTGAGTTTACGAGTAAAAGTTTTCCTCTTTTATACCTACAAGTAGAGGGCATGCGCCGAAATCCCAATAAATAAAATAGGAGTTTTTTTTTTTTTTTAAGAAAGTCAATTTCATTAAACATAAAAGTGATACATGAGGAGGGGTGTGGTTTCCCAACAATCACCCCAAAGCAATAAAAAACAGTGCTAAATACATAGGGAGGGGGTGGGGTTTATTTGGGACCAATATTTTGGTCCCTACCCCTATCCTACAAGAGGACGCCGTCTTATATAAAAACGGAAAAGTGTTCGTAAAGAAACAAACAATGGAAGCGGTGGTAGTGGCGGATGCACTGTCACATATTGTCTGGAGTGGATTTTTGGAGAGATCCACCATCCCTCTTACAAGATCACTGGTTTGGAAAAACAGTAACATAGAGCAGCCGAAATCCAAACCGAGTCGACGGCAACAGACCAACACAGGCGGTGGTGGCGTGTGTATGACAAGCGTCACCTAAGGAGGTGAACGGACGAGCAGATCTGAAGGATTTGAGGCCTCTGAGTCCGGTGGGGCCACGCGTGGCAGCCAAAGCCCCTCCGGTACGCAGCTGCGACTGAAAAACCCGCACGGCTGTGGCCGCGTGTGCATCAAACTTGCAGGGCAAATTTGCGTTCTTCTTCTGCAAGCATGAAGATCGACGACCAGAGAGGCTGAACCGACATCGCATGTTGGTCGAAGGTTGTCAGAAGGCAGTAGATCGGGGAGGATCGGCGCTAAGGAGAGAAAACTAGATAAAAAAAAATTAGGAAAAAAAAGATAGACATCAAACTATATTCATTAAATTATATACATTAAATAATTTACTAATAATTAATAAAACAAGTGGCTCCCATTTTGTCCAAGTCGTGCAGCATCATGCATGGTATGAGACAACTAGACAAGCATCAATGATTGGCATGCAAGTTGGCCTTTCTATTGTCTTTCAACAAGTGATCATGCACTACATGCATTATCATATACTTCAAATAAAATAAAATAAACAGCGATGCGGCGCTTTCTCACAATATCATTTCTTTATACTTATATATACTCACATTTTCTATCACTTTTTCTTTTAGCCGAAAGCCAATTTTGTAGTTTTCGAAGTATATGTATGAACAAAATAATTCCATCGTTAAAACAAATACATATTTTTCTATTTATTTATATAAAATAATCATTTTCAATTGATAATTAGATGGAACTCTCCTAATTCTAGCTAGCTAAGGGAAATATCATGTATACTTACAATTTTACTTCCATAATGATACGTGCTGATGTGTCAATAAATTATTAAAAATTGTGAAAATTTAAATATTTACATTGAAAAAGAAAATACTAATAAAATAGGACTGTCACTCAATACGTATAAATATTATGCATAAGATTGTGCATGAGGATGGTTGATAGATGATGATTAAAGCCCCCCACATACAGAAATTAATTTACGAAATTTTAACATGTTTTTAATTATCTTGTATGCAGTCAAATGTTAATATTATATATATATCCACTTATTCTAAATCTGAAGAATTATCCCATCTTCGTATTTTATAACTAAAAGAGAGTTTGATAAGGACGAAGCAAATTATGAGTTTTAACCGAGTTTTGTTACATACAGTCTCTTTCACTTATTTTTTGTGCACTCCACTAATGTGATGAGCTAAATTAGTTATTTTATATTAAAAAAAAGTGACGTAACCAATCACATTAGTTTCAACTTGACGAGTAATTTTTATCTCCAAAATATCAAATAAAGATTCTAAATTAGAGCCTGTTTTGTAGAGGAATAAAGAAATAACACATCCAAGGGTATACCCAATTGAAATTGGAACAAGCTCTTTCACCAACACTACTTTGAATAGAGATGCTGCCTTGACATACCTACTACATGTAAGATTATAATGGATATGCTTCTCAGCATGAGCCCACTTCTCCAAAGCTGCCTTTTATGGTTTCAAATGACAAATGGAGGAGGGATCGAGGGAGGGAGTTATGATGTTAAACACAAGCGTCCTACAAGAACAGTCACCAAAAGTATTAAATAACCATAACCCTTTTGCTTTCATGCCATCTCCTTCCAACTACTCAAGGACAAACAGAAGAAGGTTTGGAGAGGGGGGCAGGCAGGCTATGCTTTGCCATTTCTCAGTGGGGGGACAAACGGAGAGGGATGAAGCCTTGTGCCCTTTAGTGGGTAGTCTTTCTCTCATTTCCATAAAGAAAAAAGGGCTCCATGAAATAATAATAATTATATTATTATTATTATTAAATTCTTCTAAAAAATCCATTAATTCCCTCTTCTAACAGTAACAATGGTTCTTGTCCTGTCTGCTCATCATCACTTCTAATTTCTTTCTTCCACTCCACCAAAGTGAAAAGAGAATGTTTTAATGTAAAATAACAAAATCCCAGCATTCGAGGGGAACATCTTCTCCAAAGCCATAGCCAGCCCTTGGGAGACAAGCTGACAGGGCATGATTCACTAATTTATTCCCTCAGCGAAACCTACCTTACGCTTCCTTTTGGACTTTCCTTCCAACCATCTTCTCCCTCCTTTTGCCTCTCCTCACTCACATCTACTAAACAAGGATGGTCACATAACTTTGCCTTTCTTGGACTGTACACCTCACTCTCCCGATTCTTCGGCATTTCAAAAATCCATTAGAACGCACATCTGCTATATATATATATATAGGACCAGGCAACCAAGGACACATCAGAAGGCACCATATCAGTGTTGTTGGCAAATTACACTTCTCCAATGGGTAGGCAAAGCTGTGATGCCGGTGTCATTCATTCCTCCATTGCCCTTCTGCAGGAGAGGTTTAGACAACTGCAGAGAGCAAAGGAGATGAGAGAGGCTCAGGAGCTCTTGAGGAGGCTGTTAACTGAACCTGAGCGGGTCAATCCAGCCACACATTACGATGCTACCAGGTTGCTTTTTAACTCTGAATTGATCCGTTCGCCTAGTCCACTGCCCCAAGGCTCCCTCTACCTCCAACCAAACTTTCATGGCAAGCACACTGATATCCAGGTCACAGAGATTCCTTTTTTGGCAAACTTGGGTTTGACAGATTCGGTCATGGACAGAACAAATAATTTTGTTGATTCAGATGTTGACACTTCTCTTCATCTGTAAAAACTTTTACAATGTTTGATCATTACTCAATCTCATTTTCATTACTTTGTTGTCAATCTTTTACCTCTTCCATGGTTCTGTAAGAAAGGGAAATACAAACAAAGTGTAACTATTGTCTACTGCGACTATCATGATCATCTTTATCTTCATTAGAGAGGCCATCCTCCTGTCTCCTCGGGAATGAGTCCCCATCATATTCTGTACCATCCGAGTCCTCATCACCACTCCATTTCCTCTTCACGATTTTGGGAAACAACCGAGTCACCTCTTTGGTCTCCAACATCGTGTCACCATTGTTAATCCGTTCAAATCGAACAGCACTGACCTTCCTGGCATTTCCTGCAAGTATCTGTACCAAGACAATATCACAAAAGCATTACTCTGTTAATGCAGCTAATTAAGATAAAGTACATTTCAATTTTTATATGCTGCACAATTGCTGAGAGAAAGCACAAGGAAATACAAAAAACTTGGAATCTCATAGAAGGTATTGCTTAGAAGGTAACCATGGCAAATATGTTTGGAATAGATTCCATTTTGAGAGAGTTGATAAAAGCAGTATCTCGTTGAAAGATTCTATACATCTGCCCTGTAATAAGATTCCAATGTAATGATTTCCCCAATTAATTGCAAGCTCAAAAGAATCCAAACTGTACCTCAAGTTTAAAAATTTGATGCTTTTCCTTCTGATCCTGGTTGTCAGATTTGGACTCATCATTCTCATCTTGATTTGCTTTTTCAAGGACCACTTTTATACTCTCACCTGTCCGCGGGATATACCCAAATGCCTCACATATAAAACCCGACACTGTCTCATATTGATGACCCTGTATCACAACAGGTGCAAAGTGAACACAATGGGAATTTGACGAAGTGTATTGGAAATTGCATGAATACTGCGGTACAGTCTCATTCATTTGATCTTTGCCTTATAATCTACATATATTTTTTTTTTTATAAGTACCTTATAATCTACATATGAATAACGAAAACGTAAGAAAAGGAAGAAGATACAGTTTACAAAGTATGTAGGAAGGCTGTTAACTAATAGCAATGAAAACAGGAATTCTTGTCACGAGTATAGGCAACTGCAAAATATTTTAGTTCAGCTCATCAGTCATGATCAGAAATATCGGTAGATTAAGAAAGGCTATGGGTAGAACGTGCCTATGATCCATTTTTGTTGGCATGCTGGGTGTTTGAGAATCCTACTCGCCACAACAAGGTAAAACTACGAATTGGTAAACCCAAAACAGAACCAGAGGTCATTATTTTCAGGCTGTACAAGATCAACCATCGTCATGGATTACAGGCATTATGAGACAAGTCTATTTCAAGGCATTACAGGCTGAAATATTTATATGATTCTATACAATTTGAAAATACATATATCCTTAAATAGCTTAAACAGCATAGTTATTCTAAAGCTCAAGCCACATCTAGGGCAAGCCATTGTCACAAATGGAGCCCATTGGAATCATTATAAACCCCAGGAACTTCTCTTTGCCATGAAATGCTGGATCGCATTCACTATCCACCTGTAATCCGGGTTAGTTATAATCATTGCCAATATGTCACATGTACAGGTCTGACATTAACAAATAAATGTCTAGATTAGATTGATCATTCAGCCATTCAGTAATTGTCCCACAGAAACCAAGACTAAAAAGGAATAACCGCTGACACCTTTCTATACAGACCAAGAAAAAGAATTTAGTACCTCAAAAGAGCATGCATAGTGTAACTCAGGCAATTTACATATCAGAAGAATTAATTGAACACAACAATTTAAGTAATATATAGATTAGCAAATACCTCTGGCATTTTGATATTTAAGTCTTCAGAGAGTTGATCAATAGAAGTGTTTGCATCCACATCAAATATTCCCTCTGCTCGCATAACAATGTAGCCAGTTTTCTTCTGAATCTCTTCCTGTTATATTACAAACAAAATAATGAGAAGTTGAAAACAAAAATCAGCATGTTAATGATCATATAATTATTATGTCAGCAACCAGCACAAAGCCTTAGAGGGATAAGTACATCCTACCAAGAATGTCTTCCAAAATACAAATTTCAATAATGAAGGAAATAGCGTTTACCTGTAGATGTCTGGATTTTAATAGATTGAGGAGTGATATAAAACTTATGGTCGAAAAGCCACTTTAAGATATGCAATAGTGGAAATGTCTGATAAGTATAATCTAATAACTGGGCCAAATACTGCCGAACGATAGAATGATGCCAAAGCAGACAAAATCCAACAATTATTCCACTAAGTAACAAAACAGAGAATGCTAAGCTATCATTTTCTCAAGACTGCTCAAATGTCAGAACCTCCACAGACAAAAAAAGAAGTAAAAGTATGTCTCTTTATTCATCAACTAGAGTCAATTGGCTATAACACAAAGGAGTCACATGCCAAATATTTCTGATATTTTACGTCATATACTAGACACTGAAATATTAAAATCTTTCGATACCAGTCTTGCACCTAGATTTTTTTCTTTCATTAATCCAAAGCTTTGCAATCATATGTAATCATTCGAGAATACAGTATACAAGATACACTCATCAAGAAAAAGAAATCAGGCATATTTTCCAATGTAAACTAAAAACTGCACAGACTATCAGTGAGCTTTACCTTTGAATCATTTTCGTCAAAAATTTCACCAACAATCTCCTCAACCACGTCTTCCAGGGTTACAAGCTGTTTGCATCACAAACAAGAAAGTAATGAATAAAGGTTATGAGTGCATTTGCCGCACAACTAATCCTGCAAACTTTAAAGCAAGATAAGATTTAAGTTAAATTTTATGATCACATAGCAATTACTTAGTGGGAAACTCTACTGTATTCTTGCCATCCTGGAAAACATTATTTTCACCTCTTGATTTGTTAAGTACTTTATGAGATCGTCAAAAGATGGTGCAAACAAGTACATTGGAGGTATACAACAGAAGCACTGAAGAGAACAACTGAAGTTAAGATGATGATAAAGACCAGAAAGAAATGTCCATGGGGCAATAGCATGTTTTGGTGTTTCACATCAGGAATTTCATACTGATTTCATATCCTAGCATCTGAGTCTGTAAGTGCTACCATATATTTCCTCAGTGTTCAATGTTAAATAGCAAGATTCAATATCAATGGGTGTGTACATACTCCCACAGTTCCACCATATTCGTTAAGCACAACAGCCATGTGAACCTTCCTGATGCGAAACTCTCTAAGGAGATTCCAGACTGACATTGAATCTGCAAAATCAATAATATGACTTGATTCATTGGAAACTTTATAGCTTAGACATACAAACACGTATGTTATGACAATCTGCCTATCAAAAAGAGAAAAAGCAAAAGAAACGTGTCCATGCCAATAAATTGAACTTCTGAAAGATAGTAAATAGACACCAGCAGTTTAAGCCACAAGCAGGGTCGAGAAACTTGTATTGTAACTTCCATAAAAACTATAAACATTCGAGTGAAAGCAAATAATAAATGAAAATGAGAGTCACACAGATTCACACTCCTAGATGGTCAACTAATCATATATTCATAATACTCATGAAACTATTTGATCCATGGAACAGGATGTTCAACAGTTTGATCCATCAAGCCAAAGGGTTCATGCACAACGTAAAAAAATGGCAACTAAGTGATGTACTATTTGGTTGTTCCTAGAAATGCCTTATTAAAGAATATGACAATACTTTGGCTGTTGACTGTGCCTTCTAGCTGACTCTAAGTTGTGTTTCTTTCTTTGGATTTTAATATTTTTTTCAATTAGGGGATTAGTTGAGTCGGACTCACTTTTGAAATAAAAATCCAAAGGGGTGGGGGGTACCATCCTATTAGACAGAAGATCTACAATAGTGGGAAAATACCTACAATCATTTAAGCAAGAAAAATAAACTTCCAGATTGTGTTGAATAGACTTGGGGTAAGATAATATGTTCTGCCCTAGTACTCTATCCATATCTTCTGTTCTCTTGCTCTACTAGGCATAAAGAGACACTAATCTAACATGCAAATTACTCCCACCATAAATTGGAGTAAAAATTAATGATTACCAGGCACAAAGTATGCAGGTTTGTGAGCCATATCTCCAACAGTAGTACTTTCTAGCAGCTCACCCTTCAAAATCAAACATATTATAATTCTGCACACTATAGATTGTGGCATACAATCAATAAAGAAATCAATTGAACTCAAAAGCAGGAGAAACAAGAGTAGAAACTGGAAAACCTTCTGCACATAATCCAGCAGATCCATGGCATATGCAATTCCCACTATATTATCAACACGCTGCTCAAAAACAGGCACCCTGGATACACAGAAATATTATTATCCTATTGCAGATTTTAAAAATAAAAAAGAAAAGAAAAAAGATCTTGGTACATCCGCAAGGTGTCTATATAATGTCTATGTACCTTGAATATTGATGGGTCACCCACAAATTATGAAAATCTACAAGCGTAGCACTGTCATCAATTGCAACTACATCTACAAGAGGCGTCATCACCTCTCTAACATGGGTATCTTTAATCTCCAACACATTTTCAATCATATCCTGACAAGAAATTTAGAATAAGAACATATTAATCAGAAAACAAAGGAAGAAAGCTGCAAAAATTGAAAACGACTTCTTTTTTTTTGCTGAGTAGAAGGCACATCATTATGTGAGTTCAGAAAGCAAAACATCTATGGCATAGCACGTGCACTTCAAGCACAATACTCTTCCAAATGAGATTTTTCAGAATGTCAAAATGTAAATTTTATCATAGGGTGAAAAGTGGGCATGCGAGCATATGTTGCCCACACTTCTCCTGTCACTTTGAGAAGTGTGGGCAACGGAAACCATCCAAATTAAGTTCCTAAATGCCTTCGAGATAGATTCTCATTTATCTACACAAATTACAAGGTAGGAACGAAATACTTGGTGACAGATGCATTACATTGCTCAATTTTCTTCACTCTAATCATTCGGAAACTGCAACACGTAATCATTATATTATCAACACAAAGAATACTACAAGCACAATACACTCCACGATAGCCCACTCTATTACCTGTTCTTCCTCCTCTATTGCCCCACTCAACTCTGCCCCTCGCAACATCAGTTTCAACTCCTCTTCAGTTACATATGGTTCGCTGATACAATAAAAGTTGACAAACATTAACCATTTCATTCACAATAAAAGGAACCATTTCCTTCAAGTTGAACGTCCATTGTACATTAACAATACCAATCTTTTTTGGGGGGATGGGAGGTGGGGAGAGGAAGAATAACAATGAAGTACCCCAAGAGATAAACCTTTTTAATAAATAAAGCCATTACTAAATTTTGGTTGCTAAAAATGATGACCTATCAAGGATATTGTTATTTTACTTATTTACATTGTTATTAACTTATTACCTGGAAAGAAAATGAAGAAAAAATGTAAACTTTGTCTCGTTGGAACAAACGAATGCTCAAAACTGAGTTCTATTGTGCCAACTTAAAAACCAAACAACCACTAATACTTACCTCCCTTAGATCACAACTATCCTCATTATGATCCTGCATTCTTTTATTCTCCAAAATACATAGTATCTTGAATGGCTCATGATCAAATTATACAGAAAAATAACGAACATTTCAAAAGTAATATATGATTGCCAAGCCGCACCAGCAAAACACAAAATGAGTACTTCTCCTCATCTTATATTTAAGATGCTCTTTTATTTTTTGTAAACTTGTTCGACCTCATTGAAACAAAATATATATATATATATATTCCATGAAAAATACTTAGAAAACCTAAGGAAAATTTTTAAAGGATTTGAGAGGTATAATACAATATGACTGGGAAGTTACCAAGGGCCCGAGAGATCAAGATGTAGTTAAGTTGATAAAGCACACCTTCTTCCTTTTAAACCAAGGATTTTTAGCATCCCCATAGATAAATATGTAACAACTCTCCCAACAGGATACAATACCAAGGAAAGCCACGCCACTGGTCTGACCTAGAAGCATTGCGGATAAAATCTTGTCACGTATAACAGATGAACAGCTAAAACATATTTATAAACATAATTTAGTTTGAAAAAAAAAATAAAGTCCATCCAAACTTACCACAAACCTAGCAACCTCAGTGGCATTATGAACAGCTATACTTTTTGGAGTGATCTCTGTGAGGAGCAAAATGGCTACCTAGTATCATTAAGGGAAAAAAACCATTCAATAACCGATCTGTAAGAAACATATGATGAAACGAATATAAATTTCCTCATCTTTGTTTATACTTTGACCTGCTAGGATGTTGTTAGGGAAAGGAAAACAAAAGATGATTTAACAATGTTAGCTTTCAAAAATGCCTTTCTACCTAATTTCTAAACAAGATTCCACATGCAAAATTGAAACAAAAGTTCCCAATTTTTTCTGTTTATTAAAATGTAAATAAGTAACGTTTAAAAAGAGTCACAGTTGAACAAAAGGCAAGGCTGAGAATGGATAAAGGGGGCAAACTTGAAAAAGATAAGTGGCAGAAGACAAAGTTCAAGAAAAACAATTGCAATTGCCTAATAAAACACTAATAGGGACATTGACTAAATTCTTTTTTCATAGGTAAAAGAAAATTTTATTGATATTAAAGAATAGGCAAAGCCCAAGTACGTAGAATGTATACAAGAGGGAGAATCAACTAAATTCTTCTTCTTCCGCTTGTCTGCTTCTCTCTCTCTCCAATTCTTTTTGATTGGTAAATAAGATTTTATTGATCATAAGGATAAGCAAAAGCCCAAGTACACGGGTCATACACAAGAGCAATGCCTAGTAGTGGTGTTCTAGTGATACAAGTAATTCATGAACGCTGATTTTAATCGAAACAAATGGAAGAAGGTATTAAAAAGGAAAGTTCTAAGTTCTCTCTCCAAAATTGAGTTCTCACCTCTCCAAATGCTTTTATTATTGCTAAGTTGGCAAGTCTATAGAACAGCCGATATTGATATAGTCAGGAGGAAAAGGCGAACTTTAAAAACCTAGGGCTTGGATTTAGATGATATTGTATTATTCAGTCTTTGGCACTAATTCTATGCTCCAAGTCTAGGTCTTCGAGCCATTTACTATAACTCAAACTCTTAACCTTCCTACTACATATCTCCTATTGATCAAACAAGGGGATATTGGGACATACGGTCATTACTCCAGTTGCTGCACTAACACCAGCTTCACCGAATATTGCTGTTGCGGCTTTTGTGACTAAAGCAGTTGCTCCGATATTGACAACTCTGATTAAATATATAGAATACAAAAAAATAAACAACAGTTTAAATTCAAGCCAATAAAATCTAAACACTGAGAAACATGGAAAGGTCAGTACGTTGTGCCAATAAGTATAGTAGTTAGGAACCGGGTGACATCACTGCGAAGCTTTCTGAAGACGCCGTTCTCAGGCTCCTTTTCAGCCAACTCACGCACCTAATACAGATTGATAATCAAATGAGCTTGAAGATTATAATAGACCCCATCATTTACTGGAAAATGAAAAGAGAATATCAATCTATATACAACTATAAGTACCCATGAATTTTTTTAGACAGATGTATAACCACATGGTCTGAGAATCTAAATTAACTTTAACTGGGTATACAAGTTAAAAGATTAGGTAGCTTCAAGATCAAAGAATCTTCTATTTTAGAACCATATGAAATAAGCAGTTTTAAGCTATGAAGTTGTAGAGCCACATTGCAAAACAAATTTATAAGTCAACATGCACATCTCACAATACAACCTGCCAACCAGGATCATAATCCAAGTTAGTCACTCCCACACCAACTGCATATCAAACAAGACAGAGAGCAACTAGCATAAGACACAATAAAATGAACACTACATTAAGGCTTTTTTTTTTTTTTTTTTATAAGTGACACTACATTAAGGCTTTGCCTTGCTATCGATGTAATATTCCTAAGATTAAGACTATGTTTGTTATCTCTATGTTTCCCAGCTCGTTTCAGTATTGCTACTAACAAGGAGGCTTCTGTGGCGGATCTTTGTGTTTTTTCTCATGGTTCTCACCAGTGGAATGTCCTATTTAATAGGGCTAATCATGATTGGGAATTGCATACTGTTTCAGAATTTTTCAGCTTGTTATACTCCACATGTAGGATAACGGCACAAGGGGATAGGATACAGTGGAGGTCCAATGGCAGCATGAAGTTCACCGTGAAGGCTTATTATAAATTACTGGCATCACAAGGTAACATATCTTTCTCGTGAAAAAGTATTTGGAGATCCCGGGAGCCTTCCAAAGTTGCCTTCTTTGTATGGACTGCAGTGCTTGGGAACATTTTGACCACGGACAACTTGAGGAGAAGGGGACTCATAGTGATGGATTGTGGAATGAGATCTTTAGAAGACTTGATGTTTCTTGAGTAATGCCATTGAGGGTGGTAGACTTACTTGCTTGTTGGAAGGACATTCATGGCTGTTCTCAGGTGGCTGCAGCATGGAAGATGATACCGTTGTGTATTATGTGGTGCATTTGGTTGGAAAGGAATGTGCAGTGTTTCAATGATAGGGAGCGCACTATGGCGGAGCTTCTGAATTTTTTTTTACAAACATTACTGCTCTGTTTTTCAGCCATTGTGCTTAATGGAACTAATGTTCATGATTTCCTTTCTTAAATTTAGCGCTTATAGAATGTATTTAGGCATTTTCTTTTGTATACTTCCTGTGTGCATAGGCTTTGCCTATTTTTATTCACATCAATATAATTTACGTCTTACTTATCAAAAAAAAAATGTTTGTTATCTTCATAAAGAGGGGAACGCAAAAATTGCATGAACTAACGCGACCCTTATGAACTCTAAACTTAATTCTAAGATATGGGGAAATGCGTCAATTGTGACAATAAATATTAGCAATCATGACACAAAGACTTAATCCAATATCAGGGAATAGACCATGTACCTTCCATGGCCAAAGCGTAGTAATCGAAGTCTCTGCCATTGAGAAGAATGCTGAGAGACCCAAAAGCGCTGCCAAAACCAGACCTTGCTCTTTCAAAACCCGAAGAACCTGTAAAGTCTTTGGCCACGCATTCCTCAACAACAAAATGTTCTGCCCAATTACACCATAACCAGCATTCACCGCACCTTCCATCGCAAAGACTCTCCTACAGCCAAACACCAAAACCACACAACCCATTGCCGCCAAAACAATCCCGCGCGTCACTAACTTTCTGACAAAGTCTAAATTCACAACTGCAACCCCATCTTTACCACACGAACTCTCACTATCTTCACCTACAAATTTCGAACCAGCACTACGTAAAACCAAGTTTTTTTCTTGATATCTAGTACTGAAATAGCTCCTATAACCACAAGGACCAACGCAATTCAATGGTACTCGCAATGGGTGCAGCTTATTTTTCTCCAAAATCTTCATCGGCATTCTCATTTGCCGATCGAAGTAAGGCACCAAACATAACGATTTCGAGCCGGAAATGAACCTCGGCGCATTGAAAATCGAAGCTTCAAGCGCCATAAAAACCAAAAATTCAACACCCAAAAACAAGTGAATATCGTGGGATAATAATAGTAAATAAGGATATTCCACCAACTATATCGACTATAGTATAAAACAAATCACCAAAAACTAAAGGCAAAATCGTTATGGTAGGGTTTTAGTGGGAAATTGAGAGAAAAGGGAGGTGGGAGATGGGGCGTCGCGGTTGAAGAGAAACCCTACAGAGAGTAGTGGTGAGATTGAGATTTGTCAGCAACATGTTAGTTGTTGGCGAGCTTTGGTCTTCTTTTCTTTTACTATTCCTTTCCTTTATTTTTACTTTCCTTTCTACTTACAATTCGCCCGTTTCGGTCAGCGGCACTGCAGTCTGCAGCAGAACTTAGCAAGGGTATGCCTTGATTTTTCCAGCTAACAACGGTCATACCGCTGACGCGTCAGTCAGTAATTTTATTCCTAAAATACTATAGTAAACTGTATCATCCTTTTGTGTTTTTTTTTTAATCGATTTATTTTAAATAATTTTATTTGTTAATCACTTAAAATATAATATATGACTAATATTGAGGGGTTGGAATGAAGACTGAAATCACTATATACTAAATAAAGGCTATAATTCCTTTCCTTTCTTTTCTTTTTTCTTTCATACTTGTACAAACATAAAAGATATTGATTGTAATATTGAGAATATATATGATTTTTTTAAATTATAAAATTATCCATCCTAAAATTTTATTTTCTCTCATTTAATAATGTACATGCACATGCAATCCCCACTTAAAAACTACAAATAAAATTTCTCTATATATATATATATATTGACTTCCTTGAAGTTGTCTTTGTAAAGTTTTCCACTAGTTTTCAAAGCCCCAAATTCTTTCCATAAACTCGATGTTCTCCATTTTTCTTCATCTATTTTTTTTATTAGTACTATGATTTTTTTTTATGATATGTTTGGTGGGTAAGATGTATTTATCTGGGTTTCGTTTGATTTTTTTTTCCCAAATTCTTTCAGTATACTCGATTTTGCCTGATTTGGTCTCTTGCTTGATTTGATCTCTTGCTCAACATTTTCCGATTAAGTTAGCCATTTTAGGTTAGAGAGCTGCTGTAGAGCAGCCGCACTCCATGCCATCCCAGGCAAAACTTTTTCTTTTTTTTTTCACTCAATGCACTGAGTGTGGTGGGATGTTGTAAACAGTAGAGTGATTTTTATATTTTCTGTTTAGGTTATCTAGCTCCCTGCACAGAATATACAATAGTATACCAACATTAATTAATTAGTTCACTGGGTTATGTGTTTTTCTTTTTGTCTCTAATGAGTTGAGGGGAGAGAGGGGATTGCACGCGACCAGGGGGGAGGGAGAGAAGAGGGGGAAGAGATAGAAATAAAATAAAGTAATCCAATATATGTGGGTGTAAATTTTGATCTGCCGCACATCCTATGTGGCGAATTTTTATTGATTAGTGTTAAAATTGAGTTTTCACCCGATTACAATTAACACGTCACATGTGAAACATAAAAATAAAAATGGATGTGAGACCTCCTCACCTATTCTCATAATTTTTGAACAGTCATCAAAGAGAGGGTGGAAAGTCTTGGACAATCCAATTTGGGGGTTGGAGATCGTGGCAAGTTGTATACAAGTGCATTTTCGTTATTATAAAAATCAATTTATGGAAAGACTTGCTTCCTCTTCCATACAATCGATCATTGGTTAAACAAAGCAATAGCATAGACAAATGTGTAGCTTTAGGCAGCCCTAGTCAACAGTGGTTAAAAACACTCCGTTCTTGATTGTACCACCATCAGCCGTGGAGTCCACACTGAAATGAAGTGAGTAAGAGATGAGAAATCTAAAGATGTTGAATCCATCAATGATGAATGTGTGGCATTCAAAGTTGTGTAGATGTTTGGGCATGACCTAAATCTCACACGCCAATTGATTTGTAATGATTTTTCTTAATATCAAGACATCGAGGATTGGATAGTTGTACAGGGAGGTGCATATGAGTGATAGATCACCCCCAAGAGTAGTAATGATTTTTTTTTTGAGGAAAAAGAAAAGAGAAATATTCAAGTTTGACTTTGAATTGAATTTCCCGGACCAGTTACGTCCTGAGTAACGTCAATGTGCCCGGAAAATACACCATAGATCACGATTTGACCATGTATGCATGTATTGTAAATTGATGGTTTTTCCAGTTTTGGTCCTTATGGATAGAAAGTTTTTTTAAAAATATGAATGACATGTAAATGTTCTCTGTATGAACGAACCACCCTCTCTTCTCTTGCAAACATTCGTAAGGTTCCAAGCCCAAGTAGCAAGAACAAAAAATGTGTATGAATGGGCTGCTCTCTATAACATAATCAGACACCCGGCCATGTTAGAACTGTTCTACTTTGGAGGGAAAGCACGTAAGAGTACCCTTTATAAAGGAGGCCAAATTCCCTAATAAAAGAAAGGATTTAATAAATAACTCCCATTTGCTATTTGGACAATGTTTTGGGATCAAAAGAAACTTGTGGGAAAAGGTTCAACAGTTCGATGTGCTTCTTTAGCGGTCACCCCTCTCTCTGCAAGGCAAATCTTGACGATGAAAATCTTCAGGAGAGATATAGATTTGCTCTAGAAGCAATCCAGTCAGTACCTTAGAAGACAAGCAAGAATAAGAATACAAGAGAACGATTAAGATAACAAGAAAGAAACTATTGAAGATCATCGAGAAATATTTGGCCAAAATGCTGCACTGATCAATTTTTTATCATACTAAAGTCTAACGCAACACAAAAGGAACTATAATCACAAAGACATTATGATCAAATTAGCCTATTTTCTCATTGAGCGTAACATGTATGCATTTGGTTGTATAGGATCTCAAAATGGAACCTCATAAATATAGTGATCCCAAGACAAACAAATTTGAGCCAACAAACTTTAGATCGTAAGACCTAAATATGCAGCCACTATCAAGGAAGCATTTCAGCAGCCAATAAAAATTAATTTTACTAGAAAAGTTAGAAGAGAAAGATGGATTCTACAATTCATAGCTGAATCCAAGTTTTTCTATTAGCATAAGAGTATAGAATCCAAATATCCTTATTACTTCTATCTTAAATGCATAGCGCTTCAAGAATATTTTTGCAAATTATATCATGTCTATTCACTGCCACTGGTAATGAAGGTAATGAAAACTAACAGAAATGATGATGATCAAACTAGGAAAAGAAATTGCGACTATGGTTTTAGAAAATGTAAGAAATTTACCTGAGATGTAGTATTGTTTCTTCAGAGCTTGACCTCCACATCAACACCAGCAGGAAGATCAAGTTGCATCAGAGAATCAATTGTTTGTGCAGTTGGGTAAAGAATATCAATGAGGCGCTGGTGAGTCCTGATCTCAAAATGGAACCTGGCATCCTTGTGCACATGCGGTGATTTGAGAACACAAAAGATTCTCTTCTTGGTTGGCAATGGAACAGGACCCATGGTTTTTGCATTGGTAGTCCTTGCAGCATCCATTATCTGCTTGCAGGAGTCCTCTATTAACGGCACCCAGTATGATCTAAGTTTAATTCTAATTTTCTGCTTTGGTGCCATCTGCAAAACAAAATCTCGTTTGTAGAGAGGTCAAGATTCTGCTTGAAACACACACAATATAGATACATGCACACACAGTTCAAAAGAAAAAAGATTTAATTTGATCAGTCACATTGAGGACAGTTTCTAGTCAGCACTGTGGTTTCATTGCTGTAGGCCTTGTAATTGGTCTTCAACAACTTAAAGATAGACTGGTGATAGCGAGCATCATGAATTAAATCAGCAAAGAAACAAGGAAAAGAATCTCTCTTTGCCACTTGCCACCTGGCATGGCGCTGAATGATAACTAGTTAGTAACAGTTTTTTGATAGATAAGTAACGGTTTTGTAAGAGAATGGGAGCAGATTGTCGAGATTCAAAGAAATTAGTTCTGACCTCAATCAGAATCTACAAGAACATTTTCAGATTAATCAAAAAAGAAAATGGAAAATGAACTCGACTCAACTAATCTCAATCCTCTAAGAAACAAACGATCCACTTAATTTTAAATTATAATACTGTAAGATGACCTACTAGCAACCAACTCCTTGTCCCTCACACTGATCAGCCACATGTTCAACACATTTGAAAAAAGAAAAGAATATTTGCAGTACCATGAAACAAATGTCTTCTTCTGTTTCTTCACAGATTTCTTTAGAAATGAACGTTATTCTCATGGAATTACATCCAATTGCACTCAGTATCACACAGCCATTTCAAAGAGTTTGTCATCACAACACACATCGACCCGGCCAATCAAGCTTATTTTCTTCGGTAAACTTTCTTGTTTTCTTGGGTTAAAAAATATAAATCTATGCACGTATAACCTGAAATTTCCACAATTTTATCTTCTTCAACACCCCCCCCCCCCCCCCCAATGGAAACCAACCAAACATTAGTAAGAAATATACCTTGTCTGAATCTGCACCGATACTGAGCGAAGACGTGCTGGGAGTCTCGGAACCTCCAACCTTAAACACCGATAATTAATATTAAATTCAAAACCATAATAGCATAACAATTAAGATCCTCTCTGCCTTTTGCTTTCATAGCCAACATAGCAACTGCTTTCACGATCATTTTTTAATTACGAGAAAAGCAAGTCGAAAACCTACTAATCCAAATAGCTTTATGAAAAGGAAAAGTAATTTATTTTACCCACATTTTCTCAGGAACCAAACAGAGTACAAGCAAAAAAAAAAAAAAAAAACAAAAGGGCAAGAGATGCAAACCTCAAAGCTTGTAGACTCAGAGCCATCTAGGATTTCTGGAGGTGGGTCTAGGGCTTCTGGGGACTCCAGAACTTCAGGAGCAGCATAAACCCTAGTCGATGAAAGTGAGGGTTTAAAGGCTTGAAGCTTTAAGGTTTTAGCAGCGTAGAAAGGAACATAAGAGAGGGCTGGCTTCGAATTAAATGGAGAAGAATTTGAAAGAGGGATGGAAGGAACTAGGGATGCAGAGAATGAAGAAATTGCCATTGAAGAAAGCTCTCTGTTTGCTGTGGTAGTGTGATGGGTGAGAGTCTCCCTCTGCTATGCTTGCGATGCCAAAAGACGAGAGAGAATTATCCAAAATTTTTCATTTTTCATTTTCTATTTCACTATTTTTTTATCTTTTTTTGCTGATTACATGACTACCCTTGGCCCAAAGCCCAAACCCAAGTCTTCTTCAATCTGGGCTTTAATGGTATCCAAAATTACAATCTTTACAGTTTAAAATATGGCATTGTCAATTATTTATTATATTTTATTTATAAATTTATCTTCTAATATCATATTATGGAATGATAAAAAAATCTGTTTAGATAATAAATAGATTTTCTCATACATATAAATATGTTTTAAAAAATTTATTAAATAAATAAGAGTATTCTTAATAGAATGATATAAATATAGAATTTTTATAGGTTTTTAGATCAAGTTGTTGATTGAGAAAACATGATTACTATGTTTTCAACTGATGAATTGTGGAGATATGGAGTATGGAGATGGGATATCAAACTTGGATGAATCCTTCGATCTTATAGCCGGCAAGAGTTGCAGGACGGATGGAGTCTAAAAGAGCATTTTGTTTAATACAATATGCGAGATCTTTTCTTTTATATAGTACATTTGGGGGAGAGGGGATTCAAATTCCAGACCTCCATTTTAGAGGCTGGAGGTTATGTCAATCAGGCCACAGCTCTTAATATGCGAGAATCTTAAATGGCAAGAAAATATGGAGTTAAATAGCATGTAGTTTGGATTTGTCTAACAAAGTATGTGAGGATGAAAAAAAGTTGGAGCTTAATTAATTATAATTTTCTGAAATGATTAAGTCTTGAAATAGATAGTTACAAAATAAGAAGGATAAATGGACAGGAAAATTTTGTCAAATCCAAAGATGCATGTCATTTTAGCAAAGGAATTAATTGAATTTTTGCAGGCTTCAAAGTATATGGAATTTTCCATCTTGGATTGGATTAATCTTCAATTTTTTTATTTTTTTATTTTTGAAAAGGGATTTTAATCTTCAATTAATGCCTCTAAAAATGAACACTACATAATTAACCATGCATGAAATCAACCTCATGATGAGCCTATGGCTATTGGACAGTTACCCAAGAGCCCAGTCTCAGTCATATACAAGTCCTGAATTAATCCAGTTCAAGTTTCAGTTCAGTGTCGGAAAGAGCATGACTTGTATCAAGAACAAAACATATGTAGTTTGGGGAGAGAGAGAGAGAGAGAGAGAGAGGGAGCAGGCAGCGTAATGATCAGCGTGAAGACTTTTGGACGTGTTATTCATTTATAAAACTGCATGCACATGCCTTGTTTACCTCAGAACAGAAAAAAATGATTAGGGTATGGGACATTCAAATGGAACATCGAAGATAGCTCTCTATTTATTCCTATATGTTACAATCGTTTTAGGTAAGGTTTGGGTAGCAAAAAAAAATATATTACATAAAATTACGTCATTTTATAAAGAGAAATTCTATTTACAGTTTCCACTTGGAGACTGTATGTGCAGGCCCTTTATTAAATGAAGAAAAACATCATTTTAAGAGGGATAGTTTTGTAATTTTAAAAAATTTTAAAGTTAAAATAGCCTAAGCTTGCATTGCAGTCCTCAAATGGGGACTGTATCTAGCATTGCTCTTTTATAAATTTATATTTATGTAATCTATATGTATCTATAACACTTCTCTGTTAAAGACATGTGGCCTGATTGACATAATCTCAATTTCTAAAACAAAGATCTCGAGTTTGAAAGTCATCCACCAACTCAAAAAAAAAAAAACACTTGTCTAAATTTTTCAACTGTTTAGGCGGATTACCCGAGTTTAACTGCAGCGAAGATATTAATGTACTTGCTAATCAGATTAGTAGGAAAGTGGGCATGACCTCAACTCAACTTTCGGGTGAACTGTCCGCTAGAAACACTCTACAAGTCTTTACCCAATAGCCTAAAAAGCCAACTCTCAACGCCCATCATGGAATCGTGGAAAGACGGTACTGTTTCTATATATATACAAACACATTTTTTGAAAAATCCGAGGGGCTTTTTGTTTTTGTCAGTTTCACCGGCTAAAGAAGCTTAACCGCTCGTTTCAGTTCCCAGTTCTCCTTCTCTATCTTTAATTAACCACTCACCTTGATCATGATCTGCATGCATGATCAAATTAAGATCAGCCAAAAAGGAACTCTATCTCGTTTTAAGTGATAAATCCTAGTTTAATTGGATGGAGTCTCTTTGAATTCTCTCTAGTTTAAATTTCCCGTACGAGCACATCTTTGTACTTTTAGTTTTTTTTTTCTCCTACAATAACTGCAACACGACTTTTATATATAGTTTTTACGTACATACGCTAGTATGATATCTGTTTGCTGTTGATGATCAGCGAGTTGGAGTCTCGCATGCAAGGATTGCAAGAGACACAGCACCACGCTCCCGCATTTATTACTCTCACCACTTTCACACCCCTCCATGCCAGCTCCTAGGCTTCTAATTAACCCTCAAAATTGGAGAAACCCTGCATGCACAAGGGAAATAACAGTATTTGGATAGAGGAGGTCATGGCGTTTGCTGGTTGTTTTGCTTGTTTCGTGGTTTTGTTAGGAGTTCTTTTGGGTGGTAAAGCACTTTAAGCACTTTGGAATTATCAGAGATATCCAGAGAGATTAATACATACACTAGAGCCGATCACCGAAAATCTCATGGGTTTGTACTCTGTTTTCAGAGCAACTTTTCTTGTGGTTTTCTTGGTTGGTATTCAAGAGATCGGTTCTGTGGAGGGCAAGGACGTGTATGGAAAGAACTATATTAGTTGGAATGATCTGAAGGTCCATGAGAATAAGGTGGCTGCAGGATTGATCGTCGGAGATGATAAATATGAACAAAGGCAGGTTATTGTGGTTGACAAGAATGGTAGGGGAGATTCTCTGACGGTTCAGGGAGCGGTTGACATGGTTCCAGAGAACAATACCCAGCGAGTTAAAATATATATTCACCCAGGAATATACAGGTAATTAAAATACATGATTGTTTTAGCAGTTTTAGATACATAATCCGCGTGTTTCTATTTTTTGGTCACTTAAATCTGAAGGCATTGATTTGTATGTGTTCTATACTTCAAAGAACTGCCAAAAGTCGATTTAAGTTCTGCACTCTTTCAATCTTCATATATTGTTTGCTTCATCCATAAAAAAAGGAACAAGTAGTGGCTACGTGGGTGCTAGAATTAAGTAGTTGCATGCGGAATATGTACTGGATTGCTCTCTCTCTCTCTCTCTATCTCTCTCTCATGGTTTTGAGTCATATTCTATAGATATATGCTATAATGAACTTCATATATATACTGAAATTTATCACTTAATGGGGGAATGGAAACATTTTATGTATAGTTTTATCTTTCCGCAGAGAGAAGGTCTTTGTGCCAAGTTCCAAGCCATATATTTCATTGATTGGGAACCAGAACCGAATGTCTGATACCATAATTACTTGGAACGATAAAGCATCGGATAAAGATCGCAACGGAGTTCAACTTGGAACCTATGGATCAGCTTCTGTAGCCATAGAGTCTGATTACTTTTGTGCAACTGGAATCACTCTTGAGGTGACAACCAATTTTCTTTTAACATAGAGTCACAAAACAGAATATCAACAAACAAATTGCATGATTTAATACTATTTACAGCATTAATTTAATCATCATCTAACCTCATGGGTGACCGCAGAACACAGTAGTTGCAGTGCCTGGAGGATACGGAATGCAAGCAGTAGCACTTAGAATAGCAGGTGACAAAGCAGTGTTCTATAGAGTCATGATTCTGGGGACGCAGGACACTCTGTTGGATGACACTGGATCACACTACTTCTACCAGAGTCACATTCAAGGAAGTGTTGACTTCATCTTTGGAAGATCAAGATCACTCTATGAGGTAAAATGCCAAGCATCATTATTTTGTGAAGACGAACCCATATTTAAGCTGTACAGCTAAACCAATCCGGAAAAAAGATCGATACATTTCTAGCTAAGTCTTGGATGTTTTCTGTATGATTCTAAGAGTTGAAATGGGTGTTTGAAACAGGACTGTGTCATTCAGTCGACCGCTAAGAATTGGGGAGCAATTGCAGCTCATCACAGGGATTTACCATATGAAAATACAGGGTTCTCTTTTGTAAACTGCAGCATCACTGGAACTGGCAGTATCCTTTTGGGAAGAGCTTGGGGAGACTATTCAAGAGTAGTATTCTCACACTGTAATATGGATGATATAATTGCTTCCTCAGGATGGAGTGATTGGATGCAACCGTCCAGGCAGAAGTATAACCTAAGCGACTAGATAATTATCTTTGTAGTATAACACTTTTCCCAAGATCTAACTGAGAAACTGAACATTTTGCTCATACAGGACTGTGGTGTTCGGGGAATACCAGTGCAGGGGCAGAGGAGCAGACAAGAGAGGCCGTGTGCCATGGTCGAAGTCTTTCAGTTATGAGGAAGTTAGACCTTTCCTGGACAAGAAATTCATAAACGGAGAACAATGGCTTAGACTTTAGTGCTTCTCTCCTATATCTTTCATTGATTTATCATTTCCTTAATCATCTCTTCATCCTCCTGTACCAAGGATTCTACATGTCCTAGAGAGGCCAAAACAGCGCAAGGTACAGTAGTTTTGAGTTTCCTCTTCCTTTTCCATCTCAAGGGTAGAACAAAGGGAATAATCAAGATGGTGTAAGCTAAAACTGTATGTCATTGTATTGAGATATGATAGAACATGCATTCTTTATTTTAATGCACTAATTCCTTGATGTCACGATAACATGATGGCAATTGATACTGATCTCATGGTTATATGTCGTCTGTTTGTATGTGGGTGTGAGATTATAAATGAAGAAAAGAGAGCAGAAAAAATAAAAAAGTTTCCAGCGCAATCCAAAATAAGACAAGAAAAATGTGATTTTGACTTTATATAAGGGTACAAATTTGGGGTACACGATACAAGAAGTGAATCAATCGGACTCCTTTCTAGTGCTTCTAAGCAGAGGAATTTAAATTCTAATACGCTCCGAATCCAATAACCATCATTAAATTCTAAACCTCAAACCTATACACCGACAAAAGGTTACAAAGTCAAGTCCAAATGCAATCAGCTTCTCCTATACCCGTATAACTATTCACAAGCATCCAAACAACCGATCCAAGCAGTCAAAACTAACCAAATGTACTACCGCCATCATAAATTAAGGCATATAAAACTCCTATTGAACATCTTGTCCTGCCAGTTCCATGAGTTCTGCTTTACAATTCTGCCCAGAATCGAAATTCTGAGTTTCATCACCACTCTCACCATCATTGTCATCGTCTTCATCTTCATCACCTTGGACATCATCCACATTATTACAACTGCCCTTCGTGTCAACACCATCAAACCTATTTCCCTTGACATTTAATGGTGGCGACTTATTATCAATGACCCTTTCCATATCTTCAGGAAGGCCATCAGAACTGGCGACTGCAGGTAAGTCGAGCTTTCCGTCTACAACAATATTAAATCTAGTACTGCTATCAGCACATGACATAGAAACACCAGATTTGATGTCCTTGGCAATGTTTGAGGATGGGGAAAGCTTAGAGTCCAAGCCAATAGTTGCAGATAGGGCTGAGAGTATGTCGGGCTTTCCCTGTATATCAACCCACCGATCTCCCATCCAATCTTTGGATTTTCTTAGATCCTTTTTTTGTACGTTCAATAGTATGCTCTCACCTAACCACCATATAAACTATATTACAAAGTGAAGGGGAAAGTAGCAAAAACTAAATTAACATGCGTTTAAAAAAAAATAGTTTGATAAGTACTAAATAAACACGAAGCTTGATAAGCATACCGGGAAAGTAAATTTGCATAGTACTATCACCAGAGTCATCCAATCCAGTCACAACTCCTTCCCACCAGCCATCACTCCACCATGCATCAACTGCAGTCCCAACCTCAATTGCAAGGTCTACTTGTTCCTCATTAGGAGGAGCTGGCCTAATTGCAGGGCGACCCAGATGCCTCATGCCAAGTTTATCAGCCATGGCCATTTTAAAAGCTGGGATCCATTCCTACAAAGTGGAGAACATTTTCTTTTCAAGTTAGGAATTCTGGATTCAAAAGAAAATTAGGAGATGCACGTGACTTATATCATAGAACTATAGGAGAGGTAATCAAGTTATGTTAGAGCAACTCATGATTGGTCGATCATATTTTCTTTAAGGTAATGGAACTACAGATATGAGAATATATTTGAAATTACAATGAAGGGCTAATTAAAACTGTAACTAAAAAATGTGTGGTAGTACTCTGCAAAAGCTATGACTTCAAACTACTTCAATTATCAAATTATACCATTGGTGCAAATAATCTTATTTAGAGCTTCAACCATATGGAAAACATCATAGAGAGTGATCAAATGCTTGCACACACCTCAAGATTTCCATATCCATCTTCATCCTGCACATCATCATATTGAACTTTCATCTGTTTTCGTGATACCTGCAAGACTGTACACCTGAACCAGCAGCCTCGAATGCCACTATCGTGGCAGAGCAACTCTATTTTTTCATCAACCTTAAATAGTGGAGTATACCAAAGGTGACACCCAACGTGCTTTAGGGAAAGCAATCTCCTGCTGCCCGACAAACTATAGTCTAAGTTCTCGCAAGGTTCATATGTTATAGACTGGTGAATTCTACCAGAATTTCTGACCCTTGAATGATCTGCAGCAAAACTTCGACACGCCCTACCACTTCTTGTCCTCTTAGCTCCCACCTTTACATTCTCACCTGAACTCAACTGTTCAGCTTCTTCCCCAGTCAGGCTAAGGCATATAGACTCGGGCCTTGAGAAGGGATTGGGAACCAAACAAGAGAGAATTGGTTGATCAAAGTAGCCACGCAATTTGCTGAGGTCAAAAGGCTTCACTCTGTTGTTTCTGAACTGCCTATAACACAGATGTATTCTGGTGCATTGAGGATGAGGAAAAGAAGAGATGCATTTTTCATAATGTTCACGAGTTAAGACTGTGGCAAGACCATCGACACACTCTGCACTAATGACCTGTACATATGGAGTCATGAAAACTTCTTTTGGGTGAGGATTTCGTATGGGCATCATCCCCTCGACTTCCTGAGTGTGGTGAAACCACCTTACTTTCACCTTTTTTTGACCCCTCTTGTCTTCATACATATCTTCCAGATAAGCAAGATAGTGATTTTCCCCCTTAGCCATGACAAAGACGAAGGATTGAATCTGGATACCAGAAAAGATGAGAAACTGTTATAGGAAAAGAAGAATGCCAATAAGAATGAAGAACAAGTGTAACATGCAAGTGACTTCATTCTATGGGAGAGAGGAGCATATTTCCTACTATGAAGCATTTGAGGAGAGAGATATATCAACAGGAGACTAGAATCATTACTCCAGGATAATGACTTCAAATAAATTTTTATTATATTGCAGCACGTTCTTGATCTATTTTTATTCTGAATTAATCTGAGAAGTGAACATCCTTAACACCTCATGCTCTTAATATTTCATTCGACCCATATCTTGTGTTCCTTTTTAATTTGATGGAAGATGCTTACAGCTATTGTAGTCCCATTTCTGCAAAATGATGGGTAATGCTTGAGCTGTTTACCACATTTCCATGCAACACCTGACCAGACAATATCTGGATGATGTCCCTTGAAAATCGCAATATGGCCCTGATACACAGGTTTCAGGTTAACATCAAAAGTATTTACTAACAACAACATACATTCATAACAGTGAAAAAAATATACCGTATCATCTGCTGCTTGAGTCTGTGGAGCACCCACTCCATCCATTGCGGAGTTGGGAGACCCTAAAGCTTGTATTGGATCAAATTTTGGTAATTCTGTCATTGAAAATGGTATAGAAAATGTAATCTTCAAGAGAAAAACTACAACAGAAATTAACTAATAAATTGAAGGCTCACACACTTAATAAGAACATTAGCAAGAGGAACAACAAATATACAACCACCTTATATTTATAAATTAAAATGTTAAATAGAACATAGAAAATCTCCTGCAATTTATTAAGTGCTCATAGTGCACCAGCTCGATTGGAATTTCACTTGTATTCCCATTACAACATCCAAAACCACAGCTTGTTGCCTTGCCAGAACTTTTAAGTCCAAGCCCCACATACACTGACTGAAACATATTACTTATGATTCCATCCCTCAATGAAAGCTATGTATAATGCATGTGCCATGCAATCCAATTTCAAAACACAGATGGAGAATTAACATAAACTTAACACTTGATTTCTCATGAATTGTGACAGCAAGTACATCGTTTCATTTGATAGATCTTGTTTTAATAAAGTTTAATGACATTTGCATATATATAAAAGTTTTTTTTTTTTGGAGGGGGGAAGAGAGGGAGAGAGAGAGAGAGAGAGAGAGAGAGAGAGAGAGAATTGGTGGCACAACCTTTTTCAAAACATAGATAGATTATAACGTACAGTAATGAACTTAGACTTCCACAATGCTGAGAAATGATAATCTCATGAATCAATACTCAAGCAAGTTAAATATAATTGTATCACTCCGAAGAAAAGAGCAAACAACAATTGCAACACCGACAGAAAAATTAACTTTGGAGAATATGCAGGAGCGAGGCCACAAAATTATATCCTGGAATAGACCCATAAAACACAAGATGTAGAAGAAAATAAAAAAGAAGTGACATGTAAGAACCGCAAGAAACATCAAAATTTGAATTACGTTTTGTCAATGCTTGCCATCATAAAGCCCCCAATATTTTCAACGCAGTTTTTTTATCATATCTCTTTATCATTCTAACACATTCAACACTATTAATACAAAAATTAGCAATTACCCAATATACAAATAAATTTAGGAAGAAAGAAAAGGAAACCCAAATACTAAAAAGGGGCAACACGAACCGGACGCTCCATGTAAATGCTGCTTGGATAGCATAGACGTAAGCCAGTCTACAACCTCTCTTCTCGATCGCCACTTATAACCAGCATGAATGGAACTTTCCTTCCCATATACCTGCAAGAACTCCTCGGAAACAACATAGAACATGTGCCTAACACTTCTCTCAGTTCCCACAACTGCAAGGATGGACTCTCCAGAGGAATCCTTCAGGAAATAGTGAACCACACGATTGCCACGCTCCTGCGATACAAACTCTTCTCTCCACTCCACAAAAGAGTGACTAGTTCCAGTCATTTTGAGCGAAAGCAGCAGAAGGGGGCTAGCAAGAATACAGGACACCAAAAACCCACTTGAAATTCAAATACATGGCTGAAGCGCTCGACAGAAATAGAGAACGCTTCAAACCCAACTGATTACGCTACTAATACCCAATAACCAAGAAATTCTTCAGAAAAATCTACGATCTTGCAATTGTTTATACTCCTAGTATTATTAGCCCAAGGAAAACTCATGTTCTATCAGCCAAATAGCAAAGAAATACTCGGACGAACGTCAAACGGACCAGGATTCTCAAAAGTCCATAATTTGAAAACGAAAAAGCAGATCAAATAACCCGAGGTACAACCGTACAAAGCTAAGGATGCCCCATGTAAGTGGGACTTGACTCAATAAATCAGACTCAATGGATTTAATTCCCTTAAACAGCCTGGCAGGTTGCGACTAATCAGAATGTTTAATCTGCTGAATAAAAGCACAAATCTCGAACAACGTTTACCCTAATCTGACGGACCCAAAGAACCACCCCACAGAAGAACTCTAACAAACTAGAACTTGGTATTTGGCAAAAATTGACCAGAACCCAAAAAGACAGGTGCTTTGAAAGTTTACGAGCAGATCAGAAACAACGAAATCAGCATAAGCAGGTCAAGGCTTTAAAGCCCCTAGAGGCACAAAGGCGTGCTTTGGCTGCTGTTTCCAAGAGAACCATAAAAAAATGAATAGGTAGTCTCAGTTTAGATCCCAAGGCTGAAACTTCAACACAATAACAAATAACAATAACTGTTCAAGTTCTAATACTTGGAAAGAACCTGTG
Organism: Juglans mandshurica; assembly: GCA_022457165.1. Classification (NCBI taxonomy): domain Eukaryota; kingdom Viridiplantae; phylum Streptophyta; class Magnoliopsida; order Fagales; family Juglandaceae; genus Juglans; species Juglans mandshurica. Next base: position 494,868 of record CM039632.1, on the reverse strand, counting down.
ATTGTGATGCTGAGAACTTCAACAGAGAGGTGAGTTCAAGAGTTTTCGTGCCCCTTTTTTTTGGGCACAAGGGAGAGCGGAGGATGAGAAGAAGCAGAAGAACAAGGATATCTTAAAACAGGTTTGGATATGAAAAGAGAACTTGGAGAAGGTACATCGCTGCGCTGATGAACGTGAGAGAAGAACAGGGGAGCGGTAGACGGAGAATAGGTAAACAATGCTAGCTCGAAGAGAGTGCGCGCGTGTGAGAGGAAATAAAAGGGTGCACAAATTTAATTGAAAAAATAAAAAAGAAAAAGAAAAACCTCGTTCTAATCGGGGCCGTATGCCAGTTTGCCACAAAGAAGGCCGGATCCGTTTCGGCTGGCATGGGCCTGCTTCTATGTTAGTTTCTCCCTCTCTCTTCTTTTTTTTTTTTGCTTGTAGCCTTGTATATTAATAAACATTTTTATTTTTGCTTGATTTTTTTTTTCCAATTTGAAAGCTGATCTTAGAGTATTGTGAATCATTTTAGGTCTCGTTTGTTTTTGCATATGAGATAAGTTGAGATTAAAATTAAAAATTTAATAAAATATTATTATAATATATTTTTTTAATATTATTTTTGTTTTAATATTTGAAAAAGTTAAATTATTTATTTTATTTCGTATGAAAATTTAGAAAAGTTGTAATGATTAGATGAAATGAAATGAATTGAGAAGTTTCCTTAGTCATAAATTATAGTGGATGCTTCTTCCCCTTCTTCTTTTTTTCCGGACCTGCAGCAAAACAAACAAACTTAATACATCTTTGGGATATATCATGCACTTTCATTTTAGTAGCATTCCTAAATTTTATTTGATTCGCATGAGCTTATACAAATTTAAGATTTAAAGAAGATACGGAGCTCTATTCCAACTCTCCAGGACATTGGAACAAGTCTTTATTCCCCACATATTGAACTTGTACAATAAGATTGTACACTATCCAAAAAGTTCATCCCCTGGTGGTTTTTGGACTGTAATTCTCCATTGAATAGAGAATCATGGTTGTTTATAATTTATAATTTGTCACTACCACGATGTGCTTTAAGCATATTGAATTATGTTTATATAGTGTTTTTCATTTATTTTTTTATTTATGGTATCATACATAAAAATTAACATTTTTCTGTGTTGAAATGATCTTTTTTTTCCTGCAAATTACACATTTTTCCTTCCCGTAACAACTTATAGCAACTTACTATCTATCTATCCAAAGTTTACATATTGCTTATTCTCAATGAGAAATGATACTTGCAGTCGTTAGTATGCAAAAGCCGTGCAATCGTTTTGAAAAAAATAAATAAATATAGAATCCACAGAAAAAGAAATTAACTTTTTAATAATAAACCCCACTTTTTTTCAAAGCGACTGCACGGCGTTTGCACACTCCACGACTGTACGTAGCATTACTCATTCTCAATATATGAACAGTTTGCACAACAGCAATACGATCCTTGACAATAAATACGTGGACCCAAGAAAATGGCCATGACAACTTGACCAAAAAGTAGACGTGCAAAATTACTGTTTTTCCATTAACTTGGTAAAAAAAATACCCATGTTGGAAGATTGTTCATTGTTGGCCAATTGAAAGGTACCCCTCAAGTGCCAAGATTCCGTGCTTGGATGGACACTGGTGCTCCGTGTGAGTATCTCCACTGACCACAGGCACAGCATTTCTCCAACTTCACACTGTTTTCCAACGTACAAAATTTACAGGACCAGACTTTGTAGTTTGTATGAACATCTTTTCGCTTTTGAGTGCTACAGAGCTCACATATTGGAGCCAATGGCTGCAGTGATAGACCATCAATCATTCACATGCAAAATACTTGTTAGTGTTATACTAGGAAGTAGGAAGGCAATCTGGGTTTCAAAAAAACGAAACACGACATGTTTATAGGTTTCAGGTCTCACACCAGAAGGCAGAAAGGACCTTTCAGGCTTTCAGTTCTGGGTACAACTCCCAGGAAAGAAAAAGAAAATGTCTGCTAGTAACTACAGTCCTCAGACACAATGAAACCAGACATTTCAACTGGTTCATCGCAATAAGTTTCCTTTCTCTTCAATATAATATAATATCTATAGTACTTCACTCATTTCACAAGCATCTGTTTAAATTCTTGTTTTTATGCACAAGTCAAAACTAATATAACCAAAAACCTGCAATTATCAAAGCCTATGTTAATTTCTATCAGCTTTCCTAATAATTGATGAATACATTTCCTAATAAACCTGTTCTAACTATTACGAGTGAGACAAAACTTGACTGCACGAAATGAATTAACCTTACAGGCTTACAAAAGTATCAAGAAAGTATATTTAAACGAAAATGCTAATTCCATATCCTAAAAGGGCATACAAACAAAAAAAAGTCCATAACAAATTGAATAGATGAAAGAATTTTATGCATTAGGACACTTACAGCATTCAATAAAGTGCATGTTCCACACTCCCACACAGGAAATTCCTCTGCATTCAGTGTTCTGTCACGTATTGTATCCAAACTACTCCCCAGATCAGAAGATAACGGACTAGATAAATCTACAAAATTAGATTCTGGATGGCAAGTAGATTGAGAAAATGAAGTGGTATCTGATTTGCAACTTCTTTTTGAAGTATTGATAGATAAATCTACAAAATTGGCTTTCAGATGATCATTGGAAGGTCGACAAAGGGAGCTTTGATCTGACTCCTGACTTCTTTTCTGAGAGATTGCATCCACAGAATATGCACTGGAACCACCATCTGACCTCGAGCTTCCTCCACTTTGTTTTGAAGATACAAAGTCATGTAAAATACCAGAACTACTTTCTTCATCCCCAGAAGCTTTGCAAGACTGAGACCCACACCAGATATCATCCTGTAATCTTCTCTCTGCAGCCATTGCAGCAGCTTGTATTGGACTAAGTGCAACCATAATAGTATTATCACCACCAAGACATCTGGGTCCAGATGGTAGCAGAGGTCCTGATCGTGCTCTCTTTTCTGCAGCCTCTAGTGCACTTTTGTGGAGAGATGAAAGAGGAGGCTGCCGGGAGAAACCACCCAAACGCCTCCCAGGAAGATCAAAGCCCTCTCCTGTGCCTGTTATTCCCTTGGCCATCAGCTCCTCACATTCCTGCATGGAATCAAAAGCATCATGCATGAAGAAACGAATAAGAAAAATTAAAACAGAAAATTGTGCCACCAAAAGCCTGCTTTATACATGTTTTCTTCAGAAACAATTTCAAAGCAGGAAAGTGGGTCTAGGATGTTCGCAAAACAGATCCAAAGAGTACAAGAATGACAAAAGGTCAAATCTTTTATTCTTATTTATTTTATATGTGAATTTATGCAACATATTGCAGTGCCACACAACCGGGCAAGCAAGCGCAGAAAGTTGGACAAAAACATTTTGAATGGATAACAAAAGTTGACCTCAAATGGAGCACATTATCATAAGTCATCCAGTTATAAAGGACTGCTTTTATTTCTGCATTGAGTATATCTACTCATCAAAAAGGCAATATCTTCAGAACTGTGGAGAAATAAATAAATTTCGTTGATCCTCGATTGGAATTGGAAACTTGATCATTGATGCATGAACATAGTTCTGCCTATGGCTGCGATGACTTTGACCACACTAATGTAAAATGGAGGAAAACAAGAAGAACTTTTCTAAAGGGTTACAGACGTGCAATTACTTAAGAAGCATCAAGTACATTTGACAATAATTTTTTTCTTAAAATACCCTTAAAAGTTCAGCCTTGTTTGTTTTCACAACCATTATCATCTCATCTAATCTAATCATTACAAATTTCTCAAACTCTCACACAAAATAAAATAAACAATTCAAAATTTTCAAATCCCAAAACAAAAATAATATTAAAAAAATATATTCTAACAATATTTTATTCAACTTTTAACTTTTATATCAACTCATCTCATCTCATCTGCAAAAACAAACTGGAGTCCAATTCTAACAGTAATAAAATAAAAGAAGATTTAGAAAGACCTTTCTGAGTTCATCCCAGAGATTGTAGAAGCTGGCATTGTGCGGGCCATGGACGTTATGGCAAAGCTCATGAAGCATTGTACCAAGAACTTGATCAAAAGGGAAGAAATCCCAATCCCTGTTAGGCCTCCGGAGCCTCAGCTTCACATGCACTCCACCTCCCACATTCAACCCCAGAATTGACGGATTGTTCGGACTGCCAATTCTCTTATTTTTAATTACCATTCAATTTGAAAGATAGCATGCTGAAAACTTAGATTAAAATCAAAACTAACCCACATCATGCAATTTCCAAGAGATCAAATAGAACGTAATTGAGGAGTGAAGGGTTTTGGGGAAGCTTGAAACGAAATACAGAAAATCAATAAGAACTCGTCTTGGCTAATGAAAAAGAGTTTGTTGAAAGGCAAAGAGAAACCAAATCGGCTTCGATCGAGTAATGGTCATATCCTTGATTAGGGCATAAAAAAGTTCACTCATTTAAGCCCAATCGGCTTCTAAACATGATGGTGTTTTCAAGATGATGGTGTTTAAATAACTAGCATAAAGTTTCAATTTTTTAATTTTATCTTCTCCCTGATTCCTTTTGTTCCACGATTTGTAGTGAACTAATGGAAAAGTGGAATCGAAAAGAAGCAGGGTTTACCAGAATTCGGAGAGAACTTTGACCTTCCATTTGTGTTTACGCATGATGGGTTGGACCTACTTCGCTATTCTCTCCAGAATCTTCCTCGCTTCGTCTTCTCCAGGCTTTTTCAGGGTTTTGATATCCCATACCTTGTTAAGATCGTCCAAATTCATCGCCCACGAAACCGAATTCTGAAGCCATGACGATGAAACCACGGATGTTTTAGCACTGGATTATGACATCCATTTATGTTGGGGCGAGTCTAAACAATACATCCTCGCTGATAATCACGTCCTTTTTTCCCATATTATTTTAAGGAAAATGCTATATGCTCGCTGGGGCTCCCGCTGGGCGGGCCTGTAGCATTTTTTTATATATTTTTTTTAAATTTATTTTTATATAGTTATTTTTAATAATTTTAAATATTTTAAAAAATAAAATAAAAATTATAATATTATTTAAAAATATTTTCTTAATTATGAAGTACAATAAAAATTAATATTTAATGATTTGTATTTTACTTTCTGATTGAGGAAGTGTTTTTTTTTTACTTTCTGATTAAGGAAGTGTTTTTTAATGATTTGTTTTTTATTTTCTGATTAAGGAAGTGTTTTTTAATGATTTTTTTTTTTACTTTCTGATTAAGGAAGTGTTTTTTAATGATTTATTTTTTACTTTCTGATTAAGGAAGTGTTTTTTAATGATTTTTTTTTTTTTTTTACTTTCTGATTAAGGAAGTGTTTTTTAATGATTTTTTCTTTTTACTTTCTGATTAAGGAAGTGCTTTTTAATGATATTTTAAATTTATTTTATTTTTTAAAAATATTTATAAGTGTAAAAAAATCTATATAAAAAATAAATTACAAAATTACACATAAAAAAGTACATGTTAAGCTCAACAGGAGCCCCCAACGGGGGCTATAATATGACTATTTTAAATATTTAAAAAAATCATAATATTATTAAAAAATATTTTCTTGATCATGAAGTAAAATAAAAAATTATAAAAAAATATTTTTTTATAATTTTTATTTTACTAAAAAAATATTTTCTTAATAATATTTTTATTTTATTTTATTTTTTTAAAATATGGAACCCAGCGGAGCTGTAGCACCACCCTTATTTTAATTAGTTTATGCGTTTTTTTAATAATATTATCCTTTCCGACTATTTTTTCCAAATTCATCGCCCACGAAACTGAATTCTGAAGCCCTGACGATGAAACCACGACTGTTTTAGCACTGGATTATGACATCCATTTATGTTGGGGCGAGACTAAACAATACATCCTCGCTGATAATCATGTCCTTTTTTCCCATATTATTTTAAGAGCAATTCTAGACAACAGTCCGCAAGCCACACCACACTGAAGGAAAAGTTTTTTTCTTTTTTTTTTTCACCCCAGCACGTGAAGTGTGCTGGGGCTTCTTCACACAGTAGAGTGTGAATAAGAATTTTTCTTATTTTAATTAGTTTATGCGTTTTTTTAATAATATTATCCCTTCCGACTATTTTTAATAATATTTAAATTTTGTATGCCGCCGTTCAATTTTACCGCATTTGATTTTTAAATTTTTTTTTTAAAATTTTTTTAATATATTTAAATATTTTAAAAAAATAAAAAAATAAACTTTAATACACTTAAAATCACTTCTTTAATCACTAAGTAAATAAAATAAAATAAAATAATTTTGTAAGCAGTCAAATAGAGCGGTACAAATGAGAGGACAAAGTAGTGTTTTCCTTAAAATTTTAAAAATTAACAAGTGAGACGATGATGCAATTTTTAATTTTTTTTTCTTAAAGATAAGGAGCGGATAATTAACAAGTGAGACTCTACATTATCACCATAAGAAATGAATGTTAATAACATATTAGAAATGCTTAAAAAACGAGGAGAATTGTTCATTCAAGAAATTAAAAAGTATCAAGGATACAAAGTATAAGTACTTATTATATTTCTAAGGAAACATTGAGGCTACCATAATATTAGGAGCGGATAAATGGGTCAGCATCACAAGAGAGAGGTATTTAATGATAAAAGTAGATTTGAAAATAAATTTCTACTTAAATAATACATATAACGATCGTTACATAATAATAAAAAGATAAACACGATAAGAGAGATAAATACATTACTCATTAACAACATGTACTCAAAAGATAAAGATGAACTTAAGTTAGGACTACTTTTATTTCATAAGACTTTAGGACTCTTGGCCAAAGTTGATGATACTTGCAACAACCTGCTAAAAATTTATTGATGGAATTTTTATTGACTTTAGGAATCTCGTGAAAATCTCATAAATTTTTATGAATCAATTAATCGTACAGGTTTTAATCTATCAACATAGTCAGTCTTATCACTCACTATATTGCTAGAAATATGAGTTTAATTATTTAAAGTAGTTAGAAGTGTCAGAATGTATTTGATCTATACCATTAGATTCAGTTGATTATTTAAGATTTAATGGCACAATAGCTCATTTTCATAATTCCAGACGAAACAACTGTTCGAAATTGTGAAATTATTTGTAGAGACTTCGGAGTTGAATTTCAGTAAACGATCTTCACTATAAATTAATATGAATATTTAGGATTTTTCAGTACTAAATTTATTATGCATTTCTTCGGAGTGAATAGTAACCTCAATAAACACACTCAGTGCAGTGTTTTTAAAATCACAGTGTAGAATGTCTAAATTAGGTTAGAGAAGTTTTATTTGGACACTTGGCAAGATCTTAGATACACATAGTGAATAGTATTAGACACTTGACACCATGAGGAACCATTAGATAGATTTGTGAAGGAAATCAATGTGTGAGATCATGCCACATAAGCAAAACTTTGTTTCATCTGATCAACCAAATTGTGACAGACCAAAGAGGGTTTCAATCCTAGCAAAACTCTAAATGGTTGGAATCCAATTGAAATCCCAAAAGGTTGGTTGAAACCGAAACTCTAAACAGTTTCTCAAACCCTAAAGTTGGCCTCCAAATCCTTTTTAATCTGATTTCTAGCATTGTATTTAATCATTTGATTAAATCACTTCTACATGCTACTAATTAATCAAACCTTTGTTATGACATCTTTATCCTACCTTTTAAACTTTGAAATTTTGATTGGGTCAAGAAAAATTAGATTTGAACTTGATAGCATCTCAAACCCTAACCAAACCCTCCTTTAAACCTCAAATTGAAGCCACTTAGTTGGGACCCACCAAGGCCCACGAATTTGGCCACCTTGACAAAGCTTCTTGAAGAAGTTTCCTCCCTCACATGGCAGACCATTCACTGTCATTGACTGCACCCAATAGTGCCTTGATGTGAAGGAAAAATCTACCCCATCAACCTCCATATCTCTCAGCTTCTGTAGGCAGTCCTTGCCCTCCAAGAGATGTTTTTGTACATAGCATGCATGTTAAAGAACAGAAAACCGACCCCTCTTCTCTCCAAGAGTTTCTCTGTGCATGAGAAATTATCTTCCAATGGTTGATTAGCTTGGGAACGCCCTTGCTTTCCTCGGCCGAAGTATTTCTTTGTCATTTGCTGTCGTATTTGCTCAGATTCCCCCACCCTCTTTCATATTCTTTTGTCCTGCTATGCTTGGCCCTTCTGCCAAATCTCTCCACACTCATTATGGGCCTATTGCCATCTCTCTGAGACACCGAAAGTGAACGTACAAGGAAAAGCAGACCGGAACAAATCCACCATTCACTTCAACGCGAACAAATTACCTCCTCCCTTATTAGCCTACAATTTACAAAAACCAGATAGATTATTTGTTTAGACTTTGCAGAATTTGCTCAGCCATTTAAAAAGATCATCTTTGAACTGAACCCATGCCAATTGCAAAACATATAAGCAAGAGTTGAAGTAGAAACTATGCCCAGCGCAATGCTCTATTAACTGGAATATGTCACAGTACTCAAATAACATACGACTAACTTAAGGTAGACCAAAAAAAAAAAACTAGCACTTATCTTCCGTGTAATACAATCAATCACGGTCTCAACCATACAGTATGCATATGTTCTTTTGTGAAGGGAGACGAGAGCGGACTTCCAACAAAGTTCAATCAAGCAGGAACCAAACACACATCCACTTCGGCATGACCTCAAGTGTCCCAAATCATCACAACAGCTATAACCCCAATGCCTAACAACACTGCAAAAAACTTGAGAGAGGGCGTGTCTGCCGTGACAGTCTTCTGTGGTATATAACCCTTTGATAGTAGGTGGTTTATGGCTACATAGATGAAAACTCCACATGCTAGACCCATTGATATGGCAAAGATCCAATCTGCCACAGCACCCTGAGTTGTGGCATCTATAATGATTCCAATGGCCACACCGATTGGACTTGAAATGGCAAATGCAAAAGCATAGGCTACACTTGACAAGAGAGGACGGTTCGGAATCTTGCGGAGGAGAGTAATACCCATGGCAATGGCTGCAAATATCTTGTGCAAAGAGATTGTCCATAAGGCTTTCCAGGCATCAGCTTTTGTATCGGCAACTCCAATCGCAATACCCTCAAAGACAGAATGGAAACACAAGGCGACAATCAACAAAATGCTATCCCCAAGTGAACCCACAGCAGCAACGGAGCCATGATGGATCTATTAAGTCATACAAGCAGATATTAACTCAGTTAGAGAAAAGACTGAAAGTTATGTACCATATGTACAACATTACAACCCAGATAATTAAGTATAGGCTAGTTAATCTAAAATAGAAGAGACTGTCGTTTTTTCCTCCGATGCTAATTTGAGATGAACGAGCATATCTCTCACCTGATGCTGTGCTTGTGAAGTCACGCCGTTATTAATACTTTTCCGTTGCTCAACTCCACCTGAAATGAAAGAAAAAAAAAATGAATGACGGGATCAATCAAGCTGCCACAACTTGTTCACCTCCTGGTTTTGGAGTCCACAAAGGAGATACCCGATTGTTTGAATTTGTTTAGCTTCATCTATTTCTGGCCGTGATTTTTCCGCTACCCTTGTAATAAAATTTTTATTCACTCGTGTGTTTGGCATATTATTTTTCCCATAAAGCTAAATTGTCTCCCTTGCAATGGTGGCCTAGACATCTATATACTAAAATAGAAAAGTAATCTTAACTTTTCGTCTGCTCAACCTTTCCCCAATACAAATCATAACCTTTCGTACGCTAATCCAAGACAATAATTTACCTTTCAAAATGACACAAACCAATTATATATTTCCTGTAAGCAATCAAACGCAACATTCCCATCACAGATGTACTAAAAAGCATTAATCTTTAGAAATCCTATAATGGAATTGATAATGAATATCAGATACGGAAAAAAAAAACTTTGATGAACAGGGACATACCTTGATGCTCGAGATCAGCAGCACCGGACCCAGCACCGTTTCCCTTGCCATACACGTAGGAGATTACACAATCCGCAAGCATGGTCAACAAGTAGCCGGCGCAAGCCAACATGTAAGCAAACGGGTACTCTTTTGGTGTCAAGTCCTCGAAAGTCTCGTTGGCGTCGCTGAGAAAGTGCATCAGCGCCGTGCCCAAGAAAACACCACCAGCAAACTGAGTCCCGAGAGTCAAGAAGCCCTCGTTCCACTTGAAGAAGTAGGGGGAAACGCCGGCGACGAAAGTGGCTATGAAGATAATTAGCAAGCACCATATCTTAGCCAGTATCAAAGGCCTGGAGCGAAGGTCGTGCTCGATTGCGTCGCTGTCGCTGTCGCTGTCGCCATCGTCGTGGCCGCTGTGAGCGGAGGCGGAGAGGAGGAGAAGGAGGAGGAGGGAGAGGGAGAGGAAGAAGCGAGGCATTGCGAGTGCGAGGTTAGGGATATGGTAGGGATTTTTCTACATTCTCAACTTCGTTATATGTATGGAAAGAAATCTTTGTAGGTTGTACTAGAGGCCAGAGAGAGAGAGGCAGGCAGTACAAAGGGCGAAGACGACAAAGTCAAGAAAGAGCGTGTAGTACAACACCAAACATATGGTTCGAAACAGACAAAAGTTTTGGTCGGCGTTTGTATAGTGTTCACCCCCATGTCACTCGCTCTACTGGGGGCGTGCTGTTTCACTTTCACCGGCTTATTCATATTTATTTTTTTATTTTTTATTTTTAAATTTATCATCTTATTTTCTATTCATATTTTAAGCCGCTGATTGTTTAAAGAATATTTAATGAATAATGCTGGAACTTCTGCTAGGTGCTTCTGCTTGAGAAAAAAGTTTATAATATTATTAAAAAATATTTTGTGATTAAGAAAATATTTTTTAATAATTTTTTTTACTTTCTAATTAAAAAAATGTTCTTAATGATATTTTAAATTTATTTTATTTTTCAAAAAGTATTAAAAATATTAAAAAAATTTATATAAAAAATAACTTAAAAACAAACGCATCAAAATACATGCTATAATTCCAACGGAATCCCTCGCTGGAATTGCAGCATCATTCATATTTAATAGATAATACCATTCTGAAAAGTTATTCATATTTAATAGATAATATCATTCTGAAAAGTTACGTGATGTGATGGATTATAAATTTATAATCATATTTTATATTTATTAATTTATTTTTCAGTTTTTTATTCAGCAAGCTGATCTTTTTAGAGAACTTTTTTAATAGATAGCGTTATTTTTCAACAGTCTCTTGATTATGTTTTGATGTGATGGAATGAAACCATACCTTTATATTTATTTATTGATTAATTTGTCTATTCCGTGAAGGGCACGCTCTTAAAGCCTAGCGTGATTGCAACTAGGATAGAATTTTCGGCTCCTATAATTTAACCCGAGATAGATAATTTTAGATAAAATTAATAAAATATTATTTTTAATATTAATATTATTTTAAAATTTTAAAATTTTAAAATTATTTATTATATTTTATGTAAGATTTTAAAAAAATTATAATAATAAAATAAGCTAAATTGAGATATTCGGACTTAGAAATGAAAGTGCATGGCTCCAGCATCATCGTCGATTCCTACTGATAACTCCTACAGCTAAGATGCAGCCAGGTCCCTAAGATAAAAGAAGGAAAAAAAACCCCAGGTTGATGGAAAACTCTTGAACCAGTTATTGAGAAAGCGAAACGCCACCGCATTGACATTTGGGGTACAAAGAAAATCCAAAAATGCCAACACCTTTCCATGTAACTTCGCCGTAAAGACTGGTCTGGGCCAAGACGACCCAGAAGACTTGTAATAATGCACATTTCAGTTCCTGTAGATTCTACGGAGAAGACTCAGAAATAACTAAAAAGCATCCAAAGAGAAGAAGTAAATAATAAGGCTCATTTTTTCTTGTTGCAGGAAAAGCCCCACAAATAAAATTAAAAAAAAAGAAGTTTGGTTTTCAAGCAATTGGCAAATAGGGACGTCACAACCCTGTTCTTCTCAAGAACTGAACAACCTACTACTTATCAACAAGCACAAACTTATTCTCGCGCTTAAAAAATAATCTAGATGCAATAATCGCAGTCTCAGATGTCAGTGAACGAATTACATAATTCTCTTGCTACAACTTATATGATGCAGTTCAAAATCTTTAGCCAAAATGGCTTTTGGCTTGAAAGAAAATTGTCTTCATACCTTCAAAAGCAGTGCCTTGTATTTTTTTTTTTTCAAGCCCTAAAATTTCCTTCACCTCTTTTTACATTTATTCTGGCCTCAACGCTTCCATAAACGACCATGCTGCTTCTGTTCTTCCATTCGCCTGCATCATTTGGTATGACCATTAATATGTAAATGTCATTTGGAGCATGTAAACCCACTCCCTCCCTCTCCCAACCAAAAACAAACAAATACCCACCAAAACCAGCGTTTTTTTTTTTCCTTTACCTCTGATAGTCTTTAGAACGCCTAATGAACTCTGTTGGGATCTCACACCCTTGGTATGATGCCAGTACTGGTCTGATATCAGGTGGACTGGTACGGGCAACAACTGTACACAAACCAGGCTCATACATATAATCAAGAAATTAACAAACCAGGCAGTATTCTCACAAGGACAATAGTAGTTCAACAACATGGTAACTATAAACACTAAAGGAGTGTCCCGTTCTTCTTTTCTTTTTTTTTTATGAGCAAAGGAGTGTCTCATTCAATATTATATGGCATGAACTTAGGAACTGTACACTGCTTACATTCAAGAAATGGTATAAAATCCAAAAGAGCTGTATCATCTGTCTCATGCTGCTTCCATGGCTTGACAGGAACACAGTTCTCTGGTTGAAGGCAACCTTCCAGCGCATGGCCACTCAAATAAAGAATCTTTCCAGGATTTCTGTTAAGCTTTGAAAGATCCTGACAAGGGAAACTATATATTATTGTCTACACTTCTCAATCTGGTCTAGCATCATAAATAATTTCCAAATATAAATCATGGGAAATAGGCAAAAAGCTGAGAATAACAATCAAAGAATTTCAAATACAGCACAAGATATAGAATTCAGAGATTGCAATAATCTTGAAGACGCATGAAAAGAATAGAATATAATGCAGGGGAAATAATGTGATTCAACAATTGGTCATACTCTGTAATGGTTCCCATTCTGGTACTTGGTAGCTCCCTTAGATAGCCTATATCGTATGCAATGCTTAGGATCCAGCCTTTCTACAACAGGATCTACAAACTGCACATATCAATAGAAAGCACGGTAATGATAGCCATATTAAAATAAGAAAGCAGTGATGACCAAGATAGCAAGTGAATAATCAGATTACCATACTCTGCTCATCAGAATATACAACAATTTCATAGAACTGAGCCAGATGTTCCAAGAAAGCATCAACTCCAGGTCTTTTGAGAGTTTGCCAGCCTTTCTCTCGCTTCAAATACCACAAAGATAAATTTCTTACAACATTAAGCAATTTCACAAAAACTATGAGCACAAGAACCTGATATAAAATAAACACACGGCAAAAGTGAAACCAATACTTGAATCACGACATCACATATTAAGCAAGCATAACACTATTAAACAACTAGTTTGATAATGCCAAGCAATCTCGTTTCCTTCTTTAAAAGCTTAAAATTAAAAAAAAAAATGCACTCGCCTTACCGTCCAATCATAGTGAATCAGGGTCTCTTGCAGATCTAGAACAAGTGTAAAAACATGTTGCTCTGCAGGATGCAAATCCGGAAGAAGCTTCTCTGCGTATGGTTCAGCAAAACTCTGCCATGAAGCACAAAAAGTTTCGGTAAACACAAGGAAGGTTGTGCTAGAGTAGAAAATCACAGATGAAAACCAAGCATGTACCTGAACTTGCTCTTCGATTAGCCTCCCCATTTCCAAGTAAAGCTCAATTGCTTTAGCAGGCACTGAGATGTTAAGAGGAAAAAAGAATCAATGTTGATATCAATATAAATTATATTTAGAAAGATGGTTTTTGGACTTGATCATGCTTAGGTGTTTCTCTTGTATGCGGCCTGTGTACATGGGCTATGCTATGCCTATTGCTATCAATAAAAGTTCTTGCTTAGCTAAAAGAAAAATTATGATTTTTGGCCTTCAGAGCCGACTGAGAATATTCTTAATCCATCTACCGCACAGCCTCAAACCCATGTAGTGTGCCAGCCAGACCGTCTTCACAACCCAGGCGCACACGTAAGGAGTAATGACATTCACTAGATTTCACTCCCTATAGATTCTTCACTAACTACTAATTACACAATGAACTAGCTATTTCATCAATCAGAGGTGGGGGGAATGAGTAGGGCTGTCTAGGAACCAGCCGTGAACCGATCAGACCGACCACCGGAGCACGGAATCGACAAAGAACCAGTCGACGGTCGAGAGGAATTGAAAGGAAAACCGATATCGGCGGTTCGGCGCCGATTTGAACCTCTGGAAAATCGTTGAACCGGCCAATCCGGTCTATTTAAATTTTTTTTGAATATATGTATATAAAACGGCGCTGTTTCACTTAAATGAGTGAAACAGCGTCGTTTTAGAGCCTAAAAGTTAAAAAAAATTATAATAGAACGGCGCCGTTTCAAAATGAATTAATAACCCCCCCCCCCCCCCACACACCCTTCTTCTTCCCCACGTCGTCTCTGCAACTCCCTTCTTCTTCCATGGCAGCAACGGCGCGACGCTTCTTCGTTCTTCCTCAGTTCCTCCTCCTTCACTGAACATGCCGACAGTGGACCGAAGACCGCGCCGACGCACATCGAGACCAATATGATCAGTTTTCTCTCCCCAAACCCACGATTTCGACCGGTTCAATAGACCCATGGCAGACGTCGGTGGTGTCTCGGTTTTGCTCCGAAACCGACGCCGAACCCATCGGTGTACAGCCCTAGGAATGAGAGCTACAAATAGAATGAAATGGAGCCCTCAAGATTCCCCATATGCTCTATTTTTCTAACAATAATGAGGTGCAATGATAATCATAAAGTCTATATCCACCAAAATGGTAAATATTTATGCCTTCTTCAAGAGAGGTGGGGGGGAGGCTCCTCTACTGTCTGCAAGAAGTATACCCTGCCCACATGGCAAAGTTTGAAACAAGCCAAATCTTCTATTTTTCTAACAATAATGAGGTGCAATGATAATTATATATCCACCAAAATGGTAAATATTTATGCCTTCTTCAAGAGAGGTGGGGGGGAGGCTCCTCTACTGTCTGCAAGAAGTATACCCTGCCCACATGGCAAAATTGAAACAGGCCAAATCTTGTATAGATAGAATTGTAGAAAATATACTACACAACACCTAAGTTACTAGAAAGAAATGAAGCCTACCTTGTAACATAGCCAACGGCAAAACCTACAAGAAAACCTTTTTTTAACTAGCACTGAGTGTTCAGGAACAACGTTCCAACTAAGCCCGGGGGTGCACAGGCCCTCTGCAAGGAATTTCCTGCAAGTGCACCTCGGATAATTCAAGGGAAAAATCTCCCAGTCCGATGGGCCCCAATCTGATGGCCACTAAAGATTGTTTGCACCCAAGGGGATTTGAACGTTAGACCAAGGGGGAGCATACCTCCAAACCCAAGGCCTTGACCACTTGAGCCAACCCCTAGGGGTTAAAAACCTACAAGAAAACTAATACTCCTACTGCTGCTGCTACTCGGTACAATCAGTTATCCATAGCAGCCATTGTCGGTAGGGAATCTATACACCTTGGTGTTTTTCAATATGTCTTAAGTTCATATGTGAGTGTCAGCAACAACCACCGCATTAACATCAAATTACATAATCCTGAAATATTACTTTTAAGACTTGAATGGCAATATGATAAAACGATTAAATAAAAAAGGGTATGCTCTCAGAAATAACCATCCAATGAAAGCCCACAAATGGAAAATTGCATTGACGACATAAACATAACATAGAGCAGAGATAATCAGCTGAATAGAGACAAAACTGCAACAGAGTTAAGGTTCCTACCTGTCATTGCAGCAGAGTAAAGCAAACCTTTAAATTTCTGCACGGGAGATCGATGAAAAATGTTACTCCTTATCCGATATTGTATTGCAAATACTAGCACCGCACAACCTCAAACGCACACGCAAAGTGCACACAAATCAAAACATTTGCAGCAAATGGCCAAACTACCTTATTTGAAGAAAGAATGACCCTACACTTACTTCAACAGCCGAGGCATCATCCGTCGCATTGAAATTCACTGATGATCGTAATGCCCTCGTCTTCACGTCGATCTCATCCAAAGTGTACGCTGTAAAATAAATACACGTCTTTTTTACAGCTCTCGTTATCTTATTCATCAAGAAACCGCAATGAAATTAGCGTTCACTGTTCTTTTAACTTTTAAGCCAAAACCAAACAAATTTTTTTAGCTTTCAAAAGGGGAAACACGCACACACAAACAACAATAAAGCTAATTTTTCTTTACCCTTGTTAATTATCATATGAATGTCATATTTCATAATTATTAGTACTAACTTACAAAATAAAGGATTGATTATCAATCTTATAAATTTCTCAGCCAAAAACAAATGCCCAAAAGAAAAAGAGTAGAGAAAAGAGAAATTTTCAAAACAAAAACGACATCGTATTAATGAAAAAAGCAAGAACCATATGAGGCGTAGCCTGCAGTGGCGGTGGCTCCGGTGAGGGCTCCGATGAGACCGTACTTGAGAAACCTCCAACCTTTGTTGCTGCTTGAAACGGTCGCATCGAAAGGACCCAGAGGAGTATCTGTAGTAGTATTAGGAGGAGGAGGAGCAACAGCAGCGGCAGATGCAGGCGACGAGGCAAATGGCTGGACGTCGGAGCTTAATGGGCGTCGGTGGTGCTTCGTGAGCAAGGAGGCGAGGCGGGATCGGAGTATGGGGAAGGACATCCCTAGGAATCTTTATTTATTAATATGGGTCTGTCTCTGAGATCTCCGCGTGTTCTGGCGTTCGAAGTAGGGTTTTGGTCGGGAGGTGTTTGGAAATGGGAGGGGCTTTGAGCAGGAAGGTAGGGCTGTAAGCTGGTCGGTCCGGACCGGGAAAAGTGACCGGACCAGACCGGTCCGAGCTACAGACCTATCGATTTCGGTTTCATACCGAGAAAATTCAGTCTGATTTTGCGGATCGACCGAATTTCTATATTTAAAAATATTTTTAATAATTTAATATATTATTTTTATATAGTAATTATATAAATTAATGATGTAATTTTTATCTAATTTATTATCATTGATCATATAAAATATTTTTTTAATGATTTAGTTACATAATACATATTAATAATTCACTTCATTTTAACTTAGTAATTTAAATAATTTTTTTATTAATTTATTTGAAAGAAAAAAGAAGAAAAAATAAAAAATAATTGGATTAGACCGAACGGACCAACTGGATCGGACATGACCGATGGCTACCGGTTCGGTCTGGTCCCAATAGATGTTAGGTCCAATCCAGTCCAGTCCGAAAAAAATGATGGACAAAAAATTTCAATCAATCACCTCTCGGACCGAATCAGACTGGACTGATTTACACTCATACTTGAAGGTTAGGACTAGGGAGTATTTGGGAGTCAGCATTGGGCGGTTCTAAATCGAGAGTATAATCGAAATAAGTAAACGATTTGGTTAATTTATTGGAAAATTTTTAAAAACCTTGAACTTGTATCCAATTTAGGGCCTTGCAGAGTTATAGTAATTCAAAGCTTTCTACAGATAAACTGAAATACGTTGTTTTTTTTTCCTTCTTTTTGTTTTGGGTGGGGAGGAAAGTCAGAAACTTGGGGGGGAAACATAGAGCCCTTCCAAAACAAAAGGAGCTTTTATACAATCATGAAGACCAGATGATAACAAGGACATCAAATCATTTTGGTTCTCATGGTTCAAGCAGAACTCAAATATCCCACAAACAAGGGGAAAACAATCATGCACTCAAGTCTTTCGATAGCTTTCATATGCTTTTATCTAGAATAAAATGTAAGTTCAAGCGGT
Source organism: Juglans mandshurica (assembly GCA_022457165.1). Taxonomy (NCBI): domain Eukaryota; kingdom Viridiplantae; phylum Streptophyta; class Magnoliopsida; order Fagales; family Juglandaceae; genus Juglans; species Juglans mandshurica. The sequence continues at coordinate 476,803 of CM039632.1, read as the reverse complement.
TCAACCCGAACGGATATTGGGTGGGTTTGACCCGAACCGAAACCTCGAAAATGTGTAACATTTTACCGGAAGGTGTAAATAATTGAATCCCAAGGTGAATCCCAGAACCGCACATGGCAGATTATGCCATCTTTACATGACCATAGGGTGCATGATTTTAGTAAAGTTGTTCAAGTTACAATAAATGCACGAGTTATACCCACAACCAGATGTTTCATTGTGTCAGCTTAGCTACAATGTGAGTTTATTGCTCTTGCATTACAGACACATTTATTGGACCATTGTCACAATATCACACACTCATATTTTATGGGGCGGTTTTGGGGATTACATGTCTCTGGCTCTGGCTCTATCTCTATTACACACTGCTCAGGGTTATTGGTTCGAACCTTCAAGAAAATGCAACCCCTCAATCATAAAGCCAAATAGCAGTCAACCTCTAATTGGTAAGATGGAGATTCCTTAGTCTTTCTTAATAAGAAACAACTAGAAAGTTCAAAATAGTGAAGTAAATGGGAAAAAAGACCTCCCCTTTTGGTCAGGGGAACCTTGTAGCTTTGTAAACCCATCCACACGGATGTAAATCAAGATTAGAACTCCTATATATAAATATGAGAAAGCCTGAAACTACAACTTATCTGTTTCATACCCTTTAAAGCTTAAACTCCTTTCCCACCCACATATTCCCTTTCCAAAGTCCTGCCTCTTCTGCCAGAACAGATATCAAAATGGATCTAACTGAGTACTACAAACTACAAACCCTGACTTAGTTTATAAGCATGCAGTTTCTAAAGAAGGTGACACAGTTGGTACTCTCAATTTCTATGTTTTCTTTCTTCTTTTCTCACTCATCCTAGCTTTCTTTCCCCCAGTCTTTCAACTTCTTATCTGCATTCCCTTTACAACTATTTGGCCACACTGTTGATAAAAATTGCATATTCCTCCTTTGCAATGGACTCCTGGTTCTCCTTGCAAAATACTCTGGTCTAATAAGATCTCTGTCAGGGTCTAATCACGAGGAGGAGTCCATTACATGTGTTGATCATGGTTTGCAACCCGAATCGTCAACATTAGAGACCAAAGAGGCAGTGTTGGAGAACAAGGTTACGCTAGAAACCGTCGGTTCTGCAGAGAATGTTGCCCTGAGACAAAGGAGAGAAATAGACTATTTGATCAAAGATGTGAAAAAAGAAACTGAAAAGACAGCTGTGGAGGAAGGAGGAAAAAGTAGGTTTTTATTTCAGAAGAAGAAGAAGGAGAAGGTGTAGTATATGTCTCAGAAGATGAAGAGGAACAAAAATAGTTAGCAACTAGCTCATTTATCAATAAAGAAGAAGAATAATAAGACGAAGGAAATGAGAAGTTGAGTATAGAAGAACTAAACAAGAAGTTTGATGATTTTATTAGAAGGGTGAAGGAAGAAATAAGAACTGAAGCTCAACGACAGCTAGTTATGGTCTAGTGATCCCATTGAATTATTTTTTACTCAAAAAGTCATCTGTGTCTCTAATGATAATTGTGAATTGTAAGTTCCAATACTTGTTCACCCTACTTCTGTTAGCTGTATCTGAATGTACTCTAAGAACTCTTGTCTCATATTTGTAATTTTGTTATCTGTGTACTTGTTTGTTGTTGTAATATGAATAAATAGTTAGTGAATACTGTGTCTGTAGTCTTATTGCAACCATATTTTACGTTATTTGGTATATAAAGATGTCACACGATCCATTTGCATGGGGAGGACAATTAGATGTGTGGCCCTGCAGGTATAGGTTGATATAATATGCTGCCCAAACCCTAAAATAAGCATGGCAAAATCCATGCAGTAAACTTTTAGGCACTATTATGTGATAAACAAGAGTTTCATTAACAAACACATCAGATCTTGGAAGCTACATATGGACCTTGATATGTTACCCTAAGCACATTAGATTTTCTTTTTAGATACCATGAATGAAGAATGTCAAGCATTGTGTAAATGATGATTATGAGTAGGTCGTATGAGAAATTGATCAGTCATTGAAGTGGGTCATAACCCATTTGGTCGGTTATTACTGCTCATTTTTCCTTGAAGCTCTCAGTTTATCAGTTGTTTTGAGATAGACATGAACGCTAAAGTCCATCTATAATAAATTATGAACTAAATTGGGGTTGGAGTACTGTATCTGGTGGGCATTTTTTTCCTCAATAATTTTGACAGAATTGAAAAAGAAAACGTGTCATGATAATCGAACCAAATCACCATTTGATTCAAGTCCTGATTACAAAAGTTAACCAATTAAGATTAACTTATGATTATACAACTGTTGATATGAAAGAATATGACAGGGTGTGCTCATCTACACCATACGATTCTTAACGCATGGAGGATTGAGATTCTCTGCTTGAATTAAATGATTCGATTTGGAGAAAAACAGACACGTCTTTAAATACATATGTGACGTTTAGTTATCTGAAAACCTCACAAAGACAGCATCAAAATCATTGAAGGACCATATGCTATGTTGTTTTTATCTAGATTAGATCAATGTATAGAAAGTCTTTAATTTGATTTTAAAAGGAGTTGTTAGGCTATACCGATATAGTTGTTCATAAAACAACATAATGTTAATGAGTAAAAGAGTTAAATATGAAAATAATTGAATTTGGGTCTTTTCAGTCCATCATCAAGACACAAACAAACTTGATGAGCACATTAGTTGGTTAGCCCTTCCTCTGTTTCAATGTGATTGAAAATATGGTTACAACAAAAGGACATGAATTGTTTTCAATAGCCGAAAGGGATTGAAGGTGGCATTTGCTTGCATAGGTTGTACACGTGGCCCAATATACCTTGAATCCTGTACACTTAATCAAGTATGTGGTTGGAAACTCCAGAGCCTTCATTTTCACAGCTCCAAGATGGATTTACATGAGAAAGCAGGTTCTCTCCATAAGTGTCTTATTCTTCTTCACATTTTGAGGTTGATCTCATTTTAAATGAACATGTTCGATTCCCACTCATTAAAGGCTACACAACACAGGAGTGAATTTGAGTTGGTGAGAGATTCTGGCCCCTCCAAATTAGGTGGGACTTAATGGGAGAGAGAGACACACAACGTTGTAGGAATGACCAAGTACTCTAGATCGTATCTTCCATTGAAAGCAACTAATGTATTCATTCATGAAACTTCCTTCATTCTTTTGATAACATCGAAATCTGGTAAACTAAGCATCTGTTTGAAATAATACTTCAATCTCTACAATTAGTTATAATGTGGAACTGTGAATGAATGGTCTGATTGTGCATGAGGGTGACCTTGTTTTTAGTGTAGGCTTTAATTTGGATTTCAGGAAAAAAGAAAAAAAAACAAAAAAAAGATGGACAATGCATACAGACCCTACAACATTTAATTAAATCCTTGAAACCCCCCTTACATGTTGACATAATTACGCACGCCCCTTCAAAATTGTAAACCTTAAAGCCTTTGATACGAAGTCAGAACATAAACATCTAAATCCTTAAAAACCAACGTGATCCAAAATTCAGTACCTCACATCTGCATACAACTTTCATAATTCCTATCCACTCTGGGCATTGGTTGGGGTCCTAATGGAACAGGAAAAAAGGGCGGCGCTTCTGGGTGATAAAGTGTCGGTGGCGGCAGTGGTGGCCGATACATTGGCAGCGGTGGTGGAGGGATGTGGCTACAAGTGTCATACAATGGATAGTGATCAAGCCCTCCTCCATATGGTGGGTAATCATACCAAGCTCCCAACACTGGATAATTGCGTGACATCCCATGATATGGAGAAGGAACAAATCCATTTTCTCCATAATAATTATAACCTCTTTCCCTGACAAATCTAATCCATTTTACCTCTGCATGTTTACCATATCTTTCCAACACCCTCAGAAGTACATTTGGATTTACTCTCCCAGTAACTTTCACTGTCCCTTGATTAGCATCCATCGTTATGTTGTAAACTCCTAACAATTTTATAAAATAAAAGACTTGATGCAAAAACAGAATACATTTTAAATAAAATGAATTATCAATTAAAGGTGAATTGGAAAAATACCACGCAGACTCTGCAAGACTTCCATCACCTTCCTTTTACACATCTCACACTGTGAATTCACTTTAAAAACACACGTTTGCAAAGACAGCATTCCAAGAATATCTAACAAATCATCTCAAAGGCAAAAAAAAAAAAAAAAAATTAAAAAACGTGACAACAACCAATAACAAAAGAATTAACATCTGTTTTCCATTAATCTAACCACTTCTATAGAGGAGTAATCCATCACCAAAACCTTTTGATGGAGTTTCTTTCTACCCTATTTAGGACTCAGAAAATATTTCTGAAAGTCGACTACTGAAAGGGTAATTAAAAATGGCCATGCCTTGACCTTGATTCTTAAGTCGTTACTATTATGAGAAATATTCTAAGTACATTAATACCATAAATATCTTTGGTGTAAAAAAGATCCCAAAAAACAATATCATATATATAAGATTGTCCTAAAATCTCTCCCGCAATAATCAATCATATTAAATTATATAAAAAGCAATCAAGAAGTGAGCTTGTTTATATATGGAAAGCATGATGGAAGGTGATCATTAAACTCTATTTTTTCTTTCTTTTGCAATACGAATCAGTGAAATTGCAAGAGTTATGCAGACTCGCAGAACAAGGAATCTCAAAAAATGAACACTTTTCTTTCGTGGGCGTCACATGGGAATGTGATTCCCATGGGAGCCACATGGATTTTTATGAAAATTAGAACCAAATATGTATATAATCTTAGTTTTCCAATGAGGTTTCTCGAATACCAACTTTTCCTTTATTCTAAAGGAAATTCCAAAACTTTATATTGTGAATTAAGAGCATCTTCAAACAATTTTTTACTTTTCGATTGGTTTGTACTGATAGAACGAAGAATTACATAAAATGTCTTTCTGCACTGGTGCTATCCGTAGACTCTCCCTCCCGGAATGCTCTCTTTCTTCACTGGTGAGGGCCTCTCTCTCTCTCTCTCTCTCTCTCTCTCTCTCCCTTATTTGAGCTTAATTCAAGCACAAAGGCTCTTAGGCATCATACATGTCTTTTTAATTAATTGAATACAATCTTTCTTTGATTAGTTTTGTCAGAATACTGTCTTAATTTGCTGATTTTCCCTCCTTTTCTTTCTTTATTCAAGTTATATATATAGGATAATCACGTTGTATTTAAATGCTACTTTTTAAGAGATGTCTGCAAAGAAAAAAAAAATGCGTCTCTGAATCTAGAAAAGAATATAGCAACAAATTAATAAGATTTATTCAATAAACCGAGAAAAGTACAAGGTTGATGTTTAGTATTGCTATTAAGCTATAGTTTGGACCCTGAACATGATTCATCCATCACAAAATCCAGATGCCAAGTTTTATTTTCATAAGAAAAGGTTTCAATATATTCTGCACTAATAATGGTATATCGTCCTAAAAGTTGATAGAAACCATTTATATGCAACTCAAAATACTGAAACTTTATTGTTTGTGATTTTTTTTCTAATGAAGATTTGAAAGTAGTATGTAATATAGAATCATAGACAATTTGGATAACATGAATTAATAATTATTTTGATCGAACCTGATGCAACTTTGAGTGCATGCAGGTCCTTATCTTTTGCTGAACCACCTCAATGGCTAGCAATGATGCAAAAGTGAAAGGGTCCATGCTATCAGGATTAGTAATTCCTACGTCTCAAACAAACATGACAGAGGCTCGCAAGAGATCAAGACGATTATATCAATGTAGTAAAAGTGCCAAAACTGGACGTGGTGCTCCAAGTACTACTAGTTCTGCTAAATCACCCATTTTAGAGAAACTAGACTCTACTCTAATGCAAGTAGCCATATTCTCTATTGTCTCTTTAATAGAAGGAACTTTGTGTTTCTACAACCTGAGGCCCCATATGAAAGGAAAGAAAACCAATGCAATTATTGACACTGTCTACTTCTGCATTGTAACAATGGCCACAATTGGATATGGAGACCTTGTCCCTAATAGTTTCCTCACAAAGCTACTGGCCTGTGCTCTTTCTTTCACAGGAGTGGCAATGGTTGGATTACTCTTGAGTAATGCAGCAGACACTTTGGTTAAAAAGCATGAAGATTTGCTAGTAAAAGCTTTGGATATATACCAAAATTGTGGTCCAACTGAAAGTGCCAAAGATGAGGTTAAGACAATTAATATTGGAGGAAGATACAAGTGTTTATTGGTATTTATGCTTCTTTTGGTACTCATAATCACAGGGACAACCTTCCTAGCTACTGTTGAGAAGTTGGACCTAATTGATGCATTTTACTGTGTTAGCATTACTATCACAACTCTGGGATACGGAGATGAGAGCTTCAAAACCAAAGGAGGGCGTGTTTTTGCAGTGTTTTGGATACTAGCAAGTACTATTACTTTGGCTCAGTTTTTCGCCTGCATTGCTGATCTAAATACAGGGAGCAGACATAGGGAATTCGTCAAACGGGTTCTTAGTAATTGGAAGACGACAAATGATGAACTGGAGGCAGTACCAGATGAATCAGATGATCTTGATCATGATGATAGTTGTGTAAGGTAACTTGAATGCTTAAAGTTTTATTTTTCTCTTAATTTTAATGTTGCAAACACCATCACCATGCACGTATGATTAATGTGAAACTCATCATAATTAGGAAGTAAATCAGCAAATTTTCTTTTAATCTTGTTTATACATGATATATACAAATTAATCTTCTTATTCTTTCCATTTTCTAATCCACAGGGCTGCTGAGATCATCCTATATAAACTTCAAGAAATGGGCAAGATAACCGAAGATGATATTTATCTTGTAAGAACTGCAAGGGAGGAATTCGAACACCTTGACATTGATTGTTAACAGATCAATCAAAGAACTTTAATTGATCAGTACTACTTTCTGATCATTGTATGATGTTTCTAAGCAGACAAGTTACCAATTCAAGTGAGGTGGTAGTACTGATCGACTCACCCCTTGTCATCAAGCGAGAGAAGAGAAGAATGTGGGAGTTGCAATAGCTTCTTGTATTGGTAGGAAAATGATTTATACAGTATAGAGTATGTATATAAGTCTCGCATGCTTCTTCTTTTTTTTGGTTAAAGTACAAGAAATTTAGAATCCACATAAAAAAAATTGACTTTTTTTATTGGATCCAACTTTTTTTAAAAGGAAGTGCACAAAACTTAAACATTCTAAAATTACATTTAACATTACTCATATTTATAATCTCGACTTCATATTTTTTATCTAGGGTTGTAATAACTTATCGATTGGTTAAATTTAAATAAAAATGGGATTCCATCTCTCTTAGATAGGGAAAATTTTAAAAATAAAAACTAGATTATTGATATGAAATAGGAAGATCTCGAAATTTGACAAAATATATTGAAATGATTGTAAGATTATTTTATTATTTTAATCAAACCCTAATGCTACACCTTGTTCATTAGAATGGAATAATTTTAGCTTGTGTAAAAACGTGTTCTCCATGTTGCTAACACGTTAAATTAAAAATAAAATAAAAGTTTAAACTTCTAGTGCGAGAAATGATATTTGCAGTTATATGATGCGTAAATGCTGTGTACTTTTTTTTTAAAAAAAATTAAGTAAATATGATGACTATATATAAAATTAAGTTTTTAATATATAGGACTGATTTAAAAATAGAAAGACTGTTCATAAAAAAAATTGAAAGACTGAAATGAGAGAGAAGAAGAAAAAAACGGGCCGAGTCTCTAGTTTAAGGTCTCGGCCCAGTCCATCTCAGGATCTCTCGCCTTCATCCTCGCTTACAAATTATTGAATTAAAAAATTGTAAGAAAAAGTCTCAACGCTTATAAATACTTGAAATTTGCGAAGTGGCTGAAAATGTTAGATCTTTCCGCGGGGAATTGGTCGAGAGTTTGCACTTCAAACCGATCGGAAAACGAAACCCAATCCTGCTTTCCACTGGTAAGCCTGTCTGCATCTCTCTCTCTCTCTCTCTCGTTAAATCTTGCTGGAAACCCATTTAGGTTACTTTCTATGGAAACCTCTTTTAAAAACCTCAGTTTCACTCCAATATGTGTGTGTCCCTTCATTTCACTTCCTCTTCTCTTCAGTTGGTTTGTTTTTTCCCCATGCATGCATGTAGAGGGGTGTTATGTTGGCTAAACGCTGCTGGATGTATACAAATTAACTGTTACTATAGAATTTTTTAGATGCCGATTGTGTACTGTGAAAATCTTGCTGATCCAATCGCGTGAAGCATACTGTAAGAACCTTGCTGATCCAATCGCGTGAAGCATTTGGACTCACAGCCAGTTAGTTACTTCGATTATTTTATAGATCTTTGATTTTGTGAATGAAACAACATAAACTCACAATTGAAGCCATGATTAGAGTTGTTCTGCTGGAGGGAATACATGTTTCCTCAAGCCCATATTCTTAAATGTATAAACTTGGATTTGTTAAGTCAATGATTTCTGCTTGAATCGAATCGGAAATCGAGCTTTCAATCGGAAGTTGACGACGCACAAGGCATTGATAGAAAGGAACAAGAAGCAGTATGAGTAGCAGTTACTGCTTTTACATTTCAGATGCTAAATGTGACTGGTGGATTTCTGTTTTTTATTGAATTTAGACCATAACCCTTGGCGACATTACTAATCTTTGTTAGAGATGATATCAATAAAGCATTTTATGTTATTATTGTAATTAGTGTAACTCGAATGTGACGGTACAGGTTTTTTAGTGCTGTTCAATTTTGTTGAATCATTTTAATGGCCAGCAATGGTGTGAGAGAGCCCTTGTTGTCAGCATCACTGGAGCCCACAGCTCAGAAAAACAAGAAAGAAGGTCTGAATAGAAGAAGAGATCGGCGGTGTAAAAGTGCTCCTCTCGCAGAGTTTGTTCCTCCAGCGAAAGAACACCCAAGTTTTAAGAAAGTAGCCATATTCTTCGCTGTGTATCTCGGTTTAGGAGCAGTATGCTTCTATCTTGTAAGGAACCAGATTGAGGGGAAGAAAACGGATGGGATTCTGGATGCTGTTTACTTCTGTATCGTGACAATGACCACTGTTGGATATGGAGACTTGGTGCCTGACAGCGCCCTTACGAAACTACTTGCTTGTGCTTTTGTTTTCACGGGAATGGCTCTGATTGGACTAGTCCTGAGTAAAGCAGCAGATTATTTGGTAGAGAAGCAGGAAATATCACTTGTTAAAGCTTTCAATATGCGTAAAAAAGTTGGCCCCTCGGATATTCAGAAGGAGGCTGAGACCAACCGAGTGAAATACAAATGTATAACTGTCTTTGTCCTTCTTATGGTGCTCATAGTAGCTGGGACAACCTTCCTAGCTACTGTTGAGAAATTAGAACTTGTTGATGCATTTTATTGTGTCTGTGCTACTATCACAACCCTGGGATACGGAGATAAGAGCTTCTCTACTAAAGCAGGGCGTGCTTTTGCTGTCGTTTGGATATTGACAAGTACTATTACCTTGGCTCAGTTTTTTCTATACATGGCTGAGTTAAACGCTGAAAGAAGACAAAGGGCACTTGTCAAGTGGGTTCTTACTCGAAAGGTGACAAATGTAGATCTTGAAGCAGCTGATCTTGATGATGATGGGGTTGTTGAGTGAGTTACCTTATCTGTTTTCTTTTTAGAGCACATCTTTATTGTCACGGATGCTTTTCTCCACAAGCTCTATGAAAAATGTTTTTTTTTCTTTCTCAATGCACAGATTATTTAATATATTACTAAAGCTCACACATTGCTTTCTTTTTCCACAGTGCTGCTGAGTTCATCCTATATAAGCTGAAAGAGATGGGGAAGATAACTGAAGAAGACATTTCACTTGTAATGGAAGAGTTTGAAGATCTGGATGTTGATCAGTCTGGAACTTTGTCGGTGTCTGATATAATGCTTGCTCAATCATCTAGACGAGAGAGGTGACCATACCATGGGAACCTGATAATTGGTTTGTAAAGAGATGCGAAATATTCTGTGTAAAATCAACTTTTCATCATCGATACATCTGGTTCATGGCTTTTGACATGATCAATATATTGGTAGCCCAATAATTCAGTCTCAATTATCATTCGCATTCAAGACACCAACAGTACTTCTGGCCTGTATCTTTTGGGCATGAACGGATGATAGCCTTGGAAGTAACAGACTGAAGCTGGGTTAGAATAATTTGAGTTGAAATGAGATGAATTGAGTTAAAAATTGAATATAATATTATTAGAATATTATTTTTAATATTTTATATTTGAAAAAATTAAATTGTTAATTATATTTTTTATAAAAATTAAAAAAAATTATAATAATAAAATAAGATGAGATATTTTCTTGTATACAAACGACATATTAATTGGGCTTCTTGGAAATTAAAGATCAATCCTAATAGATGATGATCATATGATTGAAGATCTGCAAAAGGTGTCGTCATACTGCTTTTTCCGCTTTCATGTTGGAAAAGCCTTGGCCTTTAATTAACATTTGTAATATTTATATTTATATTTATATTTATACTGTGGTGCAATCAACCATTTTCAATGCCATGACAATGGATTTGACAAAGGTCCCCACACCACCGGCAAACGAATATATAATCAATCATGCAGCCCCTCTTGAAGTTTCGAGCAACCACAAGTTCATGGGACCCATAATTCAGTGGGATGTCATGTAACCATACCAGCATCGTCGCCAACTATGGGCCCACAACAAACGTATCCAACGTTCCACATCACACTTGGCAGAATATAAGATCAGAGGAAGGAAAACGAAACAAAAATGGACTGACGTGTAATAACACGGGTTTCCAGTTTCCTAGTCCTAGAATTAGAAAGACATCCCACTTCGATGACCCCATCGTTTCTCAATCACATCCTACACATTTCGTTTGTTTCCTCACGCAATCCAATCCCATTCTAAATATGCAGGTCTTAAAGAAACTAGCTTTGTGTCTCAACTCTCTAGTGTCTATCCGGATTCACCGCACTCCTCCAAACATAATAATTATACACCCAGTTTTTTTTTTTTTCAGATAATAATGCAAAGATGAATCCGAATGTCATGAACAAAATTATTCTTCCCCGGAAAGAATTTACAAAAAAAAAAAAAAAAAGGGGAAGGGGGGTTGGGAGGAGTTTCGAAATTACACATGGGTTTTGTTGTTTCGTGCTGCTACTCGGACTTGAAGCTCTCTACCGGATGTTCAAGTTGCCCAGCGACGTAATCGAGGAGTCCCTCTACGGCCTTGTCGTCGCCGTGGACGTCGGTGCCCTTTACGGAAGTCCGGCCGAGGAAGATCACGGCGAAGAGGAAGAGTGCGGTGGAGAGAAAGAGGGGCCAGAAGTAAGCCAAGATGGTGACGAAACTGGGTGCTACAAGGACGATGAAGACGATGGTGAGAGAGAGAGTGAGAGCGAAGATGATGTGGAACTTGTACTCGAGAAGCTTTTCCGGGATCTCCATGGCTTCTTGGGTTTGGGAGAGAGAGCGAAAGAAAGAGGAGAGATCAGAAAAAGAAGGAGAGGTGTGTAGTGTTGGTGTTGGATTTTAACAAACGAAGGAAAGGGGGAGGGATTGGACTGTAGTTCCACTATGCAGAGATTCTCTGAGGCGAGACTGAAGTGTGTGTTTTGTTCTTGGGGGGTCTCTGGAGGAGAGAGTGAGTACCGTGATTTTCTTTTCTTTTCTTTTTACTCGTGTCACCGTGTGCTTACAGCTTATCTAATTTCCAGTCACTTTTCTTCAGTATTTATTGGTAGAAATTATTTTTAAATTAAATAGTCTTATATTCCAAATAGATTTTAAATTACCCATCCTTAAAATCATCTTTTTTTTTTTTTTTTTTTTATCATCATTATTAAATGGAATTTATATTATTACCTTTTGCATTCTTTAAAAGATTTTTGATATTATTACCATTTTGTAATATTTTTTTCAAAAAACTATGTTTGCAACTCTGTTTGGAAGGAGAATCTTTTTTTATTTCACTATTCCAAAGAGACAAGGAGGGATATTAAGGTCATCTTGTTAAAAAAAATAATCACATGGACATTTTTGGCACTTTCCCTTCGCTGCATGCAACTGTCGGTTATAAATTAATTGATTTTAATGATGGGTTTGGGTTTAAACGAGGATTTTGTTGGTTTGTGGGGGTGGATAAGATCTAAAACAGAACCCGGTAATTAGAGGCCGAGAGTTTCCCAATATTGAAGCCCAAAGAACAAAAGCTCAAACCAAAGTGCAAGTCCATGTCCAAAGTCCAAAGTCCAACCCCTAAAATAATGAACACGCCTGCCTTGCAGTTTTTGTGCATCCAGTGAGTTAGTTTGACCTTGAGTTTCTCATATCTTTCTTTCATCCAATGCTTGAGTAGCCCGCCCTATGCAGCTAATATTTCTCCACAATCAGAGGTTGGCGTTGATCAGTAAGACGAGCAGGGAATAGAACCATCTCTTTTTGTTAGGATATGGAGATTTTTCTTCATACCCTTCGAGACAACAGTATGTATCACATTCTAGATGAATTACAAAAGTATGACAGTTAAAGTTTTGTCAAGAGAAATGAGTCAACTGCAATTATACACGATATATAATCATTCTTCCAAGAGAAATGAACAAACATGTAGGTCTAACAAGACAATTTACCTTGAGCCACGAAAATGCAATGGAAAGGGGTATATTGGCAAACAACCGTAACTTTTAAATCATTTTTAGCAACTGTAGCAATACTCCAAGGTCCTCCAATAGAAAATTTATCGCCTAGATACATAACCTCAATGATTTCAATCTTGCAAAATGATAAAAGCTTACGGTAGCGTTACAGCAGAAAAGAAAAAGAGACCGATTGGCGCCGAGTTGAATAAGCTATCAGATACTCTGGTCACTGGGGATTCCACTTTTCAAATTGAGACTCTTGGCAATGTGGGTCTAGCCAACCCTTGGAAGTGCCCTTCTCCATGTTGACAGTTCTTTTGCCACCACCCACAAGTTCTCGAAGACTTTCTAACTTATTCTCCCGAACCGTCCCACTAGTCCTCTGGTCTGCTTCCTTCAATTTTTGCTTGAACCGCTGCTTACGACCAGAAGAATTCTGCTCTTGTTGCTTTGACTGGGAAGGGGGTGCTCCGTGTGGTCCTAGGTAGATGTTCTCTTCCTTTTTGGCCTGCACAAGTGCAATAACAAAAATTTCTAAGATCCGAGGTTAAGTGCATAAGTAGTCCCATCGTATACAGATTATCTTCCTCATTAAGAGTCTAGGATTCTTGCATCAGACCTTTGGAGAAGGAGGTTTTGGAGATTCTACTTCTGGAGCATCAAGCTTACGTTGATCTGGGTCTCCAATTTCCAAGCTTGGAATCACGAATCCATCGGTATCTAATGTAAATACCAGCCAAAGAGTTATGTTAGTACTGCCAGAAACAGTTCACAAAATTTGCAGAAGTTAGCACTGCTGAGACCAGAGAACTGTGTGTATTTAACAATGATGGATTTCATGCAAACAGATCATTGAAATTATCAAAACGGCTGCCTCCTAATTACCTTTAACATCACATCTACTTCATTCTTACACTAACATGTAATTAAACTACAAATCAATCCATGGAATGCACACTACAATCCAATAGCAATTACTAAAGAGTTAAAGATATTCCAAATTGAAGTTAAGATTAGTCAAACTCATTGAATTCAAAGTGTCCTTAATTATTAAGTGCCATGCAAAAGAGGAACCATTGACTTGAAACGTTACAGCATTCTATAAGACAGCAAGATAAACACAGCCTTAGCCAAAGCAACATCATAAAACAGCTGCCTTATGTTGTAAAATACGTATAACTCCTATCACTGTCTAAAGTAAAGTAAACCTAAAAAGTGAAAAGTGAAAATTTTGTAAATTTTATCAACAGATGAAGCTAGTTTTCTGTGGGGAAAATAACCCAATTGAGATTAATCGTATATAAATCCAACATGCAGATTCAGTTTTGAGGTAGATTAAGGTCCCGTTTGGTTGATAGACTCAACTGAGATCAATCTAATTTTAAATTGAGTCTAACATCCAAACACTCAACTCTCAAATTACTAAACTCATCTCAACTCAAAACCTCTTTACACCTGAGACCCACAACCTTTTTCAATTTTCCATAAATATATCTAAACTCATCTTAACCTCCAAACACATTTAAACTCATCTTAGGTGGACCCCACAAAACTCACTCCACCATCTCAACTCACTACTATTCATAAAGAACTCAACTCAGCTCAACATTCAAACGCAACCTAAATTGATGACAAGGAGCTCTAGCTCAAAAGGTATTTCCTCTCTACACAAAAATAAGCATGAAGATGAGATCCTGGATTCCTATAATCACAACTTCAAAACTGGTCTTTTATCCTATATGAGTAATGCTCTTTTTCATCCTAGATGTTGTCATCCCTACCACATCACCAAGTGGCTATCATTTAAGTGGTTGATAGAATAAGCCACTTGACATGTGCCAGCCACATCACCAAAGGTGACTGGGGATTATAAGGTTTAGGATGAAGGGTGGCATTGTTTATCCTATATTAAGATAAAATCGCTTAATACAACCACATGAGCATGGCCTAGTGCATGCATGTCTGCAAGAAACATGGCTCCTGCGATGTTTCCCTCAAACTGACAACCATAACCTCAATTACCTATGTTTGCCCAATTGCCAAGTATGGCCAAGTACATGCATGTATGCAAGAAACATTGTTCATGGGATGTTCCCCTCAAGCTGACAACTAAAAACCTCCAACAACCTATATTAGACCATGTAAACGAACTTTCGTTATTCCAGGTTTTTATATTATATGATGGGCATATCGAACGAATATAACAATGGAAACAAGCTAATTTCCTTCATAAAAATGGAACTTCAGATTTCAGGTTTTTATCTGATTTAGCTAAATCCATACATAAGAATTTTTTTTTCTTGGTCAAAAAATGTATATTCATATGCATATTTATGACTTCAAGTCCAGATCAAACCCCCTTAAATATTTAAACTTTTCTACCACTTGAAATGTGCAAACAGCTCCTGAGAAGGGAGAAAAACCCAATAATAAATACATAAAACTTATAATACAATAAGTGCCCACGCCCAGAAAAGCAAGCACAGTGAAACTAAAATAACCAAATCAAAATACTATTTTTAACCATAAGAAATCGGAGAATTAGAAACTAATTCCACATGGAAACCCGAATGAAATTCGAAATGTTTTCTTTCCAGGATTTTCCCAGCAAACAAAAAAGGGGCCACGACAAAATATAAGTAAAATTAAAAGAAAAAATGATACCCCACTCATCTTCTTCTTCAAATGGAGGATGGGTTGGCACTGGAGACGAGTCCATGGGACGCTGATGAACATGGATTTCAACGGCCAAAGGGCGCAAAAGCCCAGTAAACGGTCACACGGCCAATCGCCACCGATTCGAATCGAAAGAAAAAGGCCCCAGTACTGTGTATCTGTGAGCGTCTGAAGCAAAGAGCTATATAACTAGAAACCCTAAAGAATCCCCCAAATATGGAAGAAGATAATACAGTAGTAAAAAATTTAAAACCCTAACCCTAGAACTATTGCTCCTTATAATTCCATATCATTTAATTAAATTATGATTTTAATCTCTTTAGATCTGTCCTGAAAAATGACACGTCACTCTTTCTAATACTTAACATAACAATATTTTTAAAAAATAAATATTTTTATAAAAAAAATTCTTTATTTTTTAACATATATTATAAAATAAATTATGAAATATTGTGGGGAATGTATTCCTTTTATTCTAGCTATGCTGTTAAGGGGTTGAGGGTGAACTCGTGATTTCACGAAAGGATAATTTGAGTACGTGGCATGGTAGATCAGGGCGGGTTGGGTAAGTTTATAATGAATCATAATTAGATTTGATCACGAGCGTCTTGAGGTCAACATCGGAGATTGGAGTCTCGGACCCACACATGATTTCCATTCATATTTAAAATCCGACAGTGGAAAATGAGAGTTATATGTAATGTAATTACCTACGATGGGAATAATTCTCGTGTGGTCACCCACAGATTTGATCATTTGTGGATTACAGATGGGATCGTTAAGTTTTTATATCCGGTTGTTGGAGTGAGCTTAACTTATTATAAAACAATAATGAAATTCGTTACTTTTTCAAATTTTAATAAAAAAATTAAATTCATTTTAACTTATTTTATATATTTAAATACATATATCAATCTATTTTCATTTAAATATATTTTAATGAGATTTATAACATACTACTATTTATAAATCAACTCAAATTATTTGAAATTACCTCAATATCTAAACATAGCGATCTATAAGAGTATTGTTATGTACAATTTAAAAAACAATTTAAAATAATGTTTTTTTATATAAATTTTAAATTTAATTACTTTTTAAAAAAATATATCTAAATTTATACATTTTAAAACTGTAAGAGCATTCACATTCGATGTTCCAAAGCACCAATTTCCCTATAATTTGAGATTTATTTTACGATTAAAATACCCTTACATCTGAATCTCTGTTTTAGGGAAAAAGTTTATAAGATGAATAATAATTCTCCAAATATAAGGAATCAATATTCATCTCCTAAACTATTTTTTATCAATATTTTATTTTAATATATAAAATAAATTCTTATTCTAATCATCTACATTTTCTCTGATAGTGATATTTGTTATAGTTTTAAATAATAATTTTAAAATTAATTTAATTAATTACAAAAATATAAAAAAAATTAATTTTAGAAATATTATCATATCCACAAAAAAAATTAATTTTTGTTTAAAATATAGTTCAAAATATAAGAAAAAATATTCACTAGTTAAGTTTGTAAATGGAAGTGAGAGAAAAAAGTAATAAATAAATAATAGATAAATATTATTTTAATACAATAGAGAAATGATAAGATGTATGGAATGTATGAGGTTTTTGAAATATGAATAAAAATAAAGAAATTTTTTTAGCGAATGTATTTTTTAACTAAATTATAGGAAATTTTACGGGGAATGAGATGAGAATGCTCTAAGGTCCCATTTGGATGGGTGAAAACCGACTCTATCAGTGCGGTTTTGGGGTAAAACCGATGCCGACCGATATTTTATTTTTGGGGGAGGAAACCGGCCGAAACTGATCGATGGAGAGAAGAAACACCGGCCGTCTTGACATCGGCAATTCTCTGGCGGTTCACGGTTGGTTCATCGGTGAGTTTCGTCTGAGAGAGTAGAGAGAGAGAGTGTCGCAGAGGAGAGAGAGAGAGTAGATGAAAAATGCGATGCGTCACTGAGAAGAAGATGCCCGAGGAAGAAGACGGCCTAATTTCAAAACGACGCCGTTTGGTTTAGACCAAACGGCGTCGTTCTACTTAATTTTTTTTAATACATTATGAATAAAACGACATCGTTTCAGTTATGTTAAAACATAACTACAGACTTAAAATGACGCCGTTCCACTTAAACTTAAGTGGAACGGTGTCGTTTTGAATACATAATATATAAAAAAAAAATAACATTTCTTTAATCGGTCGGTTCAGCGGTTCGAACCAGGTTTGAACCTACGCCGAACCGGCCGATATCGGTTTATACTATTTTCTGCCGCACGCCGACCGGTTCTTCACCGGTTTCGGCCGGTTCTGAACTCCGGTGGCCGGTCTGAGTCAGTCTAGGTCGGTTTATCGGTTTTTTGTACAGCCCTATATTTGGATATAGAAACGCTCTCAACTAATCTCATATTATCTCATCATTATAACTTTTTTAAATTTTCATACAAAATATAATAAATAATTCAATATTTTCAACTTCTAAAATAATAATAATATTAAAAAATAATATTTTAACAATATTTTTTTTAATTCATATAAAATTATCGGATCTTATTTTACTATCTAAGCCAGTTCTAAATATATTTTTCATTATTAGGTAGGAAAAAAAAAAGACAAATTTGTTTTTAAATGCCATGGAAGCAAAAGTGGAACATGGATATCGGAGTTGTGAGTCAAAGTGCACAAGCTCCGATGTTGGTAGGTCATCCCCTGTCACCAGCTTGACCTGGATTAACAAATCTTTGACTGCCGATATCCGGAAATCTTCTTACATACATAATTACTTTATGAGCACAAGAAATTTATTAGCCCGAGGCATTGTTTGAAAGCAGCAAAAGGTTCCCAAATCCAACAGTGACACCTCTTCTTTTCAATTCCGGTGTTTGTGACCGTCTGCTTTTCTTTCTTTAATCTATAGCAATACTTGTATATAATATACTCATAAATGATACCCTTCTTTGTTTGTAGAATCAAGAATGTATGCAATTTCCCAAAATGCAATGCAGTGAATGCTTTGCTTTGCACCCTTTTATCACCTCTGTTTGCTAATTGTGACAAAACAGGAGTAATGGCACCTGACAAAACCGTTCAAAAGGCCTCTTCATGGTTATGGGCTTCCATTAAAACTTGGAGGACATGAAGAAACATTGAATGTATCAAATTTTAACACTCGTGGGTTGTGTTGCAGACAATTGAAAATGGGTCATCATTACTGATAACTGTAACATTTCATAATAGAATTTCTGAGTTCTGACAAAATTAGTGGGGTGCTATTATTTCATGAAAATGTTAGTGGAACTCTTTAAGATGTTAAAAAAATGATGAAAAGAAAAAAAAAAAAAAATACTAGCAGACCCTTATTTCAAGTCTAGCACTAAATTTTATTTTTGTAAAGGTTTTGGTTCAGAGCAATCCATTGGCTTGCAATATAGTCCGTGGAAAAAACAAAACACTACTTATTTGATGCTTGTTTGCTGGGAAAATTTGTTAGCTAGAAGGGTGATTATTAAGGAAAACTTTGAAGTTGCCTTTTTGAGTGTGTTCACTTTTTGTTAGTGGGTTTTGTTTGCTTGTGGAAAGAAGAAAGTGAAAAATTAAGGATTTTTACCCTTCCTGAAAGTAGTTGTATATAGATCATAGAGTTCTCATTCTTGTAAGTTGGTATTGTTTTGAAGGGTCTCATAATTTGTGGGCATGTGGGGAGCAGAGACATGTTCGACATGCATTTGGTAATTCCAAGGCTTTGAGGTTGTAAAAACGATAGTGGAAAACAAGGGTTTTGCTTTCTTCAAGAGAATCGATTGCAGATGAGAACAAACTGTTCGGTGTTAGTGAAAACAGAAGAACCAGTTATGTCTTTGAAGTAAGGGAAACTGGGAAACGGCTAGTTATTTCAGCGCCTGATTAAAGCTTCTTACTGCAGGGCTACATTTTCCTTGGAAGCTCAGATCAGGTAAATGGAAGCTGTTCCCATGCCATTTTCATATGATCTTTCTACTTTCTGACTTATTCTTTAGCAAGCACCAATTTGTCTTTGGCTCATTTCTTAGCATGTGCTAAAAAACCTTCCAAAAGATTTATCGTAGTTTTGAATTATACTTCTTGCAATCCAACCTTTTTTTCATCTGTTTCTGCTAGTTTTGTTAGGCCCATCTTTTCCACCTTCTGTTATCAATGTTGGACATGGGAAAAACAGCTGAGAATCGAATCTGTTCCTCCTTGTGCTTCTCCAGAACCTTTGGGCTATGTATTGCAGTCCTTGTTCCTTCTTTAGTTATCACATTCCATGTTAGTTTTGGGTTGTCTCCTTTCCTTCTTAGCATTCCAATTTTGGTTCTATCAACCATGTTCATTGTCACATTCAAGAAGAAAAGGGTGATTTTGGATGATAATCCAATGCAAGATGAGGAGGATCTCATCTGTGACCAGAAAATCCTGCATGGAAAAGAAGTTGGAGACACACTACATGAGCCATTACTAGAAACAGCTAGCCAGACCAAGGCCACCCGACAGCAAGAAAATGGTCTGATGCAAGAGTACCAAGATGAATCGCCTCCGGATATTCTATTTTCATCAGACAGTGAAAGCAGCAATGACTCTATAATAGGTGAAAACTTTGATCTCAATCTGATGAGTTCCAACTATATGGAACAAGATGAGGCAATCTCAGATGTTTCGGTTTCTGATGAAGATGATGATAGCCTCATTGAAATATCCCTTCCGGGCAGCAAGTCAGGTGTCCTAGATCATGATCAAGAGCCAAAGCAAAAGCCACAGTACTCCAATATTCATGATCTCTTGCCGGATTCAATTTTCCAGCAACAAAGCTTAATGGAGCTCTTGACAGAGATCAATGAAATGAATGAGGAAGAAAATTTGATCGAGATTGATCTTTCAAAGGGACCCCATCAAACGTTCAAGGTTAGAGATTGAAACTAGCACTGTAAAGAGATCAACTGGTTGCAAGTTTTGATCTCAATGAATGATGATCATGAGAGGATTAGGGTTCAGATGAGGGTATAGGTGTTTGTTAGTTCTTTGTTAATCCAGTTGTGGGACTTCTGCCTTTCATTTACTTGGCCTTTTCTACAAGGCTTGACTCTTGACTAGTAGAGCACGCCTAGCTTAGCCTTTTTTGCTTTTATAATCCCTTAATAAGCACTCAAGGATAAACAAAGTAAAAGAGGCTTTCTCGTTTGGATGATTTGCTTGGCATGGAATCCCTGTTGGATTTGCACTTTTTCATGTTCTTTCCCGTGATGTGCATGGGCACCGCTGAGGCCCTGTTTGTTTCCCCTGAAAAGGATCCAGTCTATTTTGTTAAGTTGCTTGCTTATCACCAAGAAAAAAAAGAAAAATTTGTCAGTACAGGGTGTGAGGATGAATAGTGACGGATGTAAAGAATTATTCTGCCGGGAAAAGAATTGGTGTCTTTATATCAATCGATAGAGGCTTTAAAATATATAAAAACAAACATTTTTATGATTTTTTTTTTTCCACTTCTGTTTCAAAAGGTTTCCATGAACTATTTGAAAGGGAATGGGGCGGCCTTTTCATTAGTTCACACCAATTTTAAGCTCGAAAACAACTTATTTCAACCAATGGGTAATGTTAGATATAAGTTTAATACAAGATTTTTGTAAAATAATGGTCTCATTAATAAATAATAGTTTCTTTTACACTTTTTTAAATGAAATCTACTTTTTTTACAAGGATTTGTATGAGATTTGTCTATTTGAGACTTGTACAAATCATTTTTCTTCAACCAATACATATGAAATGATTTGCTGATAAGTAAACCTCGGCCTGAGTTCCCATGGAAACGCTTGGGCCATAATTTCCCCCCAAGCCCTAAAGTCTTTTGTGGCTTATAAGCCCGATATTCAAACCGGCAGTCCGTCTTTTCGGCCTGTATTTGCAAAAACCAAGAAAAAATATTTCAAACATCGTTATCTCGTATTTCCTTCCCTGTCTAAATGTACTTAACATTAATGAGGTGAGATTAGAAATTCTTCAAATTTTTTATTATTTTATGAGTAAATTTGTGGAGTGTATAAACATCACGTAATCTTTTTTAAAAAAAGTAGAATCTATTATTAAAAAATTAGTTCTTTTTTTATGTGAGTCTTATATTTACTCATTTTTTTTAAAGAGACTACACGACGTTTGTGCACTCCACGACTATAAATATCATTTTTACTATTTTATTTTCAAATATTATTCAAATATAATATATTTTTCAATTTTCTTAACATTTTTATCTAATCACCATTACCTAATAATCATTACAACTTTTATAAATTATAAAATAAAATATAAAAATCAATACAACTTTTTCAAATTTTAAAATAAAAACAATATTTAGATATTATATTTAAATAATTTATCAACACACAATTTGATATATTTTAAGCATCCAAACGATTCTTAAAGTTGTCCTTTTGATATTTCATGGCATTCGTAAACTAACGAGATGCATTCTTTTATAGATAAATTAATTAGCTACAAACAAGTTTCATAAAAATACATTTATAAACTTATATGATTTGATATGATATATTAAATTATAAAATTATTTTAATTATAAAATAAATTTAACGGATTATAAGAATCCATATCAATTTATAAATTTATTTTTATTAACACTTGTCTTTTTTATAATAACAACCAAGAAGGCAAGAATCAAATTATGATATTAAATTATAAAATTATTTTAATTATAAAATAAATTTAACGGATTATAAGAATCCATATCAATTTATAAATTTATTTTTATCCACACTTGTCTTTTCTATAGTAACAACCAAGAAGGCAATAATCAAATTATGAGATATATATGGATTATGCCTATTCAAATTACTACATTTTTATAAAAAAAAAATTATATTATCAAATTGATGATCTATATAACATAATTTGATTTGAAGAATAAATTTTAAAATTTGAATAATACAAATCAAATTTTATCATTTTAATGATATAAATTATATATTCTACATATCGATTTGAAAATAAAATAACTCATCTTATAATCTTATAGTTAATTGTCGATTCAAAATCAAAATTACTTAAATAATTAAAGTTTAATTGTGGTCTTATAGATGAATTATTCCATTTAGTAGCCTTACCCTTAGGGGTGTAAAACAAAATAGGAAAATCAGACTGGACCGGCCCGAATCGGTCAAACCGATCCGGTCTGGAACCAGTTTTAGTAATAGCAAAACCGATTGGAACTGGTTTGGTTCCGATTCTAGGCTTTTTAGACTCGGATTGGACTAGTTTTATATAATATATTTTTTAAATTATTTTTTAATATTATATATAATATATTTTATATATAACATAAATTAATTTAAAAATAAACTAAAATTGTAAAACTTTAAACTGAAATTGATAAATCACATTAATTGAAAAAAAAATCCTAAATATTAAAAGAGTTGAATTTATATATCAAAGTTGTAAATAAGATCACTAAAATATTATTTACAAAAAAAAAAAAAAATACTCAAATATTATTACCAAATTTTGATGGCCTAATAAACTATCGATATATTCTTTTTGATAAGTACATGATATATTAGTAAGTTAGTAATACTAATAATATATATTAGTATATAATGTATATTAATTTTAATTTAATTTACATTTTATGATCTAATACTAATAGTCTAACACTATATTAATATTAGTAATATACTTTAAGTCTATATATAAATTAGCATATGTGCTTTAAAATCGGATTGAATCGGACTGA
This sequence comes from Juglans mandshurica, assembly GCA_022457165.1. NCBI lineage: Eukaryota > Viridiplantae > Streptophyta > Magnoliopsida > Fagales > Juglandaceae > Juglans > Juglans mandshurica. Next base: position 453,657 of record CM039632.1, on the reverse strand, counting down.
AATCGGTAAAAACTAGATGTACCGGTTTAAAAAGTAATTGGTACATAATCGATTTTTAAAAATGTAAAAACGGTACATATTGATTCAGTTCTAAATTTTATCTAAAATCAAATTGTATCGGCTATACCCTACTTACTCTATACAAGTATTGAAGAAAAAATTAAAAATATATAAAATAAAAATAAATGTGTACTGTATGGATGGAATTTCTCCAGATTTTCGTTTATCCGGAAGCGTCTTCAACCGTCTGTCCTAAAACCGCTGACAAAATACCTTCGACTTCGTTCCCACCATGCTGCCAGAGGCCCAGATGTCATTATCGGCCGTTTGATCTCACAGACAGCATCCAAACACCATATCAGCCGTCTGTTTTCTTCTTTCCGTTTTCAAACTTCGAAACCCGCTTCTTGCACCCCAAATCCGACGTGGAACTTCTGTATTTTAAATCCGGATTTGAAGTCCAAACTTGGCTAAATCCCGAAAATACCCCAGAGAGAGAGAGATCGCAGCAGAACCTGTTCCCCCTACTCGGAGCACACTCTGAGAGTACACAGACGGAGACTATCTGTTAGAAGGCTTCAAATTCACCAATAAAAATTATACCCAGATTCTCTGTAAGTCAGTATTTTACACAAATCTTCTTTCAATTATTGTCACCATTCTTCTTTTATTTTTTTTCCTTTCCTGTTAATTTTCTTAGTGATCTGGTATGGAATTTGTGGTTCAGAGCTTAGGGTTCTGAGATGGTTCTCCGTAAAATTTTGGCCTTTTAGGCTCGTTTTCTGTTTTTATTTTATTTTTTAAATTTCTTATTTGTGAAATTGGTATTTAGTTCTGTTTGGTCGACGAGAAAATGTAGAAACGTTCAGAGATTCTGAATTTGGATTCAGGATTTTTTCTTGCCATTTAGGCCTGAGAAAACCTGGGGTTCAGCTGGCTTAGCTGAACCATGGCTCATGTCAGTGTGAGGTTTGTTTTAGCTGAGTTTTACACTTTTAGAGCTGCACGCAAGTTAAAAGTTTTAATTTTTTTTTTTTTTAATGGTTTGTTCGTCGGTTGGTAGTCATTTAGATGTTATTCTTGCTTTACTTTTGTTTATTTTGACTGTCATATTTGTCACTTTTATGTTATGTTTTCTTTCTTTTGGTGGCTATCTTCAAGTTTCTGACCTTTTTGTAGATCTTGTTTGGGGGAGAGGGGATTTTGTATTATGTTAAGCTATCTGCAATTGCACTTTAATCCGCTACGCCTGCTACTTTACGCTTGTAATTGTATGTTCTTCTTGAAAATATTGTTGATGGACATCTTTCAACATAGCGCATTTCCTTATACATTGGCTTTCATTTTGACGTGTTTTCCAAATTATGTTAGATTTTACCCTGTGGGTCTGTTTGTTCTGGGCATTTGTAGTTCATTTGAGTTTAATGGTGAGGGAATTTTTTTCAAGGTTACATTTTGTGTAGTGGGTTATTATTTGAGGAGTATTTGGTTCAAAGGGCCAGGTTTGCACCACAACTCGAGGGTGCCATCCATGGAATTGTTTCGTCAATGTACGAATTTATTGTTTTCTTGAAAGGGCAAAATTTAGGGCAGTGCTACTAAAAGACAGTGTTATTCAACTCTTTTGAGTCTTTCTGCTCTCATAACTTCAACCATCATTCATGGTATTTTTTTGAACTGCAGTTATTTTGTTGTCCAAGCTTGACAAGTTCTATTAGGAGGGGGTAAAAGGCATCAACTGTTGGAGCATTTGCTTGACTTATGTTGATTATGGGTGAGGAGAATGCAGTGGCCGAAGTTGCTGAGACAGCAGCAAATGGGACTAGCCTGCCAGAGGAAATGAATAAAGCTGCGACCGAGGAGAAAGAGGAGAAAAAGGGTGTAGAAGACATGGAAGAAGATATGAAGGATGATGAGAAGTACAAGGCTGTGAAAATTGATGAAGATGTAGAAGTAAAAGAAAACACGGAAAGCAAAGAAGAAAATGAAAAAGAAGTAACAGAGGATCAGAAAACAGAGACAATGGAAGAAGATGCTAGTCCAAATGCAAAAGAAGTGATTGAAGAAAAGGACAACTCCAAATACGAAGTGGATGAAAAGGCTGATGTGGCTGAGAAGAAAGAAAACAAGGATGATGAGAAAGCAGAGAGTAAGGCAGCAAAGGGGTCAAAGAAGCGCGGGAAAGGGAAGACTGGAGAGAAAGCAAAAGAGAAGACAAAGGAAGTTAAAGAGAAGAAGGAGCCAGAGCCAAGGACTCCGACTACTGACCGCCCCGTACGTGAAAGGAAATCTGTTGAAAGGCTGGTGGCATCAATTGAGAAAGAAGCAGTCAAGGAATTCCAAATTGAAAAGGTAATTTTTTAAAGTTTTTTTTTATTCCGTAAAATTCAAATTGTATTTTTGCTGAGAATTTTTCCCCCTTCATAATTTGCCTTTGAAATTGCAGGGCCGTGGTACCCTACTTAAAGATATTCCTAATGGTATGCATATTAACTTATTTTAACAACACGTCTGTAGTCCTTATATATATTTAAAAAAAAAAAAGATTTGCAAAAAAATTATAATACTATGTGCAAATATTTTTTTTTCCTATTTTTGTCCCAACCTGATATTAATTCAGATAGGTTGATTATTCATACATTCTTTTTAAATTTTCTATATCTGATCAAGCTCTTTAATTTACTAGATCTACCTGTTCTAAGGCAAGGATGAAGAAAAAATATGTTTATAATAATAAAAATATCCAACGGTAAAAAGCCTGGCTTTTATAGGCATGCATTGAGATATTTATGGACCAAATATTCTGCAAATCATGTTGTGAGTGTATGATATCTACGGACAGTAGATGAAATTAAGTGAACCTGAGTATGTTTTCTCCTTCAGTTGCATTCAAGCTATCAAGAAGAAAGACTGATGACACTTTCAAACTGCTTCATACAATTCTCTTTGGAAGGAGAGGGAAGGTAATGCATATTCTGAGGACTTTAGTGCTTGTTTCTGCATATACATTTGGCTTTGCTCTTTTTTTCTACCTTTCTAGTTGGTTATACGGTGAACTGCGTAAGGCAGTATATTTGATTCTGTTGTTTTGGTTCATCTAGGATGTAACCATTGGCTAAGATCCCGATGGGGCCGTATTATTCTTAAATTATCGTTACTTCATATATAATATATATATATAAAGATGTTACCATTGACTACACCAATCTTGCTTCAATGTAAATTTCTATTTTTGGTTTTGCAGGCTATTCAGGTCAAGAATAATATATCTCAGTTTTCTGGTTTTGTGTGGCATGAAAATGAGGTAAAAGGATTAAATATTTATGAATGAACATCCTTCCTTTGTATGAGCTTTTATAGCAAGCTGTAGTGTGGCAGACTTGATCTTTCTGAGATTCCATTTAATACAGGAAAAACAGATGATCAAAGTTAAAGAGAAATTTGACAAGTGTAACAAAGAGAAGTTGTCGGAATTTTGTGATGTCCTTGACATTCCAATTGCCAAGGCCACTACAAGGAAGGTTTGTTGATTTGCTACTTTTACATGTTGATTCTAGAATGTAATTGTGGTTGAATGAATCTGTTTTCCGGCCCCAATTTTAAACATTGGTTCTTTTAGTTTTCACTAACTGAATTAGGAGGTTGGTGGTGGAAGATTTTCAATTGTTTATTATATGCTGCAAATTGATTAATCTGGGTATTATTAATCGCCCTTTCGTTCATGTGAACATGTAAACCGAGTAGCCAAATAGTTTCAGTGATGTGGTGTCACCTGCACTCTTTGCTGTCCGGGTTTAATCACAGTTTGAATATTTTCTACTGAAACCAAAGTTGCTATGAGTATACATTTGCAGCATGTGTTGAAGACAAGGAACGCACAGTGGTGGAGCTGAAGAATTTCTTTCTAAATACCTTATTGCTTTGGTTTTCTGCTATTGTTTTAATTGGGGATAATATTCATGACTTCTTGTCTTTAGTTCATCGCTCTTAGAATGTATTTAGGTGTCCTGTGGTATACTTCCTGTGTACATGGTTTAGGCCTATTTCATTCATATTAATAAAATTTATCTCTTACGTATCAAAAAAAAAAAAAAAAAGTGTTTTAAGAGCTAGCTTTGATGCTCTTCAAGCTTTACATGTCAAGTGATATTGTTTTAATGAGCTGAAAGTGCACATCCAGGAAGACATTGTTGCAAAGCTGATAGACTTTTTGGTGGCCCCTCATGCTACAAATACTGTGCTTCTTGCAGAAAAAGAGAAGGTTTGATTACCTGACCGCTAATATTCTACTGACCTTCCATTTTTACAAAGAATTTATATCTTGTACTGGATCCTCATACTTTTTTATCCTTTTATGATAATTAGTCAAGTAAATCCAGCAAAAAACGGAAGAGGGTGGTCAGAGGAAGTTCATCATCTGGAAGTGCAGCTTCAAAACATTCAGCAAAGGTGTTATTCTCATCTCATTGACATCAAAATATGGTTTGAGATAAAGAAGTACAGTAAAATTGGTAATTCCCTCTTCATTGGGTAAGAACGGGGTGGAAATTATATTTTGACAATTCCATGTTGGGTTGGACATTTTCCTCTTTTTTCCCCCTACACTGTCTTGCCAGTCTAGTCCATCGTAAAGTTGTATAAGTGAATACTATGGTATTCCATATCATCTGGCAATCTTGTAAGAGTGTAAGCGGTCCTCCTTTGTTGGCCTTGGCCATGATGTTTTCCAAGTCCGTTTTACTTCATAGCATAGCTGTTATAGTTTTGATTATATTCTCTTTTTTTATAAGTTTGATATGCTGTCGGGATTCAAGAATCCCTCCAAATATGTTTCTGACACAATGCTAATTTGATTGTGTGGTTGTGATCCATTAATATTCTTCAATTGTTTCAGTTTTTTTTTGGCTAAGTTCTTCATTCTTTTACTTATTAAAAGAAAAAAGCTCTTCATTGTTTCAGTTATACCTATAAATTGGGTTTTAGAGGTAGGAGACAGGAAGGACTCCCAAGTAATAGGCTGAGAGAGGAGAGACTGTATTTGGTCTCGATCTAACTCCCAAGGGTGTCCACAGCCAGGGGTTTGTATTTCAATAGGATCAGTAGGTGTCTTGTGACTTCTTTATACACACATACATGACACACAGACACATATACGTAAAGATTCCACATTTTATTAAAGATTGCTAGGGGCACAACCCAAGTATATTGGGGGTAGGTATACATAGGAGAAACGCCCAGTTTAAAGAAGGGTGGTTGTGACTTCTGATATATTCATGTTTTTTTCTATTGCTTTTATTGTCATATGTAAACCTTTCTTCAATCTATTCTTGTATATTTACAATTACTTGTAAAAAAAAGTTCTTGTATATTTACAATTTTTGAAGTTCTTTTACCGGACTAAACAAAGGCTAATGCATGTCTAAAATATGCTTGATCGTTATAGGATTTCAAACTCCTTGAGAAGAACTAAACTGTATATATCCAAGGGATTAAAAAGAAACGGAAGAACGTGAAAACTCACATTGTCTTTTTGTCTATATAGAAAATTTTTGTACCATCTTTTTCCATTTGTCCTTTGTTCTGTTTTGAAAATTTTGACCTATTCACCAGAGCCAAAGAAAGACTGAGGATACATCAAAAGAGGAGAAAAAGAGTTCAATTGAAGCGGAGGACGAGTCTGACGAAGAGGAAAAGAAAGAGGATGAAGAAAATGAAGCGGAGGAGGATGAGAATGGTGTTCCAGAGAAATCTGAGGATGAGATGCCGAAGCATTCTGAAAATGAGGAGAAAATTGATTCTGAAGATGAATCTGAAGAAGAGGTGGAGAAACACAAACGAAGTTCTAAAACATCAACTAGAAAAAAGGAAACTGCTGGGAAAGCTAAAACCAAGAAAATCACGGTTCCAACTAAATCCAGTATACCTCCTAAAAGAACACCCAAGAAATCATCTTCTAAACGCTCCAGGGGTGATGATGACAATGATACAAATCCAAAAGGATTCTCAAGGACGAGGAAAAATGAAAAGGTTGCGGCAAGAGAAAAGGCTTCAACTCAAATTAGATCTGTCTCCAGGGAAAAATCTGGTACAAGTCATGTTTTCTCCTTCCCCTTATTGCTCGCATACTGTTGTGGTATTTCTGTTTATACGACAGACTGAAAAATAATGGTTTTGCTAATATATTTGAAGATATGCAATTAATATTATAGTTGCCTAGATTTTTTGCTTAGAAATAAGTTGTAATTGTGAACTGAACTTAATTAAACGGAGGAATTATGAAGCTCCTATATTATTTTAGCTCATAATCAGCAACATTAAAAATTTGTTATTGTTCTTTTAGGCAAAAAGGCTGCTAAAGTGAAGGACAAGGTCAAAAAAGAGAAACTCAGGCCAAGTGATGATAAGTTGAGGGATGCAATTTGTGAAATTCTTAAAGAAGTTGACTTTAATACGGTAAGCTGCCGATATCGATATTGTCTATAATGGTTGTAATGGAAATTCAGAATGATCTTGACTCAAAGTGGTAATCATGCTGAGTTGTCGTATTTAGCCTGCAAGAATGAAGCATTGCTGGACATGCTTTTGTCGGCCTACATTTATTCTTCCTAAACTCCTGCAAGTTCTGTAGCTTAAGATTTTTAGATTCACATCTTTTGAAGCCATTATACAATCAATTTCTTAGATTCACATCTTTTGAAGCCATTATACAATTAATTTCACGACTATATATGTATTCAAGTATCAACGTTTATACATCATTGTATGCATGCTTGTCTATCCATCTCTCCCTGATGTTTCTCTTTCAACATCTTAATGCATGCCTATATTTCATTACATGTCATTACGAGTAGGAGCACAAAAGATAGAGAAAAATGGCATTTTAATTGCTGAGGTATTGTAGAAAATTTGATGTTTATAAGTAATAAGAAGCTGTAATGGATTCCTGATGCAATATTTCCAGCATGTTTTTTTTTTGTTAGTGATATTTCCAGCTTGCTTTATTTCCTACATCTTGGTAATCAAACTGAGAGGATGTGGAATCATTTTATGTTGTGGTATTTCGCTTGAAATTTGTTTTAATTAAAGGCTTTGTTGAGTTTAGTACCTTATCATATTTGCTATTAAATGGTTGTGTCGTGCTTAAGTAAATTGTATTGCTTTATTTTGCAGGCCACTTTTACCGATATCCTGAAGCAACTTGGTATGATGTCTTCATCTTCATTTTCACTATGGTAGTGGTTTATGATTTCTTGAATAACTTATCAAACAAAATGAATAACTTATCAAACAAAAATTGATTTCTTGAATTGGAATATATCGAATTACACCTTTGTCTGAGCTCTACATATTTCGATGACAAAAAAAAAAAAGGATTAAAACTTTCATCTGCTGCATTATATAGTAAACTAACCCCAAGGGGTTGGCCCAAGTGGTGAAGGCCTTGGTTTGGGGTATCACTCCCTTCAAGGTCCAAGGTTCAACACCTCATGGGTGCAAACAATCCTTTGGGGCCACACCCCTGGTGAAAAGCCAGCGATTTAACCAGTTCTGTGTAGGAAAACTTCCCAAGGGTGCGGTGCACGGGACTAGAGTTTACTCTACAAGAGTGGGTCCGAAGGGCCCTGCCTTGGAGAGGTTCGCCGACATAAAAAAAAATATATATATAGTAAACTGTGACAATGTCCGCTATCGTAATTTATGTATTGCGTGGTTAAAATATACATCTAAGATCTGGGGAAAGGTCCACATTCAGTTGATATGATAACCTATTTTTATCGGTTTTCATTTTTATGAACAGATCCACTATTGGTTTATCATCGAAAGAAATATTAGAAACCTTTGAAATAAAAACCTTACAATCAATGGACAGAGGTTGATAAGCTCTTCTTAGCATTAGTTGGTGGCTAACAAAACTCTTGACAAATTTTCAGGTAAGAAGTTCAATACGGATCTCACCCCAAGAAAGTCATCTATAAAGCTAATGATCCAGGCAGAGCTTACTAAACTGGCTGATGAGGCGGATGAGGAAGAAGATGGAGAAGGTGATGCCGAGAAAGATGAAAACCAGTCTTTCAGCCAAGAAGTGGAAACCTGAACAATAGGATTGAACGCGACTGCAGGGAAATAGTTAGCTATTTGTATGTTCCTTTCTAATTCCAGTTATGCCCACTTATTCCCATCGTCGCTCAAAATCTCATAGAATACACCATTTGCCTGAAAGCAAACCAGTAGTTACTAGAAATTAGCAGAGGACTCGAGCTGTGCTGTAGGATTGCGGCTTGAATGTATGTATACATTAACATAAATTGTAGGAATTCTCCTGTCTTCAATATATAAGTGACCTTTCATGGAGGACTATTGTGTTTCAGATTCATTCATGTCGTCACCCTTTCTTCATATGGTTTGCGTAGACTGGTAATTGCCGAGCTATGTGACAACCTTAATTTAAGTGCAAGAACAATTGCACCATCATGGGATCATCCCATCATGTGTTTTATATAGCTGACTTTTTTTTTTTTTTTTTTATGGAAAAAATGAGCAAACATTACATGAAATTAAAAATATAAATTACTTATAAATTAAATGGTTATAACTTTATCGTCTCAATATTTATTACTTTTACTATATAATTAATCTTTATTCATCAAGATAATCTCCAAATATTGGGAGAGTTGGAAATGTAACGAACAATGAGGTACTGAACTTCAAAGGGGACTTAATCCGAGCAATCCAACAAGGATGGCATCGACTTGGGTCCATTTGATCTGTCTTCATGGAGAGTAGTAACAACAGATGGGGGAGAAAAATACAAATTAGCCGCTGAAAAGCATTAAAAAAGAAAAGAAAAGAAAAGAGGGAGGCAACTAGAGTATGTATTTACATTACGAAAACTCAACAAAACTTTCATATAAAGAGGTATGTACAAAGACAATGAACTATACAATTCTCCGGGTTGAAATGATTGCACTAATTGAATGGTTAGTAACTCTACATCTTCAACAGAACCAAAAACAAAACAAGAAAAAGGGGCTGTTAACATGGTCAACTCAAAACAAAATGAAGGGGTGAAAAGGATACAACAATAACAATACAATCAGAAAAAGGGCACATTACTATCGTCCTCTCAGCTAAATCCTAGTACATTGCCATTCATACATTAAATCTAGAATATTAGCACATTTCACAGCAATTTCAAGACATATCATCCTCGACAGCATTGGTTTCAACAGGTTCTTTCTAATGGACTACAACAAAAACGAAAAGAAAGCTGAAAACTTAGAAAGAAAAAGGATGCGACTACAATATCAATCACGCAACGAGAAAACACCATGCCTTTGTCTCCCCCTTGTACAAGTTAGAAGTCCTCTTTATCTCCCAAAACCAGAACATCTGCTGAACAGCTTTTGTTCTCCATTATCAATTGTCTTTCAAGCTATGAAAGAGAAAAAATTAGGTGAGAAAATACATTTTAAACTATCAGGTCAATTCTTAAAACGATAAATAATAAACTAGAAGCATCACAGCGCCCAATTGGTAGACGATAGCAACGACAATGATAAGACAGGAAACGTTTGATTAACAAGTCTCTCTTAACTCTTAACACAGTACCTACCAAAAGAACTCTCAACACAAAGTAACCATAAGAAAGCAAAATGAAGCCTAACATAGACAATAAGATTTAAAAAATAAAAAATATCTCGTGTTCTTTGCAAGTAATCACTAATCAGGTCTAATATGAAAAAATCGGAACAACTAAATCCTTTGTTGTTCCACAAGGACGCATAAAATGTAAACTAGATCTCGCTGCCACAATCAAAATTAATGCTAGCAAGCACCCCAAAGCAACTAGCAACTAGCAACTAGCAGTGAATAATAAAGTAATGCAACTACAAGCAGCATAAAACATAAGTTGCCTGCACTTGAAGGTAGGCTTAATCAGGGTGACTTCTAGCATGCCACATACAGGGTGGCCAGCCATGGGACTACCATTGAACCCTTTCGAGGACAATAAAAATATCACGAAATCATCACCTGTCAACTACATCCTCGAGTGCTTATGATTGCAAATTCAAAAGGGCACAGTAAAATCCAAGGCAGAACCACTATATATTGTGCCCAATGCATGCAAACTAGGAGTAGTTTTGATCGAGTTTCCATCGAGCTCACCACCATTAAAAGTAAACCTGTTCATCTTACTCCAAATTGCCCAAGTATAGACATGGAGAGTTGTACAAGACAAAGCCCATCCATCGGGTCTCAAGTAATGTCCAAATAAATTCGTGACCGAAGGCAGATGAAAGATGAACCTTCCCCCCCACCACACCCAACATTAAAAAATAAATAAATAAACACAGAGAAGACACCCAGGATGGGTTTCTCCTTCTCCTTATGACGGAATATTTTCTTCTCCTTGATGATCTACAATGTTTAATATACCAAGTTGTATGTCGTTGATGTTATAGTTTCTTGAAGCAATAAAGATTTTCATAATAATCTTGCTCTTGGTAACAATAATGCTAATTTATCAAAGGTTCAAAAATTGTGAGAGCAAACAGAGAGGGAGGTTTCAAATGGCCAATCGACACCTCTTATAAATAAACTATAGTGAATAAAAATGCTGAATCAATGTAGTGATGATGAATGATATCATAGCCACATTCTGCACCCATTCATGTAGACCATAATCTCATAAGAAAATGAAGGCCTTAAAACAAGAGAAACTAGACCACCAAGGTAAAGGAGCTCACACAAATAGAATGCACCAAATGATAAATTTAGTGAGAACATATATGTCAAAGAAACAATATCTCTATATTTAACACATGAAACCAAAAGTGCGAATTAAAGCAATGGTTCTAAATTTCAAATGAAACCAAAAGTACAGAATTTTTTACTCATAGCCAAACAAGGCATAAATTAAAAAACGAACAATGTAGTAACTTTAGAAGCAATAGCATAACAGCTTGTTGAAGTCAAAACTTAAAAAATAGTACCATTTCAAGTTAAACAGACTATTTTTTCTTTAAATTTGCGGTGACAGAAAACAATACCAAGTACATCCAAATAGGCATTTTTGCCAAGTTCCTCAGAATAAAAAATCATTCAAAATAGGCACCAGAACAATTTTTGGTATAAGTAATGCAATTTTATTGCAGCATCAAAATATTACAAAATGAAAGGTGTCAATATGAACATATTTTTTTAAGTAACATGAGCATATCTATATTGTGAGAGTATTAAACTGGTCCATCAGGCACAAACTACATTTTCTACAGTCACAATGACAGAAAAGACAACAAAAAGAACAGGAAAAATGGCACAAACAAATCGATTAAAAATAAAGACTGGCATTACAATGAGCATACTTGACTACATTGACAGGTTAATAAGCCACGATATGTGCAAAAAATGCTGTATCTAATGCACAACAGCACGAGTGCCACCTCCAGAGGAGATTCATGAACACTCTTAACAAATTGGTAAGGAAAAAGAAACAGAATTTCGGGAACTTACATTTCTTCGCGCTAGAATAAAACCAAGCTTCTGTGATGAATATGCAATGGAGTGAGAAAACGAGGCTCAACACATTAAGGACCGCAAACACCACTTGAAAGAGAATCCAAATGAGCATGATGAATCCAAAGTTTGTTAAGTTTCTGTGTGTTCCCTTTCTTGATGGATAGCATAAAACAAGGAGCATAAGATTCCATTATTCGGAGGTAAGCCTCCGTCTCTTCCCATAATCAGCATCCCTCGATCTTGAACGATGTTCCTCCTCTTGTGATATCCGCGACTTACTGTGAGTGTGAGCCTTTGAAGTCCATCCTCTTTCCCATTCGTCTTCTTGATCCATTTCATGGTCCCTATACCTATGATGATCAGCATACCTCTCTCTGTCTTCTCTGTACCTGTCACGGTCACGCTCCCTATCACGATCCCTCTCACGGTCGCGGTCCCGATCTCGAGAACGCTCTCGGTCTAGATCACGCTCCCTCTCCCGCTCTCGACCAATATCTCTATCATCGCGATTCCTTCTTTCCGACCAGTCATGGTCATGGCCTGCATCTTTTTCTCTAGGCCCGTCCCTATCATAACCTGGATCTCTATCATCCCGATACCTTCTATCAGAAGAACCAGACCACTCCCTTTCTGAAACTCTATCTTTCTCCTTCACAGCATTTGACCAACCTGCTCTATCATGACTTGCTTCACCATATTGATGGTCAGATGCAGCTTCCTCCCCATAACTAGACTCCCCAGCTCTCCCACCACCATGATCTTCACCACCCCATGCACCCATGCTAGGATCTGACCACATTCCCATGTTAGGGCCATCAACACCTGAAGTGGGCATCATCCCCATTCCATTCATCGGCATCCCTCTTCCAAAGAATGCTGGATTCACATGAGGGGCTACTCCAGGCAAGCCAACACCTCCCACAGGGGGAAAAGAAGACAAAATCCCCGAGAATGGAGGCGTTGGAGCACCAGGAAAGCCTCCATAGCCACCCATTCTTCCCATAGGCCCACCAAATGCAGGATCAAAACCCTGACCCATCATAGACTGAGGGTGCAACAAAGGCGGGGTTGCACCAATACCCTGACCAAACCCATTACCCTGACCAAACCCATTACCACCATTCCCCATTATACCCCTCCCTCCCAACCCACCCCTATTCCTCATTGGCCCAGCTGGCCCTCTATTCCCCATTCCTCCTTGCATATTACCTCTTCCCCAATTCCCTCTCCCATAACCCCTGTTATTATCCCCACCCTGATAATTCCCGCCTGTTGCAATGTTGTTCCCACTAGGCTTACCGGCAGCATCATTAGGTCCCTTCCTTGCTGGCGCAGTTGTTGTCGTTTGTTGATTCCTATTCACTTGAGCCTCACCCATTCTCTTAACACTATACGGCGATGCAAATGCAACAACGCATGGCCTACCATTAAACAAATGCCCATTCATCCCCTCCTTACACGCAGTCGCAGCAGCTGGGTCGAAAAACTCGACCTGGCAATAGCCTTTTGATTTCCCACTCGCTTTCTCATCAAAAAACTTCACCTCCTTTACGAGCCCATACTTAAACAACTCCACTTCCAGTTCCGCATCTGTGGTCCACCAATGCAAATCGCCCACAAACAGTATTGTTCCACCACCTCCTCCTCCTCCACTAATAACACCACCGCCAACAATACCAACACCACGATTATTCGCAACCCCATTACCAGCAATACCATTCACATTTCCTCCCCCTCCTCCACTAGTTTGCCTCACCAAAGCCTCATTCCCCACCTTCCCTACATTCCCTACAGCGCCACCATGTGATTGCTGCCCCCCAACAATCCCTTGAACCCCTAAACTACTAATATTATTCCCACTTTGCTCCTCCACCTCATTCATCTTACTTATCATGCTCCCTTGCCCTAACTCAACCCTAACCCCACCAGCCTCCGATCCATCCGTCCCTTTCACGTCATTTCCACTAACCCCTTGGTTAGTCTGAGACCCAGAAGGCCTGACCCCACCGCCACCACTACCCTCACCAACGCCTGGTATCGACACGCCGTGCTGCTCCGGTGCTACCCTTGGTAACGACTCTACCTTCTCCTTCTCATCATTCCTAATCCCTATTTCCTCGCCCTTTCTCAGAGATTGTAAGAACCCCTCCCCGACATTCACGTCGTTGTACAAATCCTCGTAGTCGTCGTCCTCTTCACCAAGGAAAACCTCTTCGGCAACAGCCGAGATCGCCTCGTTGCGATGGAACTGATCCATCTGATCCGCGCCCTCCCCGAACCCTCCCTCACCGTCATCCATCGTTTCTTTTGAGTATTTCAAAAGAAACGTTCTCCCCCCCCTGCCCCGGTTCCTCCTCCGCCTTTTATCTAAAGTTTTAGGTGCGTTTTGGTTGAAGTTTGAGGGTGGTGTGAGGAGTCAAATGGAAGCATTTTCTGGAAACATACATAGCAAGAAACAAAGCAGATTGGGCACGAGATCTTACCAGGAGAAAAATACGGTCTTTAAGAGATAGAGATAAGACTTGTAGAAACCCTAATCTGGAAATTTGTGAGCAAATGTGTGAATTTTTTGGGTCTTCTCTCTCTCTCTGTGTCGTTTAAAAAAAAAAAAAAAACCGTGTCTCTGGCGTGATGACGTTATATAATCTATCAATGGTCCGAAACAAATCCACGAATTCACTAATAAGGTAAAGCTTCCATGGGTGTACGCATCCGATCAACTGTATCAGTACTACTAACAGAGGTTGGACTGCTCGGTTGAGTATCTATCATTTGTTATCTGGACGAAATTTAAAATGATTTGTGCTTAATAATATATACTCAAGTGTCCGTTATTGGTAATTAATATGAATAAAACTATAATTTTTAACCCAAACGCGTCGTGGTCTCATTGCTTTCGCCGTCAACCATTTCACTTCAGTCATGGATGGTGTTGGAGTATCAGTTAGTAAGTGCTTGTGTGTGGAAAGGTTGCAAGTTACTTGTGGAGTGTTTTCATTATGAGAAATTCTAATTGCACCCTTTAAGTGGGGATTGCATGTGCAGACACATTATAAAATGAAAGAAAACATAATTTTAAGAGGGATAATTTTATAATTTTAAAAAATTTTAAAATTAAAATAGTCTAGACTTGCATTGCAATCCCCATTTGAGGACTGTATCTAGCATTGCTCTTTCATTATTCCCCTTTCAAATTGCCTTATCTATCAATTATATACGTTAATTTTTTTTTTCATAAAATGTGAAGTGTTTTTTATAAAATGTAAAGTATAAAATAAAAAATAAAATAACCGATCAAAATAATTAATAATTATAAATATATTTTCTCTTTTGTGGAGTGTTTTTTTTATTATATGTAATTATTTTGATTGATTGAAAATAATTAATAATTACATATAATACGAGTTAGTTACTCGTTCACAAAATTGTGAAATCTCATTAACTTTTATTCAATCAATCAAAATAATAAAAAAATATTGTCTAAATTTATACTTCAAAGAATCAAATCAATTGAATGTCATATACACACACAAAATGTACCTCTTTATTTTTTTTATTTTTTTTATTTCCATTTTCCTTTGTTATAAAAAATATCTATGTAAAAAGTGTATGTACCCAATTGAAGCAGGATTGTCTCGAGTCCGACAAGTTGACCGGTTCAGCGAGTCGCCTCCTTCCAAATAAGAGAGATCTTGGAGAGCAGCCGGAAGCCGCGCTCCATTACACTACAGGTAAATTTTTTTATTTTTTTTATTTTTTTTTACCCAATATATTAGATGTAATGCGGATGTTATACACAGTTGAATTGTATTTATATTTTCTCTCCGAGTAACGGCTACTTCCACTCGTCATAGCCGGTCACGAATGGCCACCCCAACGCCAACGGTAACATTTTCCTTGGACAAAATTTTCTGAATTTTATCGCAAGTCACAACGTTTATGTAAGTCTCAGACTCCTTTATATAATCCGCAATCTCTCAGAAACCTTTTTCTTATTCATCGGAAAACAATCTTCAAGATACACACACGTTCATAACGCACTATAGATTCTCTTCACGCTTCGATTTCCAAAGATGCATAGGCTTCTTCTTCTACTTTATATGTCTGTTCTGTGTGTCTCGCGCTCCGGCCTGGTACAAGCAGACAATGCGCCTGCTCCTTCGCCAAACCCAACACTTACGACGCCACCAACAAAGTCGCCCCCTCCGTCAATTTCTCAGGCACCTTCTCCTTCCATTTCTCCGGCATCCCCTTCGAAGTCTCCGACTGTATCTCCGCCTACGTACACTCCAGCAAGTCCTGCGCCCGTTTCGAAACCACCGGCGAAATCTCCGTCCATTTCGCCAGCGAAATCACCGTCGACTTCACCTGTTAAATCTCCTTCCATTGCCCCGGAAAAGTCTCCAGCAAGTCCGCCGAAGCCCATCGTTTCTCCGACCCAGAGTCCATCGACAAATGGGCCTTCTCCAATACGGTTCCCTGCACCGGTTTCTTCTCCGAGTACCACTCCCGCGAGCCCCCCGGAAACGGCAGACGTTCCAGCAAGTGGCATCGCTCCTGAGGCTTCGGCGAACATTCCATCAAGTTCTGCGACGCCTGGGGAGGCACCAGTAGTGTTTCCATCTAGCAGTAGTCCTCCGAGTCCGGCGCCGGGGAGTTTGTCAACGGAGACTGCACAAGGTCCGGTTAGTGATGACTCGGGTTCGGATTCGAAGTACAAGGCACGGGTCATTTTGAGCGGATTGAGTATCGTGGCGGCTCTGTCATTTTAGTTTTCCCGACTTTTTTTTTGGTTTTCCTTTTCTCCCAGGCTGTCCCACATTATTCACATTCATTCGGCATTGTAACCAGATTTTTATTTTTAATAAAACCTTTTTGTATTTTTATTGAATGATAAAATATTATATCAATTTGAAGATAATATAAATTAGGTATATACAAAAATATATTTAGATCTCGCATATTCTATTTAAATAAAAAATAAAATTCATCATTAAAAAAATATTTCCTTCATGTGAGTCAAGATTTACACATTTTTTTTTCAAAAGCTCATTCAAAATTTGTATAATTTAAAACTGTAAATATTATTTTTTTTAAATTTTTATATAAAATATAAAAAATAATTTAATTATTTTAAATTTTAAAATAAAAATAATATTTTATTTAATTTTTAATTTTTATTTCATCTTAATCAAATAAGCCTCTTACAATTACCATAATTTTTTTTTTAAATTTTAAATTATTTTAAATTTTATTATCCTTAAAACAATTTAATTTTTTTATTTATTATTTATATACCACACATATTTAGTAAAAAAAAAATTTAAAAATAATAAAAAAAGTGATATATAGAAAAAAAGTGATATGTGAAGTTTATGAATAAAATTTGGAAAATGTTAGTTTTCCCGATGGGAGCTCCCGCTGGGATTTATTTATTTTTTTTTTTTGTATTTCTTTTTAATTTTTTTATTAAAAAATGTTTTTTAATAGTGATGAGATTTTTTTTAATTTTTTTAAATATTTAAAAATGTATGTAAAAAAAAAAAATATCAAATACCTACCAGCGGACGCCTGCGGTGGGTCCATAAAATTTTTCTACAGCGGAATGATAGCTTCTTTTATTTTTTATTTTCTTATTGCGGCCTCTGGTAAAGGCCGAAAACGACGACGGCTGCGTTGTTTGTTTTGTACATTTATCTTAAAAAAAAAAAAAAAAAGATATTTTCTTCCCTGTAGGAAATTATTTCTTCCCAAATAATCAGAAACCAATCCTCAAAACACTCTCAAAGAATATGGCGATATCCAACCTTTTCTACCCACTAAATTCCACTCTCAGGCCCCTACTCCACTCCACGTTCCTTAATTCCTCTTTTACACAACTTAACCTTACGAAGAAATCCATATACCCAACCAGAAAACCCAGAAGAACACACATCAATGCCCAGTCCAATGGCAGCGGCTCAGCTGATGCCCCCGACCGCTTAATCTCAGCCGTATGTTACTTCTACCCCTTCTTTGATGGCATACAGTACGGAAAGTACGTTATCACCCAGATCACTCCCATGCAAGCTCTTATCCAGCCTTTGGTACCGGCTATAAGGGTCTTTAAGAGCTTTCCCTTTAATGGGTTCTTGGTGTTCTTGACCCTTTACTTCTTGGTTGTGAGGAACCGCAACTTTACTAGGTACGTGAGGTTCAATACCATGCAAGCTATTGTGCTTGATGTGCTGCTGATTTTTCCTGATGTTTTGGAGAGAAGCTTCAATCCAAGGGGTGGGTGGGGCTTGGACTTGTTGATGAGCTTGGACAGCACTGTGTTTCTGTTCCTTCTGGTTTCTTTGCTTTATGGGTCTTCTTCTTGCTTGCTGGGTCAGGTGCCCAGATTACCCATTGTTGCTGAAGCTGCTGACAGGCAAGTTCTTTGAGCAGCCGTCTGATTCTCATCTGTAGCTTTATTAGCCGATCTTAATTCATTTTTAACGAAAGTGCTCTAGATTTTTACACTAGGATGTACTCGCTATGAAAGGAAGAAACTTGCATAATTCATTCCTGGTATTGTTGTATCACTATGTTTTTTTTTCCCCAATGAAATGGAGGAAATTCTTGATTTGGTAGTAGGTTGTTGACTTGTACCAGATATAATGGGAATTTAGGAGTGGCCTTTTGACATTGATGGTTGATGTTCATGTTTGGGATATACTGAAGTATACCGAACATTAGGATATTGTGGGGTTTTTTAGGTGTACTTGAATGGTCCTGGGTAGGCAATCTAAGTTTTTCTACAATGGATGAATTCATGTCATTATTGCTCACGTAGTTTCTCTTTGAAATTTTTTCCTTTGGTAGACGAGGAAAAGATGGTAGATGAGAAGATAGTTATCAATTGGTTGGAGAATTTTATCTAAAATCTAGTCTTGTGAGATGTTTTCATCTCATCTCACTTCATCTTATCTCATCTAATCATTACAACTTTCCCAACTTCCAATACAAAATAAAATAAACAATTCAACTTTTTCAAATCCCAAAATAAAAATAATATTAAAAAATATATTCTAACAATACTTTATTCAACTTTTTAACTTTAATCTCAACTCATCTCCGAAAACAAACAAGCCCAAAGAAATTGGATACCCTGCATTGAGGAGGAGCCTTGGAAACGGGACCTGGGGTAACTGTTGTACATTTTTCCATGCTCTACTGGTTTCATCACATCTCTGTCAGTGTAGAGCGTTACGTATGTTGCCATGGTAGTTAGATTTTCATTGTGCTGCTTAGGGAAGCCTTGAGTGTAGACTGTAGAGGCTCTTGCCAAGCAGGTGGTGATGGTGGAGAGCTAGTTCCCCTGATGGCAAGAACTTGTAATCCATATATCAGACAACCATTGCGGAAGACATGTCATGGTGGTAGATAGAACTCTTTGTTAGAGAGCATGCTGATATTGGAGATTGCTGATACAAGACTTTGGTCAGTGTCTGGGTATTCCAACGGGTATTTAGTGAATTTTAGTCCAACTTAAGGTATTGTGATGGTGTAAATGCTTAGTATCAAATGAAACAGGTGTTCATTTCTTTTTGCTAGCATCTTATGGATGTAGAGGCCTGTCTATCTAGTACCAATGTGAAACACTTGGAACTAATTGAAATGATGTTCAACGGCTCCTGTTCGGAGTTCCATTCCCAAGATCCCTCTCATCT
Organism: Juglans mandshurica; assembly: GCA_022457165.1. Classification (NCBI taxonomy): domain Eukaryota; kingdom Viridiplantae; phylum Streptophyta; class Magnoliopsida; order Fagales; family Juglandaceae; genus Juglans; species Juglans mandshurica. The sequence goes on along the minus strand of CM039632.1, from coordinate 434,443 downwards.
ATTGAAAGCCAGTTTTAGAACTTTAGAATTGTGGTCAAAGTTTCTTCTGTACGCATCGAACATTCATCATAGATCATTATTGCGAGCTGATTGAATAGAGGACATTAGTGGCATGCTTCCCCATCAAAGCCTATGAGATAATCAACTATCCAACAGAGTCGGGACCGGCTTTATGCCACATTGGTCTATAAATTTTGGAGCTCAGGATATCCAATTTGTCTCCTCAGCTGTTCATCCAGAACTATTAACTTACCAGCGGCCACCATCTTGGATCCTCAGGCATTCATCACTATCATTGTTGCAAGCTGTTTTAGACCATCTTGCTGGTTATTATTGGTATTTGAAATAGAGAAACAAAGGATTGAAAACTAGAGATATCCTGAAAACTACGGGATGCGTATTCCTTCCCATGGGCTTCTTGGGTCTTGATCTAAAAGCCTAACAAATTAAGGCACACCATTATTATTTTGGCGGTCCAATTAACTGTGCCACCTACGTGTGCCATGTCTATCTTGTTAAAATAAATTAATGAAATTGAATAATTGAAAAATTATTTATTATGTTTATCTTGTAGATCTGATGTCAAATTATGAGATATTAAGAAGATAATGATAAATATCATTTTTCTAAACTAAAATGTATTTCTACCTTCAAAATCCTTCATTTTTTCTTAAAATTTTTATGACAAGATATGATTCGTGGGGATTCATTCCAATTAATCCTCGAATACATATATAATCAATCATCTCATATCGAAAACACGCCAGGAATTGAAATCTGAAAAGTAATCAATAGGGTTTTATTTATTACAAAACTATTTCCAATTTATAAAACATGATGTATTCCGATCGACTTAAAATATGAAAACAAAGAGTCACACTTGGAACAAAACGGCATAGGAAAATACTGACATCATACAGGGAAAAAGGAACATAGGCGAAGGAGATGAAGCGGAATAGTTGTCATAAGGCACATATCCGTAGGTAGTGGGAGGAGGGTATTGGCAGCACTGGACAACAGGAGTTGTTGGGCAGTTTCCTTGAGCAGGCAGCTGCGGTGGTGGTGGAGGTGGCAGTGGCGGAGGTGCTTCATATGTTGGAGGTGTTTCATATGTTGGGGCGGGCGGTGGTGGAGTTTCATATGAAGGATAGCCAGAGGGAGGTGGAGGAGCTGGTGCATGGCATAAAGACTGACAAAGTGTGCAGTTCATACAAGCAATAGGTGAAGAAGGTATGACATCGCCGGGAACTTCCCCTGACGCTGAGCAACCAAGTTTGGGCGCCGACAACAACCATATTGCTATGAGAAACACATATTCTGCTAGAAACATTATATTTCCTACTAGAAAGTCAACCTCGGAAGAAAATCGAGAAACAGAACTAGGATGGATAGGATCATGTATCTACTAGGATAAGAAATTTAAGGGTGTATCTAGAGGAAGATAGAATGTTACTTGGGCCTTGGGGAGCTTTGTGAATGGTTCGGATGATTCTACACCCTTCTTCAGATTTATAACCCCAACAACCTACTGTCCTTTGGAATCTGGATATCTCACATTTTTTCTTCTGCACCCCGGATTTGGTGCCGCATGGCAACCATCTGTCATAATGATGTACAGGTAACACAGTCCACATGCAGGCAACGTCATTGTTTGTTTCCATTTTTCCTTTGTCCTCCGCTCTAAAATTGTCTTCTTTTATGACATAAAAGACCTATATGCTGTCAACAATGGTGACAACACTGAGAATACACTAACTTCAGTCCATAGTTTCTGGTCTTAAATATAATCAACCTAATGACACGTTTCACAGACTGACTTAATATTCAAGAGACACCTTCATGGAAGCAGTAAACTAGCACAGCATAAAGTAGGATTTTCTCAGCTCAATGCAACCAAGCCTTGGTGATAATAAATAGGAATACTACATAGTGCTTTCTGCAATTCAGCTCTGTTTACAGACACAATCCTTATAAGACCCTTGCACCACCCCGCAGGGTGGTAACTCTCACATGCTCTAATAATAGTGTCTGAATTGGGGCATGTTCGTAGAACAGAAAAACATGAAAAAAGAAAAAAGAATGCCATTGGTCAGCTCTGTATCGAGTATTTATTCATTAAAAATATCAAATAATATGGGAAATAGGGGTTTGATACACCGACAACAAATACCAATTCTATTTTTCACCTAGAATTCGTCAGAAGGAATTGAGAAATTGTTCAGAATACTTCAGATCCCGGCTGTTCAAATATAAATAACTCGTACTGTTGTTGAAAGTTGACGTTATAGGCAGCGGTGAGAATCCTCTGTAGTCACCATGTAACTTTGCCAAGCATAGGTCAGTAATGTACTTGAAAAGCTGGTGCTTCTGGACAAAAGGTTGAGCTGCATAGTCCTGAAATGGCATCCACTAAATAGAAAAAAAGTGGACCATGCCAAAAAATATATTAGTCACTAATGATATGCATTAGGCCATTATGAGAGCAGGTTCATGATTCAATTATGAAAATAAGGAACATTTGCATCATGGAGGCTAGAGGGAACAATCAATATAAATGGCTAGGGGTTTCAAGTATCTGATCTCAACAGATATTCTAAAGCTCACTTTTAGCAAGAGAGCTCATCTGCAACCTAGGCAGCCAAGAAAAAGGGACATCAAGTAATATTTGGGTTTCCAACTTGATACTGGTACGTGTGTATGCAACAGGGACTTGAAGTTCTCCCCCACTTCTATTAAAGCTCAGGTGCTTTTCATGTTAGTTTTTTTCCAGCATTACCAGTTCTAACTTGTCATAGACAATATGGCGGTGCGGGTGTAAGCATGTTTTATTCGCTGATGAAGCTAGATTGTTTATGGAGAAGTATTTTATGCAGCACATTAGAATCAAATATTTTTATTGCCTGCTTGCACCAGCAAACTGAGTTTTGAGAATATTATGAACTCTCAAATCAAAAAGAAGAAAAAACAGAAAAATGTGTTTTCGTTTATCATTGTCAACCAAGATTTACCTGGGCTGCCTCAATCTCTAATTCTTGCTTCTGGATGTCAAGCGATAGAGGACGCATCATGCAAATAAATAATAGATCTGACTTCTCAAAGAATGCCTTGTGTGATTGCCTGTAAGATAAAACAGAAAAAAAAAATGAATGCAGTATGTTAATTTCAACAGAATTTGTAAATTATTTTGGATATGTTACGCAAAGGCTTCAAAATTTTGAAATTTCTAGGTTCATTATGAGAAGAGAGCTATCAAAAGACAAAGCAAGATGGAGCTGAGAGCTGGACGAAAAATAATTCATCCATGCAGACGAACTCAACGAGACCACATTTTCTTGGTGACACTGGCAATGGCCTCAAACCACCAACAATAATGATTATGATATATGTAAGGGACAAAATATCTAAACCCAGCTCACAAGGCCACGACTAGGAATAAGAGGAAAAGCAGGAAGCTAAGGGAGAAGAGTGTGTCAGGAGGCAAAGGGGCAGCGTCAAGAGAAAGGGAGGAAAGGAGAGGTGGCCAAACATGCAAAGGAAAGGGAGGCACGCGGAAAGAGGAAGAAGAGATAAAAGAGGACTTCGGCTTCTTCAACTTCTTCAACAGCTCGAAGGGAAGCTCCAGCGAGAATATCTTCTTGAGCAAGTAAATCTCTGGCTTCCATTGTACAGTGAGAAATTAGAAGTTATAAGAGACTGTAAACAAGCATATTATAATAGGTTTCTCCTCCCCAAACACTCGTGGACGTAGACATTATGTTGAACCACGTAAATCTATATGTCTCAATCTCTCTACTTTTCTTATATTTTTTTTCTATACACCGCCATGGATGTACGCATCGACACCATATGACCGCACTGGACCACTGCCGGGGGCACCAGACCACACGGATTGAGGCTCAAATCGTCATAGCGAGCTGGGAATGACTATTTATCCCCTTCCGGCCTGTTGTGCGATTATTTACTCATTAACACCATAGCTACACATACTGATGATAACCTCACAGCAACCAAGCACCACAGCAACAACCGGCAACCTCCACACCATCGCATACAACGACCAAAGACACCTCCAATGAACCAACAGAAATTCAACCAAGTCACAACTCAGCAAACTCGATATTTTTTTTTCTCTCATGCCAAATAATTTTCAGGTGAACAAACTACAAACCAAGGAGACTGAACAAGAATTTCAAACTCTAGGGTTAGAATAAGCAAATTCAAAACCCTAGGATCATGCTCTAGCCCAAAGGTCTAGTATAGGCGATAAAAAATGTATACCTGACTGCTAGTACCTCCAGGAACTCTGTATCAATCTGAATCAGTAAAAACCAGTTGCCTTCATAAGACAATCATACCGGCACATAAATTAAAAGTTACAATCAAAATTTATCAATATGCATCCAACACATACTCCAGTTTCCTCTTTTACTTCTCTTGTGGCTGCCTCAAAAACATTCTCACCCTGCAAATTTTAGAACTCCTTTAGTGACTGATAACAAAATGCATTTAGTTTTCAAATAAAGAAAAACAGCTTTGTTAAGGTACATACTTCATCAACAACCCCAGTAGGAATTTTCCACACACCCGTTCCTTGGAATTTACCACTCTTTTCCTGAACAACAAGCAACTAGCAGAGACAGAGAGAGAGATTCAAATTCAGCAATATGTTGGGGGGGTGGGGGGGGGGGGGTGTTGACTGGACATTTTCTATGACATAATGTATGTTTATTCACAATGATTAGGAGAGATATTAGTAAGTCCAGAGGAAGTTCCTACCTCTCTTTTATCATTCAAGACAATAGCACCAATAACTGCACGGTTTGAAGCATTTGCAGGAATTGTACATGTGGTTTCAGGAATCCAGTAAACCAACATCAGGTATTTTGGCTCGGCATGGTGGTACCAAAATCCCTCCTGTCAGCATTATATCAGCGTTGCACGAAAGAGAAATCAATTAATCAATATTTAAAGGATCAGATGCCTCAATCAACAATGCATGACATAGAAAATGATCATTGAATTTGAAGCATAGTGTTGATGAACCACCTACATATATCGATGAGGAAATAGACACAAAATTCCAAACATTTTTTTTTCTTTAAATTAATTGCAGGACTCGGGACTAAGCGCCCTAAGACCCTTACTCAATCATGTTGATGCTTCTACGCCTTAATTAGGTACTTTACTAGCTCATGGGCCGCAAGATAGCACAGTGCCAAAACCTCAAGAAAACCGAGTTAAAACTCAGAAATACAACATCATGACTTATTTTTTAATCTTTTTAGAATATTAGATATCGCAAATGCTGCAGTTCCAACACGGCCAGTTCCATTTGAAGGAAGATGTATTGAGATGCTTATAGCTATAGAAGGGCAATTTGTTGTCACCGCTAAGTTGCTTAGAAGCAGAAAATGATTACCTTCACTGTAGGTTCCACCAGACTTGCTAGACCAATGGGCAGTTTAATCCAGACACCCTTCTTGCCCTGCGAATTACATCTTAAAGTTAATCAAACTTGAAAACAAGAAAAGAAAAAGCTTTTATTTTCACCAACGGATAATAATCTGCGTGATTGACAACTTATTACATTAACTAGGAAAAAAATGGAAATAAAGTGTAAAAGAAAGTGAAAAAGCGGGCTATAATGAAACATCATAAACTAAGCGAGGGGCCCAAAAGCTACACCACTTCATCCCATTTGGTCCTTTTTTTTTTTTTTGGGGGGGGGGGGGGGGGGGGGGGGGGAACCGTGAGATGAAGATTTTAAGCCAACGCTTGTCATTAGTACTGATTAAAGTTGAGACCATAAATTGAACAAACTTTCAGAGCTTCAGACCATTTATCAGGAATTGCAACAACCTCATCTATTTGTATGCAAGAAATGACAACCTGTCGCCTCCACTCAGAGACAGAAGCTCTAAGCAAAGTAACAAAGACCTCGGAGTCCATGGCCTCCTTCATCTCCACAATGATCCCTCCATGGTCATCGTTGATCGCCGGAAGCAGTTCAACATGCTCAATTCCATTTTCACACACCTGTGCCGGAACTGACATGTTCCGATTCCACAGCCGAAATTCGCAAATCGGATGATACAGCCTGAAACTGTGGATGACAAGAAGACAACCATATTGTACTCGTACAATTCTTCGTAATAATAATAAAAAATGATAAAATCCGATAAAAACTGAAGAAACCTTCACGATTGAAGCAACGTAAAAATCTCATGTATCAAGGAAACAATATAAATCAATTCATTATCTAACTAGACAATCAGGATAATACCAGCTTATTCTGATGAAAATAAGTGATGAACGAAAAGATATACTGGCTACGGCTTTATCCGGAAAGAAAATCAGAGAATTTCATATTTTTTTGTTGTTTGATTGAGCTTCATCAGGGAGACAGTGGTTGTTGAGGGCTGTTGCCACCGACCTATTTATAAAGGACAAGTTTACATGCGGGTAAAAAGCAATTCTACGTATCTACCTCTACTCTCCACACATTATGCATTAATTTTTTTTTTTTTTTTTTAAATTCAAATATACTAATGTGAAATATGTGATAAATAATAGAACGTGAAAGAAGATCTTTTCGGAGAAAAACTCGTCTGCAACGAGTGCGCGGTGACGTAGTAGAATTCCACTCATTCTGTACGAACCCATGGGATCTCACGGAAGCATTTGGATGGTAGCATTCATTGGCTTTGTTAAAGTTTAAAGTTAAAGAAGGGTTAAATACCAAAAAGACCCTGGATTGAGTATCCCTAAAATAATTTGAATTTCTATTATAGAGGTCGGCCAAAAATGAAAAATATTCATTAAATATTAAAATATTAATTTCTCATTCTGACCACTTGCAGGTGTTTATGTAGATGCAGATTTTTTATTGACATTGAAATAGGTATGTCATTGCTAGATATTTAGTAAGTGAATAAGAAATATAGATAAAATTTTAAATAAGTTTAATCTCAATTTTTAATTATTAGCATTAAATGACCTTTGAAAATATGATTTTTTAATATTAATTTAATTAGAATATAATTATTATTAATATTAAATTGGTAAAATTATAAAATGTGATACAAATAAATTAAATAAATAAGTTATTAATTTGATAATATTTTATTATTATATAAAGAGTGAATGATTAATTCAATATAGAGATTAAATTTAAATGAAATAAATAATACAAAAAATACAATATTAGCTAGATTTTAAAGATGCATTGGACCAAAAAAACGAATGCTATTACATAGCCGCCGTCGTCTTATTCTTGACGTATATGGAAGGGTGCTATGGACCACCATCGGTGTAAAGACTCGAGCAATAATTTCGTTCAAACGCAACTCTATGCTTGATAAATCCTTTTGATTACGATGATTTTTTTATAAATAGATTTTATAAAAATAAATATATAATTTGATATAATTTAATGCAATATATTAGATTATTTTAAGTCACATCAATTTTTTAATTTAATTTTATAAAATATCTTTGTGACGGTAGCACTAATCATACTAGATGTAATTCTAAATATGCAAGTTTTGTACAATCCACTTGAAAAATAGTAAATGAGTTGGGTCTCATAATTATTTATTTTTTAAAGAGATTAGATAGAATTTATATACCTTATGATTGTATAAATCAGTTTCTATTTTATTATATTATATTAAATTTTGTTTAATTTAAATTATTTTGATAAAGAAAAATACTACAGTCATAAAAAGATTTTATAAAAGTAAATTTATAAATTGATATGTTTTTATATGATACGTTAGTTCTACTTTACAATAAAAATAATTTTACAAGCTAACATATTATCAGATGATATCAATAAATTTATTTTTATAAAACTATGTGACTCATTTGTTTTCAGAGATGAGATGAAATGAGTTGAGATTAAAATTAAAAAGTTGAATAAAATATTGTTATAATATATTTTTTAATATTATTTTTGTTTTAGGATTTGAAAAAGTTGAATTGTTTATTTTATTTTGTGTGGGGATTTAAGAAAATAGTAATTCTACATACAACCGTGAAGTGCGTAACTGCCGCGTAATCGCTTTGAAAAAGAGTTGGGTCTACTATTAAAAAATTAATTTTTATGTGGGTCCCATGTTTTATTCATTTTTTTCAAAGCGATTACGCGGCGGTTACGCAATTCACGATTGTAAGTATA